>JBCNJP010000013.1:11753077-11866901 GCA_039602395.1 Deinandra increscens subsp. villosa
TCTCTCTTTCTTTTTCCATCAAGGGCAGTCTTGGGGACCTTCCTGGGTGGCAAAGTTCCCTGCTCTATAGCCTGGTCAGTCAGCTTATGGGCCAACCTGATAGCATTCTGCACATTTGCAGGGTTTGAGGCAGCAACCATCCCCTTGATTTGTGGAGCTAACCCATCCACATACCTTTCTATCCTTTTGAAATCAGCATCAACCATCGTAGGACATAGCACCGCGTACTCGTGGTAGCGAGCGGTGTATTCTTCAACCTCAGTACCTATCATTTTCAAGTTCTGGAACTCACCTTCCAACCTTTTGACCTGGTCACGAGGACAATACTCCTCCATGATGGCATCCTTGAATTCCTGCCAAGTCATAGCATTCGCTGCGTCGAGCCCTAACATTTGGATTTGCGTGTTCCACCAAGTGAGGGCAGCTCCCTCGAGTGTAGCGGTTGCGAAATTGACCCGATTCGCAACGGGGCAGTTGCACATTGAGAATACCTTTTCTGATTTCTCGAGCCATCGCAGAAGACCCACAACTCCTTCATCACCCTTGAATGTGAGCGGCTTACAATCCATGTAAGTTTTGAAGGTGCACTGAGCTGGGCCTGGATTTGTTTCATAAAATTATTTTAGAGAATAATTTTTGAGAGTGGGAAGTAAAAAAAATGTAGTCAACTTTTCGTCTGTTTTACTTACCACCGTTGTTGTTTCCTTGTGCTTGAGCCACAGCGAGTGCTGCCGCAACGTTTTCGTTTATCAAAGCCTGGATCTGAGCTGCTGTGAGGTGTTCAGCCATGGTTTTGTTTGTCATACAAACATTTCAATGATTAATATACCCAATATTAATTTCATTATATACGTTAGAACGCATACAACCAAATAATTAATATATCCAATATTAATTTCATTAAGCACTAAACAATTATTCATGCATCCATCCATCACACGACATAATTTTTAGAAACACATTGGAAAAATAAAGATGTAATATCCATTACAAAATCCAAATTCAAACACTATTATCTCATAATCATAAGTTGTTCGAATATAAAACAAAACTTCCAGTTTAGTTTATTCGAAAGGAAAATGTGGGAACACAGAAATAACAATGATCATGGATCAATGACTTCGGGTTCCTCGACCTCTTCTTCTTCAGCGTTGTCTCCATTCTCTTCGAGGGGTTCTTCCTCCACTAGCTCAGCTGCAGGGGCTGCTTGTCCCTGAAGAGTAGCCACTTGCCCGGTCAGGTCCCCGACCAGGTCCTCTAATACAACAATCCTTGCTAAGGCAGTCTGTAGCATGTTGGCTAAAATGGCCGAGTTGGGTCTTGCCTCCAAGGTCTCCACTCTATCCTCGAGTTCAATCACCCCATGGGCTAAATTGTTGTGTGTTGTGGTTGTCTCCTCAAGATCATTCCTTGTTCCTTGAGTTTCAGTTTGTGTTCTACGTCCTTCGGTTCGCAGTGATCTAGCTTCACCGTGCAACTCGTCTATCGCTGCCATCATTGCAGCAGTAATCCGTGGGTGGTAGAAGGGAAGATCGGGTAGTCTACCCTCGTCCGTAGGGACTCCAAACTCGCCCATATGACGGGCCACCATGGGCCTCAACCACCGCAAATCAGACGCGTTGTCCGGGTCTCGAAAATAATGTGACTCAGCCTCATAATCCCCTTGAGTATAGTCAAGTCGTTGCCTCCTGCAGGACGGTTGACGTGACGAGGATCCTTGTTCTTTCATGGGAACCTTTCCACGTGTATGATCGGATGGTGACATATTGTCTGAACCCAGACAGACACAAACAAAGGAAAGATAACTTATCGTGAGTAATCGATTCTTAGCACGCGAAAAGAGAACGTTTTTGGGAATTGTTGCAACTAATGTTCAATAACAGTTACAGTTTAGAATTTTAAAAATTCTAGTTCTCTGCAACCAAGGGCTCTGATACCAATCTGTCACACCCCCAATTTCCACTAACGGAGTTTATACCGTGTGGGGTGTGAACCAGACCAGGACCCGAGTCATTAGTTACATCAAACGTAAGTTAAGGGTTCAAAATGTAAATATATCTCAAACGGAAATATATCGAAACCAGAGTTTAAAGTTTAGCGGAAGCATATAAAAGTCAAGTTGCGCAAAACAAGCGCCCGATAAGTAAATACCAGTTCAAGTTGAAAAGATTTGAAAACGAATTCCCAAAATAAAAGGTTTTAGCCAACGTACGTGCCCAAAAATCAGATTCTCCTAGCGTCCTCCAAAGCATGCATAAGAGCAAGTGTCAACTAATGTTGGTGAGATCACATAAGTACATAAGTACAACTAGTATAAATATGCAGTACGAATACAACAGTCTTTATTCGTATGTAAGTATGTATACTACAAGTACAATCCATATCGTAGGTAGCGAGCCTAAGTTCATGTCACTAAAACGTTCATAACCGAAGCTGACCAATTAGTTGTAGGAATAATCCTTAAGTGTTTTGCCTTCCCCGTGTCTACTTGATCACGGTAAGTTAGGCTGACATTGTCCTCAGTCCGACCGCCAGTCGGGTGGTGCATCTCGTGCCTGCTGAGTGGGGTTTGTCAGACCCTAGTGAGTACTACCCAATATCCCTTCGCTATATGCTATTAACTGTTCGAAAAGTAAGGACTTGAAAGATAAAGCATTTTACGTAAACATATGATATATACTGGATTTCTACTTTAATCATACATAAAATTCGTTGTGTTATCACCCTAACCCGGGTGTAACGTGTTTGCGTGTGTTATCGTCCAAAACCGGACGTAACGTAAAAGGTATTGTAACTTACCTTAGGGTGCGCTGCTACAATTTAGTAAGACTCCGAGTCTTGCGTAACTACCAAGCACCTATCGATTTTACATACGTAAGTGTGTGTCTGCACATGAGTAACATAGCCTAGACGACGGTGTTCTTATCAAGTAATTCCAAATATGATGTAGGTGACAATTTAACATGTGACGAAAATCGTTTGTTCGAAAGCAATTAAAAAATGACATTTAGATCAAGGACACAAATATTTACGAAAATCAATGCGCGTATATTATTCCAAATAATAAATGTGGAGATGATCGGGTAAGCATATATGTGTTCTTAAATCTATATATCAATATACGAACATAGTCATAAGTGTGAAAAATAAAACGTCCAATATATATATATATTTATATGTCGTGTCAAGTTTTCAAGAGTTTAAAGAAAAGTCTTTAAAACGTTCGCATGTGTATAAGTACATGACAATAATTTAAATATAACTATTTTTCTATGTTTAAAACTAGTTTATATTAATATAAACAAAATCATCAAATTTTTAATTCTTTTAAATCATAAGGTTTTTCATACGATTAACATTTTACGGGCATCACGAGTAGAGATTTAATAGACATGTATTAGTAGTTTTTGAGTTTTGGACCAAATAATGTTTAAAACCATTAAAAAGAAATAAAAGAAGAGAAAAAGGGGTCATGGGACTCGAACCCGTGACCTGGAGGTTGTAGCACAGTAGACTTACCACTCGGCTAGCCCTCAGTTTGGTTTATTTTCGGACCAGAAATCATTTTATCCAACATTGCGTCGGGCATTAGCTACCAAGAAAACAAAGATAAAGAAAATGCAGTTGAGGGGTTTAGAACCCACGACCTAATGGTTCTAAACACACGACTTTAGCACTGCGCTGGAACCTGCTTTTATTTAAAACTTGCACCCAGAATACTAATATTTAGACATGTCGCGAGCCCTACTTCTTCCTCATAACTCCGGTGGCCGGAGTTTTATTCCGGTCACCGGAAAATTGTGAAATCATAGAAAAAGTAAAGAGAAATATGCGACTAGAAGAGAGAAATGGTTACCTCGAATCAAATATGAGTTGTGACGCGTTTTAGAACCCGAAACAAAACCGAAAAATCTCGACTCCGTCGCTTGTCGTTGCTCTATTCCCGAATCCAATGCTTCGGGGTTACTTAGTGGAAGATGGTGATCTTAGTGATATACAAAATAGGTGGTAAAACAGTGGTTGTTGGCATAATTTTTTGACTTCGCCGGCGATTAAAAAAAACGATCCGAGAGCTAGGGAGACGATTGAGGTTGAGTTGTGTTTGTGAATGATTATGATGTGGGATGATAACTACAAAGTGATTACAACAGTAATTGGAAGTTAATTACCATTGAATTGAAGGAGCCGATTATCGAATTTGAAATAAAGAGTCGTCGGTTTCGTTTTCTGTAATCTGTATGTATTAATTTTTTTTTAGTAAGCAACTTCTGCTAATCGACAATAACGGTCCCTCCCAGCTTTTACAAGGAATGTATCATGTTCAGGGAATTACAGGTTGAGTCCCTCAACGTTTAAAACTGTTAACGAACTCTCTAACGGAGTTAATGGAGGTAACTTGAAGATGATTATTCGAGTGTACGTCAAAACGTATTTAGTGAACGAAGTTTTATAAAAATATAACGTACATATATTTAGCATAAATCGTAGTCATAACTCATAACCACATGGTTTAAATTCCTATAAAATTATAGAAACGCTTCGAGTAATTTACGTGACATATCGTCACATAAAATCATAAAATGGCGTGCGTGTGTATATATACATATGCACCACATAAAAATAATAAATATATTTGTCACATAAAATGACAAAACGTTTTTATGAAATTATAAAATATGATTCACATAAAATCATAAAATATAATTATTCAAGTAAGTTAACCGACGTCTAGACTCATGTGCAATGTTCGTGTAACTATTCTAGTTAACCGAGGTGACGGACGTTATTGAAATATAACACAAGTTATTAACGGGGTTAACCAGGGAAATTGCCGGTTGTCACACCTGGGATCTCCTCTCCAATGGCATTTGACCGTTAATAACCGAGTCTTCTGGCGAGCCTTTTTCTTCACGCGTTTTCCAACTGATGACCGAGTCCATGTGCCGTTACATGATACTTTGCCCGGCTGTTGATCAAATAAGAGAAAGGTAAACCGTTAGTAACAACACCCGTGCATGTTGGGTAGTCCAACATGCTGGGATTAAATAATATAAATAAGTATTCCCTGGATGCATGACATCCTGGGATGCGAATACAATAAACGATACCCAAAATGCATGGCATAAATTTCGGGTATAACACTTATGATGATCAAGATTCCTTAAATAATGCAATAAGGGGAGGCACTCCAGATTTCCTAATCTGGACATTATGTGAAGAATAAAATTCAAATGAACTACTTAAATGCATGCAAACACTTTACATCAAGCATGATTAACACAAAGTGTAAACTAGGTTAATGGTTTAGTGAACACATCTTAATAATGGAAAGCATGACCCTTATCTTAAAGGCTTAGACATGTTTTACATCAAAAGATTTTCTAGTGTATATCACAATGAATTCTATCTTAACACATTTTGATGTTCTTTAAAATTAGTCAATACACTCACAAGTTCCAAAGGAAAATGGGTGTTTTGATAGCATTGTGCATAAAGGATAAACAATGCATAAAACTAGAAAGACCAGATTTGTTCACCTCACTATCACTAACCTTGATTAAATGAAGAAGAACTTATAATAATGAGGATAGTTCTAAGGTCCACAAACAAAATACAAGAGAAACTTCCAGTTCTAATTCCTTAATGGACAACTGGCTAAGAAAGAATAATCATAACTGATACTTGAGCCCATTAACTTACAAATCTATACATAGTGAATTAAAATCTAGTCTTATAGAGATTATCCTACAATCCATACACTATAAATAAACCAAATAACAACTATAATGAGAGTTAGTGAAACAATTAATGTCAAGGTTATACGAACTGTGAAAATTGATCATTGTATTACATCTTATGATACCTTTCATGTTTCAACATTACTTGGAACCTAGTATCCTTACTAATAAAATATATTGACACTTATAAGGTTTCACATGGCCATGACAAGGTCACTATTACCTTAAATTTTCAAAATTATTGGTTCTAATCGTTTTAGTTGTGATCACATGGATTAAAATCTTTATAACTTGTAACTAGATGATTCAAGTTCACGATCTTTGTTATCATATAAGTGAGAACTTAACAAAGATAATATATGTATAAGGGAATAAATAAGGTGTCACTAAGAGTTCTAACTTACTAAAACTCAAACATATTAGTGACTCTTATCCCACATTGGAATATCTGAGCGTAAAACATTTATCACTCATGAATATGATTACTCATTCTTGTATTTAATTAAGGAAGAACATCTTTCTCACCTAAAACCTATAGGGACGAAGTTGAAAATCAACTTGACCATAAAATGAAAGTTGTGAGATTTGATACAAAAGATGAAATACTAAGATTGACATACAAATATTGGTAACACTCGTAGTCCATTAAGTAGGACCATATTAGTGTGAACTAATAAATCCTGTCTGGTACTTCTTAGGAGCATCATTAAGTTCAAATGATACAAGCATCCTTATAGATGTGATGATAAGTATGTCATCTAAAGTATTACATCTCTTCCTATGGGTCGACTCTAAAAAAAAGACTAACGATTCATATACTTAACGAGGTTACTTAATTTGTCCCTAAAAGTTCATTTTGAAATCTGGACAAGAAGTCAACCAAGTATAAAACATATGATTAGTTGTTAGTCGTAGTCAAACCTTAAAAATCCTCAACATATGGAACTTGACATGAAATCATATGAAGTTTCCTTATTAGATTCTATCAATCTTCATCAGTCACACACGTGACTAACACTAAGCATGCTAAGTTTCTCAGGAATTCTAAGGTCAGTAGGAGCAATAAAAGTCCTTACCCATGACTTGCCTAAAGTACAAGAGGCGGGGAGAGGGACAAAGTTAAATTAAACTCTGAATTTAACTCTGATTACACCTCTTTTACACCACCCTGCGATAACACTACACCGCTTCTTCACACTTACAAAATAATATCACTCATAATATATACCTGACTTAAATGCTCAAAGAGGATATATATGAAACTATATTTGCTCTAACCCATTAAATCCAGCTTAGTAGGACATCAAGGCATAAGTTGCCTATTAATTTTGATGATTATATAACCTACCTTAATAAAACTTATACGTATATCAGAAAGATTACATATCCTATCTCTCACACCAAAGCCATTAATAGCAATCAATCTTCTGATGGAATAAAACTCTCATTAATAAGCTTAACTCCCTAAATCAGAATAACGTTAGAAGTTTAGTTTTTCATAACTAGACTAAACTCCAAATGGAGAAGTTGGACGTTATAAAACATGGTTGGTTTCTAAAGGCTATACTTAAATAAGAGTGACATTTAATAGACTTCAAAATATCTTTCCCTAATACTCACTCAACATAAAGGCATGTTCCTCAAATAGACTAAAGTTTTTAAACCTGACAGTTAATAACACTTAGTCTTTAAGATGAATAAATCCATATAAAGGGTTAAAACAAGCAAACTTACAAGTGAAACTTAAAGCTTGATTAAATTATAAATGTAACTATTCTTCATCAAAATAAGTGGACTTATGAACCTGCCTTAAGATGAGTGGGAGCAACTAATATTGTACTTGCCCTTATGTACACTCTTGTAGGAAAGAGTTAGTTTAGTTTTGTTGCATGAGTCAAAGTGGCATATTCCCGCATAATCTTGACATTAAAAACTTAGAGACGCTTCTTATATAATAAGTATCTAGATACACCAAGATCAACCAAACGAGACATTATCTAGTCTCATAAGGCTTAAATGTGTGTTTACACATTATAACATGCAACGTTATTCTTAGTCTATAAATATAGCAAGTAAAGGAGATTAATATAATAAATGTTCAAATAATTAAATAAGATCTATATCTTATGATTTATTAGTTAGAAGCCTTACGTATGTTCCGTATGTTCAAGTCTATACTCATTTAGATATTGCCTACATTGCTAAAACGCTAGAATAATGTAAATACATTTCTAGCTTAGCTCATTATAAAACATCTATGACATTTCAATATCTATAAGAAACGAAAGACTCTAATTTGAACTGTAAAAGAAGTGAAACTTAAAAGTGGTTGACTATTCCTAATTCTGACCTTGTTGTAGTCAAATGAATCAAAATGTCAACTTTAGGGTATATTCTTATGAAGGAGTCATGATAAACTGATAACAACAACCGAAGTTATTATGACATGATATGTTTGTCACTAAGCGTTGTTGATAAATTTATCGGTAGACTTATAATTATGTAACTCCAATATAACATATTGAAGACTCAATGTGATAAAGTCAGCTACTATGTTTTCTTGAATAATAACAGTTTGAGCGGAGCTGCATTAAATTTTCGATACAAGCTTATTGTTTATTTAAAAACAAGTAGAGGAAACTAAATCCTTGTATTAAAAACATTCATAATATGCTTAAGGATCCTATAACTAAAGGTCTATCCTCATAAGTCTTTTCTGAGATCTCATAACAAAGACGAGGTTTACTAATGACCAAGCATAGCGTACTATGAGTGACTAATTATTAATTATTCCTCATCCGTTTTGATTTGTTTTGTCTCTAAACATGTTGCGCTTGCCTAACGGGACATATAGACAGTTTATATACAAATCAACGTTAAGGACTTAATTGTCAATTGATCCTAAATCTAAGTTGAGTTTTAAATTTGGGATTGTAGTATGATTAATGAGGGTCTTGAGTTGGATAATCAATTCTATGACTATATTTCTCTGCTATAATTTTGGTTTAAAACTGAAATGAGTATAAACTTCTGATCAGATTTATCTAATAACTCATTATAAATGATGACTCGGCCACGTGGGATAATGTTAGACTTGACTAACTTATGGCCCAAGTCACCATTTATTCTTAATAGATCATTGACCTAAATAACTCAATTGTTTTCTATTTGGCATTTATTCAATGGACTAATTGCCCTTACTAGAACAAATTAGGGTTTCCCCTTGGTGTATATATAGAGATACTAGGGAGAGATTTAACAATCTTACAACCACCTACATAGAAATCGTGGCCTCCTCTCACCCTCTCTTAACTTGTGGGCCTTCCACCTTAGTCATCCTAACCATACACCTTAAACGGGAACTCGATCAGTGGCTTAATGGAATCCTTCAACATGACTGCATTTGCTGCTCTATCAGGTAATCTTTAGATTTCAGTAATGTTTTAATATCATGTTAGAGGAATCATCCAACACGGTAAGAAACTACAGCAACATGATTTGAAGTAAGAGACTTACGGTGTCGTGGATTCGATCGAAATTGGATGAAGAAGGGGGTGTGCGGAGAGAGAGAACTTTAAGAAACCCTAACAGATGATGTGCAAATGAAGAAAATATCTTCTTGAAAAGCTTTTATATGCCGGTTGAAAAAACCGAATTCAATGACCCGGATCCGCGAGTTTTTTATATTTTTGTAACTTCATTTTCTAACAAAGTTATAAAATATAATAAATTGACACATCATCTTGACGGAGGGTAGAAAAGTGACACCTTGTGTCCAAATGACCCAGGTTCTATCCTTGCTCCCAACAATATTGTTCTGAGGCATGGAGGGCTCTATGAAGGAAGACCAGGACCTTGTTGTTTCTGGTTCGATCCCGAGAGCGATCGGGTTTTACCACCAGTGGGCTTTCGGGCGGGTGAGTTTTCCCCGGAACTGGAGATAACTTGGGTATGCTTAAGGGCTCCGTACGGCTGGGTTGGGCCAGCTGACGGTGCTCTTTTGCCATTGGATCATCTCGTACGGAGCACCTGGACAATTCTATGTTTGTTGGCCGTTCAAAAAAAAAACAAGTAATAAGGTGAATATACTTATAGGATGCCAACTGAACACTAAAAGTTGTATTTAATACAGGAGAAGGAAGGATTGTAACGTAATTATGACTAACATCTCTAGATTCGTTCTTAAATTCTGAATGTTATTCGATTAAAATTCGAAGTACCATCTAAATATTTTAATGCTGTTCAAAAAAAAATCTAAATATTTTAATGTGAAAAGAATCTACACAATTCAAATTCAAAGAATATCAAAGAATTCAAAAACCTACCTTGAAAAGTGAAAACGATCTTGCCATCTTCACATTCCAATCAGCCGGCTGAACCGGTCGACCAGACTCGGCTTAAAGTCTTATACGATTCAATCGATTGCTTCCTATTTGGTACTCACCCGAACCCGGTTGATAACCCGATGCCTCGTGCTACGTGTCCAGATACATCCCCCTTCTGCCCTTCGTCTTCGTCAAACCCACGCCATTCTCCCACCCCCACCTCATCTTATTCTCCCTCTCTCTCTCGATCCCTTAGCTGTATGCCACCAAACTTCATCGCAATCTTCTCAACAGCGCTTCAATTCGTCTCCTAAAGGTACGGAAACTTCGATTTCAAATCATCGGGGATTAGGGTTTCTTATCACAATTCATGGAAGCCAGAATCATCGGTCGTTACTTTCTTCATCACTGGAACCGGTTCTTCGCCTTTGATTGCTGTTCTTCTTGTTGTAATTGTTGTTGTAAGTGTTAGGATTAGGTAAAAAGACTTTGTTCCCTCGTTATTTTCACACGAATCTATGGATTTCACCCGTGCTTCTCAGCCGAACCTGTCGTTAGGGTTTGTATCTCACTCATCTCACAGCAGTCAAAAGTCCAACGATACTGTTTCGTTTCATATCGATTCGAGTTTTCGAAATTCTTCCCCTCACCTTGTTTCTAGCGTGCCTCTTCAATTGATGGAACAACAGACCACTACCGAGAGCAAAAACATGGATTTGAATGAGAAGCACCAGGAGATGAACGCTGGGAGCATGGATTTGAACGAGAGCAAACTTGGAGGCGAAGAAGACGAGGAGGTAGATGAGGAGTTTCGAATTTTAGGGCATTCTATGTGTTTGAAAAGGCGGAGGGATAATAGCAGCAGCTGTGCCACCACTGATTCGGCATCTTCTCACAGTTTGACAAAACGATGCCACACTGAGCAAAACAGGCAATTTCAAAGTCTCGAATCACGGAGACAGGTTGTTCGAGCTTGGGGGAACCAGTCTCTTCAGGCTGCTGATCCTGATATATTTGAGATTTTGGAGAAAGAGAAGTGTAGACAATATAGGGGCATAGAATTGATAGCCTCTGAAAATTTTGTTTGTAAAGCGGTTATGGAAGCTTTGGGCAGTCATGTCACAAATAAGTATTCTGAAGGCATGCCTGGTGCTAGGTACTATGCTGGGAATCAGTACATAGATGAAATTGAAATTCTTTGTTGCCAACGAGCTTTAGTTGCTTTTGGTCTTGATTCTGAGAGTTGGGGGGTGAATGTTCAACCCTATTCTTGTACGTCTGCCAATTTTGCAGTTTATACTGGTTTGCTGCTGCCTGGTGATCGAATTATGGGGTTGGATACCCCTTCTGGAGGGAACACGAGTCATGGGTATTACACGCCTAATGGAAGGAAAGTTTCAGGGGCTTCAATATTTTTTGAAAGTCTTTCTTACAAGGTTAACCCACAGACTGGCATCATAGATTTTGAGAAGCTTGAGGAGAGAGCTGTTGATTTTCGTCCAAAGATACTTATATGCGGTGGGAGTTCATACCCTAGGGAATGGGAGTATTCTAAATTTAGACAGATTGCTGACAAGTGTGGTGCAGTCTTGATGTGTGACATGGCTCAAATTAGTGGTCTTATTGCTGCCAAGGTAAACCCGTTTGCAAATTGCTAAATAGCTGGCTAGTTATCTGTTTCACTTGTTCCATTATGTTATTCTTGGTGGTTACACCGCTGATTGCTATAAGTTGTACTTTGCTGTTATGCTGTAGTCTTTCTTATGAATGGTTCAGAGCTATCCATCTTTTATAAAGTTTGTCAATGGTATAGTTCTAAAAATTTCATCTAAAAAGTTGGTAGGTTTCCATTGTTCTTACCATAGGCATGATGGTTTTACATCCATAAAGGAGGCTTTGATGCCAAATATTTCTATTATGCAATATTACTATAACGAGATCCCCTTAGGGAATAAACATGCTATTGAGTAACATGACATCTATTCACATCTGTTTATATTAACCAATGTCTCTTTTTTTTTCTGCCTCATTTATATTTTGTACAACAATAGCTATTCATGAAAAATGTCATTAATTTCTTCAACTGGCTTCCATCTATGTTTATGTTTGATAGTTTCATGGTTATGTTTTGCAGGAATGTGCAAGCCCCTTTGATTTTTGTGACATTGTAACCTCAACTACTCATAAAAGTTTGCGTGGTCCTCGAGGAGGTATAATCTTTTACAGAAAGGGTCCTAAGCCTAGGAAAAGTGGAATGCTTTTGAATCAAGGTGACAGTAGTGACAAATATGACTTTGAGGAAAAAGTAAATTTTGCTGTGTGTCCTGCACTTCAAGGTGGGCCACACAATAACCATATTGCTGCCCTTGCGGTTGCATTGAAACAATTGGCTACTCCAGAATACAAGGAATATATGCAGCAGGTGAAGAAAAATGCACAAGCACTTGCGTCTGCTTTATTGAGAAGAAACTGCAGGCTGGTAACAGGAGGGACTGACAATCATCTCTTGCTTTGGGATCTTAGAAATCTTGGAGTGACTGGTACAAAACTACAAATCCCCTATTTTCATCGTATCTTTCTTCTGTGTAATTCTATACATGGTTCAATTTGTTTGCTTTAGGACCCAATATTAAACATATTATCCTTTCATCTCTGGTATATTGTTCACTATAATTTATTAATATGACCAAGACCAAGGAGCACCCCCCCCCCCCCCCCCGGCAGGGCTAGATAATGCACAACCTCTAGTTAATAAGAGTTTTCTGGTTAGTAAAAAGGTGTGTCATCTCTACAACATTGCAGAGTAGTTAAACATAGAACAGAAACGGGAGGAGTTACACATCATCCAAATTAATTAAATGAACACTTAGCCTGTTTTTAGTAGGTTCGTATGAGCTAAAAAACCTTGGATGCAGCGGTCTTCAATTCTTCAGCCCAGGGTAGATATTTGTTTTTTCTTTATTTGATGTTTAGTTGCCTCTTAGGCCATGTGTTATACCCATCTTTCATCATTCTGTGCCTTTCAGTGCCACATCACAACCTTTTCCATTTTTCATCCCAATCTTTTGAACATATGTTATACCGATCTTTCAACTCTCTCTCTAATTTTATAACACAAATAATATATATTAGTTTTAGCGCAAACAGTTAATGAAAATAAAATATAAAAAGATTAGATTAGTTATAAACTTCAATTAATAATATAAAATATACATTATCTTTAAAAATATTAAATATGTGATAAGAAACTACAAAGTAAATCTAAAAAACACCACTAAACACCATATTCTTTGCATATTTTTTTCTTTCTACAATTTGGCAGCTCGATGGATCGCCTCTTGTAAGATGATCATTGTTAATAGTCCAAATTATAAAAGCTTCCCTCTTTGTTGCTTCTTGGTATAATTTTTTCTTTAACTGTAATTTTTTAAACTGTATCTCAAGAAATTCGGATTTGATCCTCTTGGGCGGGCGTTGCTTTTCTTTTGAGACTCCCTCCTCATTATGGTCAACGTGACAACGTGCATCCGATGCACTTGCACTTTACACGTGCATCTGAACTTCCAAAGCACTTGTACTCATAGTTATCAAAAGCGATCGCTTTTGGCGCCTAGGCGCATATTTTAAGCAATGCGCAGTAAATGCGCTTACTGTTCCTAGGTAATAAAGGCGCCAGGTTTGGTTATTTTCCGGTAAGATTCCGGCAAGATTCCGGCGAGATTGCAGCCGGATTACGGCGAGACTCCACATATCTCTCTATTTCTTCCTTTTTGGTTGATACTTGGTGACAGTTTGTCATGTTTTTGTCTGCAACGGCGACGTTTTGCTTGCTCCGGCGATATGTTTGTTTGCTCCGGCGAAGTTTAGGAGAAGAAAAAAGAAGAAAGGAAAGAGAAATAGATAGAGAGAGAGAGAGACAGAGATGATGAGATAGTTTGGGTAAAAGACTAATATACTGTTTAGTCTGCAGGGTGCTGTTTTTATATCAGCTGCACCACTGCTCACTTGCAGGAAAAAAGGGCTGGTTCATGTTTTCTTGCATTTGTTTCTTCATTGTTTTAAGTAAATGTTTTGATAATGGTTCTAATGTGATGTTTTTTTTTTCTTTATAAATATTAACTCAATCCAAAAATAATCCAAACATTGGATTATTTGGGTATTTGGAAAAATTTTATCATTTTGGTATTTTATATATAATTTTTATTTTTTTATTTAAAAACGTTTTTTTTTTCTCAGGCCCACGCTTTTTTTGCGCCTATCGCCTAGGCGCTAGGCGCACCCTATGCGCCTTAAGTGCGCCTTGCGCCTTTGATAACTATGCTTGTACTGTACACATTGGACTTGGATGTCTTTCTATGTTTCAGAGATTGAATTACTTGAACCTTTTTGGTGCATCTTTACCCACTTAGGAGAATGCTTTACAACATCGTAAGCCGCTGTATGGGCACATCGTGTTGTCATCTTTCAAACGATATTGGTCATTAGCCTCTTCAAAGTATTGGCTTTATTTGTACCACTTCTTTGGTGATTGTAGGGTATAACCACCTGGTTATATGGTTTTGGTGTTAATCTGTGCAATTTTATTTGTTATGCCATGTATGATTTGTAAGTGATGTGTTTGTATTAAAACAAGTTACATGTTGTATATACCATTATTTTATCTGCCGTGGTCCACTTCTATGCTGCTACTTCACTGGTTGCATGTTTTGTTTTTCCTTCCTTCATTTTTAATTACACTGTCTGTTACAACTTTATAATTTTTTTACTGACTTCGAAATTAGATGGTAGCCACCTCTGTAATACTGAAATTTTAAATCTGGACTATGTTCATTAAATTACTTGGGTTGTTCCAACTTTTTCTAAGATAAGAAATATTCTGTTTGAGAGCAACTAAACCTCATAGAGGAGAAGCATGGGTGCTCTGTATTGCATGCGTGAATGGCATTATTTATTCATGAAACTATAATAGTGTTAGACCTTACGATTAGTTCTCACAATTGTTTTAATTGTTGGACAAGTCGGTCTCTTTTCTTCTTGATTTCTGTTGATTTTATGTTTGAACTTGCATTTGCCTTTGAGATATATTTTGCTTGAAACTTGCTTTTATGAGTAATTTTGTTTTTAAATGTGTAACAGTATAGAACATGGAACAAACTAAACCTTAAATTATTGCAGATGCTTAGGAAACAGTATTACAATATGCAATGCTCTCCCATGAACTTATCTTCCTTGTTGCTTATCAATGACGTCCGGTTCCCTGTTTGGTGTTCTATTTTTCAGGTAAAAACCTGGAGAAGGTATGCGAGATGTGTCATATTACTGTTAACAAAACAGCCATATTTGATGATAATGGAACCCTCATCCCGGGAGGATTGAGGATCGGTGAGTAACTAATTCTTGGTTCCTTTTGTTCATTAATATAATCATTCTTCGATAAAATTTATATTAAAAACTGGCCATATTTCTGATTTATCTGAATGGATTGGCTTGGCAATGTTTACCTCTTAACGGTTTTAAAGGTTGAATTAACAAATCTCTTAATCTAAAAAGCAAAATAGGTCAAATGAGGTATGCAAATAAAATATTAAATTATTAGTTTAATAAAAAAAATTATAATCATATTTAACCATTATTATAAAATATCTTGTTAAAAAATTGTATAAATAAGTGTCTTGTGACCTGCAAGCCTAAGTTGCCATCTCTACTATCTATCAGATGGCTGCACACAAATTGGGTCAAATGAGGCATGCAGATAAAATATTAGATTATTAGTGTAATAAAAAATTGTAATCATATTCAACTACACATATTTTAAGAAAATATCTTCAGAAATTGAATAAACAAGTGTTTTGTGACCCGCTATCCCAAGTTGCCATGTCTACTATCTATCAGATGGCTGCGCACAACTGATGAATATTCCCTTCAGGTACTCCTGCAATGACCTCCCGTGGTTGTTTGGAATCTGATTTCGAGACAATGGCAGACTTTCTGTTTCGGGCAGCTCAAATCACAAGTTCAGTGCAGAGGGAACATGGAAAAATGCTGAAATCCTTCTTGAAAGGTCTTGAAAACAACAAAGATATTATCGATATCAGGATGCAAGTTGAAAACTTTGCAACTCAGTTTGCAATGCCGGGCCAAGATTTATAGTAAAAACACCTCCATTTTGTCTGTAAATAAAGACGCGAGTGCATATTGCTTTTGGTGTGTTGATTGGAACCCATGAAGGAAGAGTTGTCTGCATACAATCTAATTCTGATTTCAGGGGCTCGTCGTTACAGGTAAGGTAATACACACCTTTTCTTGCTTATCTAGTTAATATTACGTGGAAAGAAAAAAAGAATATTCTGTCAGCCGGGTCAAAGTATTGGCTGGCAAGTGATAGTGTTTTTTGTTTACTTCGATTTAATGCCAGATATATTGAATCTCATTGTTTTGGGTATTATTGTTATCGTTCCACTATGATTTTTGGCTTACAAATGAGAATATGATAGTCATGGTGTGCTTCAATTTGATTTATCTTCATACTGTGTGTATTAGTCAGTTCAAGTGCCATGGATTATTCAGTTATCACCTGAATCAAGTTGAAGTGTACGGTGATAAAATGGTTGATTCCATTATTGAGCTTATGTTATGGCTGTTTATGATTTAGTAGTTGATTGGCACGTCTCCGAAGGCAAACTTATACATCAGCTGCACCACCTTTATTTTAAAAGTTTATGAGGAAATTTACTATTGTAATAAACCCTCTAGTAGAACCTGCGACCCAAGAGGCCCCCACGTTCTAATCCTCATTCTCCATGCTATTGAACAACAGGCCTATTGTGTTTATGATATAGTTAACAAAATCATTTATATAATCTTTCTCTAATATGATATGACGATTTTATATAAAGTGTATAAATGTGGTGAGATTGTGTCAAAAGTTGTGTACTCTTAGACATTAGCTTCAAAGAGCATCTTTAATGCGTGAGCTCAAAATGTGTCGCCATCTTTTGAAATCAAGGGTGGGGAGTTCTTATTCTCATTTGTTTTCTTTCATTGACATCACTTTTTTTTTTTTTAATTGGCCCTCACTAGGTTTTGTTTAAAGATGGTAATACTTATTAATCTTTTCATCAAATTGTTTCACTAGAAAATTAGAAAATGGTTGGCAGATTTGATATTTACAAATGATTCAATGCAACTACTTGTACACTTTTTTTACATTTTTATTTTATTTTATTTTATTATTATTATTTTTTTGTAATTCTCAAAGGCATACAGTATTGTTGAGGACTTTCTCATCTAGATACAATCATCAATGCATTATCACCATCTTATGGTAAACTACCCCACTCTGAAATGGAGCTTTGTAAGTGAGTGTTAATGTTGAGGCTAAGTTTTTGAATTTGGATATGAAATTTAAGGAGCATTAGAAGTTCTAGGTGACCTGCATTCTCTAGCAAACTGACTAGTGCTGTTGCAGTTGTAGCATTTGATCTTGGACTTATTCAAACCAATCTGTGTACTTTTATCAGTTAGCCCGAGGAATGATCTCCTAGTTCTTTTTAGAATCGCTTTATCCCAACACGCAACATTTCCAATTTGATGCAAAATGTCCATCTCCCAAATTATTAGGGTTGAACTGTTCCACCTCTTCACTAATGAAGTGGAAATTGTAACTGGAACCAGAAACTTCATCCTAGCCATTATTGAGGCAGATGTGATATCAATGTGATAATAAAAGTTTTGTGAACCATTAGCAATAACATGAGTTCGATGATTGCAATTGCTACAAGCCTGAAAGGCTTTAGCATCCTGTTCAATTTCTTAGTGACTCTTTTTTTTGAACGGTCAACAAATATAGAATTGTCTACGTACTTCGTACGGGGTGACCTAATGGCAAAAGACCACTGCCAGCTGGCCCAACCCAGCCATATGGAGCCCTTAAGCACACTCAAGTTATCTTCAGTTCTGGGGAAAACCCACCCGTCTGAAGGCCCACTGGTGATAAAACCCGGTCGCTCTCAGGATCGAACCAGAAACAACAAGGTCCTGGTCTTTCTTTATAGAGCCCCCCATGTCTCAGAACAATATTGCTGGGAGCAAGGATAGAACCTGGGTCACTTGGACACACGGTGATCACCTTAATCACTTCAACAACATGCCATTGGTAGTTTCTTAGTGACTCCATCGGAATAGTTGATCATCCCAGAATGTAAGTATCTATTTTCAAAACAAGAATTAGGAGAAAACGAGTTTTTAAGAAACTATAAAAGAATAAAGAAGTAGTTATTAAAATTAAAGCAAATGTAAAAAACAAAGCTCAAGTTTGATTGTTAAATTGATGTTTGAAGAAACTTCTCTTATACCAATAATTGGGATCGATAATTCCTTGAACTCTTACTGGTCTGGTTAACCCGTCAATCATGTCCATTCATAATAGTTTGTAAAACAATAACATAAAGACAAAAAAATAGAGAATGTAATAAATCATCATAATTTCACTTCATTCATGATAGTTTGTTCGATTTCGCTCACACACTGTGGTTTGTAAAACTTGTTGTAAAATGTATAAAAAGACGATATACTAAACTCTTAGTGAAAGATTCACCAAAGTCATCAATAATGACACGCATTAAAGGACAAATTTTGTCCAATTGAAACAGGTTTCAATGGAACAACTAAGATTTGATAATAAGGATCATTAGAAGTGTAATGTAATTCCACTTATCCTGGGATCCACAAATGAGGATCAATAAAATAGCTAATTCTACTAATCAGTGGATCCACTGAAGTAGCCATATCATAGGATCTTCAATCTCCAGTGTTTACGGGATCTTCGTCATTAGAGGATATCTTTAGAACTATTAGGACTTGTCCTAGTGGTTACCCCCTTGGCTCTTAGGGGTTTGTCCACTATGTGACCCGGGTTCTAATCCAAGGGGTGACAGTTTTACCTCATGTGGTCCCAGGAGGGGGTTTCTGTCAGGAGAAAGCTTCATATGATCTCTATGTTGATTAGTGGATGTGAATAACGTACATCATCGATTCTAAACTCAACAAACTTAGTTGTATGAACGGGTAAAAATAGATCAAAATCTCAGTGATTCTAACCAAAGAGCTTCTAGCCTAATGGTATCTTGGTAATTAATAATATGTTTATCTTTTAGAGGTTGAGAGTTCAAGTCTTATAATAAATAATTAGGAAAAACTTAAAAAATCTCACCGATTCTAAACTCAACAAAACTCGGTTGTATGAATGGGTTAAAAATTGGTCAAATATCTCGTCCTTATGGTCAAAATGGGTTTTTTTTCCTACCAATAACATTCTTCTAGATATGTAGTTTTGCATCACCGTTTTAATAAATTTGCTCTTAATCAGAGGCCTTCTTGCTTGGTGATACTGGGGTGATTTGTATTAGAAAGTTCATCGGTTCGAGTTTTGGTGTTTGTGTCTGACAGGCGATTTTACTTGATTGATGGAGTTTCCGCCTATAAGAGATTTTTGATTTGGACCCAAAACGTCAAATAATCAAGAACGGTTCAAATCCCGTCATAAGAAAGACTCGAAAAAACGCTGTTAGAAAAATAAATTTTTTCCTTTAAAAAGAGTTCCATTATAACACGCACAATTTGTGTTTTCCTTTAGATGTATGTTTGAAGATATTTATATTCTTTATGTCCCCTAACTTGTATGCAAGTCTCTTTTACTTTTCATGAAGGAAGGTTCACATCCCAATTCCATATTAATTTTACTTTTGAGGTCATATCTTTCTATCACTTCACTAGTGCTCAAACAAAAGTTATTCTAGAAGGATTCTATACCCACAACATATGAATTCAATACTACCCATAGTTTAATGTTTATGAAATATTGTACAAGTCTCAAGCATGATATACAAATATTTATACCATGCCACGTTTGAGAAACCTTCTCATGCATACAATCAAACATAGTATTTGTATTCCTTGAAAAATAGTGAATATTGGACCCATGTTGCTTCCTTTGGGGAGCTTAAAAGATGATGGAACTAAATCTATCTGTTATGTGTTCATAATTCTAAGACTTTCTTCCTACTTTCAACAATTTCATCAAAAAAATCATCAAGTTGAACAATGGTATTCTCAATTCCACATTGCAACCCTCCAAAACAACTCTTCAAAATTTCAACCCTTGGACTTATATCTAATTCCATTCCAGACCCTCTAACTCTTTCCAACTCTCTCTTCAACTCGTTCACTGCGTGTGTTGTTTCTTGAAACTCATAAAGTAAAATGCCATCATTCCCCTCTTCTCTCTCGTTCACCATCTCGTTCAATCTTGCAGCCGAGACCATAAAGTTTGTCCTGAAAAGCGTACGACTTTCATTATAACTAGAAGTATTCATGTAGGACGAAGAGGAACAACTGGTTTTGTCGGAGCAGTAAACTAGGCCATTAACCATGATCTTTAAAAGTAATGAGCTAATGTTCTTCAATGCATATAATGCTCCTCTAAATCCATTGAACCCATTAAACTTCAATTCGACTAAAGAATCCTCTTCAAATCTCAGTGTTAATGGCTTAATTCTTGTTTCTACTAAGCTCTTGTTTTCTTCCTCTAATCTAACACTCTCCCTTTGGCAACGATTGAGAGCCGCCAGCACCTGAAATGTTATAATTATGATATGTTTTTATTAAGAAACTAGCTATTGAAGACTTAAGGAGCTCAAGCAATCACAAATTGCTATCATGACTTACCTCGCGAGAGATTTGTGGATTTAGATCATGGTTTTCAAGGATGGAGGGGATGTTGGTGCCCATGGAACAATAGATTTCCATGTTTGAAACACCAGATTTTATGACATGACATACTTCCCAAAGACGCGCACTCTCATCCATATACTCATCAAGCCATTTTTCGCCCGAGGGCAAGTGTAGTTTGTGAACCAAAAGGGTTAATTCCGTATGAAAAGATCGGAGGGATGCAAGGACAAGTTGTAGGAAGTGGATAGATATGACGGTTTGAGGATCGAATGAACGATAAAGATCGTCAAGACTACGAGTGAGGTAGCTATAGAAGCTTATGATAGAGGTGGTGGTAGAGGAGGAAGAATGATTCATCATGTAAATCAAGAGAAGAAAGGAGAATAGAAAGCGAGTAGGATTTGAGAGGGGAGATATAATCATGTAAATATAAATATGGTGAAAAGGGAGCATAGTTTTGGGTACAATTATGGGTGTTCCTATTTGAGTGGAAGAGATGATTACTACTTTATAAATTTTAGTTATGTTTACAAGATTTATTTGTTATTTTTTATGAAAAGATATTTTATATTTTTAAATGTTGTATGAAAAGATATTTATACACTACGAGTACGAATGTTGTTAAGAAAATACACTATTGATTATTTCTAAATGCAATTATTGCAATATGTCTTAAATCACCATCTAAACAATTCTTAATGGCAAAATTTTATAAAATGCATCTACTTTTATAGTAGTCCACTCTTTTGCGGTCCAACATATAATGATAATTAGCAAAGAAAATCTGCAAAGTTGTTTACTTTAATTTATTTTATTGAATGATGTTAGATTATGTTTCTTGGGTTTTTACAAGTCAAAGAAACAAATCTTTACCCAAGATTCTGCTTCACGTTTTTTCATTTTGATTTGGTTTTCATTTTGGATTTGAGTGTTTTCCTCAACAACATACAACACACACATTGGGTGGTAGATAATAGTTTTTCAATAATAATTTATGTTTTTAAAATTATATATAAAGGTCATCCATGATGCATCAACTTAAAAAAATAAATACAAGAGTTAAATACATAGCTAGTACCTGTGGTTTACCCACAACCCTGGGTACTATCTTTTAGCTATAACGACATAAGGTATCAACTTTTGATTTTGTATCAACATGGGGTATTAAGCTAACACCCCGTCAGTTTTTAACGGAAAATACCCTCACGTGACAAAAAACATGAGGACAGTTTAGTCCATTTAACTTAACCCTCTAAACATCCCCAAGCTCCCCTTTCTATGTGTGTACCGAGGAAAAGTGAAGAGAGCCCATCGGATCTCCCCATCTTTCCGGCGGACGAACCAACCGGCCAAGGCAGCGCCCCATGGTGGTGGTTTGGCCTCAAACCTTTTTCCTCTTTTCCCCTCCTTCGATTCTGAGGCCTACTCATGGACCCCGATCTGCTTCTCGACGCGGCAAGAGAAGGAAGGAAAGGCAGCGGTGGCGACTGCTAGGTTACCGCCATGAACGACGGCGGCAGTGCCCCTCTCTCGTTTTCTTCGACGACGACGGTGAGTTCTCTTGGTTCATCTCCTCGGTCTCTTTCATTTTCCAGCTTATTCACTCCTTGAATCTAGATTTCTTTATGCATGTTTAGATCGGAGCAGGTGAATGGGTTTTTGGGGTTAGTTAGCGACAGTGTAGAGGTGGTGGTCCTCGGTCTCTTTTATTTTCCAGCTTATTCTCTTCCTCTGTTTGACGAACAACCGGCGTCTCCTTCCCGTTCCAGCGAGCCAACGACGACTAGGGTTTGGGTGGTGTCAGTAACCACCGGGACCGGTCCTCACGTTTTTGTGGTTGATCAATGGCTTTTATTTGGGGGGTTAGGTTAAATGGACTAAACTGCCCTCACGTTTTTGTCACATGAGGGTGTTTTCCGTTAAAAACTAACGGGGTGTTAGCTTAATACCCCATGTTGATACAAAATAAAAAGTTGATACCTTATGTCGTTATAGCCAAAAGTTAGTACCCTAGGTTGTTACTATGAGTAAACCACATGTACTAGCTGTGTAATTAACTCTAAATACTATACCATCTTTATACATTTATTCAATACTTTTATAATACTTCTCTAGCAATGAACCCAGTGAATCGTTATATCGCTTTTGAGCTTTATGCATCAGATTATCATTTAAAATGTAAACAAAATTAACGATGAACAACGAAATTGGATTCGAATGAGTCTTACTAATGAATGAAAACGATTACAATATGATCGGAAACAAGAAAGAAATGATCATACAGAATGAATTGCAAAAACTAATATGTAACAAAAAAAACCCAAATCTTTTTATAGCTCGTAGACGACGAACATAAGCTAACGACATGAAACAGAAAAATTTCACACTGCCCCCTTTTACTTTGTTCAACTTGACAGAACTAACCTTGTAGTTTACTAACCGTGCTAACAATACTAATTAGTTTCCTTTTATCAACCGTTAACACCGTTAACTTCTTAGAACTATAAAAGACCCGGTTGATCGCGCATTCGAACCCTGTGAACCACATTTCCACTATACAACAAACTCCACCTCGAGAATGTAGTTCACAAACCGATTTGTTTATTTCACCCATAATCATAACACCCCAAATTGCATTGAGCTACAGTGATTCGATAAATTTGAGAACCCGAATGAACTTAGAATGTCACAACTATGAGCAAAGCAACAACCTTTAGAAATAACCAGAATTTTTTACCCAACTCCAATGCCATGAATGCATTTCTGAAACACACTTCCTGGCACTGCTTTAGTTAGCACATCAGCTAAATTGTCAACAATATTCACCTCTTTAACAATGACCTCCTTTGAGCTGATCACTTCTCTAATGAAATGTAACTTCACACTAATGTGTTCAGTTATTTCATGGTACATGGGTTCTTAGAAAGTTGAATTGCACCTTGATTGTCACATCATAGCATTGCAATTTTTCACACCCAACTCAGTACCAAATCCTTTTAACCATATAGATTCTCTGACTGCTTCAGTCAAGGCTATATACTCAGATTCTGTAGAAGATAAGGCCACTATTTTCTACAGAGTTGACTTCCAACTAACTGTATTACCTAATACCTGGAACACATATCCTGTTACTGATCTTCCCCTGTCTTGATCCTTGGCAAAATCAACATCAACAAACCCAAGTATACTAGCTGAACCTCCACCTCTATTAGTGAATACCAACCCACTATCCATTATACCATTCAAATATCTTAGGATCCATTTTACTAAATCCCAATGTGCTTTACCAGGGTTAGACAAGTACCTGCTCACTATGCTCACAACATAAGCTATGTCAGGCCTTGTACATACCATTATGTACAAACTCCCTACTGCACTTGAATAAGAGATGTGTGTCATCTTTGATTTTTCTTCCTCTGAACTAGGATAGTCTTTCAAAGATACTTTAAAATGTTGAGCAATAGGGGTAATCACAGGTTTAGAGAGATGCATGTTATATTGCTTCAAAACCTTAGTCAAATAACCCTGTTGAGATAAGTGAATCGTACCATTTACCCCTCTCTAACAATTTCCATGCCTAATATCTTTTTAGCACTACGAAGTTCCTTCATCTCAAAAGCCTCCTTTAACATAACTTTTGTATTTTTTATTTGATCCATATTTTTACAAGCTATCAACATATCATCCACATATAACAATAAGTAGATCTACTTGTCTGTTGCATCCTCCTTTTAATAAACACATGAATCATAATCACTTCTATCAAATCCATTACTTATTATGTGATCATCAAATCTTCTATACCATTGCCTAGTAGATTTTTTTAATCCATATAAAGATTTTATGAGTAAGCATACCTTATTTTCCTGACCTTGAACTTCAAATCCCTGTGGATGCTTCATGTAGATTCTTTCTTCCAGATTCCCATGTAAGAAAGCTGTCTTAACATCCATTTGCTCTAACTCTAGATCTTGTATTGCAGTTAGAGACAAAATGATTCTAATTGATGTATACCTTACCACAGGTGAATAAGTTTTAGTATAGTCAATCCCAACCCTTTTAGTATATCCCTTGGCCACCAATCTTACTTTAAACCTTGGTTTCTCCACCCCTGAATCCCTTCCTTTAATTTGTACAACCATTTGCACTCAACAAGTTTCTGATCAAGAGGTTTATTCACTAATTCCCATGTCCGATTCTTATGTAAAGAAGACATTTCTTCTTTCATAGTAGCTATCCACATTTCTTTCTGGTCTCAAGAAACAACTTCTTTGAAAGAAATTGGTTCATTACAATCTTCTGATTCTGCTACATTGAACACAAAAGCAGACACATCCTCTTGTGTTTCATCTCTGAATCTGGCAGGTTTTCTGATTTTCCTTTTAGTCCTATCCCTTGTCAATTGATAATCATCATCATTTGCAGTGACTGAGCTTGATGGTTGGTCTAATTCTTGAGGTTGTATTGGCTCTACCCTGCCATCCTCCACCCCAATCTCAATATCCTTACTAGCAGTTTCTTCAGAAGTTCTTCTACTACCTATCATTACATCTCTATACATAACATGTTCTTGGCACATCACATTTCTGCTTATGATGACTTTTGGACTCACATCATCACATCTCCATAACATGTACCCTCTAACACCACTAGGATATCCCAGCATTATGTACTTTTGAGCTCTAGGCTTAAGTTTACCTTGATCAATATGTGCATAGATCACTGAACCAAAAGTTTTTGAAAGATCATAAGTGGGAGTTTCACCTGTCCAAACTTCCATTGGTGACTTCATGCCTATAGCTGATGAAGGAGAAAGGTTGATCAGATAAGCTGTTATTGACACAGCTTCCCACCAAAACATCTTTGGTAACCCTGATGATGATAATAAACATCTCACTTTTTTAAGAAACATTCTATTAATTCTTTCAGCCAAGCTAATTTGTTGAGGGGTTCCGAGAATTGTTAGATGTCCACTAATTCCTGTTTTCTTACACACAGTCTCAAAATCTTGATTGCAAAATTCAAGGCCATTATCTGATCTAATCTTTTTAATTCTCTTTCCTGTTTGATTTTCTACCAATGTCTTCTAATCCTTAAACACCTCAAATGCATCTGACTTGTGTTTAAGTAAGAATACCCAAACTCTCCTGGAATAATCATCTACTATAGATATAAAATATCTTGAGCCACCCATGGAATTCATTCTTGCAGGGCCCCAAAATCTGTATGAATATAGTTAAGTATATCCCTTGACTTGTGTGTTCCCTTCCCAAATTGAACCCATTGGGCCTTGCCATATACACAATTGTTCACAAAATCCCAATTTAGCATCATTCAAACCCTTCAAAAATTTCTTATTGTTCAGTTCTACAAGACCCTGCCCACTGATATGACCTATTCTATTATGCCATAGAGTTGCAGGGTCTACTTGATCAATGTTTACTAATTGTACAGAATTAGTAACAACATTCCCATCAAAAACATAAATGTTATTACCTCTTCTTGTTCCTGTTAGTGCCACCATAGCACCACTTGTAACTTTTGTTTTTCCATTCTTCAAGCTTACATGGTATCCGACATCCTCAAGAGTTCCTAAGACACAAGATTCCTTGTTAATTGAGGAATATACCTTACTTTCTGCAACTTAAAATCCTGACCATTTTCTAATTACAGTATTATTGTCCCCATTCCTTTAATGACACAGGCTCTATCATCCCCCAAATGAACTACTCCAAGATCTTGATACTTTAATTGATGAAACAATGTTTTATCTGGACTCATGTGATAGGAGCACCCTGAGTCGAGTATCCACTGACCTTTAGTTCTTTCATTAGTGATAGCCAGGACATCAGCACTCTCATAGCCATCTTGTGATTCATCAGGAGATCCATGGTTACTAGAATTACCTCTATAACCACCACTATACTCTCCCCCCCTTTTTTTTCAGGGCAATATTTCTTGATATGCTTCTCTGATCCACACACAAAGCACTTTCTCTTCTACTTTGTGTGGACTTTGATCTATGACCATTCTTTTGTTTGTCTTATTTTTTACCACTTCTGCATCTAACAACTAGAACATTTCCCTCATCATCATTCTCATCAGTTTTTTTTCTTAAACTCTCTTTACTTGAGAGCAACCAGTATTTCTTCGATAGAGAGTGATTCACGGCCATACATCAGAGTATCCATAAAGTTTTCATAGCTTTGTCGTAGAGCTGATAAGAATAATATGGCCTGATCCTCATCATCATTTTCCACTTCTATGTTCTCAAGATCTAGTATGATCTTGTTGAATTCATCACAAAGATTACAAATAGATTTACATGATGACATTTGGAATGTGTATAACTTTTTCTTTAAGTACAATCGGTCTGACAATGACTTTGTTATGTATAAACTCTCCAATTTGGCCATACAACAGCAGCCGTTTGTTCTTTGGACACCTCCCGCAGCACCCGATCTCCAAGGCTTAGAACGACTGAACTGTGAGCCTTGTCGAGCATCTCTCGCCAGTCATCATCACTAATACCTTGAGGTTTTCCTGGCTCCCCTCCTAAGGCATCTGATCTACCCTGATAAACCAGAAACACACACATCTTTAGTCACCATAAACTGAAATCATTCTGGCCATCAAACTTTTCAATTTCGAACTTTGTTGACACCATATCCTCTTCTCGAACACCAACGGAAGCGATTTCTTCGAGATTAAGAGCCGTACCAGGCTTTGATACCAATTGTAAACAAAATTAACGATGAATAACGAAATTGGATTCGAATGAGTCTTATTAATGCATGAAAACAATTACAATATGATTGGAAACAAGAAATGATCATAGAGAATGAATTGCAAAACCTAAACTGTAATAGAAAACCCCTAAATCTTCTTATAGCTCGGAGACGACGAACAGAAGCTAACGACATGAAACATAAAAATTTCACACTGCCCCCTTTTACTTTGGTTAACTTGACAGAATTAAACCTGTAGTTTACTAACCGTGCTAATAATACTAATTATTTTCCTTTTATCAACCGTTAACACCGTTAACTTCTTAGAACTATAAAAGACCGGGTTGATTGCCCATTCGAACCCTGTGAACCACATTTTCACTATACAGCATAAAAACATCTCTAGATAAGTAGGTATAATATTCTTATGAATTTTAAGGTTTTGTAGATTATTTAAGAATAATAACAATAATGATGATGTTGGGAGTTTCTTAAATAAAACTATGGTTGTGGTCTCAAGCCTAGTAACTTTGCCAGGGACAGCCTGACGCAAGGAAGAGAAGCTAAGGGTTAAAATAGTATTTTACAAGATATCATTAGATAAGTTGTGTACCAATTTAAGTTATTTTAATAATGATATTTAAACGTGATGGACATGTACTAACTGGAAGGGTAAAAACACCGGTAGTTAAGCTTCCGTCTAGGAATGACATTGCGTATAAATCCAAACCTAAAGTTGAACTCGGATACCTACCTAGGATGTCTTAATGAGAGTGTCATAACCTATTAGGCCAAAACATGTCTAGTAACGTCTAAATTGTTATTACTTTTAATGTTTCTAAATTATTTTTGTCACGTTAACAAGTCTAGGACACATCCCCAAATTTCTTTTGAACATAGAAACCTTTGTCACTTTATCCTATTATTCAATTAGCCCGTTTGGTCAATTAGGAAAATCTTCGGGGTTATTTCATCACTCTTGGTTGCTATGCTCTTGGACTTTAATCGTTAATCAAGTGAGTAATCCTTGGTCCTTTCTCGTTTTATCACTTTAGGGTTGCAACATATATCGTATTTCAAATATCAAATTTCAATGTCTTTCATGTGATGCGATTGTAGATTATGTGTGAACGTGTGTGTTATGTGATATTCTAGCATGATTGTCAATGTGATTCTATCAATAGTTATCAACTTTGTCAATTAGCATAAACATTAACTTTATGGCCTGAGGTAACAAAAATAGATCTATAGGTTGACAACTCACTCAATTTGACCGGTTTTGGCGTTGAGTGTTTGAAACCTATTTCACTTTAGTCTAACCTTCGGGTTAGGGAATCAATGTCACTGAGGCTTGTTTATGCAAAACACTTGGTCTATTAGTTTTGTCAATTATTCTAGTTATGTTATGTTTCACTCTTATTCTATCATATGACATAATTCGCATGCTTTTCAAAGTATATGCTATGTACAGAAGATTGCTCACCAACTGTTTAGTTCAATTATTTTATACATGTTGTAGGCAATGATATTTGAGGACTCAAGTTGCTATCACGTAGAACTTTTGGACCTAGTTTGAATTTTAATAATACATGTTTAATTGTTTGTCAATCTTGATTATGTATTGTATTTTATTTGGTTATCAATGAAAATGGTTGTTTAAATATTATCACTTTAGTTAGTTTGTCATGTGCTATTGAACAATCATCATGCCCCTAGCATATTACACCTTCAGTTGGGTTGTAACAGTATTCATCTCATTATGAAGGTTTAATAGGCGTTTCAACTCATAATGAAGGTTGAATGGGTGTTGCTACTCTTCATGTTATGGTGTAGGAAGTATTTCAAAGCATTATCACCTATAAATACCAGGTAATCATTGGTTGTTAGAAATACCATTAACACGAACTGTCACACTTTTCTCTTAGTCTCTCTAAAATTCGTCTATCTACTTCTACTCTATATTCTTTAAAAAATCAAGGTAATCTTTCGGGTGTTAGAGTCCTCGGTAATACAAACTGCTTTGGCTTTGTACCTTGAGAAACAAATGGTTTCTCGTGCTGAAATTTATTTAAGGGATCCGTATTTGACATGAATCCTTAGCCACCTGATGTTAATTTATATATATATCTTTTATCTCCCTCTAATTTCTTATTATTGTAATTAAGCGTATCTTGTATTTATTTATTTACTTTGTAAATCTACTTGTATCTTACCGTTTTATTATTTTTGTATCGTAACCTTGTGATAAAAATATTTTTTATTTATTTTTCACCATGGGGTTAAAAAACTAATGTTAGTAAAATTGGTGATTTCCATGGGTTTTTTACGAGACAAAATACCAATGGCATCTAGTGGAGTTGGTTGAGACTTTGGCTTGTGTTCCTAGGGACCCAAGTTCTATCCTAACTAATGACATTATTTGTCCATTGGTATGGAGGCCAATGATAGGAGATCCGGGGAGACCCGGATTCGATCCTTGAGGCGACCAGGTTTTACCGTTAATTCGCCGTCGTGCCTACGGGCGGGCGGGTTAGCGGGTTTTCCCCCGGAACTGGAGTCACATGGACGCTTAAGGGCTCCGTACGGCTGGGTTGGGCCAGCTGGCGGTGGCCTTTAGCCATTGGGTCACCCCGTACGAAGTACCTGGGTTTATTCTATTCGTTGACCGTTCAAAAGAAAAAAAAAGAGACAAAATAATGGAGACTAGCATTTACATGGAGTGGTTTCTTAAATAAAAAGAACAAAATAAATTTGTAGTTGGTTTTAATCGAAACTTCATAGTTTTGATGGATTTTAGGCCTTTTTTTTTATATATCATCTAAAAATATAAGATAAAACCAAATGATTACGTTTGTTTAAAGGAATGATGAGTTTTTCTTGTTGTCTATCAAGTTAATACCAACTTTATTCTTTTGGTCTCACTTTCTAAAAAAATGTTTAGATGATCGATGTGTGGTTTTTTTTCTTCTCTAAATTAATATTAGTATAACAATTGAGGCACATATTTCATATTTTTAAGCAGTTTCTCGTTGGTATATATAGAATAGGATATAACAAGTTGGTGATTCGTTCTCGCTTTGTGGCGGGCCACCCATTTATCCGTCAGAGTAAAAATTGTTTTAGTGTGGTTAAAGACTAAATTGGTCAGAGAATAGATCTCGCCCATAACAAAAAACTAAATTTAGTCTTGACTTCAATCTAAGTATAAAACTATAAAAGTATACTAAAAACGAAAGCAGAAAAGTTAAGGGGTATAAACTAAAAACGAAAGTAGGAAAACATAAAATTATGAAAGTTTCATGGTCAAAGTAGAAGAACACTAAACTTTTTTAAAAAAAGTTTAAAAGTTAGAGGGTAGAAAACGTAAAAGTATGAAACATATGTGAAAACGAAAGTAGAAAAACGTAAAATTGTGAAAGTCTCGTGGCCAAAGTAGAAGACAAAAAAACTTAAAACAAAAAAAAGTTAAAAAGTTAGAGGGTAGAAAACGTCAAAGCATGAAACACAAGTGGCCAAACTATGAAAACCTAAAGTTTACTATTCTTAAAAAAAACAAAGTGTAAAAGTTGTCAACGTCTCAAACTATTGTGGCCAAGGTATGAAAAGCAAAAGCTACACTATACCTTTTGAATCATAAAGTATGAAACATAAGTGGCCAAATTATAAAAACCTGAAATTTACTATTTCTTAAGCAAAAAAAAAAACAAAACAAAACAAAAAATTTTAAATAAAGTGTAAAAGTTTAATGGTAGAAATTGTCAAAATCTTAAACTATTGAGGTCAAAGTATGAAAAGCAAAAAACTACACAAAAGTTAGAGGGTAGAAAACGTAAAAGTATGTAACATAAGTGGCCAAACTTCGAGAACCTAAAGTTTACTGTTTCTTAAAAAAACAAAGTGTAAAAGTTAAGGATAAAAGTTGTCAAAGTCTCGAACTATTATGGCCAAAGTATGAAAAGCAAAAGCTACACTATGCCTTTTGAATAGCAAAGTAAGTAACATAAGTGGCCAAACTATGAAAACCTAAAATTTACTATTTTTTAAACAAAACATAAAAACAAAAAAAAAGTATAAAAGTTTAAGGGTAGAAATTATGAAAATCTTAAACTATTGTGGTCAAAGTATAAAAAACAAAAACTACACTATACCCTTCAAATGGTTAATGGCTAATTATATATATATAATATAACGTGATCTTTTGAATTAACATAGTTTTCCTTTCTTTTTTACCAATATTTTTAACATGACTAAAATCAACTTTTTTTTTTTCAAAATTATTATATTTTAAAAGAAATTAATAAAATTGTTGTTTTCATTAGGATGAATTTCAGAATATCCCTTACAAACATGTAAAATTTTACTATATAACAATATCAAGCTAATAGATATAGTATTGGCTTCTTATCGGGTCACATGGCGGGCACAAGTGGTTGCCACTTGGAGGCTAGATTATTATTTTTTACTTTTTATTTAAACACAACACATTTAACATATAAAACATGAGTTAACGGTATGATGGTACAGTCGTGTAACATAACCATTAGTTTGTAGGCTTGATAATATGAGCGTTTGACTTCTAATTTTAACGTCATTACGTTGCATTTTTGTATTTCCATTTTATTTACGTTGCGTTACAGCAATAAAAATGTTTTGTATAATTGCGTTATCCCGCGGCAACGCCCAAATATTACATATAGTGACCGGAACGAATCTAAAGGTGTAAATAGATGTTTATATGGTGAATTGAAATCTACTTCTCTATTAAATTCTTATCTTTAAATTGTACATCAACATTCATTTATTGTTTTTATATAGTTAGATTATTATTTTACTAATAGTAGGCAGGCTCGTGTGATGCACGGGCATGTCTAATGTAAGGTAATATCAAAAGTGACTCAGTCATTTTAAAAAACAATTACAACATTTCCAGTTAAAAGTGTCACATCTACCCATCACAATTTATTGATACTCATAATCAATCTCATATCTTCATAACAGAAACTTATTTCATAGCATATGAAAGTGATAGTTAATATGATCTCAACATGAACAATAACAAACAAACCAAAGAGACCACTTATCTTGTCTAAAGTATGGACTCTAATAACTTACCTTTTTGAAGAGTGCCGTTCATATAAAAATAACAAACAAAACATCACCAAATAATCAAACTTACATGTTTGAAGAGTGTCGTTCATATAAAATTAACACACAAAACAACACCAAACAATCAGATCAGATATGCTCTAATCTCTTAAGAGTATTCCATGTAATATAATTTTGCATGATTGTTAATGGGTATGTTGGAGCTGATAGTAATATCAGTTTACCAACAACAGACATTCAAAATGTGAAATTGTTCAACGATGGGTCAGCAGTAGCAAGTTTAAAGATGTTGGGATATAAATCAGGATATATGAAGCAAATCACCACAAACACAGCCTAACAAACCTGGAAGTGAGCAGTTTCATCCGGGTTAGTCCGGTCTTCATGAAGCTCAAACCGTAAAACTTGTGTCGAGGGAGGCACGTCGTCTCCAAGAATGAGCGCCAGTATCCTTTCATTCTTAGGCGAGGGTGAGCGTCGTCTTGACTGGTCCACATAATATTAACCCAATGTTGAACCAATCCAAATTGTAGGTATGCCTTTTTGTAAGGATGAATGGTGTACTTCCGAAAAAGAGCTTTAGGGATCGACTGCAACATGAAGTTGTTAAGCATATTTAGTTATTATAACATAAGTGAAGAGTTAATTAGGGGTGTGCAAAAAACCGAATTAACCGAACCAGAACCGAATTAACCGATAAAACCGAACAAAAAATAACTAAACCGAACAAAAAACTGAAAATAACCGAACCGAAATAACCAAAACCGATATTTGCGGTTCGGTTATGGTTATTTATTTTCCAATAACCGAGCATAACCGAACCGAACCGATTCTATATATAATCATATATGTTGCTATGATAAGAAATAGTAGTAGTGTGTGAAAAATTAAACCCATTTCTTACTTGTATGGAGTTATTTTTTTACAAAAGTCCACTTGTATTGGAAAAAAAGATATTCACGTAGTCTGTGGAAAAATGGGGTTTTGGCGTTTTGTAAGAAGAATTAGCATTCAACTATTTTAAACCATTTTTATTTAGGATATACGTATCTCATAAGACTTGAGACTACTGAAGAAAAGAAGGTTTGGACAGTCTCATACTTCTTCCTAGAAAAACTTGTATTGACAACTACTCTTATAAATTAAATTTCAATCCCATATAATTAGATATTGAAAAGTTTAAATGAAACTTTGCTTATAAAACTAGTAGGTCACTAGCTAGAATTTTTCAACTCGTTTGGTTAAGAGTTCAAATAAGTATTTTGGGCTTTAATTTAATGATAAGTTAAATTTTGAAAAGTTTTTTAACCATACCGTAACCGACCCGCACTAGTACAAGAAACCGATTAACCGCAACCGACTTAACCGATGGTTATGGTTAAGGTTTTTTTGGTTAACCGAAAGTCGGTTATGGTTATGATTAATTGCCAAAACCGACCCAAACCGACCCATGCACATCCCTAGATTAATGGCAGTTAGTTATTATAAGATAAGTGAATAGTTATTGGGCAGGAAATATACAGCAGTTGGGTGTCTAGGTTGTGAGAGTTGAGTTGCTTGAAGTAGTGTGGATTGAGGTCGTTGTTGTTGGATATTATATGTCCAGACCCGACAACATCGAGAACCCGACCCGGTTAAAACCCGTAAGAGTTACACTAAGGGCAACGAACTTTAAAATCCGCTTAATTGATTAACCGGTATATCATGGAAATTAGTGATTCATATATCATTGTTTAATTTCGATAAAATAAACAAAACATGCAATGATTACACATTTATCTTAAATGATAGATACACGGAACACAACGCTACTGGTTAACGTTTATGGTAAATTAAAGAATCAAATAAAAGGTTATTTGAGTTTATCGGTTCTCGGAATTACGACTTGTAAATTAATACGTTTTATTAATTAATCGTAATTAGTGGTGCGTAATAATAAAAGAGATTGTTGAGGGACCTAAACGTAACTAAGCACCCTAATCTTAATCTCTACCGCCGCGCTCTCCTTCCCTCACGACCTCTTCCCTCGCCGGCCTCCTTTCTCTCGTGACTAAGCTGCCGCCTACCGCCACTCTTTTGGCGGTTCACGAACCACCACCACCGTAAACCATAGCCGGAGCCACAGCGTCAGCCCGAGCCACAACGTCAGCCGCAACCGCAGCCGCTAACCGCAGCCGCAGCTACCCGTGTGAATCGCAGCCGAAGCCGCAGCCGCAGCCCCGCCACAGTCGCAAGCAGCCGTAGCCACAAGCGACCCCAGCCGCAGTCGCTGCAACTGCAGCTACCACGCCGTCCGTCGTCGCCGCTGCTGTCCGCCACCGCAGCCGTGCCGCCGTCCTTGTTCCGTCTCCATCCGGCGCTAATCGTAACCGCCAATACTCGAGTCGACGCGATACGCGATGAATCGATCGGAGAAGTTTTGCGATCCGCGAGACGATCAGATCCGAACGGTCGGATCAGATTTTCTGTGAAACCCTAGCGACTTGCTCGTTGTTCCTTGGTGTCTTTAACATCTGTTAGAACACCGCTCAGGTATATCTAAAACTCGCTTTAGATTTAATTGTTTAATTTATTTCGATTGTTTTATCGATGATTACGATCGCGTTACATTTAAACGCGATCAAGGTGTTTGTGTGATCTGGTGATCGCGATCCTGTTTGACACGATAACGAACCTTTATGGTTTATGCGTTTTTAGTAATCAAACCGTTTTTTAATTCCGCTGGGTAATTGAATTACTAGTTAATTCAATAAACTCTGATTTAATTAAGCCCGGTCGATAATGATTAACTAAATTGTAATCGGATAATTTTTTTGTCGTCACCGGACACCCGTATACCACTGTCGTTTCTTAACAGTGGTATCAGAGCCTTGATCAAAACACGCAAATCCTGACCGTTCGATTTTAAACCGGTGGATTTTGTGAACTGGGGTCAAAACCCGAAAGTCACGAAAGTTATTCGAATCGCTTTAATTATATGTTTTGTCGATTTAATACCACCAAATATTATTCGATTTGATAAATTGATTGAATTGTTACGCATATTCGGCTTGACCCATATTTAGGTTGTGATTGATTGTCGTGTCTTGTTTTGGCTCGTTTTGGCCCATTAGTGTTATGGTTTTGGATTGGCCCTCGTTTTGGGTTCAAAGTTGTATCATAATTAGATATAGTTTTATTTTTCATTTTCTTGTAAATGCGGACCTTCGCTCTAGACGAACACGACAAGATTTGAGGCGACTACCCCATCATGGCAAGTGTTCTTATTCAAGAACAATTTCTAGCATGGCAAGTAACCAAGCCCGATGGACCGATGAATATCAATCGACGCAAAGGGGCCATTGAAGCCAGTTGGAGCATTAGGGTCAGCCGGAGCATTTTTCATCCTTGTTGTTGATTTTAACTTTTACGTCCCAGACCTTCTTTGACATTGTCAATAAGGCTTTGAAACCTCTTTAAAGCCGAATATGTGTTATGTTTGCATGTTTTGTTTTGGTTGTATGTATTAACTTGTTTAACGCGTCAACTAAAACCCCAAACAAAGTTTTAAACGGTTAAAACCCTTTTTCAATCAATTGAGAATGAGTCCTAAGATTATTTACGATTTAAAACAATAACCAATTTCATTCGACTAAAATCTCGAATTTTTCGATCCGCAAAAATCGAATGATAACATTAATTGGTTATCAACTCGTGACGCCCAGTCTCTTAATAATAAGGTTATTTAATTGACTGTTATGAGTGAGATAGGGTTTATATATCAATCGTCAAATCATTTAATTATTTAAAATTTGACCTAATAATCCTATCTAGCAAGTCTTAAAACTAGTAGATTTTGCCATCCTAGTCAAGTCTAACTTGGAACATATTAACCGATGCATCACTCTTGGAGTAAAGTTCAACACCGCACTTGATGTTCAGGGTATCTTCCACAGTGTGTGCATTGGAGTAAAGTTCAACACCGTGCGCGCACACTGACTACTGAGGACATCTATCATTTTCTTTACGAGTGCTTGATGTATTGGAGTAAAGTTCAACACCGTATATCTAGTCACTCGTAGACAAAATGGCACAGATGAGGCTTAATGTATTTCGCACATTAATAGGCGAAAGCCTCATAAACGGGAGTTGTGACTAGTATTCATAAGAGACAATTGTTGTCCATCCAATTACTTAGTTGAGTGGTGATTGCACTTAACGCTGCCTTCGTTGGTCAACTACTAATTGGGTTCCCACTTTCCTATTCAAGATTTTCTTGCCATCTTTGAATACGAATACAAACATCAAAACACTAAAACGAATTACCTATTGTTTCAGAGACTGTTTCTCCTACTAGTTACGAGGTTTTCCTGCTCAAAGTCTCTCCTTGAGAAGAGAAACTTGATGACATAAACTTTCTCGACTGGAATCAAAATCTGAATATAGTCCTGCAAATGGCCAACAAGCAGCATGTGGTGGAAGCGGAAGTGCCCGCAGCACCTGCGAATAACTCCATAGCTGCTCGCGTTGCACATGAGGCACTGAGGAAGGATGCCAACTCTGTGACGTGTCTCATGCTGGCCACCATGTCTAATGAGATTCAGAAGAGCATGGTAGACAGGACTCATTTTCAGATGATCGGGGAACTTAATGATCACCTGTCGCATGCCTGAGGGCACTCCGGTCAGTGCTCATGTCCTTAAGATGAAAGGGTTCATCGATCGCCTCGCGAGGCTCGACTACGTCATTCCTCAGGAAATGGCGATGGACTTGATCCTTTACTCTCTATCCAGTGCATTTACTCCTTTCAGGATTAGTTTTAATATGAACAATCTGGTTAAGACAGTGACTGAGCTTCACGACATGTTGAAAACTGCTGAGGTTAACTTTCTTAACAACGGCAGAGGTAACAACAAGGCCAAGACGAACGATGTGCTCACAATCCGGTCAGCTGGTGTCAAGAAACCTGAGGTTAGCAAGAAGAAAGCGGGGAATAAGAGGAAGGGCAAGAACGCTGCAGCTAGGAACTCTAGTGGCACCAGTAAGGGCAAGTCTAAAGCATCGAAAGCACCGCCGCCAGACCAGCGCCAATGCTACGAATGCAACAAGATGGAGCACTGGAGGCGAAACTGCCCAGAGTATCTTACCAAGGTGAAGGGAAAGAAGGCCGATATAGGCTCTTCTGGAGGTATATATATCTATAACCTCATGTTATTAACCACTTCATCGGATCCTTCAAAATATATGCTTGACATACTTTACATTTTGTAGGAACATGAAGTCGAAGGAAGCAATAACCCAAGAAGACGTGAAGCTTCGCATGATTGCAAACTTTGAATAATTTCATATCGAACATTTTAAATATTCTTGGTGGTATCCTAAAACAACTAGCTTGTTTTGTTTTTCCCTGGAGGGGTCGAGGATGGATACATTTTGCTTTGGTTTGGATCTTGACATGCACATGGTTTACCTTTTAATCTTATTTGGTTTGCATGGATTTTCTACTTTTGAAAATGGTTTCACTTGATTGTTAGAATTAGATTCAAACATAAATAACATGACTTTATACCTGGTATAATTGTTTTGATGAACACGAGATTAGTCCAAATGCGAATGCGAGGACATTTATTTTCGCAGATCCTATTAAGACCATGATATCTCTAATTCTTATAGTACTTGCTACGATGAGAATAATGACCTATTATGATTCATAAAACCTTATGTTTTAGGATCACTTAGCTCAACCATTCATCAAATCAAAAATTAAACTTTCCATGAAATCGCAACTTTCATTTCGTCATTTTGAACTTTAGGCCTTTTGCTAAGTTCAAATGCTTGTTTTTGAAAGTTCATATTACCAGCTATAATGATCACCTGCATGATCATGATATAAGCGCACTGAGACTTGCGCGCGTGACCATAATATTTACTAATATATATATATATATATATATATATATATATATATATATATATATATATATATATACGCATAGAACACCTTGAAAGTCTTTGAGTACAATAATATTGTACTCATATCTGTGAAACCCTTACAAGCACCTGTTGCTTTAGACTTAAGGATAAGGTTCCAAGATGGAAGCCAATGATACACAAGACCTATGACATGCCAAAGATCACTGCTCGCACCTCACACCCATAAATGTTTTCTTCTGATCACTTGCATACTCATAGCTAGTTCCAGGATGAAATCGTACGGTAGACTGACTTGAATAACGATTATCCATGTTCAGATCATTAGAGATCTGAATTAGATTTCATGAAACATATTTTTTTGTAAGAAACTAATGGGTAAATGTAAGTTAACTCTTGAACACATTCAAGACTTATTAGACGAACATCTTTCCATCAACAAAATGTTGTTGCTTTAATGAAAACATAATGGCATTCCAAATGACTATCAACTTCCATTGGAACTTAATGACGATTTCACTTGTTTGAAATCCTCCCTCATTAATTAGTCATTTAATTATATTATCAATCACAAATCAGACTTTATATTCTGATATGGTAATCACCATTGGGCCAAATGCCCAATCCCTTTCAAACATAAAGATGATCGTATCAAGTATACCGTGAAACTCAAGTAGTTTGATTTCATCTTACGATTTCATGGACAAACATGACATTTGAATGTTGATCAATTTAGATTCATACTAAGTTTATGAAACTAAATGATCTCGCTTTTGGAAACAAAATTTATATTTGCTGAACAATTTCTTTATCAAACTTATATTTGTGAAGTTTGAAAGAAAAGGTGATTACGAGGATGCCTAGTCTACATAAAGCAATTGGGAGCATCACCACTAATCCTTATCTGGATAACGATTAACTGTTGATCCGAGATTCATACAGGTTTACTAGATTAAACTCAAAATGAAACCTCAAAATATCTCCAAAGTTTCAAGATAACTCATAATTGAAATAATCTATGGAAGAGCATCCATAGATTTAAATCAATTTCTTGAAACAAAACGTATCAAAGAAGATACCAAAACAAAAGGAATGCACTATGTGGATATCATAATGATGTCAATGTAAATGGTTACACGAGGACATAAGATGTAAAGTAAATCGTCATGACTTGATCTTGATGACATCAAAACTGTTCAAAGGAGAATTGCATCATACTCACTGAACAATATAGCCACCTTAAGTAGATTTTGAATCATGATTGTAACGGTACATGCAAGAAAGTTAAATGGATTCCTTAAATCAATCCATTAACATGCTTATGTGATAACATAGTAATCAATGTGCACTCCAAGGGCACAAGTTTTATCGCGTATTTAAAATCACTTAAGTACTTTTGCTATTCATGAGAAACATTAAAACTCATGAAACAACTTCAACATGCAAAACCGAAACACAGGTCAAGAACATAGCGCATAATTCACAGTTTTATTGATCAAGTTTGATCAATGACTCAATACTACTAAGTAGCACCTGAATTATACGCTACATTATTGTTCTACTTTAGTGTTGGGATGTCGAACTTTAACGTTTGTGTCACATCATTCAATCTGATCTAAAGGGTTAGATGCAGATTTTGAATTCTGCGAAACGTGTTCGAATTTGATACGTTTTAAATATCCATGAATATTTTGAAATATTCAAAACTGTCCGTAGTCGATCAGAATTGTGGGAACAATACCGAACTAAGACTATATGAAAATGCGTAAGACGGATCTTACTAGAGGTTTGCTTGATCGTAGAGTGAATACGAGATGTAAATAAAAGTTTGTTTTATTGAAATCAACAAAGACTCAATTACAAACACTCAATGAAGCTCACTGGAGAAACACTCTCAAACACACATAGTTATGAACTGGTCTCTCTCAGTCTGTCTCACTCTTGTTACAATATTCAAGACAAACTAACTATTTATACACATCTGCTCCGAGCCTCGTCCGAACTCCAAGTTCGGCCGGTCCGAACTACAGGTTCGGACCTAGTTCGGCCAGCAGCTTGAACTCGTCTTGAATCTTCACATCGTCTCGTTCATATACTTCACATGACGCACAGATTATGTATCAACAAACTCCCCCTCGTCATGGGCAGTATATGTTCGCCAGTTAAAACATATTCTACGAACAAACTCCCCCTCAACTTGATGATAGCTTGAACTTGAATATTTGACGATGTATAGTTTCTTTCTTTCTTATCAACAACTTCAGAAGACTTGAAGTTGTGATTAATTCTTTCCTTTGAATACCTGGCCAACATAAATAATCTTGGTGCAAAACTTCTCTTAGAGAATCCAAGATATATGTTTTGAAAATGTTTTTTCGTATCTTGCGTCGATCAATCGAAAACAAATAAGAAATAAAATCTTTTTGGCTTTTACGAAGTTTATATCAATACAAACCTAAACTCTTTTTGATTTTTTCAAACTTATAGTAAAACACACCAAAAATCTTTTTGTACTTTTCTTGAAAAGAAATGAAATTGCAATTACAGAAACAAACTCTATTTTTGGTATTTTGCGAAAAAGATCACGATACAAGATCATATCAAACATAACGCATCTAGCACATTTCAATTTCGGTCTTAATCAGCATGCAAGCCAAGATAATCGCAAATACAACATTTATGTTTATTTCAGCATGCACCAATCATTTTTATCGTTTTCAGATATGCTTAAGGTAATCTTTATCATGCACTGATAACTCGCCCTCCACTCTATAAGAAATACTAGCAAATCATCATTTTTAACATATAGAAGTAAATCTGCTTTGAGATGTAATCATCCTTGATGAGTCATGCAAAAATAAAGCAGAACCCCAATTACCTAGCAATCAGGTCGGTCTTGTGGACACGCAGAGAAAGCCCAAGTATTTGAGAAAATAAGAAAGCAAAACAAGTTGAAGTTATATAATCCAACAACAACCAGGTCGGTTCTTCCGAACGCGCAGAGAAAGTCCGATGGATTATACGAAACACCAATGAAAAATAAAGCATAATGTCAAACGAATAACAATCAGGTCGATCTTTCGATACGCAGAGAAAGTCCGATCGTTTGACAAAATAAAGAAAATCAAACAAGTTTAAATCTTTCAAAATGAAAACATGCATTCATAAGGATATCTCATTATTCTATTTTTGTCAGAATCATCACATAGCATTTATCAAGAAGCAAACAACCAAAGATTATCAGGCAAGCTTTATGTTTATATCTTACTTGCAGATATCAGATTAGTCATGCACATTTACAGATTATACAAGTACCTACAGCCTTTAGACTTAGTCTATCCATGGAAGATAACGTATATGCTGATGTATTATCATTTCTCGCTTCTGTCGAATCAATTTCTCAATTTTTCATTTTTTTTTTATATTTTCCAATTTCTCCCCTAAAATTCAAACAAACACTATTTTTTGAATTTTCAAATTGTCTCCCTCTAAAAATATGAACGAAAGAAAATGAAAAACAAAAAGAAAATGATCGATCAACACTTGACACATTTTTGAAAATGATATGTTTGAAAATCTGTTTTTTTTTAAGATAAGAACGATGCATTTTAACTTAAAACACAAGTATCTCACTGTCAGCAATCTCTTGATTACTAACAAGTCTTCCTGAAATACCTGCAAACACTTAAAAATAGTAAGTTCTTAAGACCTCGACCTTCATCCCCAATGATGGTAGGTCGTCCAGTGTCTTCAACAAAATCTGTGTTGGCCGTAGAGACAACATTTGGTCTCTACTCTTGTTTTGATTTTATAATTTCTAGTGAACCATTGTCAACCGATGAGTGACAATCAGAACTACTATCCAACTTTTCCAAAGCAATCTTCTTTTCCCAGGAAAAATTAGTGTTGGGTATTGGTTCACTAAAAATAATCCCATCAAGATCAACATACATTGTATCTTTGGCATTTGATGATGAAGTGTTAGTTGTTGTAGGACAATTATCTGCATAATGACCCTTCTTACGACAAACATAACAAAGTCTGTCACCAGTTGGATGAATTGAAATTGGTTTGCCAAACTGATCAGTGAGACCTTCATCATGAATTTTTGAAAACACAGGATTTGATTTCTCTGGTTTGTGAAATTTTGGAAAACATTTAGGAGAATCATAAAAACCCGAATCATCTCCATAACCAAAGAATTTATCTTTATGATAAAACCTGTTTGATTTAGCAGAATGAAATGAATCTGAACTGTTACCTCCATGTGGTGTAGCATCAGATATACAAGAAGACTCTTCAAAAGAAAGCTTTTCATCTGGCGAAGATACTTTTTGCTTCCAACATTGTGCCTTCTTATCTGAAAACACCTTCTACTTCTTTATCTTCTTTGCTTTGAATTCCTTTTTGTTGAAATCCTTAGTCGGCATTTCTGTTTCTTTAAATCCCAAACCACCATTTTTCTGTTTGAACTTATCTTGAACAGAATTTGGTATCTTATGACCTTGTTTGGCAAGTTTTGTTAATTCAGATTTGATACCTTTCAGATCATTCTTCCCAGAAATCAATGAATCATCTATCACAATTTCAGAAAACTTTGGCACTGTTACTTTTCCTGGATTTCCATTAAACACTTTTTCTTTCTCAAGAAATGTAGATTTAGCATCAAACTTCAATCCTTTGCAATAATCAACCATCTTTTTATTCTTTTGAGATTTTGACTTGATTTTCTTTCCTAAGCTGGTATCAGCAAACTTTGAATAATCATGCTGTTCAACATCAGATGGTATAGCCGGAACAGACATTTCAATGTCCACTGGAGCAGGAACTTGATGAAGACATGTATCTTGACCATTCTTCTCACTCTTTTCCAGCTTATACATATAATTCAGAAAAGTTGGTGAATTGTTGCAATTTTTCAATTTCCTTTGCAAATCAAACATCTCAATCTTTTGTTCAGATATTTTCATATTAGCTTCCGATAACTCTTTCTGTGAAGCAATGTACTTGTCAGACAATTTGTTATAATCAATTATATGACATTGTCTCAAGCGACATTCTTCCAGAACTTCTGCAGTAACTTTCTCTACCTGTTTCTTATAATAAATAACATCTTGTTTCAAAATGTTATTTTGACTTTGAATTTCACCATTTTCATCACGCAACTTTATGAGTTCCTCCTGAAGTTGAATTATTCTATCAGCAACTTCGACAGAAATTTTATGAATGTTCTCATACTTTTCTTGAAGATGATAACATTTTGCAAATAAAGCATCAAAATCTTCAACAGCTTCCTTTTCCTTAGCTTGAGCTTTATTACATTCTTCAACCAACATATTCTTCTCATCCAACCATTCGTCCTTAAGACGTGCAAATTCCAAACAATTCGCACATGATGCAGACGCATCCTTTTGAATTTCAGCAGCTAAATCATCACAAACTTTATTTTTCTAATTTTCCACTTCTTTTGTCAGAAAACTGTTCTCTTCAGTCAACTTTCCCACCTTTTTCTCTAACTTTTCAATCTTACATTTAAACTTCAAATCTTGATCAACTATTTTCTGAGAAATTTTGGGCATATGCTCCTCACACCGTGTCTTTACAAAATCCCATATCAGTTCTGCTTTTCGATAGTTCCCGATTTGACTTTTAAGAGTTATAGGCAAAGCTAACAAGAGAAGTGTAACAACATTTTCATTTTGATCATATGATTTTCTTTCTTCACTCGACCAATTATGTATCTCCTTAAAATGACCATCAACATAAGTTGGATACTTATGTTCATTCGTAATTGGCAACCACAAATTTGTATCCAAATCATTAACATAAGCTCTAAAATATGTTGCCTAACCATGATAATCTTCAAGATTTTTCAACTTTGGCACATTCTGACGATGACGCTCCATGAATACCTCAATTTCATACATTTTGAAAATTTTGAAAATTGAAAAGCTTGTGTCCGAACTTCCTCCGAACTTCAATGAACCTCCGAACGTGCTCCGAACTTTGTCCGAACTCGATTGCACAGTCCGAACTTAGACTTGTGTCCGAACTCCTCCGAACTCTCTTTGTCCAAACTTCTATAACAGAGAATCACCGATCTCTCTCCGAACTCTCGAGTTCGGAGCGGTTATTTTTCTGTTACTCCAAACCTCTCCGAACCTCAGACAAATCCGAACATTTTTGCGTTTTTGAGAGAATTTGGACGAGTTTTTTGACAGGAACTCAGGTAAAACCCATAGAAATGTTTTAGAAATGAATTGCACTCGTAAAGCTCAAAGACTGACTTGTTTTTTAATGAAAAACACTCGATTTTATCAATAAAACGATCACAATCAAAACAAACGCAATAGAACAACCTGGATTTGCTCTGATACAAACTAAAAATGCGTAAGACGGATCTTACTAGAGGTTTGCTTGATCGTAGAGTGAATACGAGATGTAAATAAAAGTTTGTTTTATTGAAATCAACAAAGACTCAATTACAAACACTCAATGAAGCTCACTGGAGAAACACTCTCAAACACACATAGTTATGAACTGGTCTCTCTCAGTCTGTCTCAATCTTGTTATAATATTCAAGACAAACTAACTATTTATACACATCTGCTCCGAGCCTCGTCCGAACTCCAAGTTCGGCCGGTCCAAACTAAAGGTTCGGACCTAGTTCGGCCAGCAGCTTGAACTCGTCTTGAATCTTCACATCGTCTCGTTCATATACTTCACTTGACGCACAGATTATGTATCAACACTATACTGACTCTGAACTCAAACGATTGACAATTTAGACTTACAGACCTCATTACGGAATGACGTTGTGGCGTAACTCGCATCAAATTGTCTTCGTGGATTTTAATCATAAGACACATTTGATTAATGGTATACTCAATAGTATCCTTCGACCTGAGATACATATGTTACCTCCCGTTCGCCAAAGACTATTCTTTGATTGTAGCTTAACGCTGTCCCGTAACTGCCAGTCATAACGGTTATTTTTGGGAATAGTTTTGAAGCTTAGTGGGAGCTGTATGTAGTCAACATGGGATTCTGTACTCTTGCACTAATCATGCAACATCTAGACATCATGGGCCCTCTCGTAAGTTCCAAGTGTTAAGTGTAAGGCCTTACCCAAACTTACTGTGTGTTTACTTGGATCACTTCGAACTGATAAAACGAGAAATATAATGATTGAACCTTAAGGAGAATGAATTAAATCCATGTCTCTTGTTCAATTGATGTCTTATACAGAAAGGAACTTATGACTTAGCATTACCATAAGTCTAAATCTATAACGCGAGCTTATACATATACCTTGGTGACAGACTTGAAGCGTTATAACTGGTTGGGACAGTCATGTGTAGCTAGAGCACCTCTATCTGTTTCTTCAGATGTTGTCGGCATCTGTCCAAGTGGGACAGGTCCAGACCCAACAACATCGAAAACCCGATCCGGTTAAGACCCGTAAGAGTTACACTGAGGGCAACGAACTTTAAAATCCGCTTAATTGATTAACCGGTAAATCATGGAAATTAGTGATTAATCATTGTTTATTTTCGATAAAACAAACATGCAATTAATTACACATTTATCTTTAAATGATAGATACGCGGAACACAACGTTACTGGTTAACGTTTATGGCAAATTAAAGAATCAAATAAAATGTTATTTGAGTTTATCGGTTCTCGGAATTACGACTTGTAAATTAATAAACTCGTTTTATCAATTAGTCGTAATTTGTGGTTCGTAATAATAAAAGAGATTGTCGAGGGACCTAAGCGTAACTAAGCAGCCTATTAATTGGGGATTAGTGATTCGCCCACTGTGCGACATAAACCAAAGAGATTGCGCAATGCAAGACCGGGTAATGACAACATGTGTGATTTCAAGAAACAACACCAATTGTGTTATGTATGCCGACGTTATGGGCACTATGATGAAGTTTGTCCATCGGCTACAAATTACAAATATGATGTTAAACAATTTCTTCGTGAAAAGAATGTCAAATATGTTGATACCAAAGGTAGAATTTTTGATAAACTGAAAAAAAACAAGAAAGTCTACTGTTTCACCACCATGGGTTGATGATGCTTTGGTTTTTGAACCCAAAAATGCTAAATCATTTTCAAAGGTTTCAAAAATATTTCATCCAAAATTTGGAGACCTCTAAAGGTCCAGGCCAATGGTGACTATGTGGAAGACAACGGGCGATCCAAGGCTGTTGACTTGGGTCGATCCAAAAAGCTTTAATTTTTATCTAGTGTATGCAGGTGATCTTGAAGACCACTTGGTGATATTATCTGTTACTAACTGTGGTTGCTTGCATGTTTAAATTAGATTACTTGATAAATCATTTGAACCTGATTTTCAAAACTGATGTTATTCAAATATCGTGTCAAATGTCGATTGGTCGATTTTTATTTTTTTCTCCGATTTATTTTCTTTCATTTGTTTAGGGGGAGAAATTTTGAAAATTCAAAAATAGTGTTTTTTTTTTAATTTTAGGGGGAGAAATTAGAAAATATAAAAATTCAAAAATTCAAAAGAGAAATTGATCCGACAAAAAGTGAGAAATGATGGTACATCAGCATATATGTTATTTTCCATATATAAAGTACATGTAAAGGCTGCAGATTATTGCTAATATATGAGATAATGCATGACAAATCTGATATATGCAAGTATGATATCAAGATAATGCATGCCTGATAATTGTGGTTTTTCATCTTGATGGGTGTTGTGTGATAATTCTGAAAAATAGAATAAGATATATCCTTGTGTATGCATGCGTTCATTTTGCAAAGATATAAACTTGTTTGATTTTCTTTATTTTCTCAAGTGTTCGGCATTTCTATGCGTATCGAAAGATCGACCTGATTGGTGTTCTCTTGAGATTCTGCGTTATTTTCTTTGGTGTTTCATATAACTCATCGGACTTTCTTTGCGTGTACGAAAGTACCGACCTGATTGTTTTTGGGTTATACAATTTCTGCTTTATGTGATATTTCTTTCTAAACAATCGGACTTTCTCTGCGTGCTTACCATCCGACCTGATTGTTGTTTGTTTAGGGTTCTGCTTTCTTTTTGCATGATTCACAATGAATGATTTCATCTTTGAGAAAAATAGAATTAAAAAATGAGGAGTTTCCAATATTTCTGAATAGTGTGAGGACCATATTATAAGTGCTTGATTAATACATCATAAATCTATCAGAAAGCAATAGAAATTGATTTGTCAAATGCTGAAAAATAAGTGATATGGATATATCTTCATTTGCATGCTGATGAAGTCGAAATTGAAATGTGCTAGATACGTTATGTCTGATATGATCTCATGTCTAGATCTTTCTCATGAAAATAGAGTTTGTTCTGTTTTGTTGATTACATTCCATTTCTGAAAAATCAAAAAGATTTTTGGTGTGTCTTGATGTAAAGTTTAGAAAAGCCAAAAATATTTTGTTTATGTTTTATTTTCGATTTGATCAACACGAGATACGAGATTTTTAAAAGCTGAAAGTATTTAAATATCTTGGAGTCTCAAAGACACGTTTTGCGCCAGGATTATTTATGTTGGCAAGGTACTTAGTGAAGAAGAACATCACAATTTCAAGTCTTTTGGAGTCGGTGATAAAGACACAATATCCTCTGCATTTTCAAGTATTCAAGATCGGACTAACTTTCAAGCTGAGGGGGAGTTTTGGTTGAAGATACTAATGTCTGATGTAGAAGCATTGATGCAACACACGTTACAATATGAAGATGGATCGTACGGATACATCACACTTCGAGGGGGAGTTTGTTAGAGCATGGTTCTGTGCGACGCGTGATGTATCAGAATGTATATGAAGATGATGAATACAAGACCCACGAACTGGAATACGAAGTCACAGTTCCTGACCCCACGAACTGGCAGTTCGTGGACAACATGTGTAGTATAAATAGAACTTTGTGTTGTAATCTTCATAACTTTTGTGAGTCTAAGTGTGTGTTTCTAAGTGTTTTCTCTCTGATTGTTCTTTGTGTCCAGATTGTATCTTTGAACTTCAGTGATCAATAAAGCATTCTTTTAATTATATCGTGCATATCGAAATAGCTAGATCTAGTAGACGATTCATCGCTCACGCTCTTTCAATACTATTTTTGGATAAACCTCCTAGCATGACTGGTTTCTGTGTTTTTAATGTAGAAGGGGTAAGAAGGTATCGACCGTCCATCCATAAATTTCAGTAAAAAATATGGACTAAAAATCATAGAACTATAAAACCATACCCGAACAGGAAGCACATACTATCTTTTTCACATATACAACCTAAAAACATCAAGAGACCATAGGTGATCAACGCATAAAGACATAGGAAAAACCATATAATTGGAACGATTTGAGGCTAAGAAGCTACACATAGATACTCCGCTGATACTTGAAAATCCATAGATTTCAAAATCTTCAAGTCCCTCTATCACCAATTTGACTCCCTAATTCTTTATCATATCCTTTTAATTTCTCAACTCATCCTCTACTTCATTTGATCAAATTAGGTTACATTTAAAATAATATACAAACACACAACATGTCCAAACAAATAGATCACAACAATTCATAGAATTAAAGCCCTATTAAAAGAACTAAACTACACAGTAAGGTTTAACAGGCATCTAAGTTTTATGAAAGTTAAAAAGGAAAATAGAAGATCATAGAACTTTCGCAAACTACATGAAAAAATAAATGAAGTGATATTATGACACTCTAAATTACAACCATAATGTATATGTATATATGAACAATAATGTATATGTATATATATAAACAAACACATCTAAAAGCATTAAATTTTTTAAAAAAACAAACACATCACAACAATACATATATGAACATCTATTTCGAGAGAAGACATAAAATTCTATTAAACTACACAGCACTACCAAAAACACTAAAATAAAACAAGTTACCTGATAATGAACATAGCAGAAGAGGCATGCCCTAATTCACCTGCAAGGACAAAAAAAGAAGACAAAAGTTAGTTCTTAAGCAGCATTAACAACCAACAAAAGCAAAGAAAATTAAGAAATATATGTAAAACAAAGAGCTAAAGTTCAGAACAATTAGTCGACAATCGGTTGCTAAAATAAATTGTTGCACACCACCGTAAATTTATCTATGGCGAATTTCAACCTTGATCGGAATCATACGGAAAAAAGTTGGATGAAGTTGCGCATTGTAGCAGCTCACCATAATATAAGGAGATGTAGGAATGTTTGAACTGCCGAGTCTGGCGTAGCAAATTACTTATCAGAAACATGTACATAATCGAAGGATTGGTAATAATTTAGTGCAAATGAAGCTGTACACCATATTATTTTCTGGTACATGCTCATATTTAACCTGTGTGCTTATCTTCATGCCATGCTATGGAAATGAGATGGAATTTTTGAATTAATCCCAATATAAAAAATGGACATAACAAAAAGTTATTTTGTAAATCTATCCTTTTAACAGCCGTAAAAGTGTACCAAAAAGACATCAGGGTTGTAATAGGTTAATGTCTATAAGTAATTAAAATTGAAATAGTTGGAAGTGCATTTGCTCCAACTCTATCTTAGGTAAACGGTAAAAAAATGTTGGTTGCATAATATTATTATAATCTGGTAAAAGAAAGAGAAACGTTACCTATGTATATGCAAAGCATAGATGTCTTTGTTGAAGCACCCTTCAATTATCCACTTTTCGTTCTCTACTGCATGAGGGTCATCCGTAGCCTGTTGCAAATCATTCTGCGTACTTATATTTATGTCTTCATCATCAAATATATAACAAAATAACATACATACCACACAGAACCTGAGTTGTGATAACATGAAAATGACAAGTATCTATAAATTTGTATTTATTTTGATGAATATAGCTGAACCATTCCAAACCCCTAAAAAATTTTATGATCTATCTGCATTGTGTAGAGGCAGAATCAGAAGTCAATGCATGAGCTTGTGACCTTGGAAATCATAATCTTCTAACCTATGGTTAAGATTTTCATGTATCTGGTAATGTAAAACTAATCCCATCTTGGTTTTTAACAATGTATTATAGCGAAAGTAAAGAAATAAACCTGCACAATAGATGTGAAACCTAATATGGTGGATATGTTTCTGCTGGATTTGAAGTAATATTAATAGAGAAAGCCATTTTATAAAACTAAACCAAATTTTTAGTACATGATTCCTATCTACAATAGTTAGGTAGTGGAGCAAGGAGGCGAAGTACTTTTTTTTAGTCATATATATAAAGAGAACGATAGATCCATCAACAAAATATAGCCTACCACGTACACTTTGTAGTCCCACGATAATTTTAACCCTTTTAAATATGATTGTTTCATATCACTTTGTCCAACTGATAACCTACAAAAGAATAAAAGATAAACAAACAGTCAGTAAAAACGCAACCCATTGTAGACAATTAAACAAAACAAAACTCAAGAAACCCGGGGCATCTAATGGTTTTTAGAAACAAAAACAGTACTATAACTATTTGAATGCACGTTGGATAAAAACCCAATTTAGAAGGATGCTCACATTTTCCATCCTTGTGCCAAATAAGAACAGTACACTGAAATGGTTAATTAAAGTTGTGATCAAGTTCATAGAGAGTTAACAACTCGAGGATGTGGTCTAGACTCTGAAATTTCAATTCCTTACCATGTATCCTGCAAAAACAACAATATATAAAAACTTAATTACTGTTACCAAACGATAAATTGTATTTATAAAAACATCATACCCATTTCTTGGAACAAAATAACCACGAAGACACCAACATTAGTGAGTGGCAGTATAGATCCATCTCGATTCAGCAATGCAAAAATACATCCATCTCAATTTAGTATATGGTACTAAGATACTTCCATATAAATTTCTTCTTTCATATGATATATCATTTTTGCATCAAAATTCTTGGATTGTAAGAATACTTGCCATCCTGCTACGTTGATGTACAGATCCTGGGCAAAAGAAGCACTGTGAAATCCAAATTTGTGACAAACTATTCATTTGATTATACTTTCCTTCTTGGTTGCTTTTGATCCATATTATTGTTAGAAATGTTCTGAGTGTGGTCATTACTGTAAGAATTGTGAAATTGTATAGATTGTATATTGTACCTAGGCTGTCAACGTACCTTGTGGCATACCAGTTGGTACGGTATGTTGGCAGCCTAGCTACAATTTACAATCAATACAATTTCACAATTCTTACAGTAATGACCACACCCGTAACATGCTCTAACAATTATTTGTCTTTTCACATTGGCAAGAAGAAGGTCACGCTTGGACCTGAGAAAGAAAATTATTGAAGGATCAGTTTGAGTCATGAGACATTGTTCTAATAAGCGGAATCCATCTTGTATTGAACTCAGATTCTCAAATGGGTGATGGAAGGTGGTGCATAAGATAATTTTTTTTGAGTTAATTGCAAATTTCGTCCCGGCGGTTTTGGAGCAAATTGCAGAATGCTCCAAAATGATTGCTCCAAAACCAAACTTTTTTGCATATGGTGCTCTGTGGTATGGGTTTATTGTAAATTCAGTACAAAACACTAACTCTGTTAGAAAGCTTCGGTTAAGTCCAAGGGTAATTTTTTCTTTTTAACTAAAGTACAACCTGATAATGCTTGGTAGAATCTCTTAATGCGTATAACTGATTTTTATGATTATATTAAAGTTGGGGGACTAGTTAAATAGTTTACTCAAAACAATTAAAAATAAAGGAAAATTGGATTTTAATAATACAAGTTTTACCTAGTTGGCGGATAATAATACGAGTTTCAAAATTTCCTCACAATAATACCAATTTTATAGGTATTGGATTGTAATGATACGCCGTTAGTTTTTTACTAACGGTGTTAGTTTTTGCTGACTAGACTGGTGACGTGAATCCTATGTGGCTTTTTGAAATTAAGTTCTTAAAAAAGAGGGACTATAGCTGTATTTTTCTAAAGATGAGGGACTATAATAATTTAAAATGAAAACCTTAAAACACTAAAAACCCAAATCATCTTCTTCTTAAAACACCGGTCGTCAACCTCCTTCACCTGCCGCCAACCACCACCACCACCATCAATCTACCGCCTCAGCCCCCCCCCCCCCCAACAACATCCACCTGATGCTTCAACCCCACCACCATCTTCGGCAGCCGTCGCACCCCTCCCGTAACCTCGCAACCCCTCTCCTTCCCCGACCTTTGAACACAACCGGCGACCTTCTCTCCTCTGTTCAAACTGGGCCAGCGGCGGCGTCCCGCAACCCTGGTTTATGTGGTGCTCGTCCCTGACCCGGTAAACCTCCTCCCTCGATTCTGGTTGCGACCATATACCCGCAAACCCTCGTTTCTCACTGGTCTCCATTTCTCCCTCCTCCTCCGATCAAAATATGAGCAGCGGCGCCGCCTATGCGGCGGAACCCTAGCTGCACTAGTGGCGCAATCGGAGCACACAGAGGTTGAAGGTTCGCCGTTGATGGTCGCCGGAAAAACTGGGTCGCCGGAGGTTGCCTGATGTTGCCGGTGAAGGAAGGCAGAGGTCGCCGGAACCCTAGGTTCCTCTTTTCTTTCTTTTTTCTTTTTTTATCTTTATATAGAAATTTAAAAATAAAATTTATAGATATTACACAATCAGTCCCTCTATTATAATAATTGTCAAAAAGAACACATTGAATGCCATATCAGCAAACCACTAACACCGTTAGTAAAAAACTAACGGCGTATCATTACAATCCAATACCTATAAAATTGGTATTATTGTGAGGAAATTTTGAAACTCGTATTATTATCCGCCAACTAGGTGAAACTTGTATTATTAAAATCCAATTTTCCAAAAATAAAAAATATATATAGAATTATACCAACAGTCCCTCACCACAAACACCAAACCATTTTAATTTCTTCTCGTTCGTCGTCGCCACCACCATCTTCAACCGGGACTAGCCAGCACCACCACCACCACCACCTTCAACCGACTTCTCCGTTCTCTGTCTCCATTCCCCATCTAGAAACGATCTGAAATGCATTTAGATCTAAAACCTATAAAAACGATCTGAATACAAAGCAACCATTGCTCTGGGTTTTAGGGTGGTGAGCTAAACTATTTTTTAATTACATGTGGTAAGGGTCGGTCGAAGATGGGTGTTTCATTCAGCAATATATAATGTGGGTTGAGAAGAAATTAGCAAGTGATCGACGGTGATGAAGATGGCTTTATTTTATTTGATTTTGTTTTATGAACACCCCACATAGAAAATAGAGATGAAGTTTGGTTCGAAAGTTTAGGTGAGTAAAAATAAGAAGAAACATTTAGGTGAGAGAATCCACAAATCTTTTCATCCAAGCCCCTAATATGTGACCACGCGAAGATGAGGCTTGGTTACCGGTGGTGACGAAGGGGTTGGGTGGTGGTGGGGTAGTATCCGGTGAGAAAGAGCGAGCGAGAGAGAAATGATGTGCTTGATTTCAGATCTGAAACCCCTCAAATCTGAGCGGAGATGCGGTGGTGGACTGCTGGTTGCGGGATAATAGATAGAATTGTGAAGGTGGTGGTGGTCCGGTGGACTGTGGGTCAAATGAGGAGAAAGGGTGTTATCAATATTTTTATATTTGTTAAATAACTAGTCCTCCAACTTAATATAATCATTCAAATTAATTATATGCATTAACAGATTGTATCTGGCATCACTTACTTGTACCTTAGTTAAAAAGACAAAAGTACCTCTAGCCTTAACAGAAGTTGTCTAACGAAGTTAGTGTTTTGTACCGAATTTGCAATAAATCCATACCACAAAGCACCCTATGCAAAAAACTTTTATTTTGGAGGATTTTGCAATTTGCCCCAAACCACAAGGACGAAATTTGCAATTTACTCTTTTTTTTCATACATCATGAAGAAGTGTATTTGATTTTGTTGATGATAGAATACGAAAGAAGAATAGAAATAAACGACTATAATTTCATTTTCGCCACAAATCAATTTTCACATTATCTTTTCCACAATCAAGCAATTGAAGATTAGACACATGAAAGCAAAAAAAAATCATGCAACAAAAGAAGTAGTTGAAGTTTATAACATAAGGAGATGCAAATAGAGTGAATAGAAGTAACATTTACGTAAATCAGACCTGATTTGTGAAATTAAGGTTTTTGGTCTGCGTTTTTTCAAGATTTTGACTGCAAACAGATGTCGATTGAAATCTTTAGCGAATTTAACCTTTCCGAAATTTCTTTCACCGAGAGTTCTTCCATCAATTGAAATGGCATTCCCTCTTCTCCGACAATCTCCTTCTTCTTCTATAGAATAAATATCATTTTATTCAATACTCAAACAACACAAATGTTGATTGATTGATGATTTTAAGTGGACATCAAACTTTTTTGTCTATATGATAACAAATTAAATTGTGAATAAGGTTATTGATATTCCCAAATGTTGGGTTTTGACTTATTTCACGTCGTTCCTAGCCTTAGCGTCAGTATAATCTTTGAAATCCATACATAATATGTTCAAAATTCGACTGATTTACGAAGTTTCTGTTTCTTATTCATGGTGGAGAAGGTATGCCTCTAGGGGAAGAAAAAGAGATTTGTTTGACTGAGGAAACACAAATGAGTAGTTTATTTAGGTGGTAGTTTTAAGTGAAACAGACGGACGGAGAAGAAAGGTTGCGACGTAGTATAGCGGTTGATTATGTGCCGATGGATGCCTGAAAAGTACCGGATTGTGACGGTGAAGGGGAGAGCGGTGAAGGAAAATGGTATAGAAAATTCGATTGGTAGGTGAATGGACGCAAGTAGAAGAGGGGCGGAGGATGAATGACAGTTTGGAGCGTGTAATTTAATATATCAGAGTGTCACGCGATGTGGATTGAATGGGTGGAGACGATTTGAAAAAAAAGGCGGTGGAAGGAGGAAGCGCAAGATGCAATAGCCGGAAGAAAATGTTTATATAAAAGATACTAACTTTTAATCAATAATTAAGACATTATAATGGGAGGTCTTGGGTTCAAGTCCCACTTGTAACAAAAAATAAATAAATGGGGGTTACAAGCTGGGTCAGGGGGTTTCTCACCTATGGTGAGTTTCCTCCTGATGGGGATTGAAGATGATCGGGTGGGTGGGTAATGCCTCCGTCAATGATCCAAATTTGTCGTTAAAAAAAATTAATTTAGTAGATTTATTTTAGGAAACGAAGTCTTGAGTTTAATTTTTAGAAATGAAGTGTTGTGAATTAAGAATGAAGTGAACGGGTTTTAAATTTTGAAGTAAATCAATTTAAGTTTTTCTAAAATAAATGCTCAATATAAATATAATTTTGGAAGAATTAATGAAGACACTTTAACAACCAAACCTAATCTACATTAAAAAAAAAAAGCTATTTACTTAATTAATAACTAAATTTTTACTAAAGTAAAAAATAATAATAACCTATGTATATGTTAACTAATTACTATGATAAAAATCATAAATACATTTATGAGGGTATTAAATTTTAAGGGTGTAAAATAGGGGTATTATATATACAGTAGATAGATATTAAAAAATCTTATATTACATGAGTTAAATAAATAGATATTATTTGTGACATTTTGTGTCATTTATGAATTTTAAGTTTAGAAGTTTAGACATGTGTTTGGTTCTCGTGTTTAGACTTTTTATATTACGAAGAATATTGAATGATTCCTTTGTTTCTGTTTTCTAAGAATTTAGTGTATGAACTATGGATGTTTGTTATTATCCAACTATAAAACCCCTTAAGTTAGAGGTCTTACACCAACAATCTAAAAAATCGACGTGGTTTTCCATGTTTTAACTTTTAAGGTTAAGAGAATTTGTCCAATATTCAATTGACTCTTTTGTAGTCAATGCCCAACCAAGACCCAAAGAGAAATTTGAGCAAGCCCATTCGGTTCATGGAATAGCTTAAGATTATCTTATGTAGTCACCACTCACCACCTTCACATTATCTCCTCATTTCAAGAATATGCGGTAGGGGTGAGCAAGCCCATCCGGTTCAGGGAATAGCTTAAGATTATCTTATGTAGTCACCACTCACCACCTTCACATTATCTTCTCATTTCAAGAATATGCGGTAGGGGTAAGATTATTGTAAGAAATTTAGATTTAACAAGAATGATAAAAGTAATCATAGCCATTAGATCTTCAATTAAATAAAAATCTATGACCCACAATTTTCCTGTGTGGAATTAGAGAGAAATATTAAGAAAACAAAAGATGGAAGGACATTTTTGACTTTTTATCAAATTTCCATATTTTTCAAACCTTCATAACTCTTAGATACGATATTATTTTTTTAAAAAAAATTACACCATAAAAACAAGCGTTTTTTATCCTTAAAACGCATATAGTGTTATTATATATAAAATTAAAATTTTTTACTCTTTCAATTGTATCAAAATGTTCAAATCATTGTGTCATTGTGTCAAAATGTTTAGAGCATTGTGTTTTATTATGTCAAAAATATTCAGATCATTGTGTCATATTGTGTCAAAATGTTCAGATCATTGTGTTACATGGTGTCAAAAATCGAAAGAGTATTTAATTTTATATATAGCAACACTATATATACTTTTGATACAATGACACAATGATCTAAACATTTTGATACAATGATCTGAACATTATGTAAAAAATCAAAAGAGTAATTTTTTATTTTATTTTTTATATAGCAACACTAAACGCGTTTTAAAGATAAAAAAAATTCGTTTTTATGGTGTAATTTTTTTTAAACAATAATGTCGTATGTGAAAGTTATGAATGTTTTTAAAAAATGGGGAAAGTAGGTAAAAAATCAACAAAGATGACTAAGACTAAAATACCCCTCGTTCCTTTTTTATTAGATCAAGATCCAATGGCTGGCTGAAGTTCCTCTTCTTATCCTTCTTACCCAAACAAACTTCTCACTTGAACTTTTCCCTGTGCACGGGTACTTGTTTTTCCCCATCTTTTGTTATATAAGTTTATCACTTGGCAATAAAAAGATATTAGAAAATTGTTTCAATTTAACTTATTATTATAACAACTAGGATAAAACCCATGTATTACACGGGTTTAGTTCTTAAAAATTTAATATATAATTCACATTAAAGATTCACATAAAAAAATATTTTAATAAATGTTATTGTAAATAATAATCATCCACTATGAGGAGCATAAAGAGATCGGTGCACAAGTTCTTTTAACTGTCAAGTTGATTGCAATTTCATACCCGAGGTGGCCGAATTATCTGATTTTTTCAAATTATTATGGACAAAATGTAGAAACATATGTTATGGGTACAAACAACATGTACCATTCAATAAAATATTATCACAATAAATAGATCTAACAATTCACATGTTTTTTTTCTAAATATATGATTTGGGTGCACATCCAAACAACATGCCAATTATATATTTGATTAAACATAATATTCAATAATATATGACATGAAAAGTAGTAAAATTGTTCAATTGTAAGGAAAGAAATTAAATTTCATTGTTAGATATGGTATATAGACAAAACAACAAAGGAGATGGAATGACAGAAAATAATATATTTGACAAGAAATAGTACAGGAATTGACAAAAAAACACATAGGAAAAAAAGAAGAAACTCATAAATCAAAACATTTCAAGAAAATAAAAACCTTACTCCAAATAACATTAATATTATGCTTTCATTCTATATCATCTATGTTTTATAAGATAATTATTTTATATTATCACCATGTCATATCTAAGTTCAAACAATGACCAAATTACAACAACAAATATGAAATTCAATTTCGTAATTTGTTAGTAATGAAATTTCTTTAACAAAAAAGTGAGTTTCATTGTTACTTTTTTAGAATTAAACAAATTATATTTAATATTTAAAATTCAAGTAATACAAGTAACTAATGAAAAATTATAGTTATAAATTTAATTTTAATATAAGATGTAATCAAATTCTTATTATTAATTAATAAGTTATGATAATTATTGAGATAAGAAAATTTATATTTTAATATTTAATTATTTAAAACTCTTAGCATTTAATAAATGAGAAAATTGATATTTAATAAGAGAGAGAAACGAAGAAACTATGATAATAATGAATCTAGTGATGACGTGTGTCTTATGAGAGTACTTCAATCTTTGGTAAATATTGCATTTATATATAATACTAGTTTTTTTTTATTCCCGTGTGTTACACAGGTTAATTCAAAATTTTATGGTGATGTCCAATGTCTTTTTTTATTAATTAAACTATGATCAAACTTTTTATTTATTATATAGTATAGATAGAAATAGATAGATGTAACTTAATAAACTATAATATATATTAAATTAAGGAATTTAAATAGTTGGTTATTAAATAATTTAGAAGACAATAAATAAATAATGGATATATATATCCAAAATTAGAAGATCCGCTTGTGAATGTCTATTGGCGGGAAAAATTGTTAAGGATGAATGTGGTGGTGCCACATGGCAAATTGTGGTGCCAAAAACTTTTCTTTTATAATATACTAGGTTTATAACCCGTGTGTCACACGGAGACGTATAAGTAAGTATAACCAAACACAATATAAGTTGGTTTTGGTGCGATATTTTATGTTAGACAAAACATCACAAACAAAGTCTACCATGATAATAAACACAAGAAATAACGCGGAAGCAGAGGAGGATGCGAGGAAGAGAAGTAAGTCGAGCTAGAAACATTAGTGTGTAATGTGTGTGACGTATCAAAACAATTTTATCTATGTATTAAGACTTATGTCTTGAGTGGATTTGCATGTGTGAGGTTGATTCAATAATAGTGTTGCATATAGCAACTTAATGCCAACTAATGGCTTGAGTGGATTTGATTGACACCAAATGCAGTATTTGTAAGAGATATCCTTTCCCAGCCTTCACCACTAAATTTTTTAGAGTCACTGATCCTAGTTCTAGTTCAACAGCAGGCTCTTCAAGAGCATCCTCCAAAGTATTTACTGGATTAGAAGGTTCTTTAAATAAGACATCCTCTTCAGTTTTTTCATCACATTTATCTAAAATGCATATTCCATAGACCCATTTTAATCATTCCATCACCGGCACAATCCTTATTTTAGCATACTCATCACCCGAGCAATTGAAAGCATTTATCAAAATAACAAGTTGCAGTATACTCCCTATGATACCCAAAACACTTTGCCAAATATCCCCGAATTTCACAATCGGGCCAAGTCTTTGCCGTTGACTCATTAAGTCTTACAGTTTTAGGTTCATATATTTGTTTAAATTTATGTTGTTATTCACTATTTGTATTCAAATATTGACTCATTAAGTCTAACAGTTTTAGGTTCATATATTTGTTTAAATTTATGTTGTTATTCACTATTTGTATTCAAATATGATGAAAGACTAAACACCTTGACCCTTAATTTTCCGGGATTCTGGAAGGAAGGAATCTGCTACTGTGTTACCATGTGTGTCACACCCTCAAATTAACCACTAACGGAGTTTATACCGTTAAGGGGTGCGAGCAAACCAGGATTCACAACCACTAGTTACAAATACTTAATGAATCAGAGTTAGTTCAAAATCAGTTATAAAGTAAAGTCTCAAATACAACGCAGCGGAATAAAATATTGTCTTAGCACTAACCACGTGCTTTACATAAACATTGTTTTAAAATTCCCAAGTTTAGTTTAAACAGAAATAAATATCTTCTCGTGCCATGCCAACCTCCAGTGGATACTCCTTAGCCATCTGCAAAAGTTTAAACCACGCAAGTGTCAACCTAACGGTTGGTGAGTTCACAGTGGGCTTGTCATGCATTGGCCCAGTCTCATAATCAGAATCTGTATCAAGGTATACTTACATAGTATTCGTTTGTGGAAAAACAATGCAAAATGTTATGTCTTAGTTTATAAAGGAATTGTCCGTGACCTACGTCATCGGGTATGTACTAGTTTTGTATAGTTAAAGTGCTCAACCGATATCGCGGGTAGCTAATCCGTTGTTCCATGCACTAAGGAAGTTTGCACCAAAGCTGACTATAATTTATTGTAGTGGCCGAGCCATCTAGTACTGCGGACCTACGTCATCGCGGTTTTGCCTCCCCCGTGTCCTCTCGGGATCACGGTCAAATAGGCTGATATTGTACCTCCGTGCACTCCCCGTGCCACGGGGCGGAGTTTGTCAAACCCCAGTAGATCTACCCAACATCCCCTCGCTTTACAATTAATGGTACAATTTAGTTGAGGACTTTTAAGTTTTCAAGGCATCCTTAGAAATCATGTGATATCATGTGGTTTAGACTTTAACCTACACTAGCCATATTAAAACGGTTTACTGGATTCTCATGAATCTCAAAAGTGTTTTTGGTTTCGTTTTAGAAATCGTTGTTTTGGTAATTCGCAAGTGCTTCCCATAAAGCACTTCAAGTTCTTTCAAGTGGGTGCCGAGCACTCCAGGTTTCCGAATTTATCAGGGAGGTGCCTAGCACTCTCGAGTTGTCAGCATTGTTTTACTTTTAGGTATTCGGTGTGACCCAAACGGGTTCACGGTAATCGGGTTAGTGACACTCACCTTTGGTTGCACCGCTACACTTGCTAATAATCCAAGTATGCTTAATGAAGACCTATGAACACGTTTAGGTCTTAAGTATTAGTTTTGTGTCTAATCTTTACTTAACGTCACTATGGCCCATAACATAGCACGTTGGAACTATGACTCGACATACAAACACACGACACCAATGGTTGATCATAAACAAGGGTTCATACATATCAGGAATCAAAGCATGTATCATTCATGGCATAATCATGTAAGTCATGGCATAACATTCAAGCAAATTGTATAAGTTTAGATTTTGGTCACAGTTTCGCTAGCCTAGTTTCGCTAGGCAGTTTCGCTGTGTACACGGGCAGCACTTTCGCTAGGCAATGCCCGATGACACAGTTTCGCTAGACTAGTTTCGCTCGAAACTGTTGGCACAGTATCGCTAGCCTAGTTTCGCCCGAAACTGGTTTGAACTTTCGTTCAGGGAATTTCGCTCGGTAGATTCGCTCGAGCTGGTCTGGTCGGTTTACCCAGCGACACTACAGTTTCGCTGCATAGTGTCGCTGGAAGGAGATGTACATAGTTTCGCTGGACAGTTTCGCCCAGAGAACACCACAGTTTCGCTGGTCGCGAAAAACATACGGATCAGCCTAAAAATTGACCTAACAGCTTCCATTCTCACATGCAATTCATTGTTTAGCATACATAGGCATTTACCAACATAAATCAGCAAGCTTTAACACCTTAAACATGCATTTTGTCATCCGATCACCCAAAATACATATAAAACCCTAAAATGGCTAAAATAGCATAAATCTTTGTCATGGATGGATTTCACATGTAAAGTTATCAACTTTATGGTAGTTCTAGCAATCCTAAGCAACATATCAGAAGATCTAACCATATCACAGAGATCTAGGCATGCTTTATGAAGAAACATATAGAAAACATAAAAAATGGTGGTTTTTGGGACTCACGATTCGATCTCCAAGCTTGATGGATGATGGTTCGGGGCTGAGATCTCGATGGCTCGGTGTGAATCTCGACTGACCAGATTTCCAGAGGTGTGTGTGTGTGTTTTGGAGAGAATGGTGCAACAAAATGAGGCAACTAGGGCTTTATGTTATTATATATCAGGGCCTAGTTTCGCTGGCAGTTTCGCTGGCCAGGCGAAACTGGCTCTGATCACAAGTGAGCCAACAAGCTGCCGGGCGACATTATAGTTTCGCCCGGTAGTTTCGCTGGTTACCCAAAAGTGGTCAATTTCACATTCTAAGCAAGATAAACACGATTCACAAATTGTCATGCTATTCATAATATTAAATCATGCGTTTAAATCACATTGCACATAATGACATCAATAAATGAACACATAACACATATGGGCGGGTTCGGTGATCAACCAAAGGACGTGGACGTATTCGGCCTAGTTAAGCATTAGTTACTAAGTTAACACTTATAACGTAACTAACGGAGTTTGTCTAACGGAAGTTAACCTTGGAATTCTCGGATGTCACATCCTTCCCTTGTAATTGGAATTTTCGTCCCGAAAGTTATTCTTGTGTCGTGGCGTTCGCAGCCTCGGCTGTCGTCGTTGCTGGGGAAAGAAAGCAAAAGTTTTAGGGTTGTCACAATGTGGTACTGGTGGATGTGACAATTACTTCAGAAGGTTGGTGTATTGTTCTAATTTGCTAGAACTGAACTGAGTCATGAAGTTCGTTTGAAGAATCTACCACAACCTTTAAGAGAATTTATACAAAGGGTTGCTAACAAGTTGCAGCACAAAATCTTTTAGTTGCTTATCGTTTTATGCATGAGGAATATCTGAGGTATTAGCCTAACTACATTTTCTTGATACAGGGTTCATCATGCATGAGGAATATCAATTTGTTGGGTGAAATTGTTCAATCAACCTATATTGTGATGATAGTATTTAATATGATATTTTATTGATCATAGAGATTTTTATAGAAGCTATTTTCAATTGGGTTTTGTCCTTGCAAGCTCATCCAAAGAATGAAGGTATGAAATGTGAATTTGCCACTTAAAAAATGCATGTTATTGCTCTCATAGTTAATGAATTTGCCGGCCAGTTTAGAAGTACATAGAACCATTATGTTAATGGTTGGTTTAGAAGATCTCTTTGGTTGATGAAGTAGCTAAAAGAAAATAAAAAGTTTAAAAGTGTTTTTTATTGGAATAATGCATTTGTTGATTTTTACAGTCATCTACACTGCACATGAGACTCAAAGCCACTTTAGGTTTACATTGTATCGGTTTTGATTTAACTTTTTGGTTTCTATCCTTGAACTTGAACGTTTATAATAAGTGTTTTTGAGATTTTGGTTCTGTTTGTGCCCATATAAATATGAATCATAAATTCTCTCCACTTGTTTTAGTATGGTTTTGGTATATGTCCATTGTTTTGAGTTGTGAAATTTGAACCATAATCATTAATTAAGTTTTTGCCAAATGTTTTGTGGGTTATGAAAATTGAACCATAAAATTAAATCGTAAATTCAACTTATGAGGTGATTAAGAGCACATCAATTCTGACAAATACATTTTCTGTAGTTTGCATTTAGTATTTCCTTTCAACATACTTTATGGATCTTCTTTGTGTATAAAAGATTAGATATTCATCAAAGAATAAGAGTTCTATATTTTCCATATAGATCACTACATGACCAGTTTGTCTCAATTGCATTTGAAATTTCATTTTGGGGGGATCATAATGAATTAAAAGGTATTTGCTTTGGTATAAGCACTAATGATTCCTAAACAAAATGAAGAAGTCTACAAGCTAGAAAACCACCAAAGAACATATGAAATTCAAATTGACAAAGATGGACTACAGAACTACATGCATACATGTATTAAGAACACAGAACTCATTGTTGTTCTCAGTGAGGTATTTCATCGAGCACCACATGTGCGAAATCACAAAATCAATTTCAACAAAAAAACAGCAACTGTGATATGCAAATCTAATCAAACGATGCAATTACTTCTGAACTGACCTTATGTAACAGGAATAAGTTGGTGAAATTCAGAAGGCACATGTAGAAAGACGGTGAGAATGATGTGGGGTTGAAGGTGCTATAAAACATGCAATGAAGAACCGACGTCATAAATCCTAGCCGCTTGAACTCCCCAACTGAAATTGCCGTTCAAATTCCATGCCGTAGATCGAAGACTCGAGACGACTCCTTTGTTGGTGCACCACCGACAGGGGTTCGTGTAAAAGAGACTAAATACAGTGAATCAATTGAATTTTGAATCGATTTGAACTCGGTGGTCGACTTAAAGCAGGATTCCATTGTAATTTTTTGATAGGTTACAAAGATTAATGAAGAGACGCCTCTTGAAGGAAGAAATAATGGCAATTGAATGAGGCAGTAGAGATGAAGACTTTAGACAACCCTAAACAGGAATTGAAACATTCAATTGTGGAGAAATGTGAGCGGTAAGGTGAAATGGTCCACGTGGAAAGTTATTAAGATAAACACGTGTCAACTTGATAGAAAGGGTTTATAAGGATTTTTCTTTATTAGAATAAAATAAGTATATATATATATATAGGGTTAGGTTTAAATGAGAATTTTTTGTTTTGAGAACTTTTGAGAACTAAATCTCAACCATTAATTTCAGGTGGGACCATTAAAATTCATGGGGGGGGGGGGGGGGGTTTCCATATATATAAACTAGTGGCTGAGATTAGTTCTTTTTAGTTCTCAAACCCAATTGTTTCTCAAATGATCCTCTCCCTATATATAAATATATATATATATATATATATATATATATATATATATATATAGGGTTAGGTTCAAATGAGAACTTTTTGTTTTGAGAACTTTTGAGAACTAAATCTCAACCACAAATTTCAGGAGGGGACCACTACAATTAATGAGAGGGGGGATACATGTAAATAACTTGTGGCTCAAATTAGTTCTTTTTAGTTCTCAAATCAAATTGGTTCTCAAATGATCATCTCCCTATATATATATATATATATATATATATATATATAAGGTTAGGTTCAAATGAGAACCAATTGCTTTTGAGAACTTTTGAGAACCATTCTGGACCACTAATTTTCATGGGGGGACCACTCAAATTCATGGGGGGGTTTCCCTATAGATAACTTGTGGCTCAAATTAGTTCTTTTTAGTTCTCAAATCAAATTGGTTCTCAAATGATCATCTCCCTATATATATATATATATATATATATATATATATATATATAGGGAGAGGATCATTTGAGAACCAATTGGTTTTGAGAACTTTTGAGAACCATTTTGAGCCACAAGTTATATATAAGGAAATCCCCCCCCCCCCCCCATGAATTTGAATGCTTCGCCTCCTGAAAATTAGTGGCTCAGAATGGTTCTCAAAAGTTCTCAAAAGAAAAAGTTCTCATTTGAACCTAACCATATATATATATATATATATATATATATATATAGAGTCGAGTTAGCCTACATCCAGCAAAAACGCTACATCCATTGCGGATTCATCTGGGGCGTCCATCAAGATCATCCAACAGCCAGGATCTATGGTGTTTCCGCCTATGGTGTTTTCGGTGGGGGAAAAAAACACCATAGGCGGAAACACCATAGATCCTGGCTGTTGGGTGATCTTGATGGACGCCCCAGATGAATCCGCAATGGATGTAGCGTTTTTGCTGGATGTATTTTACCCCAAACCTATATATATATATATATATATATATATATATATGTATATATATATAGTGAAAAGTTCATTGTAGACACCCCCATAAGTGTAGACAGGTAGACATCCTTTTTCACCATTAGATCTCTTGATCTAATGGTTTTGATTAATTTTAATTTTCCTTTTTCTCATTAATTAGAAACTTTCACATGTGAAAAAGAGCTATTTATATGCGAAGGTGTCTACAATGAACCTCACCCTATATATATATATGGAAAGGATCATGCGAAAACGCATATATTTTACGAAAACGCGAAAACCATATTAAAACCAACATAACTTTTTCATACGTTAATATATTTTTAAAAAATTTTCATCAAAAGTCTTATAATTATGTTATTTAATTCTATAAAAACAAAAAATAAAAAGTTAACGTTTTTTTATTTTTTATTTTTTCTGTGATACACATGTGTACCACAAAAAAACTCATACTTTAGTATGAGTTAATATTTGTTTTCTCTAAGACGCACCATATGTGTTATATTTCTGTCATTTTGTTGTATTTTTTTTTAATGATACACATGTGTACCACACAAAAAAAAACCCTCATATATGTGGTATACATTACTAGTTTTAAAAGGAAATTGCACCATAAGTCTTATAGTTATGTTATCTTTATATCTAATGAAAAAAATAACACTTTATAACTTTTTTTAATTATATGTTGCACATGTGCACTATATTTCATTATCATTAGTACCATAAATGTTTTAATGTTTTTAACATAAGGAGTGTTTTTACATATGATAATTTGTTCTTGTGCAGTAGTAATGATGATGATACACATGTGTATCACACGTGATACACATGTGTATCACACGAAAAAAAAAACCGTTAGTTTTTTTTAATATTTGTTTCCAAAATTGAAGATAACGTAATTTTAAGACATTTAGCGCCAATTTTATGAAAAAACATTAACGTATAAAGAAGTTATGTAGGTTTTAATATTGGTTTTCGCGTTTTCGCAAAATATATATATACAATTTTGCAATATCTTTCAAATACAAATCATATCCATTTCTGATTTTTATAAAAAAAAAATCAATAAAAAATATATAAACATACAACCGATTATCGAAAATCTGGGATTAGAGATCACGTATTATAATGCGTATAACATAAGTTTTTTTTTTGACATTTAATATATTATTTATAAAAAAGTAAAAATACAATAGATGTTTTTTATGGGTTTTATTGATGGCATCTTCATCATTCTCTACAGATAGGCTATTATATTTTGGATCGATATTAGATATTACTATCCATTATCCATGTGTTATTGCGAGAATGACATGTATATACAAAACAATTGTATTATTAAAGCGGACAACTTAAGAAAAAAGAAATACAAAAATAAAAAAAAAATAAAAAACTGTGCAACAACTTTATAGTTAAAAGCGAAATGCTCCAAGTGTCAAACATAATACCTAAAGGTTATGAATAACCTGATATAAATGTCGCATTAGTTAAATGAAATACTACACAAAATTAGATAGATAAATTATATTAAAACCAAGGAAATGCATTAAAAATGATATAAAATTTTGAAAAACAGTTTAAAAAATAAAAAAAGGAATTACCTATCCCTTGACATGGATGAGGCTCATCATTATTCGTAGCTAACTTTAATTTAACATTGTATATAAACTAGTTGAATTAGCTAACTTTAATTTAACATTGTATTTAAACTAGTTGAATATTAGCCTTGTGTTGTGTCACGAGACTATACAAAACAGCTATATTGCTATAATGCAATATAAGAAAACGAAAAAAGTATACATCTAAAAATAATAAAGACAGTTACGCGAACCACCTAAAGTAACATTGTAAAACTAAGGTAAAGCGAAGAAAAGCAATTTAAAAGCCCCATATATAAAAAAATGAATAAATAAAAATAATAAAGACGGGTCACGCGAACCACAGAAATTTATACACCTATGTAGGATCGAAATTAGTTAGACTTTAACTAAACAAGAACCCTCTACTTGTAAATATAACTCTGTGGAATTAAAGTTATATTTCACTTTACTTGAACAGATTTTAGTTCTCTTGTATTAGGTAGTGTTTGATTTGCATAAGTATAGTAACAACGAAGTAAGAAATACTCGGTATTGTTTGAATTAACTCAAAGTTACACTATTATAAGGTGATCAAGAACCGTGTGTAAACTAGAGCTAACTAATGCTATATATAGTGCAGATGAGATCAGTAACAGCCATTGATCTCGGACGATTAAAACTAAACTGTTAACTACAAAGTCAAATACAAACTACCAAAAGAATAAACTTCGACAATTGGAATATCTTGAGTGTCAATAGCAACAACCTATTTTTGGAGAGCGGCTTTGATAGATTTGGAAGCAACCGAGAAGCTTTTGTAGGATTGGACTACTGGAAAGACATCTCAGGAAAAGTCCGGTTGAACTCATTATCTAGTGGATAATCGAGTTCACTTGGAATATTCGCTAACAGACAAAATTGCTTCCTCCGCTTGAACTGCCGGTTCTGCTCGAAGTTGAGCTTCCGCTTGAACTTCAACTTCAACCGGAACACATCAAAAATGGCTTTCAGCCGGAAATCTCCAAAGCAATATTCCTTACAATCTCCCCCTAAGCTGATGCTGTCAAATTATTCTTCAACTTCGAAGTCTATCTTCAAAAACTAACTTGTACTAAAAAATGATCTTCTCCTTGACCTACTTGTCAAAGAATTTAAACCTGCATTCACATCCTTCGAAAGAACATTCATGTTAGTCATGATGACTTTCACATGTTTAAGATCTTCCCAATCCTGTTCAGTCCACTGTTCTTGAACATTTATTACTTCATGAGTAGTGAATGAGCTATCTACCCTGTGCACATAGAATAGCTTTTCTTCTTCTTCCCAGATGACAAATTTTATCGGACTGGTAGATACTTCTTCAATATCATCAACGCCCTGAGCTTCAGAATACATTCCATGCTCGAGCACTTTGGTTTCTATGCTCATTCTTAGTAGGAGCTCGGCTCTGGTAGGACTCATGATGTCTCTCAATTTGGCATAAATATCAGTCAGTTGGAAGATGTCAAGCATTCTAGTGGCAAGATGTGCATTTACCACTCTAGAAGTGTCATTCAGGAGCTAAAATTTGAAGCCAAAGTTGTCTTCATTGACTGTCCACCCAACAATTTTGTTTTTCCTGGGGGGACCTTTCTTCCTTGGCCTTTGTTCTTTCTTTCTCTTGTGATGCATTAGTCTCCTCTTTCTCATTTTGTTTTCCTCATTGGACTCATCTACTGATTTCTTTTCAACTAGGGCTTTACCCTTTGATGAGGGAGAAGAGTGTCCAGGTTGGGTATCAGTTGGTTTGATTGGTGGGACAGGAGTGGTGGTGGTAGAAGGTTCTCTAATGGTGAGTGGAGGCAAGGATATTTGAGTTGGTGGTCTACTACCTTTGTTAACAGCAAGTAATTCTCATCATTCTTTACCAACTTGGTGGGCATCTGAGAGGTAATGGAAATTAGCCTTTGCCTTTCAGCTTCAGTCATGGCATCCAAATTCAAGCAGGCTTTCTACAACCCAGTCTTGTGAAAATAGATCCAATTCCTCTTGACGTTCCTTTGCTATCCTTTCATCTTCAACAGCCATTCTGGCATCTTCCACCATTTTATTCATAGCTTCTAACTCGGGAGTTTGAACAACCTGCTGAATAGTTCTGACACTTGCAGGTTGAACTGGCTCTTCAACTTTAACATGTTCTGTGCTCCTCAAAGCTATTAATGTTTCTGCTATGCCTTCAGCTTCATCACTCAACTGTTCTTCCGGTTGAACTACAGGTAGTTGATCGGACCCGAATATTGAATGACCTGGGCCATGTACTGGATCAGGGGTATTTTCATCGATCAGAATTTCCTCAACCTGTGTTTCCGGTTCCGGTTGAACTTCCGGTTGAATTTTCGCTCCAACTTCATGTAGACCTTCAGTCACCACGTGAGGTTGGGTGACTTCAGGTTCTTTATCTGTCAATTCTAACACTTCAGATCCTTATCCTTCTCCAATCATATTCTCATCACCTCCTTCAGTAGTAGTTCCCACTGGCAATGTTTTAGTGCTATCTTCCAAATTTCCAGGTGTTGCCTTGCTAGTGGAAGCAATGCTTTTCTCCGCTTGACCACTGGCTCTTTCAGCCGGAAAAATGACTTCTTTCAACAGTCTGGTGATCATGTTGTAGATCCAGAAAAACTCTCAAAACACGATATTGATATCACAAACGAGTGTGGAATCCTCGTAGGTGATTGATTCAAGAATAATGTAGAAGAGAACACAAGAAAACGATGATTAAACAATAACAAACTTGATCTTTGCACACAAGAAAACTTGTCGGGTACAAATACAAGAAAATCGTAAACTGCTCTCTCTCTAGCTCGAGATTACGATCATAAACACCTATGGCCTCCCTCCTTGGATCGTAAACCAGCAACCAAATAAGGAGGTCAAGTGGTCTATATATAGACCACCATTGGGTTTACTATTGGACCCCTTTTGATCATAAACCCAATAGTAAACCCAAGCCCAATCATAAACTAGCCTAACTACAATAGCAAACTAGCCTATGATTCTAATGAAACCCTCTAAGCCCAACCCAACTTATTTAATATTACAAGCCTCATAATCTAGCCTCTACAATCTTCCCCTAGGCTTGTGATATTAAATGTCTTCGATCTTTGAACTTCTTCTTCTTGACTGGCTGGCATAGATGCTGATGAAGATTCTTTCCGTAGAAATCTTCAATGGGTTTCATGACGGGCACTTGGGACTTCCTCTTGATCAGCATCAGCTCGAACTTCTTGAAATGAACAAGCAATGAAATGGAGGGCTCTCATTGACTTGCTTCTTGAAAGAACTGGTTCTTGCTGAATCTTCGGTAACTGTCTTGAATCTCCAAAACAATTAGAGGGTTGCCATTTTGAAAACCCCTAACATTGAAGAATTTGGATGTTGAACTTGAATCTTCATGATCTCTGACTGCTCTCTGCATCACTTTCTTCAACGAGACTTGAAGTCTTCTGCTTCCTCTAAGCTTGTGAACATCTTCTTTGATAATCTTCTAGAAGCTTGTAAAGAAACCAACAACTTCCCCTGAACACTTGCTTATTCAGATGGTAGTCTTGTCCGGCTGGTTCTTTAACTTTGAGCAGCAGCAGCAGCATCTTTCTATCATCAACCTGTCTGACACTCATTTGAAAAAATATACTCCACCAGACATTTGATGACTGGTCTTTGGGTTAGGAGGTAATTATCATCTGTTCAGTTGATTCAAATTAACATAATTTTAACCAAAAACCCTAATATAGATAAGGGTTTTCTATAAAACTTCCCCTGAACCCAAGACCTCTAAAGACTTCCCCTTAGCTGATAACTTCCCCTCAGCTAAGGACTTCCCCTGGGATAATACATATTATCTTCGAGTTCCCTTCAGATACTATGTATTATGGAAGTCTTTTCATTAGATAATAAGTATCATCCTCGAGTTCCCTTCGGATAATACTTATTATCCTCCTTCCTTCCCCTAAAAATTTGTCAAGATCTGACGGAGGAAGTCTTTTCCATTAGATAATAAGTATCATCCTCGAGTTCCCTTCGGATAATACTTATTATCCCATACTCAAAAATTTGTCAAGATCTGACGGAGGAAGTCTTTTCCATTAGATAATAAGTATCATCCTCGAGTTCCCTTCGGATAATACTTATTATCCCATACTCCTTCCCCTAAAAATTTGGCAAGATCTGTCGGGGGCATATTATCATGCATTAAAACCCTTGAAAAACATATTTTGACTTCTCAAATCAACCTGGCCAAGATGAAAACACACCAAAAAGAACTTAACGACTCACACACGAAAGATAAAAACAAACAAATACTTACAAAAACCAAACATGAGAAAGTTTACAAGGGATCAAACCATATGAATCTGACTGAGGAACCCTTTTCAGCTTCAGTTACTTAACTAGTCCAGGTGATTGCCGGTATGTTTGTCCGCTTTAAACTCAAACCCGTTTAATCCCAACCGAATGCGTCATGCTTAATATAGTACATTATTATCGTCATGTTTAATTGTCCCCACACCCAAGCGTACACAGCAAAACCTACCCAACCTCAGAGTTTATTGAGGATTCACAAACCCCCAACTTGAGGAACCATGCAACACCGCTATGACTACCACTTATTTTCATTAACCATCAGTTGGTGATCAGGTCGGCCGCTAAGCACCCAAAGAAGACCAACTGAGTGATTATTTTTCATTTTCTTTTCTTTCTCTTTTCTTTTTCATTTTTTTTTCATTTTTTTTATTATTATGTGGTGTAGTCATGACAGCAGAGACATGGCGTGTGAGCGAGTGAATACTAGGTAATTACCACTCTCAACCCATTTTTGTCGGGACTCGGTCTTTTAAACCATGCAACCTGGGATGGGAAACTAAACATATATATCTTTTAAGTTCACTGCACTTTCATTGGAGGTCATAAGTTTAGGTCGAGCCTACCGAGCATATCACCGTAGAGCTTGCCTTTCACTTCCGCCTTACGTGTGTCAGCCATCTCCAACCCGGACATTCATTTTACTTCCCCAAAACTTCTCAAAAACAAGACACAAACAATTAAAAATTGAAAAGCACACAATTTTGAGGGGTCAACTTTTTGGGGTCAACTTTTTCATCTTTTCCATTTCTTCCCCTTGCTTTTTGATTTTTAATGTCACAATCTTGTGAACATCAATTTTTTTTTTAATTAAAACAAACACACAAACACATAAACAAATTAAATGACTTTACACACATCTGGCCAAGCTAACTTTCAAAGTATTGATTTGAAAATTTTAGAAAATTGGGTTTCATGACATGCACACTTCATTGCATTTGAAGTCAAACACATAATCAATCAACAGCTTAATTGATACTTTAATGAAATAGGTTTGACTCAAAAGACCCTTTGCTGCCTCAACATTCAAAAAACCAAGTTAAGTACAGTACCTTTCATGCTGAAATTTACCTTTTGCCTCTTACATCTCAAGGGAACATATCCTCCATAAAAATTTGCTTGTCATGACATGAAGATACGTCTCCTAAACTGTGCCTGGAACAATCACTTATCAACAAACAAATTAGTAATAAAACCGTTAGTGATAATCCTCCTTGACTGTTCCTGCACAGAGTGAGAGATTAGTTAGCCATTGGTACCCAGGCCATTGTTTTTCTGGGTACACCTGAGGAATCAATAAAGGATACTTCTTGTAAGAACATCCCCTTTGAGAAATCAGGAAGTTGTGATGGAGCTGCCTTGATTTTTGGTTTCCAAGTTCCAGGTGATTTAACATTTGTTTTAGTCACTTTTGGAGTTGTGACTTTAGGTATTTCAACCTTCTTCGTTTTAGATTCATTTTTCAAAACAGTTTTTGTTTTAGTCACCTTTGGAGTTGTGACTTTAGGTATTCCAACCTTCTTCATTTTAGAATCATTTTTCAAAACAGTTTTAGTTACCTTGGGAGGGGTAACTTTGGGTTTTTCAGACTTTGCTTGTTTAGAAAATGGTTTCTTCACCTGTTTTTGGAAATTTTGGTAACTTGGAAAGCTGTTGTTTTGATTTAAATATTTTCTTTCAGCTTTGGCAGCGCCCCAATGTTGATCAGAGGGTTTAACCTTAGGAGTGACAGTCTTCACTGCCTTAGGTTTTTCCACCTTCATGGGCTTAGACTCAACTGAGTCCTGAGATAAAGCCCTTTGACTTTGCGGATAGTAGGGTTCATAGTGGCGATAAAGACAGTTTCTAGCAATATGACCAGCAATGCCACAATTAAAGCAAGTCTGCTTCTTTAGATAGAAGTCAGACGTGTACCCATTTGTCTTTGGTGGCATATATGGAGCTGGTTTGTCTTGTGCCTGCTTCTTTTCTTTGTCTGCAACTCCAGATTTGACTTTCTGCTGGATTCTCGAAGCCTGTGTTGAACCTGTCCTCATCGTCTTTGTGCTCTCTGGATTTCCTGATGAAGAAGCACCATTCTTGCAACTGCACTGACAACTGCATGAAGCAACTGAAGAAATGGGAGACACGGCTACTCCCTTGAGTTTTTCATTCTTCACTCCATCTGTTGGCTTCATACTCGGATGCTTGATGGTGATCTTTGGCCTCTCAACTTTAGGTTCGCCGATCACTCCATCAATTATTCCCTTAAACTTGGAGGAGAAGGATGGTAAGTCATACCCAACATCTGGTTCTTGGTCAAACATGGATCCAGATGTCATAAAGATCTTCCCCTCAGGCCGTGTCGTCAAGATCACCTTTTCCCTTTCGACTTTATCAATTACCTTGAAGTATGGGATTTCAATTTCAGGGTATGGTTTCAACTCTATCCCAGCCTCATCAGACTTAGAGTTGTGACATCTGTTATACTCCTGACACTCAGCATCATCTCTTGATACGTCCTCTATTCTCCCTTCACCATATGTCATGTTTGCCTCGTTGTCTATTTCCTCTTGAGTCAATGGTGTAGTTCCAACCAAGACACTATCAATAGGAGGAGCAGCTTCTTTATAATCAGATTTGGTTCGTTCAACTTGATCCTCACTAAGAAGTATTCCTATAATGTCTCTGGGAACTGGTGGAGGAATAATGCTGTTTGCAGCCAAGGCCTTATCAGTCTTTTCTGATCCAAATCCAGGTGTGTGTTTCCCAACTTGACCAGTCACAACAGCATGTGACAATTCCTTTCCAGCATCAAGCATTCTTTTGCTCCTCATTTGATTCATATCAAGTTTAACCTGCAACTCATTGTTTTTATGCTTAAGGTCATCTATCTGCTTACTAAGCTCAGCTATTTCTAACTTAGCGTTGTCATACAGATAAGCGTTCTCAGTTGCTAGTTTTTGATATTTCACAATGTCTAGTTTCTGAGCTTTTACCTTCTCTTCATTCTTTTGCCACCAACCTTGAATGAACTTCTTTCACATTTTACCTCAAATAGTTCTGACTTAAATTTTTTACAGATTTGCCTAAGTCCAGGAATTAATCGAGCACAAGTAGGATTGGGGCATATCTCAGCATCTTCGTCCTCAAATATATTCTTTTCTTCAACCACTGAACTCATTTTCTTTCTTTAGATATGCAGCTTCTGAAAATTTTGAAAAATCGGCAAAAACGGCAAAATGGCAAAATTACTATTCAAAGAATAGTGTCAAAAACTTAAAACTGAAAAACGGAGGCCTTCGGAGTGGAATTTGGGGGTCCAAACGAGCTCCCCTGGACATTAGTCTGGGGTAAATCTGGGGCTTGTTGTCACGAACGTCGTGTTCAAATTTGAGCCTCTAACTCCAAACGAGTCAAAAGTTACGCCCGTTTCCGTGAAAGTGTGAAAATGAGACTTTTTGCCGCAAAAAGGGTTTCCGATCGTAAACCCTGTTTACGATCGTAATCTCTGTTGGTCCTCACTGATCTTTATCAGTGCAAATGAAGGTGTATTTGAGAAGAAAACCAAATAAACAACACAAAATAGGATTTCCAATGACTAAAATGGTTTTCTAGCCTTGAACAATCTCAATATGAACCAATAGATTGATAAATGATGATAAACAAGCTACAATATAATGAAATAAGCTCCTAGCCGTCACCAAAACTCACCAAATGAAGATTTCTTGTATTAGGGTTCAAAGGTTTGAGAAAGTTACAAATGGCTGCACATTGGCGGCTGTATATATACTGTCCAGTGAACAGTTTCGCTGGCAGTTTCGCTGGCCAAGCGAAACTGTCACTGAACCAGTCTAATCTAGGTACCGAGCGAAACTACAGTTTCGCTCGGTAGCTTACAGTTTCGCTAGCCTACCAAAATCTAACAAATACAAGAAACTAAACTATTACAATGAAACTAAACAAAAGATGAATTCCTCCCTACATTGATCTTCAATATTCCCCCTAGGGAGGGATTCAGCCACAGGATCTTCACTTGTCAGCATCGGCTTCATTCTGGTTCGGCTCCTGATTCAAATCAGGAGTCCCTGATTCCCCCAAAGTAGTTGTCGTGTCAGCAACGGGGACAGTTTCTTCAGATTCCCCCACAACAGTTGTTTCATCAGCACCTGGGGTTACAGACTCTGGTTCCCCCAGAATGATTGTCTCTTCGGCGACGGGGACAGCAGTCTCTGGATCTGGGATTTGAGAAGAGGATTCTCCAAGTCCGCTCAAGGATTTGTTCATTTGATTCGCCAGATCCCGATCTTCTTCCATTTTGTCTTCAGCTGCCCTTACTTTCAGTGCTAAATCTTTAATTTCCTTGATGATGCCCCGGGCTTTGTTGGCTACTCGCATAAACAAGCCAGCCTCTTCTGCAGTGTCTTCTCCAGCCCCGAATCGGATATGATTTTCGCACAAAGTTTTCAAATCATCATTGCTGAAGGAAAATACTTCCATGGGATCGAATAATCGAATTTCAGCATCATTTCCAATTCGTATGACGGCTTCTCCAGTCAGATTGTCATAAAACCATTTCTGGAAGTTTTGCAGCCTTGACAGTTGCTGATCAGGAATTCGGATTCTGGTCATAGTCTTGGCTGCTTTGAACTTTAGGGTGACCTTTGGTTTCCCGCTACCTTCATCAATTTCTGTTGTAGACTTTACCCTTTTTCCTTTCATGAAATCCAAACGACGCAAAGTCGTCCTTCGCTGCCTGCTGAAGCATTAATTTCAGATTTTGAGCTCTGACGCTTTTTTCTTCGTTCAGGAGGGGGAGCTCTGCCAGTCTTCTTAGATCCCATCTTGGCAGGGTATTGAAGTTTTCTCGTTTGCGGATGTAAGTGATACTTCCCCCTCTTCGCTTGATCATGAATCCATGAACTGCTTCACTGTACTTCCAGCTGATAATGTGTCGATCAGACTCCTTTCTTTTTGGTTGGGCCATGTTTTGAAACAAAGGCGTCTGATCTTCGAGTTCTGGTTTCTTAAACCATTCATCTCTCTTGAACTCTAGAACCTCTTCACTGACCGAGCTTATCTTTGCAAGATAAGTAAGACCATGCTCTTTCCATTCATAGCTTCTTGGCTCAGAGTGATCGTCGATTTCAGCTTCTTCCTCATCTTCATCGATCAACACGAATTTGGCTTGTACAATCTCTGGCTGTGGTTGTTCTGTTTCAGTACTAAATAGATTAGCGTCACTGACATTGATAGCCTCCAGAGTCTTCAGCATTGGGAGCTCCACTGTCATCAGCATCATTCAAACCTGTACCACTTCCTCCAACTCCACCCGATCCACTTCCTCCTGCTTTATCAGCCTCACCAGAACCACTTCCACCCGCTGCTCCGGATGTGTCTTTCAAGATGTCATTCACAGATTCAATCTCAGCATCACTCATTATACCAGGCAAGTTCAGATGCTTCTTGATATCGTTCAATTCTACCATCAAAAATTTGATCATGGAAGATTGTTTGGCTATGACCTCGTTCATGTGTTTAATCTGATCATCCTTCTCCTTCTCCCGAATTTCAGTGTTAACCAACTTGGTTTTAATCATCCCCAATTCATTTGACAAAGAGGTATTTACACCTCTGATGATGTCTTCGTCTAATTCAGCTCTGGGGTCTATTCTTCTTTTCTTTGAAGCTCTCAACTCATCTTCAGTCGGAACACTTTGTTTTTGAGAGATGTTCTTTCCTTTACGAGATAGATTTTCGTGCTCATCTTCAATTTCATCTCCAGCTTCTTTCCCCGAACTCCTCACATATTGTTTCCTTTTTCCCTTTACATTCTCACCAGCCTTACCTTGAGTTTTTCTCTTGTTTTCGTCTTCGATCAGCTTCTTGATGTATTCATATCTTTCTGCAGAATACATATGCTTCATTAAATAGGTGGTATGCCCAGAAAAATCTTCTCTTACATCACAACAATCAGATAGAATCCTTGAGTGCATAGGATTTATAACAAGTGCTGTGCTTTGCTTCGGCAGCTCAGGTTCTAGATATTCTATAATTATCTCCAGGAATCTCGGATACAGAAGCCATCTTGATTTCTTCAGAGCTTGAATATTTGCAACCATAGCTTCAAATATTCTCTGGGGGATGTTAGCCTTCTTTCCCTTACACAACAGCAACATAGCTTCAGCCCAGTTTAAATTCAATCCATCTGATCCACCCTTTCTGTCATCAATGCAGGAGATGATGACGTGAGCAATGAATCTCCATTCTTTAGACATGTAAGACTTTTTAATCTCTTTCTTATTCTTCCACAAATGACCTCCTTCATACCCCATGTGCTTTTCAAAACCCTTCAATACGTCCATGTCATTTAACTTGGGTGCATCACCAACATCTTCTTCTAGTTTAAGTGCTTCAGCAATGGTTTTCATGGTAATGACGATATCTTTCTGCATGATCCTAGCACGAATGCATTCAGGAGTGGCTTTGACATCATATTCCGCAGACAGCCAGAATTCTTTGATGTGTCTTTCGTCAATGATTGTAGAGTGTGAGATGGCATAATGAATGCAAGATTGTTTGAGCCACTTTATACAATCACGGAAGCCGGTAGATTTGTCAAGGTTATCATTCAGCCAGGCAGTCACATTGCTCCGAGGATCATGTTTAAGATTGGACATTGTCTGCACACGAAACAGAGATCTTGTAAGTAAAACCGAACTTACATTGAATTAAATTAAATTAAATATGAAATTTTAAAAGTTTGACAGTTTCGCTGCGAAATTCTATTTTCGCTAAGAAGATCTCAGTGTCGCACCCGGCGAAACAGTCAGTTTCGCGACATTGGTCTCGGCGACATTGACTAGGTCAGTTTCGCCGAGAAACTATAGTTTCGCTGCGAAACTGTAATTTCGCTGAAGGCGAAACAGCAGTTTCGCTGCGTATCACGGCGAAACTGTCAGCGAAGTTTGGGCATGACGGCTAGACAGTTTCGCTCGTAACAAGTGAACTTTCGTTCAATTTCGCTGGATGAACCAGCAGTTTCGCTGGACGCGAAATTTTGAATTTCAAATTTGCGAAACCCGTTTTAAGCTCAGTTTTTGCAATCCAAACCTACACACATCATAAACGCCACAAGACGAGTATAAAGCGGGTCTGAAACAGGGTTTAACTCCAGTTTAAGATGCCAAAAATCCTTGATGACTATTCGGTTCAAAAACCCCAGAAATTTTGAATCTTGAATCGGTAACAGATGCGGTTAAGGTTGCGAAAAACCGGAAGAACACTGAAGAATTACACTACCTTGGGCCGATTAACGTTTAGATTGACAGATGTTATGAAACAGTTGTGGCGATTTTGCAGTTTCGCGAGGAGTGTTGGCGAGTTTAAGTGAGGTTAGGGTTTCGGTGATGCTGACCGAGAGACGCGATGGATCTATATATACGAAGGCAGTTTCGCCCGTAATTTCGCTCGGCGAAACAATAGTTTCGCCAAAGCGAAAGAGCAGATTCGCTCGAGTCAAGATCAACAAAACAGTTTCGCCGGTAACGAAACAAACAGATTCGCTGTGAACCCACACGGCGAAACTAACGGAGCGAAACTCAGTTTCGCTGGAAACCCTAAAAATCCAGTTTTGACCAAATTTTGATTTTGACTTTAGGAAAACCGACAAACACACACAAAACGACAAATTATTTACAAAGTATCGATCTTATCAAAAATAACGCAGACAGAAAATCTTTTTGAGCTTTTTCAAATGTAAATTAAAACAGCTATACAAGCAGATACTAAATTAATTTGTGAGAAAGATCCAGACGTGAGATCACATCAACCGATACGCATCATACACATTTCAATTTCAATTTTAATCAGCATGCACGTCAAGCAGATCCCGAATGCATCACATTGATATTAAGCATGCACTAATAGTATTTAACAATTTTTGGATATGCTTAAGGTATATTAATCAAGCACTGATTACCCAGCCTCACTCTATCAAAGATGTTAACAAGTCATCATATTTATCATTATTTTTCTTTTAATTCTTTTTCAAATGAGATATACGTTCATGATGTTTCATGCAAAAATAAAGCAGAACCCTAAGAGAACAGCAATCAGGTCGGCCGCAAAGCACGCAGAGAAAGCCCGATACACTTAGGAAAATAAAAAAGAAAAATAAAGCAGAAATCGTGTATATCAACAACAATCAGGTCGGCTTGTGGGCACGCAGAGAAAGTCCGATGATATACACTAAACACCAAGAAAATAAAGCAGAAAACTCAATCAGCAGGTGATCAGGTCAGCCGCCTAGGCACGCAAAGAAGACCCACTGAGTCGAGTGTAAAAATGGCATAAAGCCTTATTTGCAAAGCATGCGTACATCAGAACATCTCTTAATTGGCAGAATCATTGCAACACTTATCAAGAAATGAAAGCTAAAGTAAAATCAGGCAAGCGTTATGTTTATATCCTACTCATAGATATCATATTAGGCATACACACTCAAAGATCATACAAGCACAATGCAGCCTTTATTTTTACTCTATCCATGGCAGATAACGCAGGTTGATAAACAATCATTTCTCACAAGGTCGGATCAATTTCTCATTTTCATTTTTTGAAATTTTATTTATGTATCAAATTTTCAGAGGACTTCAATTTCCCCCAAAATCCATAAATACTCTATTTTTGGATTTTCAATAAAGTAAATAAAACAAAATAAAATGATTCGATCGATACTTGACACAACAAGGAAAGACAGACACAGGAAAGGAGGCACATAATCGAAGAAAAGTTTGACAGGAAATCCGCTTCGAATTCATGAAATTTAGGTATTTTAGAGTGATTTACCCCCAATTCCCCCACAAAATAACGGAAAGGACATCACAAAGCAGTTAAGATAGAATTGCAAGGTAAATGAAACTAAAATACTCCCCTGATCATTTTCAGATGATGAGAGGCCAGGAATCATTTGTGGAGAACAGCATGATCATTGATTTCTTGATAACCAGATTCAGTTCCGACCATCACCTGATTCATTGACAAAATGAAATTGGCATTCAGGTTTAGACAATAACAAATAAGATGAAGTGAAATTTGAAGAAGTATTTACAAAAAGGTTTATTTTAACCCCCTCTTTTTTTTTTTTTTTTTTTTATTTACCAAAAATTTAAAAGGTTATCATGCCCAGCATTTTAATAAGCTCATAGAAGCGGGGTTTATCAAAGGTTTTAGTAAAAATATCCGCTTTTTGAGCTTTGGTTTCGATGGGGACAACATCAATAAACCCTTTTTCCTGAGCATCACGGATTGCATGAATCCGCGTTTCAATATGTTTGGTTCGGGAATGATGAATTGGATTCTTGGAAATTCCGACGGCAGCTTCGTTGTCGCAGAACAACGGTGTATGAAGAAAATTGATCCCGTAATCCATCATCTGATGTTGAATCCACAGCACTTGGCAGCAGCAACTAGAGGCAGCAATGTATTCGGCTTCGCCTGTAGATAAGGAGACTGTTGTTTGCTTCTTGCTTTGCCACGAAACCAAGCATTCCCCCAAAAACTGGCATCCCCCAGAAACAGACTTTCTATCCAGTTTGCATCCTGCGTGATCACTGTCTGAATAAGAATTAAGCTCGAAACTTCCACCCTTAGGATACCATAAGCCCAATCTTGATGATCCTTTCAAATAACGGAAGATACGTTTGACCGCCTTTTCATGAGATTCCCTTGGATCAGCTTGATAACGAGCACAGTAGCAGACAGCAAAGGTGATATCTGGGCGACTGGCTGTGAGATACATGAGGGACCCAATCATAGATCGATACAGTTTCTGGTCAACCCGCTTGCCATCACTGTCGGGAGTCAAACATGTCTGAGAAGTGAAGGGAGTAAGCTCAGCTGAGGCGTCGTTCATTTTGAATTTCTTCAGAATCTCCAGAATGTATTTTTCTTGATGGATGAGGATACCATCTGGCTTTTGTTCCACTTGCAAACCTAGAAAGAAATTCATCTCCCCCATCATGCTCATTTCAAAATGCTCCTTCATCAATTCCTCAAATTCTCGACACATCTTCTCATTGGTTGAGCCGAAGATGATATCGTCCACATACACTTGAACCATCAGCATTTCTCCATTCACCTCTTTCTTGAACAGCGTCATATCGATAGACCCACGAGTAAAACCTTTTCCCAATAGGTACTGAGTCAACGTTTCATACCATATTCTGGGTGCCTGATGAAGACCGTACAGAGATTTATCCAGCTTGTAGACTTTGTCAGGAAATTCATGATCTTCGAAGCCAGGAGGTTGAAGCACATAGATATCTTCATCAATATCCCCGTATAAGAATGCACACTTGACGTCCATTTGGAACACCTTGAAGTCCTTGTATGCAGCATGAGCTAGAAAAATTCGGATCGCCTCAATGCGTGCAACCGGTGCAAACACGTCTGTATAGTCGATGCCTTCTTCCTGATAAAAACCTTGAACCACCAGTCTTGATTTGTTTCTTATAACAATACCTCTATCATCCATTTTGTTCCGGAAAACCCACTTCGTGCCAATAGGAACTTTATTTTCTGGAAGATCCACCAATTTCCACACTTTTAGCTTTCTGAATTGTTGAAGCTCGGCCTGCATGGAATCTACCCAACTTGGATCAGCTAAGGCTTCATCTATATTCTTGGGAACAATCTGAGACAGAAAACATGCAAACAAACATTCATTAATCAAACCAGACTGATGACGAGTCCTCACTCCATCTGTAATCGATCCAATGACGAGGTCATGCGGATGGTCTTTTAGGGTTTTGAAATTTGAGTCAAGGTGGGCGGGAGCGGGTTCGGTTGTTTGTGGTAGTTCATGAGAGGAAGATGGAAGATCGGGTTGCTGAGTAAGATCGGGTTGCGGAGTGGGTTGTGGGGGTGAGGATTGGATAGGTTGTGGAATATCAGGTTGAGGGGTGATAGTTACGAGTGGAGGAGTATCTTCAGCATCAGCTAGGATAGGAAGATTGAATGACTTGAACAGTGTGTCTGAATCATAAAACCATTCGGGTCCAGTGCCGGTGTTTGGAGAGTTCGATTCTTGCCAGTCCACGTAGTAAGATTCCTGTACAACACGAGTACGTTTGTTATAAACACGATAAGCTTTTTGTGATGAAGAATACCCCATGAAGAAACATTCATCGGAGACAGCTCCAAATTTTGTAATTTGAGCTTCGGTATTCAACAACGTGCACGAACATCCAAATGGCCTAAAGAAGTCGATCAGTGGCTTCCTTCCATGATATAGTTCATATGATGTCTTCATTTTGTCTTTCACGATCAGGACACGGTTCAGTATGTAGGACGCACAATTTACTGCTTCAGCCCAGAAAATGATCGGGAGCTTTGATTCAATCAGCATGGTACGAGCGGCTTCCACAAGAGTGCGATTCTTCCTTTCAGCAACACCATTTTGTTGCGGAGTTCTTGCTGCGCTGTATTGTCGAAGAATCCCCTTGTTTGCACAGAAAGAGTCAAAGATCTGATTGCGAAACTCAGTTCCGTTGTCACTCCTGATTGCTTTGACCTTCTTGCTTCTTGAGCTTTCCACGGACAGAATGATATTTTGTAGAGCTTCAGCCGTTTCACTCTTGTGCTTCAAGAATCTAACCCAAGAGTACCTGGAATAATCATCAGTTACAACAAGACAGTAAGTTCTCTTTCCCAAACTTGGGACACTAATAGGTCCAAATAAATCAGTGTGGAGCAATTCTAAGGGACTTGAAATAGAATTCTCCAATTTGGGCTTATGTGGCTTCTTATGTTGTTTTCCTTTAGCACAAGAAAGACATTTTTCAACAACAGAAAAATCTTTGTATGGAAGACCTCGGACCAAATTGTTTTTAACAAGGTTGTTTAGAATTTTGAAATTTATGTGTCCTAGACGTCTATGCCACAAGAAGCACTCAGAAACAGATGCCTTTGACAGTAAACAAGTCATGGAAGAATTGAGAGTTGCTGTTGACGTCAAATTCAGCAAATATGTGTCATTGATGCGTGGCGCACGCATTGCCACCATCTCTTCAGGCACAGAAAATTCAGGCTTGAGGAACAGGCATTCATTTGCTTTGAACAATACTGGAATATTCTTGTCACAGATTTGTGATACGCTCAGAAGATTAAACTTTAACTCGGGTACATGATTGACGTGTTCTAGAGTAAGAGACCCAGCAGACACGTCTCCTTGACCAACCATCTTACCACCCCTTTTATTTCCTGCAAAAGACACGAATCCACCATCCAAAATTCTATAATTTGTGAGCAGGTCTTTCATCCCTGTCATGTGCCGAGAGCATCCCGAATCAATGTGCCAGTAACTGTTCTTCGGGAGTGCCTGGCAATACAAACGAAAAATTACTTAATAACTGGTACCCAGACTTTTGCATTTCCGGGATTTGTGACTTTCTGTTTTCCCCCAAAGAATTGTTTTACAAAACTGGTTACCTTGTGGCCAAAGGATCTATCATGGTTTGTTCGATTTAATTTTTCTTTGCAATTTTTAACAACATGATCATCCTTACCACATCTGAAACAGTGAGACCTGTGACTTGTGCAAGAGGAGGTTTCTGAAGTACTTTCCTCCTCAGAATCTGATGTTCTATAATCAGAGTCACTGTTGGTTTCGAAATCCACTTTTGTTTTATCTTTAGAAATCCTTGGATTATTAGTTTTCAAAAATGATTCCTTCTTTCGAGAAAAATGTTTTTCTGTAGGTTCTGAAATTCGTATCGGTGTAAAAGAAGGAATTGGATTAGAAAGAAATTTGTTGAATCGATTTTGAGATGTACTTGCTTGACTTTGAACATTTTCATTAGAAACAAATCTTTCTTGACTAACAGACACGGACTCTGCACTATTACTATCTAAAGAAGAACTACTGCTAGCTACGCTACTGTCTGAACTAGACTTCGTGGAATTAAAACTACTACTTGAAACAGACTCCTTAGAATTTAAACTACCGCATCCAAGCCCACTGGTGTTACCGTATCCATTATCATAATCCTCCCTGATCTCCTTATGGTTCACTCCTTCTAGACCTGCATGCAGACTGTTAGCATCACTAGGAATTAAATCATTTAAGGGATGAGGTTTCGGAGTAGGTGAATAACAGTGCGTGCTAGGAGGAGGATAAACCTTAGGAAACACATTCCCATTGTTCTCCATGCCTATTCCGGTTTTTATTTTAGCTCCTCGTTGTTTAACGAGCATCTCTTCAACTTTCATTTGTGAAACGGTCCATCTATCTAACTTGGTCTGAAGTTGAGAAGCTTCAAATTGGGCTAATGTGACTCTTTAGAAAGCATGTTTATTTCGACATTTTTTGCAAGAAGAGTTTGTTTTAAATGTTCATTTTCATGCATTGCTTCATTTAATTTCACAAAATATTTTGCTTCATTTTCTTTTAATTGGGTGTTCATGGTTTTTAATTCGTTGTTGGTGTCAATCAACAATCGATTGGCCTTGTAGATGCCGAACAAACGAATTCTACAAGGATGAGAGCACATATCTTGAACAGATTCATATGAGAGATCCATTATAACCTTTTCTGCAGCCAGAGCCTTTTCACATGTGCATGCTGGTGTGCTTGCAGTTTTCTCATTCACCTTCTTCTCAGCTTCTTCCTTCTGATCAGTGTGCTCATGGCTTTGTTCCTGAATTTGAGCTGCAAGAGCTTGATTGATGGCTTCCTCGGCTTCAGAGACCTCCGAACTCCAGTCGAAGTTAGTCAGAAGAGCCACTTCTTTGGTTGGCTTAGCTTCTGCTTTGTCAGTAATTGGAATGGCACGAGTTGCTGGCTCAGAAGCCGGTTCAGTGACAATGGGACTTGGGCACTCCCTTTTGAAATGGCCGAGTTGCTTACAGTTGTAGCATCTGAGCTTAGCCTTGTCGAAGCCGACTCTTCCATTTTGATTCTTGAATGTGTTTCTCCCAGTGCGTTCGAAGAATTTTCTAGCTCGAACAGTTAACATGGCCATTTGCCATTTCAGGTCAGTTTCTTCTAAATCATCCGGATCAACTTGGTACATGTCCTCAGCAGTCAGAGTTGAACCTTGAAGTTCTCCAGCAGCGAAAGCTTGATAGCTGTTAGTGAACAACGAGAACAATCCCATGTATTCAGGTGAAATCTGGGATGTTTGCTGATTGGTGGCGGAAGCAGATGCAGTTGAGGATGACCCAGATCCAGGATGTGAAGATTGAAGTTGAGAGAAAGCTCCTTTGGGTGTGACGGTTGAGATAAAAGCAGAATTTTGAGAGTAAACTTTAGTTGGACCCATGCTTTGATTGTATTCTCTCCTTTGCACATCCAACTCAAAGGATTTTAGCTTGTTAATAACATCCATGAGCTTGTAGTCGGGAAAACTTCTTTCTTGCTTTAGCATGCGAACCTGAATGCTCCACTCGGGAGGAAGAGCATCTAGAAGCTTCTTGATTTGTTCTGAGTTAGTGAGTTGCGCATCGTATTTCTTCAGATTGCTTGAAACAGTTAGGAAGCGATTGGTCAAATCCACCAGCTTTTCGTTCTTCATGCTTGTGAATGAGTTGAATTCTTTGGTGGCTTGGGCTTCCTTGTCCTTCACCAGGTCTTCATTGCCATCATAGAACTCACAGAGAGCGTCAAACAAGCTTTTTGCGTCAGTGTACTCAGCAAAACGGTTGTATATTTCTTGTGACAGGCATAGAGAAAGGGCACCAAGAGCCTTTTGATCACGATCGATGAGTTTCAAGTCCTTCTCAGAGAATGAAGACGGAGTATGGTTGATCTGTGTAACTTCACCAGTAGTAGTTGTAGGCACGTGAGGTCCGTCGACAATTGACAACCATTGATTATAGTCGGTGTACAAGAAGAACGATTTGAGGCATCGTTTCCAATCCTCAAAATTGTCGCCATTGATCAGCCTTGGAGGTCTGTTTGGAGCAATACTCTCAGTGTCACCAGCATTTGTGCCTGACGCCATCTTAAATCAGCCTGAAATAAGAAAGACAAGGAACAAACCAAGAACAAGACAAAGTGATTAGTTTCGCTGGGTGATGTAGTTTCGCCAGCAATTTCGCTCGGAAATCCTGAACAGGTGAACAATTTCGCTGGATTTTGTAATTTCGCCAGCAGTTTCGCTTGACAATACTGAACCAGATCAGCAATTTCGCCAGCTAGTTTCGCTGTATGCACGGGCAGTAGTTTCGCTCGGAAATACCCGATGACACACAGTTTCGCTAGCTAGTTTCGCTGGAAACTGGTTTGAACTTTCGTTCAATAAAACTGACAATAGTTTCGCTTCTCGATGTTCGGCGAAAGAATAGTTTCGCCCGGTGATGGTAGTTTCGCTCGGTGATAATCCGGCGAAACTGCCAAACGACTTGATAGTTTCGCTGTTTGAAGGCACAGTTTCGCTGAATAAACAGCAGTTTCGCCCAGAACAGAAAACCCTCCTTTTTGAAGAAGAAATGATCAGAAATCAACCCAAATCACTATGGGTTAATGATCGGTTGATTGCCTAGTGTTCAAGACACCAAAACACACAATATTCAATCAATTTCCAGTCCAAAACAAGCTGATTTCAGAATCAAATAGATTTTTCAAAGTTTACCCAAAAACACTCAAAAACACCAAAATCAAGAGCACAGAGGCTCTGATACCATATTGTTGGTCCTCACTGATCTTTATCAGTGCAAATGAAGGTGTATTTGAGAAGAAAACCAAATAAACAACACAAAATAGGATTTCCAATGACTAAAATGGTTTTCTAGCCTTGAACAATCTCAATATGAACCAATAGATTGATAAATGATGATAAACAAGCTACAATATAATGAAATAAGCTCCTAGCCGTCACCAAAACTCACCAAATGAAGATTTCTTGTATTAGGGTTCAAAGGTTTGAGAAAGTTACAAAGGCTGCACATTGGCGGCTGTTATATACTGTCCAGTGAACAGTTTCGCTGGCAGTTTCGCTGGCCAAGCGAAACTGTCACTGAACCAGTCTAATCTAGGTACCGAGCGAAACTACAGTTTCGCTCGGTAGCTTACAGTTTCGCTAGCCTACCAAAATCTAACAAATACAAGAAACTAAACTATTACAATGAAACTAAACAAAAGATGAATTCCTCCCTACATTGATCTTCAATCTCCTCCGGGTCGTAAACACAGGTCGTAAACTCGATTCCGATTAGAGCCGATCGTAAACTCCGATTATGATCCGTAATGATCGTAAACACGATTACGATCCCGTGATTCCGATAATGCAAAGTCGTAAACGTCGATTACGACCAGGAAATGTCGTAAACACCAGATTCCTGATCGTGAACAGATAAAAAACCAATCTTGAACTCGTAAAATCGTTTTTCTCAATCGTAAACGCAAACTGATGAAGAACACTTGATCGTAAACACCTGAAAAACCCAGAAACTGATCGTAAACCTTCAAAACAGCAGCTATAGGATCGTAAACTCGAAGAACAGCTCCAAAACCTTCAAAAATCCGAACTTTTTCCAGCAAAAGCTTGAATCCAATACCGTGAGAACCTCGAATCAGTGATTCTTGGCTCTGATACCAACTGTAGATCCAGAAAAACTCTCAAAACACGATATTGATATCACAAACGAGTGCGGACTCGTAGGTGATTGATTCAAGAATAATGTAGAAGAGAACACAAGAAAACGATGATTAAACAATAACAAACTTGATCTTTGCACACAAGAAAACTTGTCGGGTACAAATACAAGAAAATCGTAAACTGCTCTCTCTCTAGCTCGAGATTACGATCATAAACACCTATGGCCTCCCTCCTTGGATCGTAAACCAACAACCAAATAAGGAGGTCAAGTGGTCTATATATAGACCACCATTGGGTTTACTATTGGACCCCTTTTGATCATAAACCCAATAGTAAACCCAAGCCCAATCATAAACTAGCCTAACTACAATAGCAAACTAGCCTATGATTCTAATGAAACCCTCTAAGCCCAACCCAACTTATTTAATATTACAAGCCTCATAATCTAGCCTCTACACATGTTTATGTGCTCAGGGAGAGCACCATCAATCAACATGGAAGACTGAACTAATTCAATAAGATTTGGATCTTCAAATGGAGAAATGGCAATTAGTTGACTGCTCTTCATATTGACCCAACTTTTTTCAACTGTGAAGGGTTTGACACCAGCTTTCTTGCAGGCTGTGGCTCTAAGTTCAGCCGGAATTTTGTCAGTTTCATCTATTTCGATCATGGCAGGTATTGAAGTCAACTTATCCCACAATTTGACAGTATCAGCTTCATCAGCATCTCTATTTGGGTTTGAAGGACCTGCCTAAGCATCAGTAGGAGCAGCCTTTACCAAAGTAGCAACAGTGGCATTCAGAGAATTAACCTGTGTTTGAAGATTCAAGTATAATTTCATCAATTCAGGTAGTGTATAGTTGTCCTCAACCGGCATGTTACTAGTACCCTTGGACAAAACCAGGTTATCAATCCGAAATTGATCAACCCTGGTGTAGGTCCGAAAACAACAACCGTTCACGATATTCTATCAATCACGAGTGCGGAATCCAAGTGATTGATTGATTCAAGATAAGGGATGAAGAGAATACGATGATTAAAACAATAAATACTTGATCTTTGAACACAAGATGAACTTGTCGGGTACAAGATAAGAAATCGTAAACTCTGTCTCTCGGGTTTACGATCGTGAACAACTAGAATGAGCAACCCCTTAAATGGTGAACCCAATGGGGTTTATATAGCCACCCCATTGGGTTTATTATTGGGCCCCTATTGATCTTAAACCCAAGCCCAAGCCCATATCTAATAGTAAACTAGTCCACTAATCTAATTAAACCCTCTAAGCCCAACCCAACTTATTTAATATTACAAGCCTCATAATCTAGCCTCTACAATCTTCCCCTAGGCTTGTGATATTAAACAGGGATTACGATCGTAAACAGGGATTACGATCGTAAACTCCGATAGTACTGATAGTAAACTCCGATAGTAAACTCCGATAGTAAACCTTCAAACCTTCATCTTCAAATCTTCAAATCTTCAAATCTTCAAATCTTCAAATCTTCAAATATTCAAATCTTCAAATCTTCAAATCTTCAAATTTTTTTTTTGAAAAAAGCTTGAATCCAATACCGTGAGAACCTCGAATCTGTGATTCTTGGCTCTAATACCAATTGTAGGTCCGAAAACAACACCCGTTCACGATATTCTATCAATCACGAGTGCGGAATCCAAGTGATTGATTGATTCAAGATAAGGGATGAAGAGAATACGATGATTAAAACAATAAATACTTGATCTTTGAACACAAGATGAACTTGTCGGGTACAAGATAAGAAATCGTAAACTCTGTCTCTCGGGTTTACGATCGTGAACAACTAGAATGAGCAACCCCTTAAATGGTGAACCCAATGGGGTTTATATAGCCACCCCATTGGGTTTATTATTGGGCCCCTATTGATCTTAAACCCAAGCCCAAGCCCATATCTAATAGTAAACTAGTCCACTAATCTAATTAAACCCTCTAAGCCCAACCCAACTTATTTAATATTACAAGCCTCATAATCTAGCCTCTACAATCTTCCCCTAGGCTTGTGATATTAAACAGGGATTACGATCGTAAACAGGGATTACGATCGTAAACAGGGATTACGATCCTGAAGTAAACTCCGATAGTAAACTCCGATAGTAAACTCCGATAGTAAACCTTCAAACCTTCATATCTTCAAATCTTCAAATCTTCAAATCTTCAAATCTACAAATCTTCAAATCTTCAAATATTCAAATCTTCAAATCTTCAAATCTTCAAATCTTCAAATTTTTTTTTTTGAAAAAAGCTTGAATCCAATACCGTGAGAACCTCGAATCTGTGATTCTTGGCTCTAATACCAATTGTAGGTCCGAAAACAACACCCGTTCACGATATTCTATCAATCACGAGTGCGGAATCCAAGTGATTGATTGATTCAAGATAAGGGATGAAGAGAATACGATGATTAAAACAATAAATACTTGATCTTTGAACACAAGATGAACTTGTCGGGTACAAGATAAGAAATCGTAAACTCTGTCTCTCGGGTTTACGATCGTGAACAACTAGAATGAGCAACCCCTTAAATGGTGAACCCAATGGGGTTTATATAGCCACCCCATTGGGTTTATTATTGGGCCCCTATTGATCTTAAACCCAAGCCCAAGCCCATATCTAATAGTAAACTAGTCCACTAATCTAATTAAACCCTCTAAGCCCAACCCAACTTATTTAATATTACAAGCCTCATAATCTAGCCTCTACAATCTTCCCCTAGGCTTGTGATATTAAACAGGGATTACGATCGTAAACAGGGATTACGATCATAAACAGGGATTACGATCGTAAACTCCGATAGTAAACTCCGATAGTAAACTCCGATAGTAAACCTTCAAACCTTCAAATCTTCAAATCTTCAAATCTTCAAATCTTCAAATCTTCAAATATTCAAATCTTCAAATCTTCAAATCTTCAAATTTTTTTTTTGAAAAAAGCTTGAATCCAATACCGTGAGAACCTCGAATCTGTGATTCTTGGCTCTAATACCAATTGTAGGTCCGAAAACAACACCCGTTCACGATATTCTATCAATCACGAGTGCGGAATCCAAGTGATTGATTGATTCAAGATAAGGGATGAAGAGAATACGATGATTAAAACAATAAATACTTGATCTTTGAACACAAGATGAACTTGTCGGGTACAAGATAAGAAATCGTAAACTCTGTCTCTCGGGTTTACGATCGTGAACAACTAGAATGAGCAACCCCTTAAATGGTGAACCCAATGGGGTTTATATAGCCACCCCATTGGGTTTATAATTGGGCCCCTATTGATCTTAAACCCAAGCCCAAGCCCATATCTAATAGTAAACTAGTCCACTAATCTAATTAAACCCTCTAAGCCCAACCCAACTTATTTAATATTACAAGCCTCATAATCTAGCCTCTACAATCTTCCCCTAGGCTTGTGATATTAAACATGGATTACGATCGTAAACAGGGATTACGATCGTAAACATGGATTACGATCGTAAACTCCGATAGTAAACTCCGATAGTAAACTCCGATAGTAAACCTTCAAACCTTCATATCTTCAAATCTTCAAATCTTCAAATCTTCAAATCTTCAAATCTTCAAATCTTCAAATTTTTTTTTTGAAAAAAGCTTGAATCCAATACCGTGAGAACCTCGAATCTGTGATTCTTGGATCTAATACCAACTGTAGGTCCGAAAACAACACCCGTTCACGATATTATATCAATCACGAGTGCGGAATCCAAGTGATTGATTGATTCAAGATAAGGGATGAAGAGAATACGATGATTAAAACAATAAATACTTGATCTTTGCACACAAGATGAACTTGTCGGGTACAAGATAAGAAATCATAAACTCTGTCTCTCGGGGAAGATTGTAGAGGTTCACCATTTAAGGGGTTGCTATATAAACTCTGTCTCTCGGGGAAGATTATAGAGGCTAGATTATGAGGCTTGTAATATTAAATAAGTTGGGCTGGGCTTAGAGGGTTTAATTAGATTAGTGGACTAGTTTACTATTAGATATGGGCTTGGGCTTGGGTTTAAGATCAATAGGGGCCCAATAATAAACCCAATGGGGTGGCTATATAAACCCCATTGGGTTCACCATTTAAGGGGTTACTCATTCTAGTTGTTCACGATCATAAACCCGAGAGACAGAGTTTACGATTTCTTATCTTGTACCCGACAAGTTCATCTTGTGTGCAAAGATCAAGTATTTGTTGTTTTAATCATCGTATTCTCTTCATCCCTTATCTTGAATCAATCAATCACTTGGATTCCGCACTCGTGATTGATAGAATATCGTGAACAGTTGTTGTTTTCGGACCTACACCTGGTACCCGTGGCTTCTTGGCACCTGGGATTCTCTTCTGCTATGTCAACAACCCTTGGTACCAATGAAGGACCCATGGGTACTGATTCAGAGAAGATTTCCGCAGTTTGGGTCTTGTCTATGTTACTGTTGACACCAGGGTCCAGTGGGGACACATGGGCAGCAACAACCCTCTCTGCATGAATCTCTTCAGAACTCCTATGATTCACCTCCGGTGAGGAGTGGGGGTTCAGTGCAGCAGGGCACAGGGTCTTGATCCGTCATAATGTTCTCATGTAATGAGGTTGGTGAGTTAATAACACCCTCATTTGGATCAAGAATGGGTGCACTGTCACTCCTAGGTGATAGGGGTTGCAGGGGTGAAAACCTTGAGGATGGGGATGGTACATCCATTTCTAATGACTCCCCCTTAGAAGAAGGTTCATCCGTAAGAGAATATCCCACTTTGACTAGTTTCCGCTTGGCTTTTTGCCTTTTGCGGGGTTTGAAGCTTCAGGTTGGTTGGTGGTAATAGGTGGAGGAGACCTAATAACCATATTTCACTGTCTCTTGAAAATGACAGGAGGGGATTTGGATGAGGAAGTGGTAGTAGTAGTTTGAGTGGAGGCTTTCCTCTTTTTAGAATGATAGGTTTTAATGGTAGAGGAAGCAGGGACAAATGTGGGGTCGGGAACTATTGGGTTTGTAATTCCTGTCATCCTGAGCAGGTTGCTCAAATGCAGCCACAGTTTCCGTTTGAACCTCAGCCTGAGCAGGTTCATTAGGAAACTGCTTTGGAATTGGCAGGGGATGGTAGTATCCCTTCCAAGAAAAGCTGTCTTATTGTAAGCAAGATTAGAAAAAGTTTTCTCAGTGAGGAGTTTTGGTTGTAAAATTGTACCACCCAAAACAATTTGGGGGTATTCCTCCCTGAGAATACAAGTCAAAAACCTGGGATATATGTAGAAATAATCCGGTGTAATGTTTGTTTTAAGGCCTTTGAAAATTAATTTGGAAAAATTAAAATTTTGACCTTTGAGCACAACAAAAAATGTTGATGCTTGTTCAACAGCGAGTTCATCAAAACCGCCTTTCTTGGGAGTTAAGCAAACCAAGAGAGTGTGGGCCAAAAATCTCCATTTATATGGCAGTTGCCCCTTCTTGATGGTTTTGCTTCACATTGAACCGCCGTAACCAATATCTCTGAATAGAGGTAGGTACACTTGTGAGTCAACAAACACATACCCATCTTCATCCCTTAGTCTCAAAACTTTTCGAATTTTGGCTTCATCTATCTCCACTGTTGTGCATTGAACCGTCGACACAATCTTTTCACTATCGTTATCACCTTCAGCAACCCTAGCATGCGACCAGAATTCCTCCATAATTTCTTCGAAGATCACCGCTTCAACTGTCGGCGCGTGATGAAGATGACAGTTTTTGAGGAAGGCAATCATGTCGTTGTAAATGTCGGTTTTACCGGGTGCTTCAAAGTAAGCCACCAGGTTGTGTTCCACCGGGAACCTTGAATCACTGGCAGGATTTTTGCCACTCGAACTCGCCTTGGGAGCCATTGTTGATGTCGAATTTGAGAGAAATTTTACGATTTTTGGGAAGTTACGGAGAGAGTTTGGGAGTAATTTCGGAGTGGGGTTTGAGAGAAATGGGGAAATGACGGTAATTTAGGGCTTTTTACCCTTTTCCGTCGGTGACGTGGAGGATAGAGGTTTTGACCAACCGTTCAGTAACTAATGTGACTGGTGCTTTATGGGTTATACGGTACAACACGTTAAAGCATGTCATTATCCAAAAGGATATTTACTGAAACCTCGGATATTTAATGGTTAAAAATTCAATGGGTAATTAAATGTGTATCTGCTTAAAAAGATGTGCCTTCCGGGTAATTTAATGAAAAGTGACTTTGACTTGTTGACCCAGAAGTTCAAGCGAAACCCAATTTCTCATTTATTTTAAAAACCAAATTTCTTCAGTATAAACTTTAAGCGGATAATTTTTCCGCTTGGAAGAATTGTTTTCAAAAACTTTTTCCACACAATTTACAAAGCATTTTTCCGGTTGAAGTTCACCCGGAGATTTTCCAAAGTATTATTCTCGCAGGTTGAACCGGAACTTCGACCGGAAAACCAAAACACATGTATTTTGAAAATTTGTGTTAATTTTTCATAGTTTAACAGCAGTTACTGACTATGAACTGAAATGTTTTCTAATTAACACAAGAAATTTTCATTTTACTTTTCTTTTTGTATCAAGAGACGGGTCTTGAGCACATGCTTCTCTTTTATTAAAATTGTGAACAGTTTTGTGTTAATTAAAGTTCATCATCCCTATGGCTGTGATGAGGTAGAAAAATCTTGTCTCATCAAATGCTTTGGTGAACTGATAATCCAATTGATGATCAGTATGAACTTTGAATTACTTAATCAGATTCTTTTCTGCACAATCTCTAATAAAGTGATACCTTATATCAATGTGCTTTGTTTTGGAGTGCTTGACTGGATTGTTGACGATGGAGATGGCACTGTTGTTGTCTGCAAAAATTAGAGTTTCCATGAAGGTGATTCCATAATCAAGCATCTGATTTTGGATCCAAAGAACTTGATTGCAGCAGCTTGAAGCAGCAATATACTCAGCTTCAGCAGTTGATGTAGAAACACAAGTTTGCTTCTTGCACTGCCAGGAAACAAGTCTTTCACCCAAAAATTGACATCCGCCTGATGTTGATTTCTTGTCTAAGTCACACCCTCTATAGTCACTATCGGTGAATGCCTTGAAAGAGTAGTCAGAATTTTTGGGATACCATAAGCCCAGTTTTGGTCGACCCTTCAAGTACTTGAAAATTCTCTGGACAGCTAGCATGTGTGACTCCTTTGGTGATGACTGATATCTTACACATAAGCAAACACTGAACATGATGTCAGGTCTACTTGCAGTGAGATACATCATCAGTGATCCTATCATAGCTCTGTACATGTGTACATCCACTGGTCATCATATCAAATCTCTTCAACATGTCTTGAATGTACTTTGACTGGTTTAGAAAGATCCCAGCTGCAGTTTGCTTCACTTGTAGCCCTAAGAAGAAAGTTAATTTTCCCATGGAGCTCATTTCAAATTTCGACTGCATCAAAGTTTCAAATTCCTTGCACAACAAAGTATTAGATGAACCAAAAATAATATCATCTACATAAATTTGTACCATCATGTCTTTACCAACAGTTTTGGTTTACAGTGTTTTGTCAATAGCTCCTCTCCTGTAGCCATTCTCTAGAAGATAATTTGAAAGAGTTTCATACCAGGTTCTAGGTGCTTGTTTGAGGCCATACAGGGCTTTTATTAGCTTGCATACCCTGTTTGGATGATGAGGCTCCTCAAAGCCATGAGGTTGCTTGACATACACTTCTTGTTCTAATAGGCCATACAGGAAGGCACTTTTGACATCCATTTGAAAGACTTGGAAGTCTTTAAAGGCAGCATAGGCTAGAAAAATTCTGATTGCTTCCAATCTAGCCACTGGTGCAAACACTTCATCATAATCAATGCCTTCTTCCTGTACATAGCCTTGAACCACTAGTCTTGCTTTGTTCTTAATGACAATACCCCTGTTATCCTTTTTGTTTCTGAACACCCATTTGGTGCCAATTGGTTCTGCATCAGCAGGCAAATCAACCAATTCCCAAACTTTCTGCTTGTTAATTTGAAATAATTCTTCTTGCATCGCCTCTACCCAGCTGTTATCTTCTAAGGCTTCAGCTATCTTCTTGGGTACTTCTTGAGACAGAAATGCAGCATGCAAACAAATGTTTGCACGAGCGGATTTACTCCTTGTTAACACAGGTGCAGACATATCTCCAATAACATTCTCCAAAGGATGATTCTTGTTGATTCTTCTATCTATGTGCATGGGGAAATCATGGCTTCTTCCATTGGAGGGTATATTGAGTTGAGGGAGTATGTGATCAAGCTCAATATTACCAAAGTGTGATACAGGATCTGAAACTTCAACTGTTTCATGAGAATATGTGTCTGAATTGTAGGTTAGATGCTCTAAATTAAGCTCATTTAATGTGGCATCATTTGAATTTTCAGCTACATTTGACCCTGACTCAGTATTCTCTTCAGTTTCTGAAATGGAGTTTTTCGATTGAACTTGAACCGGAGAAACTGGTTCCGCTTGGACTTCAACCGGAACTATCTCACCATTGATTTGAACTATTTCAGATGGTTTCTTTCCATTGTTTGGCAAGATAGGCTTGATACTCATTGAAGAGAAGAAGATTAGCTTCTTGATTCCAGCTTGCTTGCTCTTCCAATGTTCATCAGCTGACCTATAAGAATTTTGTCCCTGCACTGATGTACTCACAGGCTTATCAACATTTAAGTTGAAAGCAGTAGTTAGTGCGTCAATATCAAATAACCAGGTGGGCTGAGACTCAAAATTGTTGGGAGATTTTTCATTAAACGACACGTTTATAGTTTCTTCAACAATTTTGGTTCTCTTGTTGTATACTCTGTATGTCTTAGACACACCAGAATATCCAACAAAATATCCTTCATCTGCCTTTTTTGCAAATTTAGGCAATAGCTCAAAATATCCTTCATCTGCCTTTTCTGCAAATTTAGGCAATAGCTCATTGGTTCTTAATATTGTGACAGGGCAACCAAATGGCTTAAAGAAATAAATATTTGGCTTTCTTTTTCTCCAAAGCTCATATGGTGTCTTGTTCTTGACTTTAACAATTAAGATCCTGTTTTGGACATAATAGGCAGTGTTCACTGCTTCGGCCCAAAATATCACAGGGAGTTTAGAGTCTGCTAACATTGACCTAGCAGCTTCAATCAGTGTCCTATTTCTCCTTTCAGCAACACCATTTTGTTGTGGATATCTAGGAGTACTGAATTGTCTAACAATTCCCTTTTCTTCACAAAATGAATTTAAAACATGATTTTTGAATTCAATGTCATTGTCACATCTGATTGTTTTCACTTTGATATTGGATTGATTTTCTAAATTTATCACAAGAGTTTTTAACAATTCAGCAGTTTCATCTTTTGTTTTAAGAAAGAAAACCCATGTGTATCTAGAAAAATCATCAATAATGACAAAACAGTATGACCTTTTTCCCAAACTCAACACTCTAGTTGGACCAAAAATATCCATGTGCAACAGCTCTAGAGGTTGTGAAATAGAAGATTCAACTTTGGCTTGAAGGAGGTTTTGTGTTGCTTGCCCTTGATACATGGCACACAATGTTCAGAACATGTAAATTGCTTGCTAGGAAGACCCTTAACCAAGCCAAGATTGACAATCCTGTTCATGTTCTTATAGTTTACATGTCCTAACCTCCTAAGCGACAAATCAGATTCATCCAATGAGGCTTTGGATATAAAGCAAGCAGTGCCACAAGAGGGTGCAGCAACTGACATATCCAAAATATATAGTCCATCTCTCCTGGGTGCTTTAAGCATGATTAGCTCATCAAGAAATTTCACACCAGGTTTGAGAACTATAGCCTCCCTCTCATTAAACATCAAATTTATATTCTTGTCACACATTTGTGAGACACTGAGAAGATTGAAATTTAATGTGTCAACAAAATTGACTCTATCAAAACTTACCAGTCCATTGCTCACATCTCCTTGTGCTGAGATGTGGCCTTTAGTGCTACCAAAGGCAACTGGTCCTCCATTGATTCTTTTTGTGTTTTCCAGTATATGCTTATTCCCTGTCATGTGGCAAGTGCATCCACTATCAACTACCCATATGCTATGTTCGCCTTTATTTTGCACCTGCACATACCAGATTTGATCAGTTTCTATAGGGGACCCAAGCCCGAGTGGTCTTGGGTCTGCCATAAGCATCGTTATACTTGTACTCCTTGAGTACTAAAGTATTCACAACTGGAGCATCAGTAAGCAGATCATCATTGTCAAAGTTCAAGCTCTCATAGGGAGTGCTTGTTTGACTTGATCTTTCACTCTTGTTATTTTTCCTCTCATCAATTTTTCTTTCACGGTATTCCCGGTACTTTTTCTGTTTATTGGTCACTTTCTTTGGTATTTCACTTGATGAATAGTGAGCTTGATTGACCAATTTAGTTCTTTCAGGTGATTGAGGAAACCTTTGAGAAAAGTTTTCAACCTGATGCGGAACACAGTAACTTCCACTTGAACTATCAAAGAATTCTGGTTGGTTAGTTTTCTTGCCTTATGAAAAACTTTCCCTTGAGGTGGTCTTTCCTCTTGAGGGATTTCTCCTACCTTGACTTTCAAAAAGTTCAAACCCTTCAGCAAAGTGTACTTTCGGTCTCTGCGTGGGAGCAGTAGCTGATCTGGGTTGTTTTCGGTTTTCCGGTTGAACTGAAGTTCGAGCGGAAGGTTGTCCCGGTTGAACTTCAGCTGGAAAACGATTTTGCTTTGAAACAGAAAAACTTGCATGTCTTTCATTTCCCACCAAAATCCTGTTAAACTCAGATCCAAAATACTTTATTGTTTGGCTTTTCACAGGTGAGATTCTACCTGTGAGCTTTCTTTGATAATCATCTTTTGAGCAAATTTTGGTTTTGGAAGAAGTTGAACTTTACTCAGGGGGTTGAATAAACACATGGCAACAAGGTGCCCTTTTTCACCGCAGAAAACACAATCAAGACTTTTTGCTTCATAAAACTCATTTTTCCTGGGAGACTCATTGTTGGTAATTTGCTTGTAATTTAATTGACCAAGTCTCTGAGTTTGACTTCCCTTTGGTTGTTCAGGTTGTTTCCCTCCAACACTTTTGAATCCTTAGATTCGTAAATAGTTGGAGGTGGGACAACAATTGATGGTTTCAAAATTTTTGATTGGTCAACTAATGCATATGTACTTGCATTGTTGACTTTGGGCTTCTTGGTTTCAACAGATTTTTCAGTGCTTGACTGTGATGAGGTATCATCAACAGTGAGACTAATTTTACATTCTGTTGATAGGGCTTTAGTTGGTTTAATTGCAGGTGAATATTCAATTGATGGCTCAACACTCTTATAGACAACACCAGTTTACCCATACATCCCTCCCATCCACAGCTTCTCAGCTTTCTTGTTAGCAGTTTGAAACTTATCACAGGTGAACAAAGCATCTTTTAGTTTTATTTCAAGAACATCAACCTCAGCCTTAGCTTTTTGGTTTCTTTTCTTGATTTTTCAAGTTTTGACAACAAATCATCCAGTTGTGTTTCAAGAATGAAGTTGGTTTGCTTTAATTGTTCAAATTCTTTGTTTAAGTTGTCAATCTTAGTGATGTAAGATGACTCAGTTTTCTTAAAGCATTACTTTAACTCATTTAAGTTTGAAACTTCATCAATCAGATCTAAGTTGTGATTTTTGTACTTTGTAACTTGTTCAATGCAGGCATGACTGCATAAGTTTTCTAGAAGCTTTTCAGGAATTGAATTTACCTGATCAAAAGGAGAATCTTGCTTGGCCATCAAAGCATGATTAATAGGCTTGAACTCAGCTAGAAATTCTCCCCATTCAACACATTCAGTTTGGTTTGCTACAGAAGCAACCACATTCTAATGGTTTTGACTTCCGGCTGGTTTTGGTTGGGTGGGTTGTTGTCCTGAACTATGAGCAGCATTGTTGCTTGAATTGTTGTGGTTGTTTCCACCATGATTCTTCATTTGAGTTTGACCCTGATTCTGTCCTTCCCTTCTTGGTTAGGGGCACTCTCTTGCAAAGTGACCAAGTTGGTGACAGTTGTAGCATTTCACCTTGCTTTTGTCTAGGCCAATGTGAGCACCTTTTGCTCCTTTGTAAGATATACATGTTCTTTTGTAAAATATTTGAGCTCTTACAGAAACCATAGCAAGTTAGGTCAAAATATTCATTTCTTCTAGGTCATTAGCACCTATACATTCTAAGTCTTCATGAATGAAGCCTTGGTATGAGTCAGTTGCTACATAAGCATTGTGAGAGTTATCAAATGAATTTGAAAAACTCTCTTGATACTTTGGTGTCACAGGGAAACTGACTATAGGTGACTGACTGGTAAGAAGATGAAATTGAAGATCTCTGGTTTTGAAAATCAGTAGTTACTAGAGCAGTTGAAAACAGCTAAGTTGATTCAGAAGATGAGTTTTGCTTAAGATTTAGTTCCATTTCATAAGCACTGAGTATGCCATGAAGTTCACTAAGCCTTATCTTTTTCAAAATTTTACATTCTCTTATGCTTACAGTGTAAACTGTCCACACAGAAGGCAAAGAACGTAAAAACTTTCTGTTAACATCGACCTGATCTAGTTTACATCTAGTTTTTGCAGTTCATCAAGTTAGGAAACAAATCTTAAGTACTGGTTGGTCATAGACTCACCAGATTTGTAGGTAAAGTTCTCATATTTCTGTTTTAAAACATCTTTCTTGTTTTCTTTAACCTCACTAGTTCCTTCATACATTTCACTTAAGGCATTCCTCAGGCTATGTGCAGTTTTGTAACCCTTAAACCCACTTAAAATGGAGTTGGGAAGTGTAGCCTGTAGAGTCCAATATGCCTTATAGTCAAATTCGAGAGCAGCATAGTCAGATTCAACATATTTATCTAAAGGTTTTGGTATCTTGACTTCAGCGTCATCAGCAAATGGAACTATGGAAGAATAAGGACCTTCAGTCAAGGAATTCCATATAGGACGATCTAAGATCCTAACAAAACCTTCCATCCTGAGTTTCCAGGTACCAAATTCATCAGGAGTGAACATTGGCGGTTTGTTAGCACTACCGTTTGAACATCCCAAACTGACTTCATTCATTTTGAAAAACTTTCGAAAGACAAACACGACAAAGCTTGTAAAGTAAACGAGTAGAGTATCAACTTTGAGTATTCAATTGGTGGTTCAACACAGTTATACCCAACACCTGCTTTACCATACATCCCTCCCATCCACAGTTTCTCAGCCTTTTTGTTTGCTGCTTGGAATTTATCACAAGTAAACAAAGCATCTTTCAGCTTGATCTCAAGAACATCAACCTCAGCCTTAGCATCTTTGGTTTCGTTTCTTGATTTCTCAAGCTTTGAGAGCAAGTCATCAAGCTGTGTTTCAAGCACTGAGTTGGTTTGTTTTAACTGTTCATACTCTTTGGTTAAATTTTCAATTTTTGAAATGTATGATGATTCAGTTTTCCTGAAACATTCCTTTAACTCATTTAGGTTTGAAACTTCATCAATCAAGTCAGGGTTGTGATTTCGGTACTTTGCCACTTGTTCTATGCAAGCAGGGCTGCATAGATTTTCTAAAACTTTCTCAGGGATGGAGTTTACCTGATCTGAGATGGAGTCTTGTTTGGCCATCAAAGCATGGTTGATAGGCTCAAACTCAGCAACGAAATCTTCCCATTCAACACATGAGGTTTAATTGGCAACAGCAGCAACCACATTCTGGTGGTTTTGACTTCCGGTTGGCTTTGGTGGAGTAGGGTGAGGACCTGAGTTGTTACTAGAAATGTTGTTTTTAGAATTGCTTCCCCCTTGATTTTCCCCTTGGACATGACTCTGATTCTGTCCTTCTCTTCTTGGTTGAGAGCACTCCCTTGCGAAGTGACCAAGTTGGTGACAGTTATAACACTTCACTTTGCTTTTATCAAGGCTTATATGAGCACCTTTTGCCCCCTTGTAGGTTCTACCAGTTCTTTTGTAAAACCTTTGATCTCTGACAGAAACCATAGCAAGTTGAGTCATTATATCCATTTTTTCCAAGTCATCAGCACCTATGCATTCAAGATCTTCAGGCATGAAGCCTTGGTAAGAGTCAGTTGCTACATGAGAATTGTGAGAGTTTTCAAAAGTGTTTGAAAAGTTCTCTTGACACCTTGGTGTATCAGGGAAACTGACAGTAGGTGACATATATGATGATGAGTTAGAAGACCTTTGACTGTTAAAATCGGTAGTTACTAATGCAGATGAAAACAACTGAGTTGACTCAGAATATGAGCTTTGTTTAAGATCTAGTTCCATTTCATAGGCACTAAGTATGCCATGAAGTTCACTAAACCTCATCTTTTTCAAAATTTTACATTTTCTTATGCTTATAGTGTAAACTGTCCACACAGAAGGCAAAGAACGTAAAAACTTTCTGTTAACATCGACCTGATCTAGTTTTACATCTAGTTTTTGCAGTTCATCAAGTAAGGAAACAAATCTTAAGTACTGGTTGGTCATAGACTCACCAGATTTGTAGGTAAAGTTCTCATATTTCTGTTTTAAAACATCTTTCTTGTTTTCTTTAACCTCACTGGTTCCTTCATACATTTCACTTAAGGCATTCCTCAGACTATGTGCAGTTTTGTAACCCTTAAACCCACTTAAAATGGAGTTGGGAAGTGTAGCCTGTAGAGTCCAATATGCCTTATAGTCAAATTCGAGAGCAGCATAGTCAGATTCAACATATTTATCTAAAGGTTTTGGTATCTTGACTTCAGCGTCATCAGCAAATGGAACTGTGGAAGAATAAGGACCTTCAGTCAAGGAATTCCATATACGACGATCTAAGATCCTAACAAAACATTCCATCCTGAGTTTCCAGGTACCAAATTCATCAGGAGTGAACATTGGCGGTTTGTTAGCACTGCCGTTTGAACATCCCAAACTGACTTCACTCATTTTGAAAAACTTTCGAATGACAAAGACGACAAAGCTTGTAAAGTAAACGAGTAGAGTATCAACTTTGAAGCACTAGAAGTCTTCAAAGTGAGAGCCAAAGCTCTGATACCACTTGTAGGATCGAAATTAGTTAGACTTTAACTAAACAAGAACCCTCTACTTGTAAATATAACCCTGCGGAATTAAAGTTATATTTCACTTTACTTGAGCATATTTTAGTTCTCTTGTATTAGGTAGTGTTTGATTTGCATAAGTATAGTAACAATGAAGTAAGAAATACTCGGCACTATTTGCATTAACTCAAAGTTACACTATTACAAAGGTGATCAAGAACCGTGGGTAAACTAGAGCAAACTAATGATATATATAGTGCAGATGAGATCAATGACAACCATTTATCTCGAACGATTTAATCTAAACCGTTAACTACAAAGTCAAATACAAACTACCAAAAGAATAAACTTCGACAATTGGAATATCTTGAGTGTCAACAGCAACAACCTATTTTGGAGAGCGACTTTGATAGATTTGGAAGCAACCGAGAAGCTTTTCAGGATTGGACTACTAAAAAGATATCTCAGGAAAAGTCCGGTTTACTCATTATCTGGTGGATAATCGAGTTCACCCGGAATATTCGCTAACAGACAAAATTGCTTCTTCCGCTTGAACTGCCAGTTCCGCTCGAAGTTGAGACTTCCGCTTGAACTTCAACTTCAACCGGAACACATCAAAAATGGCTTTCAGCCGAAAATCTCCAAATCGATATTCCTTACAACCTAAAAAAACGGTATAAACTAAACTATAAAAGACACTTTAAAAAACCATATAAAACAAAAGAAAAATAATACACTATAAAAAGTACCTCTTTGTTTATATATAAATTTTCAATTCTTCTCTTTAATGCTAGGTAAAGCATTTTGATAGCTTACAATGCTAAGGGTGGAGGAGTGATAGGTTTTTAAGATTTTTAACAATTAGTTGTAACTAATAGGAGTGTATCATGCAGGAGATAGAATGGAGTAGAATTTTTTTAAGAATTTTATAGACGAGTGGTAGAAATGTTTGATGAGAAGCAGAATATATTTATTTATTATTTAAATTAGTTTATTTTAATTAAAGAAAACATTTCATTTAAATAATTTAACATACATTTTTTAACATAAAAATGCATTTTCTAAAATAAAAATATACATTTCTTAAAATAAAAAATTACATTTCCTAAAATAAAAAATAAATACATTTCCTAAAATTAAAGAAAATTTACATTTACTAAAACAAAGCATTGCTTAATTCCTAATATACCATAAATCTGAATCAGCATTAGAGTCGGTATCGACATCCATTGGGTTGAACGATGGTGAACCTGGTTGTGTTCTGAGTTCTTCCTCCCATCTGTTGGGAATCGCGGGCTCGTTTAGGATAGAACAATTTTGTCAAACAATGTATAAAATCAGATTTTATATTTAAGATATCATAAAAACGATAATACTAAAATAATCTAAACGGAAGCAATTAAGTTGAAACCTTTCATAAACGAGTTAGGTATCTCAAATCAGTGATCCAAATACAAAAAAAAATCAGATAAATATAAATAACACAACTATAGGGTATTAGAGATTGAACTTGATGAGACCGAGATGTAACACTTTGAATGCGACGGATAGATCCGCTAGAAATCCTTGATCACAGCTCAATTCTTGAACAATCCAAAAACCGAATCCCGACACAATAACCGGAATAACCGGAGAACGAGAACTAACATGACAAAGAAAGGAGGGAGGACGGTGACCCAAGCGGCGTATGGCAACGAGGGCAGCAACGGTGGTGGCGCGTGGCGCGGCGACGACGGCGTGTGGCGCTGCAGGGCGGCGCGTTGACACGATCGACGGTGAGGGCAGTCAGTGACGATGGTGGCGTCGGCTGAGTGGTCGGCGTCACAGGGGAGGAGAAAGGAGGAAAAGATATGGGTAGGGGTGCTCACGGTCGGGAACCCGACCCGAAAACCACAAATCCCGAACCGTACCGAATCCCGAGAACCAACAAATTGCTGACCGAAACCCGACCCTAACACCTAATCTCGGGTATCGGTTCGGTCCTAATCTGAAAACCGGGATAAAGGAAAATTCCCGAGACCGAGATTCAACAAAACATTCAGAGATATGGGCCAGTAAAGGAGCCAGTTTGGGAGCTGAGTTTGTTGTGTAACTCATTTGTTCAGCCCATTTTTAACTACAAACTGGATTTTCAACCCATTTTTTTAGCCCAACATTCTACAATGTATTTTCAGCCCATTTTCCAGCCCAGTTTTTGGCTTTTTTGCAACACTATTAATAAATAAACAAAAAGAACCGAGTCCGAGATGATACCTTTTAAACTAATGCTGCGATTTTGAACAATGTGCTAAAAACCGGTTATTCAAAGTGTCAATTAAAACCAAAAACATCATAATGTCATAAAGTAACAAGTTTCATGGCTTCATGCCTAAAGAGTAAATGGAAAACCACAAGTCCACCAAAATCACAATCCAAATCAAAATATAATAACGTCATAACATACTAGTCGATATCCATCCCCTTGTTCGCTTTACTTGGTTCTAACCTCTCACATAAATCTACAAAAAAAATATATATAATGAACGAAGGTAATATAAATGAAGTAAATAATGAAAAGAAATAACACAACTAGTATAGTTTTTTTTTACCATTTCCAAGCTCGTCAAAATCAGTCGGATCTTCAGCATCCTTAATAGCTTTTTTGGACTTACGGATCCAGTCTTGTGTGCATATTAATGCTTCTACAACCGGAGGGGACAATGAACTCCTGTAAGCATCTATAACTCTTCCGCCCGTACTGAAAGCCGATTCCGAAGCAACACTAGAGACCGGAATAGCCAGTATATCTAAAAAACATAAAGAATCCACAATTTAAGTTTATATCTATAATTACATAAATATTGAATAAATATTAAATTAATCATACCTTTTGCCATTCGGGATACAATTGGGTATCTAGATGAATTCGCTTTCCACCAATTTAATACATCAAAGTTGTCTTTCCATTTTTCTTCATCATCGTGTAGATACTTTTCCAGTTCAGACTTAGCTTTATACGATGATGATCCTCCACTCTTGAATTTAGCCACAAATTCATCTTCCCCGTCTAATGGCATTTGACTACTACATTCAACATTTGAAGAAGTTGATGTACTCTCTAACTCATGGTCTAACTCGTACTCTCGGTAAACTACCTGCATTGCATCTACAATCTTATTCACAATACCTTCCACCTTTTCTTCAATGTCTTTCTCCTTTTCTTGAGGCTGTTTATCAATCATTAATACTTCCTTGTAAACAACATGGATCATTCTTGCTTTCGATCTTGGGTCCAATATAGTTGCAAAGTAAAGCAACTTGTTTTCAAATTTGTCTTCTCCCCAATACTTGTTAATTTTAGCATCCATCAAATTTCCCATTTCTTTATTGATGTAAGAATTAGACTTTTGCATCTCCTTAACCTTTTTTACAACTCTCATTACCTCTCTAATATACTGATGCACATTCACATATGTTGAAGCAGATGCATATATGGTCTTTTGCTTGAAAAGCTCTAAAATATGGTTTATCTCTCTAGCACTCTCCCAATCTGAGGTGGTTGGGATCTCATTGTCCAAGTCTTCTCTAAATTTTGGTTCATCCCGATCATAAGACTTAAATGCAGCTTCAAACTTCTCAGCCCTACTAAGCATCTCATATGTAGAATTCCATCTCGTTGGGCAATCCAAACACAACATAGCTTTGCTTTTAATCTCTTTTTTTTCTGCACACTCCCTAAATTGCTGCAACCTCTTCGGTGATATTCTTATGTACCTGATGGCATTTCGGATACGCTCGATGGCACCTTCTCTACTACTTAGACCATCTTTCACAATCAGATTAACAATATGTGCCATGCAACGGACGTGTAAGTAACGCCCTTCAAGAATTAGGTTGTCTAAATTACCTAAAAGATATGAAACATAAATGAAATTAGAATATGTAATTTAAGTGGTAAATGAAATTATTAGATTAATAATAAATGTACCTCTTAGGTATGTCATTGCTGTGTCATTTGAAGAAGCGTTGTCGGTTGTAATGGTTAGGACATTATTAATATCCCACTCCTCCAGGCACTTCTGCAAACTCCTTCCAATCGCGTCTCCTTTATGAGAGTGGATAGGTTTGAAATTTATGATTCTCTTGTGATAGACCCAGTTCTCATCAATAAAGTGTGCTGTGAGGCACATATAGTTTATCCTCTGAACGGAGGTCCACGTATCAGTAGTAAGACAAAACTTTGTCTTACTTTTCCCAAAGAAAGATTTTAATACCGCTTTCTGCTCTAGAAAAAGTTCCCCACAATCTCTAGCAATTGTATGCCGGCTTGGAACTTTAAAGTTTGGGCATACGGTTTCCATAAGATTCTTAAAGCCTTCATGCTCTACCGAGGAAAAAGGTAACTCATCTAGAATTATCTTCTTAGCAATCGCTTTACGGGTATTTTCTGCACTGAATTTCCATGTCTTTATCTCACTAGGACCCCCCTCATCACCATCATTTTTCGTTAGTTGGATCTCCGCTTGATCTTTCATCTTAAAATCAGGATTGTTTGGGCATGCTTGGGCATGCCTTTTCAATCCTGATGTTCCGTTTGTGTATGACTCAGCAGCTAAAGTCTGAGGGCAATATTTGCATCGTGCCCTCTTCAAACCAGTTTCCTCATCAGTGTACTTGTCGTAATACTGCCACCACTTAGATCCTGTGGCATTTTTCTTACCAGTTTGCTTCTTCTTTACCGGTTTCTTTGCAACACTTGTTGTCTTTCTTTTTTGTCCTCGTCCTCCTTCATGCTCATCGCTTGATATATGCTCAATTTCTTCTTGCGTGGCCATCTAAAAAACACAAAATTTAAATATATGTGTATTTTATTAGTAAAATGAAACTTGCAGAAACCATCAACATCAATAATCAAAATCATATTATGAATCAACATTTGAATTCTCCATTGTTTACGGTAGGGATAAAGGCATAAAGCTTATGATTATGGCAAATCTAACAAGCTTATCATGAAAACGAGCAACTAAAATAAAGACTGAAGCTTAACTTCCCCTAACTGAATTCATACCTTTGGTAACCTCTCCTTTCTTGAGATCGACAACGTAACTCTCTTCGTTAAATCCAAGTTTCTGCGAATGTGAAATCAAAACAAATCACGATTAATTTATCCAACAGCGATTGATTTTAGTTGTAACAAATCAATCAATCAATTCAATAGAAAGACGAAACAATTTTTGTACGTATTATGTATAGCAAACTAACCTTCAAAAGATGGAGAAAAACCTTGAAGTTCGATCGCTACTAGGTTGCAGGTTGCCTGAGGTTGATGATGATCGACGTAAATTTTTTTTTTTTTGCTCTAGGGCCGTCCAGGAAAATATAAAGTATAGCAAACTTTTTTGTGGGCTTTAAAATTAAATGGGTGCTCAACCAACCAAAGCAGCGTGGGCCGTGGGCTTTTAAGTAATATCGGGAGGTCGGGATTTTTCGGGTCGTCTCGGTCATACCCGAGACCGAGACCGAACCCGATATCATGGAAAAACAGGGACCGACAAATATATACTATGCATCGGGTCGGTACGGTATTCGGGAAATAACGGGTCGGTTTATCGGGTTTTGTCGGGATCCCGAGAATTTGATCACCCCTAGATATGGGAGAGAAAAGAGGAGGAGATCAGGGTTCTTGCTTCTAAACTTTTGTGGAGGATTTCAGGTTATTAGGATTTTATGATTAACCTGTATTTATAGGAATACAAGTTACATCTTGGTCCCTAAAATTACTGATTTTCTCCGAAAGTCATTATCCTGATATTAACTGTTAATACAGTTAATAACCAACAAAGTTTACTTGTACGACACAAACCCAATATAACTAATTACATATTGTTTAATCTCCATGTTTTAGTTGGTTGATTATCTAAAACGTTCTAGGATAATTATTATTAGTTATCCACTTTTAATTTATCTAATAAATTAAATCTCTAGTTCCCGTATATGCCGGATAACGTCTTATATATCCTTTGTGACACCCGAGAATTTCAAGGTTAACTTCCGTTAGACAAACCCGTTAGTTACGTTATAAGTGTTAACTTAAGTAACTAATGCTTAACTAGGCCAAATACGTCCACGACCTTTGGTTGATCACCGAACCCGCCCATATGTGTTATGTGTTCATCATTGATTGTCTTTATGTGCAATGTGATTTAAATACATGACTTACTATTGTGAATAGCATGATTAATTGTAAATACTTGATTATGTGAAAATTGCCTAAATTTGGTAGTCAGCGAAACTACCGGGCGAAACTATAGTGTCGCCCGGTAGCCAGCTAAGACAATCCATTGTCACGAGACCAGAGCTAGTTTCGCCTGGCCAGCGAAACTGCCAGCGAAACTGGCTCCTGATATAAATAAACTTAATAAACCCTAAGTAGCCTCATTTGCCTCATTACACAACAAACACACACACACTCTCCTACCTCGAGATTTCTGGTCAGCTAAGGATCACTAAGGATAACCAAGATCTCAGCCTTGAAGATCATTCATCCGGATCCTAAGATCAAACCGTGAGTCTCCAAAAACCACCATTCATGTGTTTTCTTTGTATTTCTCTTAAAAGCATGCCTAAACCTACATGAAATCACTTGATCTCTTAATATGTTGCTTTAGGATGCTAGATCTACCTTAAAGTCAGAAACTTTACGTGTAAAAACAAACCATGATGATGATTTATGCTAGAATAGGTCTTTTTAGGTTAAAATGTGCTTTTTAGTGATTTGATGACAAAATGCATGTTAAACGTGTTAAAGTTGCTTGATTTATGTTGGTAAATGCCTATAAATGCTAGATAATGAATTGCATGTATGATCAGAAGCTGTTAGGTTGATTTTTAGGCAAATCCGTATGTTTTTCGCGACCAGCGAAACTGTCTGTTCTCTGGGCGAAACTAAGTAGCGAAATTATATCTCCTTCCAGCGACACTGACCAGCGAAACTATAGTGTCGCCGGGAAACCTGACCAGACCAGCTCGAGCGAACCTACCGAGCGAAATACCTGAACGAAAGTTCAAACCAGTTTCCCTGCGAAACTAGGCTAGCGAAACTGCGTCAGCAGTTTCGGGCGAAACTAGCCTAGCGAAACTGTGTCACCGGGCATTGCCTAGCGAAAGTGCTGCCCGTGCACCTAGCGAAACTGCCTAGCGAAACTATGCTAGCGAAACTAAGACCTGACCTAGAAACCAAACTTGTGAAATTTGCTTAAGTGTTATGCCATGACTTACATGATTATGCCATGATGAAACATGTTTGATATCTGACTTATATGAACCCTTGTTTATGATCAACCATTGGTGTCGTGTGTCGGTATGTCGAGTCATAGTTGCAACGTGCTATGTTATGGGCCATAGTGACGTTAAGTAAAGATTAGACACGAAACTAATACTTAAGACCTAAACGTGTTCTAGGTCTTCGTTAAACAACAATATTTGGATTACTTGAAGTGTAGCAGTGCAACCAAAGGTGAGTGTCACTAACCCGCTTACCGTGAGTCCGTTTGGGCCACACCGAACAATTTAACGAAAAACAATGCTGACAAACTCGAGAGTGCTAGGCACCTCACTGATAAACTTGAGAATACGGGATGCTCGGCACCCACTTGATGAACTGAAGTGTCTTATGGGAAAACACTCGTGAACTCTGAACAAACTACTTTTGAAACAAAACTGAAAACGTTTTAATATGGCTAGTGTAGGTTAAAGTCTAAACCATATGATATCACATGTTTTCTAAGGATGCCTTACAACTTAAAAGTCCTCAACTAAAATTGTGCCATTAATTTGTGAAAGCGAGGGGATGTTGGGTAGATCTACTGGAGTTTGACAAACTCCGCCCCGTGGCACGGGAAGTGCACGGAGGAACAATATCAGCCTATTTGACCGTGGTCCCGAGAGGACACGGGGGAGGCAAAAACCGCGATGACTAGGTCCGCACCGTACGGGATGGCTCGGCCCCCACAAAATAAGTCAGCTTTGGTACAAACTTCCTTAGAGCATGGAACAACGGATTAGCTACCCGCGATATCGGTTGAGTCCTTTAACTTTACGGAACTAGTACATACCCGATGACGTGGTCACGGAAACTTCATTTATAAACAAAGAAATAATTACGAGCATTGCTTTTCACAAATAATTATGTTGTAAGTATACTTGACACGAATTATGATTATGAGACCGGGCCAATGCATGACAAGCCCACTGTGAACTCACCAACCGTTAGGTTGACACTTGCGTGGTTTAAACTTTTGCAGATCGCTAAGGAGTATCCACCGGAGGTTGGCATGGCACGTGAAGACTCTTATTTTTGATTTAACTTAAATCGGGGATTTATAAAACAATGAATTTGTAAGGCACGTGGTTAGTGCCAGGATAATTATTTTTCCGCTGCGTATGTAATTTAAGACTTTGATTTATAATTTGTGTTTGGACTAACCCTGATTCGTTTAGTATTTGTAACTATGGTTGTGGATCCTGGTCTAGTCGCGCCCCTTAACGGTATAAACTCCGTTAGTGGTATTTTGGGGGTGTGACATCCTTGATTATTATTCAAATTACCTTTTGACATAATAATGTATTCCGCTCAAATTTGTCAACAGTTTTAACAAATTATTTTCTCGTTTAACTCTTAAACGATCACCGTTTTATTTTTCCTATTAATTATCTCTTTAAATAATAAATATAATCATTATTTGGACAAACAATGATTCGCCTAACATCTATTCTGTGATCGGTAATATTCAAATATTTAATATTCAAATATTATAACTTGTTCGTCGTCCAGAGTGTAACTCTTGGACAGTACCTTTATGGTTACGTTGAGTAATCAAAAGTCAGACACATCAAAATCCAACAAAATCCCACTTTGATGATTTCAATTAGAATCTCAACGTCCGTAGAGGAGGACACCTAGTTGTATCTCTTTGCTACCATTAAGGTATGACGTGATTTCTTTCGTCAACTATTCTTCAAACACTTAAAGTGTTTTCCTGCTTTTGTGGAGTTAAGCCATAGTAACCTTATCGTCCTTCCTTTCTGTTTAGAACATCAGTTGAAGATGAGACGTGGATTTGGGATCAATCTCACATTTTGTTCAACCATTCTTGTTTTCGTATCAGACTCAAAGTGGATGACCAACTACGGCTTAGTTTGAGTGTGGCCACACATTTTCAGCAGTTTGATCCTACGAAGGCGCCAAGATGTTCATCTTCTCATTTGAGAAGTACATAATCCCTTTGACGACATACAACTCCTACATAGCTTCAGATTGGTTCCCAATAAAGTACCCTTATTACTGCCCTGTTAAGGTGCAACGTTAGATAAGATCAAAGAGCGACTTTCTACTAGTGTTAGTCTCAATATTCTTCTCATGTCAGAGGATGTGACGATCATACCATTTTCAAAACTACTTATGACTTGGATCCGTGAAGATAGTTTTGAAGCGAGTTACGTCCAATACCATTCCTTTAATGAGTATTTGTGAATTATAGTCCTCAACCTCTTGATCTTTCATCTCATGAGGGACTATAAATCACAATAGTCTTGCTTCAAATTCATTCCCACGAATTTGATCGACTGCAGATCTTTAGAATACAATATTCATGGATTTCTAAAATGTACTAATTGTTGAACATAGGCACACTGTGCGTATGGCAATCAAGCGTTAATTCCATGTGGACCTCGTCATGTGGCCTAATCGTTCAAAACACCCTATACTAATAGTGGATCATCTTTGGCGGAATATGTGACCGCAGCCTTTTCATGCAGATTGTATCTAGCAATATATAATCATGGCGTTGCCAAATATATCCTTGTTTCACTATATATCAAGATATTTTATCAAATTATCTTGTTATGAATTTGTGATTGTCAACTACTTTTTGACATAGAACTTTGTCATTCCTAATCTTGATTCGCATACCATACACTTGATATCTCTCGTGATGTATGTAGATGAGCTACTTCACCTTTTCCTACTTTGCCTTTAGTAATTATACTGATATAACTTCAGTAATGGTGCTTCTCATAAGCTCGTGATTAATTACTAATTTCCAGTTCCTACTTATCCTTGAGATCTGGATCTCATCTTAAAGTGATTTACCAACAATCCTTTCAGAGGACTCTATTTATGACCTTTCGTATACTTATAATGATCTCATATCTAAGATCTTTTATCGATCTGATTTTGCTTAGATATTTGATATCAACATATCGATCTGGTATATCTTACTCAACTAGATAAATGTGGATTTCATAGAATTTACTCTATTTAATTTTCATATTCTGTTTAGTTAAGAACCCAACCTTAATTAAATCTATTTTTGATATACCATGGGT
>JBCNJP010000013.1:11867401-11892705 GCA_039602395.1 Deinandra increscens subsp. villosa
ATTTTCCGACTGATTTTTCTATACTTTACTTTCATTATCTATTTGTCTTCCTGTTTGCTTAATTACTTTAGTTTTCGTAATTACTTCTCAAAATCAATTTCATCGGTTAGATATTAGCGAAGATCCAGTATCGGGAGACTGTCATCGCGTCCACGGATTGATATCCGGTTCTTACCAACACTGTACTGCACACGATGGGTGCACTGCCCTGGTGTGTAGTTTGGTCTCTTGGTGATTACCTTTTAAAACTTGACCACATTTTTATAGTATCCAAATTTTACGCATCAGAATGCCTCAGCAACTTCAGGGGACAAAGCCATGGTCAAGGCAGCCAATGCTTTCCTGTCACGTTCAACTCTTTCCCACTCAGCTTCAGTACAGATCTGCCTTTTCTTTGGGTTGAGCCTCCTGGCCTGCCGCAGGAGTCGTCTTAGGAACATAATCACCCACTTTAATAGATCGCATAATCTTTGCAACATTATAATTGACATAGTTTTCAAATCTGTATTTCCAGCTCATAAAATATTTTCCAGACATCAGACGAGGAGGTCTGGTGTTGGTGTCGATCTTAGCATCCATTTCAAGAGTAGCGCTGGACAAGCCTGTCATATCGAAAGCCATCGCACCAGGAACAAAACAACAGCAAATGGTTGAGATAAGGTTTAGGATTGAAAAGCGGTTTTCGATCGGGTGATTCTGAATCGAAAAGGGGTTTTCAGTTGGGTGATTCTGGATCGAAAAGGGGTTTTCGTTCGGGTGATTCTGGATCAAAAGGGGTTTTCGATCGGACATGGTTTTGGATCGGAAACGTTGATCGAAAAGTGGTTGATCAGAAAGTCGAATCGAAAAGGGGTTTTTTCGGTCGGGCAGGACTGATCAGAAAGTCAGCTTTTCGATCGGGCAGAGTGTTGGCTAGATCGAAAAGTATAGACTGATCAAAAAGTACACTTTTCGATCAGGTCGGAACGGGTCAAAGCCATGGACACTGATCGTAAAGGGGGTGATCAAAAAGAGGGTGATCGAAAAGTGCTTCTCGATCGAAAAGTCAATCGAAAAGTACAAGTTCGGAACGAAAAGCTATGAATTTTGATCGAAACAGGGACAAAGCCACAGTTTCAATCCAATAGCTTGTAAAACTTGAACTTCTGGCTTCTGCTACGCTCGAAACCTGCATAAACACCTCCTATTTCGTGCTAAAAACTGAAAGTTACACACAAAACTCAAACCGTTAGTCCAAAAAGCTTGAATCCGATATCGCGAGAGCCTCTAAACAAAGTGTCTTGGCTCTGATACCAATTGTAAAGATCAAATCGATTCCTCACGCGATATCTAATCTAATCAAGTCCGTGCGGAATCCAATTTGATTGGTGATTCAAGAAACGATGAAGAATAATAAAAAGGAACAATTGAAACAATTAGAATAACACAAACTGATTAAGAAGTGAACTTGATTAACAAAAATGGTTGCAATACACAAGATGTAAAACCACGAAGGGATCTTACTACTGCATGATTCAGTAAATCGATGAATAAACACGATGTAAATAAAGCTTTGCTTTATTGATTCACTAAGAGGTTACAATGCAGAGAGAGAAACAAACTTAGTTACTACACAGTTAAGATGTAACACATGACAGAACTGGTCACTAGCTCTCTCTCTAACGAACAATTTATAGTCTTACCATATAGGCTGGCGTACCACCCTACGTACCAGTTGGTACGTCCGTACCACCTGGTACGGCGGACCATATGGTACGGCCACAATGGTATGCTGACTACTTTGACTCACACAACCGCTCTAGACTAGATACAATACACGAGCCACAACGTAGCATAGGAATATGCTCTAACAAACTCCCCCTTAACGTGTAGTGTATCTAGCTATCTATCTATCTAACAAAACTTCAGTCTTCAATCTTCAGCAGCGTTGCATCGGATCTTCAATCTTGAAATCTTGTCAGAAATAGAGCTTGCATGGCTGGATCAATCTTGAACAATCTTTGAACTTGAAGATCCACTTGTGAAAGATATTACATACCCCCCCCCCCCTTTCACCATGCTTGAGTCTTGTCACACAGAAACCTGCAATTTCAGAAGACAGAAACGCGGCTTTCTTTTTCTTTTGAAATATAATTTAATCTTGGCACAAAACTTCCCTTTGAGAATCCAAGATATAGTTTTGAAATTTTGATTTCGTATCGTGTATCGATCGGTCGAAAACAAATAAGAAACAAAATCTTTTTGGCTTTTTGAAACTTTATATCAAAACACACCTAAAATCTTTTTGATTTTTCTAAATTTATGCTAAAACACACCTAAAATCTTTTTGGATTTTTCAGATATGAAACATAAATGCAATACAGAATCAGACACTGAAAGGATCAAGATTTCTCCTCACGTGATATCAAGTCAACTAATCACCGTGCGGAATCCGGTGATTAGAGATGATTCAAGATTAATCAAACAATCAAGAATAAAAGTATAGAAACAATTTAGAAACACAAAATGGATGCTGTAAACTAGAAGAAATCGATTGCCACAAACACTATGAAAAGTCGAATTCTCAAAGAGAATTTGATACACCATTAGTTCTCCCAAACACTCCAAAAGCAACAACCCTAAACAAGTAAGCTAGCTATCCTTATATAGGGAAACCTAGACTTGATGAACAAGTTACAAATTTTCGGCCCACATACCCTATTCACGACCGAATCCACCAACCCACATCAACCCAAATACAAATTAACCCAATTACATTAAACTAGCCCACAAGTATTTCTAATGCAAAAGCCTCACAAATTACAGTCTCTACAATCTTCCCCTAGGCTTTAGCATTAGACAGCTTTCACATTCTGAACTTCTTGGACAAATGTACAGTAGCTGGATCATACCACAACTCCTTCTCCACAATTTCTGCCACGGATCGAGTATAGCTCTTGGCATATTCTTCAGTTTCTTTAGAGCTCTCAATTTGATGCTTGTATAGCACCAGTATGTCCTTCTTATAAAACCGCAATAGATCATGAACCTCCATCACACTCATCGTCTTTGACTTGCAAATGATTTTGGCTTCGCCAGAATAGTCACTGTAAGCCCAAGTTTGGAAGTCATCCAAACATCCTTCAAGATGCTTCATCGGTAGAGAAATGATTTTAGTTTTCTCTGTAGGTGGATACAATATGTTAGTGAAATTCTTCTTTCCATCCAATTTAAACACACCCCTGTATTTCTTCATGTAAGACTTCTTGTGTGGAAAGTCCTCAAATCTCTTGAAATTGCTAAGAACAACATTCCTCAACTTCTTGTAAAAATGCTCAGCATAGTCATTTCTAGACGGGTTGGAGAATGGTGCCTTGTATAGCATCGTCAGATCCACAGTTTTCCATGAGTAGAACTGAGTCCAACATTTGTAGTACTCTAATGGATACTGACCCTTCCGTTTAACAACAAACATATTCTTCTCTCCATCGAACATCTAGGACTTCACATCCGATTTGATTCCTCTTTTATCATGATAATGTTCACCCAGCTGAATCAAGTATCTTTCAGGAGGATAAGCCAAAGTCTGTGCCTCCCAACTTCCATCAAAATCAGCAGCAAGTACCGTCATGTAATCTCTATCTCTTGTGTCTGTGTCTTCATCAGTTCCTTCAGGCATCACAGGACCTGATGCATCTGGAATATCAGCTTCAAAGTCAAAAACAGGTGATTGTGAAGAACCACTAGCACCTGAACTTCCTTCTTTATTCTTTGGATCTCCCTTTTCATCTTTCTTTGAGTTTCCTTTAGCTTAATTCATCTGTCTGATCAACTGGTGTAGTTATTTAAACTGCCTGGTAAATTCTCTGTTGATCTTTTTCTGATTCTCTAGCTCAGTATTGTGAACCTTTTGAATATCAATCAAATCTCTAATAAGTTCACTCTGAGTTGCATTCTGAGCTTCCAATTCAGCTATCTCGGCTCTGAGTTCTCTTTCTAACATGAATTCTGTTGTTTCTACAGCTTTCCCTTTGTCTTAGGATGTGGGTTTTGATGATCATGATTGACCTACACTTGTGTTGGTAGATGGAGGTACTCGTGGATCCAATCGTTTCCTTCTTGGGTCACTTGGAGCTTCTGTAAGGTGTTGCATAGCAATCTTCACATTCTCAGTCAGATCTTCGATAACAGAAGCGCCGAGGGGAGGATCCCCTGTAGCTTTCCGTTTTCTTATCAGTGGTATCTCAATAGTCTCAGTGTCTACTTCCTCAACTTCTATGTCATCAAGATAAGAATCATAGTTTATGTTGTCACTTTCATAGAAATGTAGAGCTCCAATCTGCACTTCTTCCAGGTCAAAGTCTTCCGAATCAGTACTATCTGAAATTTTAGCAACTGGCTTCTGAGAGGCAGGAACATTGTGTTCTTCTTCAACAACAACAATTTTTTGAATAGGAACCACCTCTCTTGTAATCTCAGCAAACTCTCTAAACTTGTTGCCAAATGGGACTTTATCAGATAATTTCTTCTTGGGGTTTATCATAGTGAAAACCTCAATCCCCATTGGCTTAGGGTCATGTGTATCATTAGACTTTCTAAGGGTTGAATATCTAGAATCCAAAGCCAATTGAATGAACCTTGGGACTGCAGCAAATTTCTTATCCTTGGTCACTACTGCCTTGACATCTTCAAAGATCAACCTGGACAGTTGAATCGAACCTCTCTAACCAGTGACACCATAGCATGAGTGTGCACTTAGTTTAGCTGATATGTTGAACTCTTCTTGGCAATTATGCACTTTTGCAAGTAGTGAGTCAGCATTCTCCAGTAAGGTGGAAGGAGAGCCTTCATGGTAGGTGGAGACACTGTATGGTATCCCATTTCCTTTAAACACTGGGTAACCATCTCTTTATTCAAAGCCATAAAATCAGCAGCAACATCTTTCAGTCTAAGAGCCTGTCTGAAATTCTCTTCAGTCAACACCACAGCTGTTCCTTGTATCTTGGCAATGATCTGCTTCCCATCGTCAGATACAAACGTAGTCTTCCAGAATCCTGTTGCATCCGCTTGCAAATGACAGGATTTGCTGTGAGGGCATAGTGTAGACAACACTGTTTCAAACCTTCTATCATTGACTTGTACTTCTCTCTGTACTCTACAGGTGGGTCCAGCAAATAAGCGACTGTATTGTGATCTTTGACAAACCCTAAGTCCCTGCACTCACAAATACAGATAAAATCCAAAACAGACAGAAATTTATCAGTCATAAGAATTTCTTAAAAAACGGGCAGCATAACGGCTTAAAAATGGAAGAAACCAATTGAAACACGTCATCAGGTACCTTTCCGATCGAAAACTAGGTTTTCGATCGAAAAGCATCCATCCGATCGAAAAACTACCGTATACCCGAGATCCCTGCTCGAAAACCCCTAGAGCTGATCGAAAAGTCGGACAGTCACCGAGATTTCCGATCGAAAAGCCTATGTCTCGATCGAAAAGCCTATGTCTCGATCGAAAAGCCTAGGCTTTGATCGAGAAGCATAAGCTTTCGATCGAAAAGTGCTTCTGTCGATCGAAAAGTCCCGTGTAACCGAGAATCTTCGATCGAGAAGCACTGAGACCAGTTGAAAAGCTTTGCAACCTAATCGAAAAGTCTCTATTTCGGTCGAAAAGGGGTCTTCTTCTACATGAACCACCTGAAACTCAGATCAATATTCCATATTCGTGTGTTTTGAACATGATTTAAAGCAGAAAATGCACCCAAACCATATTCCCTCCCATATCCGACCAAAAATCACAGAAAAATAACACATACACAAGGCGGTCTTGGGTGGGTCTAGCCGCACGCTTCAAACGAGGCGCCATAGCTCAAAATCAACACTAGAATCGTGTTCGGTGAAGGATTCCGATCAAGAAGGTGGCGTCGGACAATGGAGCCCGCGGCTGTGGCGGTGGGTCGACGGGAGACAGTGGCGGCGGCGGTGAGGAGTTGTGAGGGTGTTTCGGAGGCTGGTTTGCAGTGAGGGTGATGATCGTGATTTCGCATAGTGGTGGCAAGGGTCGTGGTGGTGTGCGATGGTGGTGGCAGCGGCGGATTGTGGTGGTGGTGATGGGGGTTTGAATCTAGGGTTTAAAGGAGGAGAAATAAAGAACATGAAAGTGAGGGGGAGGGGGGGTTCTGACCCCTCTTTTGTTCATTTAAAAAAAAAAAAAAACTTACACACACACCCCCTCTAAAATGAAGGATGTCCCCAATCCACACAAACTTTAACAAATTCAACACTTTTTCTTAATTTTATCATTAAACAACCAAACTTAATCGCGTTCATTACTGAAAGCTTCCCCTGAACTCAAACCGGATAGTTTTATATTTGACAACTTAGCAATAATTTAACAATAAATAAAACAAAATTAAAATAATAAAATTAAAATAATAAAAAAACAACTTGAGTTTTGAATAAGGAGTCATATAAGGGATCATACCAGATAGTCTGTGACTGAGGAACCCTTTTCAGCTTCAGTTACATCGCGTGTTCAGGCGATTGCCGGTATTTTGGTCCATTTTAAACTCATGCCGCTTTCGCTTACTCAGACAGTTTCATCACATGATTTATATTCTAGGGTTTATTAATTATGAACATCTATCTAGGTCACACACATATGTCCTAGGTATAATTTGTGCATTCTATCAAGTATACCTGGTTTCCGTACAACATTTTTCATGACACCTTTCCTTAAGCCTAACATCATGCTCCAGAATGGGTTGAGAAAAGAAAGAATAGATCACGGAGGATTTAGTTGGACACTTGAGGGTTTCTTTTGATTGTGCACATTGGCATCTTTTGGGTTTATAATGTATGTACAATGTGATCTTTAGACATACATGGATCAGGGAGGCTCCAGGTCTTTGCTTTCGCAGAACAGAGGAGTCCTGACTCACGTACAACATTCCCAGGTCATTGCTTACGCAAAGCAGAGGGAATGGGAGATTTGGAGCATGGCATCAAAACTCAGAACCGAGCGTGTGTCTCAGGATTCCTGGTACATAGTCAAATAGAAATTGTACTAACCTAAGTGTGTGCTTCCTATAAAGCATCATACGTTATCTTCAAGTGTTGTGATAAACCATACCTTTTGATTGGTTGACAGCAGAGCCTACCAAGCATATTAGCCATGAATCACAGCTTTTCACATCCACCTTACACGTGTCAGTCAGCAAACACCTGGAAATTTATATCACTTTCCTACCTGGTCAATCAAAACCAGTAAAAAAATTTAAAAGCACACAAAATTTAGGGGAAACATCAAGATGTTTATTTTATATCTTCCCCTTGCTTTTAGATTTTTTCAGAACACAGACTGAGAATAAAAACCCTATTTTTTATTTTTTTATTTTTTCATTTTTTTAATTATTTTTTTTAATTAGAAGAACAGATAACAGTTGTCAGATTACTCATCAAAGGCTATCATTCGGAGGCCTTTGAGACACACTTCGAAAATAAGCACTGGGGAGGGGTTTTGTGAACATGTACGCCACAATGTCATCCGACTGCACCCGTTCTAAGTGAATGAGTATGCGTTCATAGCAGTCCCGAATGAAGTGCATTTTTATGTCAATGTGCTTGGTTATAGAGTGCTGCACATGATTTTTAACAATTTGCAACGCAACATTATTATCACAGTAAATGGGAGTGTCAAAGAAATTCAAACCGTAATCTTCCAGTTGATGCTGCAACCATACCACCTGTGAGCAGCATGCAGAGGCAGCCACGTATTCTGCTTCGGGTGTCGATTGTGACACCATGTGCTGCTTCTTGCTTTGCAATGCCACCAGCCTGCCACCTAGGAATTGAGCTCCAACAGATGTAGATTTCTTGTCAAGCTCATTGCCACCATAATCACTGTTAGTAAAAGCATACAGATTAAATCCTGACGCTTTAGGGTACCAGAGGCCCAGCCTTGGCCGAACCATCAAATATTTAAAAATACGTTTAACTGCAGATAAATGAGAGAGTTTAGGATTAGCCTGATAACGTGCGTATTGGCACACAACAAGCATGATGTCTGGGCGGCTGGCTGTCAAGTACATTAGTGAACCGATCATTGACCGGTACATATGCTCGCTCACTTTCTGACCATCTGGATCTTTGGTAAGAGCAGGCATGGCCGCCACAGGTGTGGAAACAGGCTTTGAATCGGCCATCTTGTATTTCTCAAAGATCTTTGTGACGTACTTAGCTTGGTGAATAAGGATCCCGTTGTCACTATACTTCACTTGCAATGCTAGGAAGAATTCCATTTCCCCCATTTGTCTCATCTCAAATTTTGTTCGCATCACCTTCTCAAACACTTTACACAAGTCTTCGTTTGTTGACCCGAAGATGATGTCGTCCACATATACTTGAACCATGATTATATCATTTTCCACCTCCTTTCTGAATAGCGTCTGATCCACTATTCCTCTCATGTACCCATGTGCTAGAAGATGATCAGTCAAAGTCTTGTACCATGACCGAGGGGCCTGGTGTAAGCCATACAAGGCTTTGTCTAGCTTGTACACATGATAAGGGTGTTCTTCGTCAATGAACCCAAGAGGTTGAGTAACATACACCTCTTCATCCATCTCAGCATATAGAAAGGCAATTTTCACATCCAATTGGTAGACTGTGAAATTCATGTAGGATGCATAAGCCAAGAAAACTCTTATTGCCTCAAGTCGAGCAACGAGCGCGTATACTTCATCATAATCAACCCCTTGAATCTGTTTGTGCCCTTGAACCACCAACCTGGCCTTATTTTTGACAATAACACCATTGTCATCCTTTTTATTCTTGTAAAGTCATCGAGTTGTGATCACCTTTTTATCAGAAGGCCTCTCCACTAGCCTCCAAACTTGGAGCCTTGAAAATTGATTCAGCTCCTCATGCATGGCTTAGACCCAACTAGGATCAGTTAACGCCATTGTGATATTTGGGGGTTCAATTTGCGAGATAAAGCAAGAATACATGCAATGATTGATATCCCCAGATTGACTTCTTGTTACCACCCTGAAGCTAAAGGACCTATGATGTTGTCAAGGGGGTGGTATTTGTGGATCCTTGTTTCAACAACAGCTTGAACAGGGATTTCCGGAGGTAGGTTGGTTTGATCTGGTTCTTCATTTGTGTCAGCTTCTCCTTCTGCATCAGCTACCTGAGATTGAATAGTATCTGTTTCGGGGTTTTTGTCTGCCTCATTATCAACATCAGCATTAGAAGTTTCCTGTACTGGTGTAGTATCTGCATCAGAGGCAGTGACCGGAGATTTTGTAATGGAATGAGTTATTGACGGTCCTGAGATTGGGTCATCAAAAAGTTCTTCAGCTATGACTGGTTCCAATCCTAACGGAAGGAAAAATTGATTGTAGTCAAAGGCTTGGGCAGGACCCACTCCACCATCTGATGGATTTTCTTCAAGCCAATCCACATTGATATACTCCATTACAATCCCGGTTGTTTTGTTGAACACCCTGTAGGCTGAGCTAGCAGAGTAACCTACAAAACAACATTCATCAGATTTAGCAGCAAACTTTGGTAAATCAGTATTTACTAAAACAGTGCAAAGACACCCAAAGGCCCAAAGGTGCCCAATCCTGGGCTTGTCATGGTAGATCAATTCATAAGGGGTCTTTTGCTGCCGCTTATTGATAAGAACCCTGTTTTGGACAAAACAAGCAGTGTTAACTGCCTCTGCCCAAAACATCGTCGGCAGCTTAGAATCACACAGCATGGTACGAGCAGCTTCAATTAGAGTTCGGTTGCGACGCTCTACTACACCATTTTGCTGAGGGGTGTAGGCGGCACTATACTGATGTTCAATTCCTTTCTCAGCGCAGAATTCATCAATGGTGCGATTCTTGAATTCCGTCCCGTTATCGCTCCTAATGGACTTCACATTCAGATTCAACTTGTTTACAATAAGCTTGAGGAATGCAATCAGTATTCCTGCAACATCACTTTTCTTTGACGAAAAGAACACCCACGTGAAACGGGAAAAATTGTCAGTAATAACTAAGCGAAATGCACATCGGTTAAGGCTTAACATACTGACTGGACCAAAGAGGTCCATGTGAAGCAGCTCTAGTACAAATGAGATTCTATTGAACACCTTTGGCTTGTGTGGGCGTTTGTGCTGCTTCCCATTAGCACGTGTCACACATTTCGCCTTGAGCATAAAATCTTTGATTAAAAGGTCTTTAAAAAGCCCTCCTCTTGTGAGTCCATTCAAATTCTTCAGATTCATGTGCCCCAACCGCCTATGCCACAACTGAGCATGATTCTCAGCTGTTTTGGAGAGGAGACAGGCCACCTCAGTTGTGAGGGGTTTTTGCATGTTGAGAAAATAGGAGTTGCCATATCTTGGTGCATGCATTAACACCCAATCATTAGGGATGGAGTACCCTGGTTTAAGAATCAGACATTCCTTGTTATTAAAAAGCACCGGGTACTCTCTGTCACAGATCTGGGAAACATTTAACAAATTGTGTTTCAACTGCTCTACGTAGTTGACGTCATGGAAGCTGAGACGTCCGTTTCTGACTGTTCCTTTCTGACTGATATATCCACCTACTCCTCCTGCAAACGATACATATCCTCTGTCAAATTGCTCCAAGTCTTGTAGTAGAGATATGTCGCCCGTCATATGCCGGAAACAACCATTGTCAGCATACCAAAGGTTGTTAATAGTCCTCCTTGGTTGTCCCTGCATTCAAAGGAGATTAGTTAGTTTTGGGTACCCAGGCCTTAATGAGTCTGGGTGAAAGTTGGTCAGTTTTGTCTGAACTTAAATTTTCCCTTGTGTTGTCCTGCCTGGGATGGTGTTTTTCTTTCCCAAGCTCCTGAGGCTCTTGATGGATTTTTATTTTTGTTTGGTTTTTGAATGTTCACCTCTTGGAAATAGGTGGAGTGTTCTTTATACACCCCAGTAGGCTTGAAGGACAGATTTACCAGTTTTGGAATGTTCCACTTGTCATCCTTCCTCCAACTATTTGATTTAGCCAAACCACCTGGGTTTGGATGGATGGATGATTTAGAAACAGATTTTAAAACTGGTTCTGAGGATTCAACAGATTTTGGTCTCTAAGCTGTTTTGACTGATTTCTGAGATGCTTTGTTTTCTTTAAATATGTTCTTTGGTTGTTACCTAGGAGCCTTGGGTCTCTGATGTACTTTGTGACTCTGAGGTGCTGATTTCTGCACCTTGGGTCTTGAAGGATCGGGCCTTGGAGTTGGGTCACTTTGTTTTTGGACCTCTGGAATGGGTCTCTGATGAACCCTCTTAGGGTAATAGGGTTCATATGGCCGGTGTAAACAGTTTCTTGCCATGCGTCCTGGTCTACCACAGACTTGTAGGTTTCGCCCAGTGGATATCCAAGTTGGTTTTGAACATTTTTTGTGAATCCAATGGGTTTTACCGTGGGGCTTTGTGGTCAAAATGTACTCCCGCTGCACCGGCTTAAACTGATCATATGCATAATTGATCTCTGGGTACGGGAGAAAATCATGAGGTCTAATGTCCCGCACTTTCTACACGTTTTGATCACGACTGACATTATTTTCAGGAAGCTTCACACCAGATAAAACATCATTTTTGGAGTTAGGACCAGCACCTGTGGTCCCTTACCCCTTCTTAAAATCTTAATAGTTCTTAAGGGTTTTACAGGTTTAGCATCACATTTACCAAAAGTAAACACACCACAATCAGAAGTTCTATCACATAAGACAGACTCGGAAGTTTTTGACTCAATATTAACAGAAGATTCAAGTTTCTCAAAATCAAAGTTTTTATAAAAATCATCATATAGACTTCAAGGGACTCTTAGGGGACTCCTTGCAATTCACTACCCCTGCTTCTTTATTACCTTTATCTGCACAACAAGTAGAATTGTTAGTAATGTTAGAAACAGGAGCAGAACTCTTAATAGGGCATGCAACAAGTTTTTTGTCAATTTCTGTTTTAACTTCTAAAGTGGTCTTAGAGATTTCATGATCCGGAATCATTTCATGCATTAAAGGCATTGGGACAGAGTGCATGGATTTTTCATTGCTCTCATCAACACCAAACGCTAATCCTGTGTGCCCTTTAACATGCCTCATTCTAGTATCTGTATTTTAAAAAATAGAGAACTCGCCTTCAGCATTTCAGACACAATCTTGTCATTACGTTCAATTTTGTTTTGAGAGGTTCCTAATTTTGCTTTAAGTTCATCTACCTCTTTAGTTAACTCCTCAACTTTAGAGTTAGTGATTCTAAGACATGCATTTTTATCAAACATTTGATTTTGAAGACTTCTGATATCTAATTTAGCCGCTTCCAGTTTTTTCTCTGAATATCCTACTCTTATCTTTATACTCCCTAAGGTCTCTAGCAGTTAATTAATGATTTAGGGTTTCATCGATGAACTTATGTTCCCAGTCTTTACATTCATTAAACACAGTTTGACATTTAGAGTTTGAACATACCTCATTACTGCTGGCTTGAGACCCCCGAGTGATGTCTGCCATGAACGCATGGTGAAAGACTTCAGCAGCTTCTTTTTGTGCTTCTTCTTCTGCAAGGAGGGCCACATGATCAAGTGTCAGACTCAAATCTTCCACTTGAGTCGTCCAATCATATCCTGGTGTGTGCTGGACCACCAGTGCGTTGTCATTCTTCACTGTCTCCTTTCTCATGCCTTCACTTTTGTCCTCAGTTCTGACATCTCTTTCAACCTTTGGCTTGGTGCACTCTCTCGCAAAATGTCCATACTCATTGCAGTTGTAGCACCGTAGATTTGCCTAGTTGAAACTGAGTTTTATCCCTTTTCCTCCATTCCAATCCTTCTTCCCTGTCTTGGCCATGAACTGCTTAGCCCTTAAAGCTGACATTCCCATCTGATAAGAAATGTCCATATGCTCCAGGTCTTCAGGGTTAACTTGGTTTACATCATCTAGAGTTAAATCAGCAGGTAGTAGAGAACCTGCAACGAGTGCCTGATAGCAACTCATGTTACCTACACCAAGAGCAAAACTGGGGTCTATGGTTAGATTATTCATATCCATAGAAATAATGTTAGATGATCCATATGAGCTTGACCCAGTGGCTTGTGCAATAAAACCTATCTGATTAGAGTGTGAGTTGCTAGGAGCTGCAGTTGGTTGTGAGATGAAATCTTGATTAACTTGGTTCATTAAAGCTCCATCCCTAATTTTCTGGCCCTCTTCTTCTTCTCTTCATAAGCTCTAATGGTTGAGATGAGCTCGCTCAATGGTGAAGTATTCATTTGCACCGTCTTCTCTATTAGTGGTGGAAGTGAATTCACCAGCTTCTTGTTTACCTCCACCTTTGTGTAGGTGACCCCAGCATCTTTCATTCCTGTCACAATTTTGATGAACCGTTGAAGCTGAGTCTCAATATTTTCACCAGGCATGTAATTAAATTCATTAAACTGCTCTCTTAGGTTTTCCCTTAGAGATTCTTTAATGTCGTCATTTCTTTCATATGTTGCCACAAGAGCATCCCAAAGTGTCTTAGGAGATGTGTACTCCTTGAAGGCTTCAGCTACCTCTGGAGATAAGGCCATGGTTAGAGCAGCCAGTGCCTTTCTATCACGTTCTACCTTCTACCAATCATCATCATTCCATTCTAATTTAGCTTTGATTTAAGGTTCCTAACCAGCTGCTCTAGCTACCTTTGGGACATAGTTTCCCACCTCGACAGATCGCATGATCTTGGGATCATGATAGTTCACGTAGTTCACAAACTGGTACTTCCAGCTCATGAAATCCTTTCCAGACATCAAGCGAGGGGGTCTAGCGTTGGTTCCAATCTTTGCGTCCATCTCCAGAGTTGCACTTGACATTTTGACATGTCGAAAGCCATTGTAAACAAAATGAGGGACAAAAAAAAGGGTTTTCAATAGAAGAGAGTTTGGATCGGAAAGTGGTTTTCGGTCGGAAGACTTGGTCGAAAAGCACTTTTCGATCAGATAGGGTCACAGTCAAAAAGCACACTTCTCGATCGAAAAGGTGTGAACGGATCAAAAATTCTTAGAGGGGACTTTCCGATCGAAGACTGAAGCTAATCGAAAAGTCACAGGGGGACTTTCCGATCGAAAAGAGCTGGTCGAAAAGTCACCAGGGGGACTTTCCGATCGGCTGATCGAAAAGTCACAGGGGGACTTTCCGATCGAAATGGCTAATCGAGAAGTCATAAAGGGGACTTCTCGATTGAGTTAGGGCAGATCGAAAAGTCTCAAAGGGACTTTCCCGATCGAAACAGCACGACAGAAAAGGCTTTTCGATCAGAAGGACGATCGAAAAGTGTTAAAACAGGGTCGAAAAGTCTCCAAATCACGAATTAAGCACCTCGAAAGCTACTGTCTTGACTTGAAACCTGCAAAAATACTTCCGAACTGTGTTAAACACTGAAAAACACCACAAACACTCAAATCATTAGTTACCAAAGACTTGAATCGGATATCGCGAGAGCCTCAAAACTTGCATTTCTTGGCTCTGATACCAATTGAAAGGATCAAGATTTCTCCTCACGCGATATCAAGTCAACTAATCACCGTGCGGAATCCGGTGATTAGAGATGATTCAAGTTTAATCAAACAATCAAGAATAAAAAGTATAGAAACAATTTAGAAACACAAACCGGATGCTGTAAACTAGAAGAAATCGATTGCCACAAACACTATGAAAAGTCGAATTCTCAAAGAGAATTCGATACACCTTTAGTTCTCCCAAACACTCCAAAAGAAACAACCCTAAACAAGTAAACTAGCTATCCTTATATAGGGAAACCTAGACTTGATGAACAAGTTACAAATTTTTGGCCCACATACCCTCTTCACGACCGAATCCACCAACCCACATCAACCCAAATACAAATTAACCCGATTACATTTAAACTAGCCCACAAGTAATTCTAATGCAAAAGCCTCACAAATTACGGTCTCTACAGACACTATTTTTGTCTTTTGTGAGAAAGATCACAACTTGGGATCATATTGGTCATGACATGTTGAACTACACTTCAATTTCAATTACTTCAGCACATAAGTCATGTCGATTACTGGTATATTTGGTCCATCTTAAACTCATGCACAATCATACTCATAACATCTGGATATGTTATTGTATTGATTTAGATTGCTTTGACCAGTGTACCCCACACTATCAGACATACTCAGATATGTATTTTCTTTTATATCACACTTTGTGATTTCATTCGTGATTTAACCACATAATGATTGAATTCATGATATCATCAACTGTGTTCCATGCAAAAAGAAATAAGACGTTAAATCATCTACCTTAAGGTCGATCTTTCGATACGCAGATAAGGCCTCAGATTTAACTAAATAAGAGCATAAAAACAAGTTGAAATTGTATAACCCAACAAAAATCAGGTCGGTACTCCTATACACGCAGAGAAAGTCTGATGAGTTATACGAAACACCAAAGAAAATAAAGCAGGATGTCAAACGAACAACAATCCAGTCGGTCTTGTGGACACCTAGAGAAAGTCCGATCATTTGACAAATTAAAGAAAATCAAACAAGTTTAAATTTTTGCAAAATGATCACATGTATACACAGTGACTTCTCATTTTCTTTTTTACACGTATATTTTCTTGATATATCATGAGATATGCATCAAGATGTTATCCACTTGGTCAAGCATTAGAATTTAATGAATATCACATTTGAATACTTTATGATTTAATGCCGAGACTACCAAGCACATCAAACAATGATCTTATGGCTTTTTCATCTATTTTATCCATGAGTCAGACACGTAAGCCAATATACCATCACTTCCCAATTGTGTCGGATACAATTTCTCATTTTTCATTTTTTTTTGTATTTTTCCATTTCCTCCCCCTTAAAATGAGAAACTCTATTTTTGGATTTTCATTTTAACAAAAACACAAAGACACTATTTTTGGGGTTTCAATTTTCTCCCCCTAAGATACATACGGAATGTAAAATAAAGAAAATTGACCAATCGGTACTAGTACCTCGGCAGTTTTTAGCTTTCAGAAAAACTTTCATTTTGAAATATGGAGCATTCAAGTTAAGTTAAGCAGGAGACTCCACTATCAATAACTGCTTGAAGCTTTAAACTTCACAATCACTAACAGGTCTTCTTGAAGAAACCTGCACACTGGTTTTAAAGATTAGTACTCAATAGACCCGAAGCACACGGCTTCTGGTCGACCAGTGTCTTCCACCAAATTAGTTGCAGCCTTACTGGCCACTTTAGGTCGCCACTGCATGTTTACTTTTTCATGTTGAACCGAGTTATCATCCGGAGATGAACCACAAAGGCTTGAATCAAATTTGAAAAATGATTTCTTTTGAGATTTAGTTTTGGAAGGTGGGGACTCAGTAAAAATTATGCCTGCTTCATCCACAAATTTGGCAGATTTGTTATAAAATGATCTTTTAACATTTGCAGGACAATCCTGTGACATGTGTCCCTTTCGGCGACATTGATGGCACAAACGATATGATCGTTTAGATTGTGATTTGCCTTGAAATGTGTCACATCTATCATCAGAATCAGAATTATCAGAAATATCATCAAGTACTTGAAACCTGTTTGCATGCACCTAGTTAGATGTAGGACTTTGTGGTGTAGAATTAGATCCAGATGAATATTCTTTTGGAGAACTTTCAGATGAATCCAGCTTCTTTTGTTTGCCCCGAAATCCCTTTTCCATGGTGGAAATGAATACTTGAGCCAGGTGATAAATTTGATCCAAAATAGTGTCTTTATTAATCAAACTTTCCTCCTTTTCCCTTGTCTTGTTTGAAACCTTAAAAACCTGCTTCCCAGATTTTTCAGACACAAATTCAGAATAATCTCCAGTTATATCAGAAAAATGAATATCAGCTAGAGCATCTGATGAAATAACTGGATGTGGAATTTGATTATACTCTTCACTTCCAAAAACTTTCTTGAAATTCTCATCTTTACACAAGTAACTTGTGAAAGAATGTGAATTCTTCATATTGTTCAATTGTTGCTTCAGATCCAAAACTTCAACATTCAAATCAGATATTTTCCTTTGAGCTTTACCCAATGCTTTTTCTAATTCAATCAATTGCTCCGAAGCTCCATTTGACAAAAACTTCTCTTGTCTCATCTGATCATGAGCAACATATACTTCTTGGGTAATTTTCTTCACCCTTTCCTCATGAATCTCAATATTTCTTGTCAACAACTTGTCATGTGTCAAGGTTGTAACTTTATCGAGTAATTTTGAATGTTCCATTTGACGATCTACTCTTGTAGTTGATTTCTTGAACAAATTATCAAATTCACCAATGGCATATTTTGCTTCACTTTCCCACTTTTCAACACTTTTAACCAAATCTTCATTCTCAGTTTGCAACTTCATAATTTGTTCTTTATCTTGAACGACCATCTCATCCAATCTTTTCTTAAGCTTCACAAACTCTTCCATCAATCCATCCTTTTCTTTCACCAACATTTCATTTGCTGTAACAATCTCATCAGAAACTACACACTTTTGTTGATAACTATCTATCTCTTCTTCCTGCTTCTTCCTTACAACAAGCAACTCTTCATTCTCTTGAATCAATGCCCGAATCTTTCTATCTTTTTGAGCACAAAATTCGCATGTTGACTCATAACCATTAACTTCAAAATCACTTGTTTTAGATTTACTGGTCTCAGGTGCATACCCACTCGAGTCAACCTCAATATTTGCCATTAATCCATAATTTTCTGGAGAGTGGACTAAAAATGCAGATTCATCCAGAAAATATGCAACCCTTGTCATAACCTCCCTCAGCTACTAGAGCCTTTGCATCCTTAGTTTGACCATGCTTATCCGATTTAGACTTATCAGATGATGATTGATTGCATTCTCGAGCAAGATGTCCAAATTTAGAACATTTGAAACATTTAAGCTTCGACATATCTAAACCAAACTTTCCTCCTTGAAAAAGAGATTGTTGTCCATGTTTTTCATATATCTTTTTCCTCTTTGAACAAGCATAGCAAATTTGCAATCCAAATCTAACTTACACAGCTGATCATCATCCATCTGACTTAAATCATCTGGAAACATACCAGAATTACCAATTTGACTAAATATGGATCCAGATGAAGATGATATGAAAGCAGATAGCAATGCAGCTAGATCTTCAGTAGCTTGATTAGCAGTAGACTTGCTTGATGATCTATCGGGAATAGTAAAACTGCAACCCGAAGAATAACCAGTATTTTCAGACGTTCCAGCAAGAAAAGCTGTTGTTGGTGGATTAATGCTTGAACTAGAATGAGATTTTGCTTTAGCATGCACGGTAGCAACAGTTTCTCCAAAATACAATTCAGGATTTTGAATCAAAGGAGATGCTGACTTCTTAACTATCGATTCCATCTCTCGAGCTTGTAACTTGCTAGTTAGTTGATTGAATGTCCAATTTATATAGCTTGGATCATTAGCCAACATTATTACATAGTTTTCCCACTTTTCGGGTAAAGCTTCCAGAAACTTCTCTTTCAGTTCTTCACTCTCTTTCTTGACCCCCACAACATCAAGTTCATTGATCAAGTCTGAAAACCTTGCAATCAAATCTGACACCTTTTCATTATTACAATGTCCAAAATTATCGAATTCTTTCTTTAATACTTTATTTCTAATCTTCTTGTATTGATCGTTTCCCCCACATCTTTCAGCAATAGCATCCTATAATTCCTTCGCCGTTGTATGTTGCTTAAATTGATGCATTAGATCTTTTGGTAAAGCCATTGTAAGATAACTATATGTTTTCTTTTCTCTTGCAAAGATTTTTCGTTCCTCCGCATCAAAACTACTAATCATCCCTGGCTTGTTGGGACCTATCATCGAATGCTCATAATCTTTCTCAATTGGAATCCAACAATCAACATCTTGCAAAAAATGTAAGATTCAAAATAACTCCTCCAATTATAGTAACCTTCCAATCGTAGAAACTTAGGAACCTTTTGTGTTGTTCCTATCTCATTATCATAATTCATCATTGCTTGCAACGATGTTTGAGCAGCTGATAATGCATAAAACTCACTCATTTTGATTTTTGACAAAAACTGATTTTAGCGTACCAATCTTCTGATCAACGTACCAAAAATTCTTGCGTACCACCTCCAGACCAAAGCAACGAGCGGATCAAGTAGCGAACCAGAACTACCACCGTACCAAATGAACTCGCGTACCAGCAACTGACCAAATCAACTCGCGTACCAAAAGCGGACCAAATAACCTCAATGTACCAAAATTGAAGTGGACCAAAAATAGGTATGGAATAACTGTCAACGGACCAGTGTGTTACCACCACGGACCACGAAGAAGATTGCCTTAAGGACCAGATTTAGCGTACCTAAATCACGAAGGAGATTGTCGTGCGGACCAGATACGTACCAAACTGTTCTTCGGCCGGACCAGCTGCGTACCACGCTAAATGCAACTGAATTTTTGAAACTTTTTTATGTTTTGGATTAGAATATGGATCAGGAAATGCGAAATCACTTTAGGAACACTCAGAAATCATTTTTGATCTTTGAAACACTCGGAATTACAAAAATTTGATGAAAATGGACCAAACCCAAACTTTCTCTCCCTAATACTCGAAAACGGACCAAATCACAGCAGTAGAGCAACCAAATGCTCTGATACCACTTGTAAAACCACGGAGGGATCTTACTACTACATGATTCAGTAAATCGAGAATAAACACGATATAAATAAAGCTTTGCTTTATTGATTCACTAAGAGGTTACAATGCAGACAGAGAAACACACTCAGTTACACACAATTAAGATGTAGCAAATGACAGAAGTGGTCACTAGCTCTCTCTCTAACAAACTATTTATAGTCTTACCATATAGGCTGGCGTACCACCCTACATACCAATTGGTACGTCTGTACCACCTGGTACGGCGGACCATATGGTATAGCCACAATGGTATGCTGACTACTTTGTCTCACACAGACGCTCTAGACTAGATACAATACACGAGACACAACGTAGCATAGGAATATGCTCTAACACAAGAGGACTTTGAAATTCTCAAAAGAGAATTTTGATGAGCACCTTTAGCTATACCCCACAATCAACAACCTAATCTAGTCAATAATAGGTTCCTTATATAGGAGATTACTAACTTGATAAACAAGTCACCTCCTAAACCACAAAATTTCGGCCCATGCTTATCAAAACCACATGGACCCATTAAACCCTGAAAAACCACACATGTTAGCCCAATTACAATTACTTACAAGCCCAAAATATATCTAATGCAAAAGCCTTATTTTCTAGGTCTCTACAAGATCCATCTTTGTCTTGTATGTCAACGGAACCGTACGGGTAAACACAAATTACTTTGTAAGGTCTCTTCCATCTAGATCTTAACTTTCCAGGGAAAAGCTTTAAGCGGGAGTTATACAGCAAAACCTTATCTCCTTCTTGAATTCTCCTTAACTTCTTCAGACGCGAATCGTGGTATTTCTTGGCCCGGTCTTCGTAGATACTAGAGTGGGCGTAGACTTGACCACATAATTCCTCCAGCTCTGTGAGTTGACCGAGTCGATTTTGACCTGATTTTTGAAGGTCCATGTTTATCGTACCAAGGTCGCAAAATACCTTATGCTCTAATTCAACCGGAAGATGGCAAGCTTTGTCGTAGACCATCCTGTATGGGGTAGTACCAATCGAATTTTTATAGGATGTCTGAAATGCCCATAGTGCATCATCGAGTTTGTCAGCCGAATCCTTTCGATGGTTACCTACCGCTTTTTTTAAGATTCGCTTTATACCATGGTTGGTTACTTCAGCCTGACCATTTGTTTGCGGATGGTAAGTTGTTGAAACCCTATGGATTTCTCTATAGCGAGTCAGGAGTCTTTCCATTTGATAATTGCAGAACTGGGTAGCTCTATCACTGATTAATGCTCTTGGATTCCCGTATCTAGAAAATAACATCTTAAGAAACTTAACAACTATGCAACTGTAGATAGTAGGTAAAGCTTCTGCTTCAACCCACTTAGAGACGTAGTCTACGGCCACAAGAATGTAGTTGTTTCCTCTCGAAGTTGGGAATGGTCCCATAAAGTCAAGTCCCCATACATCAAAGACATCACAGACTTTTATATAGTTTTGGGGTATCTCGTTACGCGAGGAGATGTTCCCAGTCTTTTGACAAGCATCGCAGGTTTGTACCAGTCTATGGGCATCTTGATATATAGTTGGCCAGTATAATCCAAAATCAAAGACTATCCTTGCGGTGGTGTTAGCTCCATGACGGCCGCCGCAAGGTACAGAGTGACAATGTTTGAGAATATTCTCAGTACTGTATACACATGATAGCCGGTGCATTAATGATAGTGGTCTCAGTACCGTAGACACATCACCTGATCAGTTCATCGGCACATATCTTGAAAAGATATGGGTCTTCCCACATGAAGTACTTAACATCAGCGAAGAATTTTCTCCGCTGTTGATGTGTTAGCCCTCTAGGTTTAAGGCCACTTGCGAGGTAATTCGCCATGTCTTCGAACCAGGGTTCTGCAGAAGAGTCAACTCTTTCGAGGTGTTCTGTTGGAAACCTCTCATTGATTTCTCCTCCTAAAGTTTAGGTATCATTTTCAAGCCTAGAAAGGTGATCAGCGGCAGTGTTCCTAGCACCTTTCTTGTCTAGAATCTCAATGTTGAATTCTTGAAGAAAAAGAATCCAACGGATGAGTCTGGGCTTAGCATCTTGCTTCTTGAAAAGGTATCTGATAGCTGCATGATCAGTGAAAACGATAGTCTTAGATAACACCAGGTATGAATGGAATTTATCAAAGGAAAATACCATCGCTAACAACTCCTTTTCGGTAACTGTGCATTTTCCTGGGCGTCATTAAGCGTTTTACTGGCATAGTAAATGGGATAGAAATGCTTATCTTTTTGTTGCCTAATACTGCCCCCATAGCATAGTCACTTGCATCACACATGATCTCAAAGGACAGAGACCAGTCTGGTGCAGTCATGATTGGTGCATGGAAAAGTTTATTTTTAAGGAGGGAGAAAGCTTCCAAACAGTCTTTATCAAAGTTGAAGACTGCTTCCTTCTCCGGAAGTTTTGTCAAGGTCCTAGAGATCTTAGAGAAGTCCTTGATAAAACGTCGGTAGAATCCTGCATGTCCGAGGAAACTGCGGATATCGCGAACAGAAGATGGTGGGGGTAGATGAGAGATAATGTCTATCTTAGCCTTGTCTACTTCTAATCCGGCTTGGGAAGCTTTATGGCCAGGAACTATGCCTTCTTGTTCCATAAATGACACTTTTCCCAGTTGAGAGTCAGGTTAGTTTCTTCACATCGGGTGAGTATTTTCTCCAGATTGTGCAACAATGATCGAATGAGTTGCCAAAAACCAAAAAGTCATCCATGAATACTTCCATGGATTTTTTGATCATATCGTGGAAGATGGCAACGTTGAAAGGTAGCGGGAGCATTACATAACCCGAAAGGCATGCGTCGGTAGGCGAAGGTGCCGTATGGACATCTGAATTTCGTTTTCTCCTGGTCTTCCGGGTCTATAGGGATTTGGAAATACCCGGAGAAACCGTCGAGAAAACAATAATACATATATCTAGACAAACGCTCAAGCATTTGGTCTATGAATGGCAGAGGAAAGTGATGTCTATGCAGACTTTCCAGCTAGTGATTGTGCGAGTATGAATGATTTCATCTTTATCGTTGGTGATGACAGTCATTCCTCCCTTTTTGGTGTTAGAGCATATTCCTATGCTAACGTTGTGTCTCGTGTATTGTATCTAGTCCCTGTAGGAGTTCATCATCAGTCATTTTCTTCTTACCCTTCCCAAGATTTGGATTGTCAGTAGGGTAGGTTATGACTTTTTCACTGATGGCAGCTCTCTTGACAAATGGTGGCAGTGAATTGATCTTTACTTCACCTATTCCTTGCTTATATTTGGCCCAGTAGTTGGCCAAAATATCTTTTACTATATCCTCCATAGGAGTTGAAGGAGCCACATGAACAATTTCTGAATAGTCTTTTGTTGGTGGGAAGTAAGAGTGTTAGTTTCATCCTCCGGAGTAACTGTTTTCTCCGAGGTAACTTGATCAGCGGCAACAACAATAGCCAGTTCCGAGATAAGTTGATATCCCGAGATAACATTTTCTTCCGAGGTAAATTGTTCACCCGAAGTAATATGTTCTCTCGAGATAACTTCTCCAGCTTTCGAGGTAACTTCATCATTTACCTCGGGATCAATCAGATCTCTATAATCCTTCAAGACATCTTCAATTTGTTCATCAGCAATATCCATATCAATTTTGTACACATCTTTGTTGATATCTTGAATATTCTGATATTTGTCAGTAGTGTCTTCTTTCAGTACACTTTGAACTTCTTCATCATCTTTCTTTCCATTTTCTTCATCACCATTGTTATCATCATCATCTTCATCCATTACTTCTGTCTCAGCATCAAGATCAACTCCTTCTTCTTCAGCAATTGCCCTCATTTTAGGGGTAATAAAGTCTCTTTCTATAATTTGCTGAATTTCTCTGATATCATAGTGAAGAGAAACAGTTCCTTTAGGTTGTCTTTGTGTGGGGCCACAGTAAGGATGTCAACTAATGAGACCTTTCGCCATGCTTCTTCAATTGTAAATGGCTCAATCCAACTGTTTTCTCTTAAAGCTTCATTTATTTTCTTTGGTCTCTGTGACAAGAAGTAATGTGGACAGATGTTTGCATCAGTTGATTTGCTTCTTGTGAGTACAGGTGCTTCCACTTCTGTGACAACCGGAAATTTCCCAGGTTAACCCCATTAATAACTTGTGTTATCTTTAGTAAAGGTCCGTTACTTCCGTTAACTAGAATAGTTACACAAGCACCGCACATGAGTCTAGACGGCAATTAACTAACTTGAACAATTATAAAGTTATGATTTTATGTAAATCATATTTCTTGATTTCATGCGAACACTTGTCATTTTATGTGACGAATACATTATGAGTTTACGTGTTATATGTGTACATAAATACATATTGCATTTCACGATTTTATTTGTCAACACGTCACATAACCACATACGATTTTACGATTAAACGTCGTCGGATTTACACATAGTAATCTATGATTTTATGTGAATCTAAGCGGATAATTAGAGATCGTTATCTATGATTATGTAGTCATTTAAGTTTATATTTCCCATAAACATTACGTATTATAGGATGTTGAGATGCATACACTCGTTTGGCAATCAGTTACGTCTTCCGTTACTCTCTATCAGTCTCGTTAGCCTTTTATAAACCTAAGGGACTATTTCTGTCATTTACTAAAACTTATTTTGGCTACACAAAGCTGCTAGGACCTAACTTGTAATTACCCAAACCTGTTTTCTAATTGTGTATATTGGGGAGGGACTATTTGTGCAATATCACAATAGTTGATTTTAATATCTCAATTTGCAACGGACGACGGTGGCGCTTCAAAACTCGTAACCGACCTCGACTCCAATTCAATTCCGATTTAACTCTCAATTATGTCCACAATTGATGGTATTGATCAACCCCCACCTCATCATTAAATCACATTCACACCGAGATCGTCCATGTTGCTCTCGTTTCCTCTTCTTTCTTTTATTTTTGTTTTTCCGGCGAACTCATAGATTCTGGCCACCTAGTCACTGTTTCACCACCATACACGCATCACTGTAATCGCCTCCCTCTGCCGAGCAACCCTGTAGCATAGATTTGGAGAACGGAGATCCATCGGGTGATCCGGGTTGAGGTTTTTCGGTTTCGTTTCGGCATAAAAACGTATCAAAACTCATCTCCGATTCAAGGTAAGCAGATGCTTATGTTAGTCGCATGTTTCTCTTCAGTTTGGTGCTAGATTCGCGATTTTCCGGTGACCGGAATAAAACTCCGGCCACCGGAGTTTTGGGGAAGAAAGGGATGGCGGGTTGGGAAAAGATATATACTTGTGGAACTGAATCACGACATGGTTGGGTCCTTAGCCCAGTTGGTCGACGCGTTTCCTGGAGACCAAGAGGTCCCCAGTTCGAATCCTCCCAACCCCATTTCTTTTCTTGTTTTTCCTTTCCAAACCAGTTTCCCCAACGCCACATGAATAAAACCTGTGGCTGCGAAAATCTTAACAAGATTGATCCCTAGCCCAGTGGCTAGGGCACTGTACACACAATCTTCAGGTCACGGGTTCGAGTCCCATGACCACCATTATTGTTGATTTTTTTAGGGATTTCAAGCATTC
>JBCNJP010000013.1:11893205-11911262 GCA_039602395.1 Deinandra increscens subsp. villosa
GAGACGTGCATTCCTATAAGTAAACGCTCACCCTAGGATCGCCCAGTGAACTATGCCCGGTTCCAGTTGGGATTTATGCGACCCCCTCGCTTTGCCAGAAACCCCAGAGTACAGGCGCCTACCCTTCCGGTCCGCACGAACTTCAAGTATCCGTTTAACTCGGTATAAGTTGCAAAAACTTAGGGTTTTATTCATTATAATGTATTATAATATTTCTCAAAATATCAAACCTTAATTCAACACCTTCTTACTCAATTTTGGTAGAACAACGTTACGAAACCCTAATTTGACTTTATTTTAGATAAAATACCAAACATTTCCAAAACTTGAAATTAACTTAGGGCTTTCTTAAAACACATTATTTTAGGATTACCTACAATAATTCATACCTTAATTCCAACCCGATCACCCAATTTCATCAAAACAAACTCAAGAACCCTAGTTTTTATAACTTTTTAGAAAATATACTTAGAGACAATATTATAAAAAACTGAGATAGGTTATTGTAGATCATACCTAATGACGAGGAACTGCGGAATTTGAGCTCTAAACACTTTACCAATTCATCGAATTTGAATGAACAACTTTCTAGTTCGTTTTAGGATTTTTGGGAGAAAGAATTGAGAAATTGATGAGATTAGATGATGGATCTGAGGTCCTTTATATACTATAAAAGGCACAATTTGGTCTAGACACGATCCATGCTGAGTAATTGTAGTAAATCGACACCTAGGGGCCTCAATCGTGGAGAGAAAGAAAGAAAAACGTGGTTGAATCGCGACCAGATGGTGCAATTGGGCGGCGGTACGCGAATGGGAGGGTCTGGAGCTTCGCGACCCGCGAAGCAGTTTGGGGGTTTGGCAGTTTCCACCCCTGAACTTTTTATTTACAGTTTAGACCCTGGACTTCTATTTTGTGCGATTCTAACCCCTAAACTTTGAGAAACTTAATATTTTATGCCCAAAAATAGTTTAGAATGATTTCTCATGGTTTTCTAAGTCTTGGGACACGCGTAATGAGGTTCATAAATACGTATTTAATATATATTTATTTTCTTTTTATTTGTTCGTCCTCGTTTTACCTCATTAGCCTCTAATATTTTATGACCAACTTATAATAACCTTATAAAACATTATGGAACATAAAGATATAATTTTTGAAACTTACGTGGCTCTCGGTTAATACGGGATTTGCATGAAAAACGATAAATTCATTTATTTGCGTTTTAGTTAACAAAATTGATTTATAATTTAACCAATTGAATTTTGACTTATAAGATGATTGTAGGCTATTCCAAATTATATATTGTGAGATAAAATCTCTGAGATTCCCGGTAAACGATAAACCGAATACCAAAATCGCGTAAAAGCTGAAAATTGCTTTATTTTTGTTTTAAGCAAATCGTTTAACCTAAAACTTTTCAAATTTATTATTTTGCTTTCAAAAGTGGTAATGGAATATCCTCAACATAATTAAAAAGACAAATTCTTTTGATAATTGTTAAATCAAAACTTGATTTGTATGACAAGTTCAAATATGGGTCGGGTTTTGTAAATGGGTCAGACACGGATGTTACAGTCTCCCTTACTTCAGGAAATTTCGTCCCAAAATTAGAAGAGATATTCGAGATAAGAGGAAAGAATATATCTATGGTGATAGGAAATTTGATACCAACAACAACCAACGGTCAGTTCTAAGTTCGATTCCTAATTCATTTTTTAAGTACCTTCGATGCTTATATATAGAGTAGGGGTGAGAAGAAATTTGGGATTCCCGACTTTTCCTGAATCCCGACCCGAAGAATAGCAAGTACCGAACCGAGATTATATGCCCTTGTATGAGGCTCGATTTTTATATTCAACACAGATCGGGAATCGGTCTCAGGTCGGGTAATTAAAGTCGGGATCGGGAAACCCGACAAAAACTGACTTTGCCAAAAAAGAAGTCACGTACGTCCATATTTTGCAGGCCCATATCGCAAAACCTAATATTTTGGGCCAAAAAGAAGTCACGTACACCACATCTCAATTTTTTAATATGGGCAAGACTTAATCAAGAAAAGGATTGAACATTCAGGTACGTCTTCTTCCTGGGGATCAAGAAATCGAATCCTCAAATTCTACATGTGTTGTAGCATTTTTTTCTCATTTTTTGTTGAATCTTTATGATAGAGAACTACTATATAATGGTACATTAGTATGATCCATCTTTTATTTATTTTACTGCCATAGAATTACCAGTGACTAGATCATGATTGCATGTCATTAATCACCAGTCAGGCATCACATACAATTAGATAGCATTATAGCAGCTTTGATAACTCAACAAACCATATGATACTCATGCCCAATTTCTCGGTCCAGAGAAATCCTAGATTGAATTTCAACATGCTTCGATGTTGCCTCAGCCCCCTAAAAATGAACACTTTACAGGCCTAATTTCTCGGTCCCGGGAAATCCCAGAATCCCGATAAGCCCGATAGGCCCAGAACCGATACCCGAGTTTAGAGAAGTTAGTCAGGATTCGGTCAGTGATATTGAAAATTTCGGGACTCAGGTCAGGTCGGGAAATGGTGAACTCAGGTCGGGATCCCGACTTTGAGCACCCCTAATATAGAGTGTACCGCAGCTAACCCACTACATCTGTAATACTTTAAAAATGCGTTAACCTACGGAGAACCACCATTTCCATAATAACGAATGAACTTAAGATCGTAACGATACGATAGAGATTGAATAACATCAGATATGATGGATCGTGATTACACGATTATCCGTAACAATCATATTTATAGATTTGATTTTTCACCGTCTCCCCTACTTCAGGGAAAAGGCCAGTGGAATATGAGGAGAGTGGTGGGGGGTAACATGATTTACTTTTAAATTGTTGAACTGATATTTTGATATTAAGTCAAAAATATCATTCCACACAATAAAATGGGATCACTAATTTCTTAACAAGAGAACGCATCGGGTATTGGTGAGCTAGATGGGTAGCGAGCTACATCCAATTCACCCACGGGATGTGAGGTCTAGTTAATAGTCTGGATTAGAAATTGGCTAAAACCCAAGATTAATGTCTATGACCAAAACCAAATGTATGCTAAGCTAGCATCACACACAATTGTTTAGGTGTAGTATGTATAAGTCTTGGACTGGCCAGAGCAATAAGAGGATTTAGAGGCATTTCATGATTTAGAGTAATTTCCATTATCGCTGATTAAAGCTATGATAATGTAAGAGGAACGTTTAACAGAAATACTTGATTAATCCATTTGAGGAAAAGATAGTGATACAACATGAAATTACCATTTAAATGAATCATCATTCAAATAATAATACGAATTGACCACTTGATATCGAAATGCATATCATTATTTGAATGAATCACTATTCGAATGATAATGCAAATTGGATATCATAATCTTTCCTTTAATAAGATCAGTACGGGAATCAAGACCAGATTAAATCCTGGTTTCTAGGAATCAGAAATAAGTAATTATTCCGTATAGGGATAATGCTAATAACGAGAATTGATCTTGAGGGGATAAGCGATTTTGTGAATTCTCTCGAAGATGCCGTTAGTATAAGAATTTCCATATGTGGTGACAGGTCTATTGGACGGGTGATGTACATTCGAGATGTGTCATCTTTAATGAATGGGTGTTCCTCAAAGTGGGGAACTACATCGAATGAATACGTATTCTTTGTGTAAGTAATTGGATATTGAGAAATGATAAAATCGAAAGAGATAAAAACTTTTATTTCAACACGATAGAGATACATTACTACAACAAAACTGATACAGGTTTCTAGTCCTTACTAAGCTTGAATTGAGTACGTCAAACATCATCTAGGTTGGAACTCGTACATGGACTCCACGGTTTGTCTTGTCAGCTGGAGGGTTGGGAATATTCGTAAAAGTAAGCAAAGGGCAAGTATTTCTGAAGTACCCAGGTTGACCACAATTATAGCTGGCACGGAAAGGAATAACAGCAGTCTGAGCAGGTGCTGGAGCTATGGGTGGAACTATTTGAGGTTGAGCTCTTCGAGGTAGATGACATGCCTTTTGAAAGTGGCCATATCAATTACAATTATAGCACATACGACAAGGTGAGTTTTTGGGATGATGATGTTGGCAGGTATTACACAAAGGGTAAGAACCATTATATGGTTTCTTAACTGGTGGAGAAACGAGAGCAAATTGAGAAACAGGAATAGCGGGAATGGCAGTGGCGGATACAATAAAGTTCTTAGCTTTCCTCTTTTTGTTGTTGGTATTGGTAGATGATGATTCAGCATGAACTTCTTTCTTAGTCTCAGTATTTTTGGTTTTCACTTCCTTCTTGTCTCCTTTCTGGGTCAAAGTGCATTTTCTAACATGATTATCAGTCAACCTTTTTCCAAGACGCATAGTGTTGCGGAATTGCTTCCCCATAGAGCGTCTTGGATGAGGATAGGCAGACCACCAATGTATTTTTCAATGCATCGTTGTGTAGAGAGGACCGAATCAGGTAACAGGAGCTTCATTTCTTGGAAACGATAGATATAGGCTTGGCTTTCTCCAGTTTCTTATTCCAAATCGTGAAATTCATCCTCTAAATTCTTCATTTAACTACGCGGGTAGTATTCTTCCTTCATTATATCCTTGAGTTTATTCCAAGTCAAATCTAGAGCGTTTTCAGAACCACGAAGTTGTTTCTCGCCATTCCACCAGTAAGTGCTTTCTTGGTTAGAAAACTGGTTGCATGACAGACTTTTAAATTCTCAGGACAATCACTGTTGGTGAAGGTGTTCTCCATGCCCTCGAACCACTGAAGTATACTGGTAGGGCCTTTAGATCCAGTAAATTTGGGAGGGTTACAGGAGTTGAAGTGTTTAAAGGAGCAAGTGTTGGCAACACCATGATGGGAAGGATTAGCGGTTAGGTTTTGATGAAGTTGCAGCACCATGTTTGGGACGACCTTTTCCATTTGTTGGCAATCAGTGAGGCCATCTTGCAGTTTGAGTTGTCCTTGCGTTGTCTGTTGGAGTGAATCGACATTCTAAAGAGAAGGAATGTTCACGAGACAATGGATAAGTCATCGTTGATAATTTATTTTGGATTATGAAGGGAAATATTTTTACAAAACATGTGATCATGAGGTTTTAAATAAGGGATAGAGAAGAAATCATGTTGTTTTAGTAAAACATACTGGAATGGCATTCGTTTCTTGATTGAGAAACTATAGCCCGTCACTAATCAGAGTTAATTGGGATCCGTAACAGTAATTGACATGCTTTGGCCTAATAGGTTCCAACAATGTCACCAAAGACTTCTAGGTAGGCATCGAGGTCCATACGGCTGATCAGAATTTATACGCAATGCCTGCTTAGATAGACCTCTCGCTACCGGTGCCTTTCCCCTTCCAGATACTACACGTCTACTGCTAGGAATCTAACTTCGAAGGAATTTTCAAAATAAGAATTTTCAGATCCTAAAGTGGCATGTAAGGGACCATTACTAAGGATAGATGCTAGGAAGCCAGAAGATATTAGTGTACACATGTGTGTAAAGTGTTAAGTAAAGGTGAGATCTAAGAGAGACAAGTTTAAGCAGCAACTAAAGACATGATATAATAATAAGCATGCAGACATGAGTTAATTATGTAGAACACCTAAGGCATATAGTCTAGGTTATCCGTTTCTAATAACCTAAATCCCTATAGCCAAGGCTCTGATACTAATCAGTGACACCCTAACCGACGATGGAATATGTCGGGGCGCAATGATTGTCCAGATGCACATGACAACTAAAATAAGTTATAATACTTAAACATTGCCCTTTTTTATTAATCAATTAAAGGTAACGTACAATAAAGATAAACATAGTGAATACATTTCAAAACTGATTTAAAGTCTTTAATCTAGGTGCAACAATCATAGCGTGATCACAACATAGCTCAAGTATCGATTCCTGCAACATTTTAGAATCAAGTGTCAACTACAAAAGTAGTTGGTGCGCAATCCTGGTTTAAGTATATATATATATATATATATATATATATGTTTACTGAAAAAAATGTGAAATGTTATATGTCAGAATAATGCGTAACATAACATATAAGTACAATTGGCAAAATGAAAACCAATTGAAAACCTGTTGAAATACCTTGGAATCCACATATTGGCAAATCCTGCTACCACACATTATATAACACATAATTCATTCACAGAGCACATACGCATTTGCAATTGAGAACCATTGGAAATCTTATCGATATAGGATACATGTTACACTCCAAAGTGAAAATGAGAAAAGGGGCAGAGATTACTCACGTGATGAGTAGATTGGAAACAAGAGATAGAATCAATTGCAAGAGATAACAACTTGGAGATTATCCTAACGAAACGAACATGTTAAATGAATATAGGAAATCATAATGATTATAGTTCTAAGGAGACGAGGGACTTAAGGAGTGTTAGGCTCTATTTGATTAAAAGAACATTTTGCCCTTTATCGGGAAATTAGGGATTAGTGATAATATGAAGACGCGCATTCCTATAAGTAAACGCTCACCCTAGGATCGCCCAGTGAACTATGCCCGGGCCCAGTTGGTATTTATGCGACACCATCGCTTTGCCAGAAACCCCAGAGTATAGGCGCCTACCCTTCTGGTCCGCACGAACTTCAAGTATCCGTTTAACTCGGAATTTTTAATACTTGATTATTTATCACTTTGGACTCATATATTCTTATTATATATATAAACATGATCTAAGACCAAAAACCAAGTACTAATACATTCCGGTTTGTTTAATATTAAATAATCATATTCAAAACCCTAATTTTGAAATATTTACCAATTAAAAAGCAAAATCTTTTATTAAATGGAATAAATTTTGGGTTTTTACTTAAAATATTATTTTATAATATAGCTTAAAAGATTAGCCCTAAATTTAACCCGTTTGTTCAATTTTGACAAAGCAACGTCGTGAAAACCCTATTTTAACGTATTTATTAAATACGTTAACATTTTATAAAATTGTAAAAACTTAGAGTTTTATTCATTATAATATATTAAATATCAAACTTTAATTCAACACCGTTTACTCAATTTTGGCAAAACAACGTTACGAAAACCCTAATTTTGACTGATTTTTAGATAAAATACCAAACCTTTCCAAAACTTGAAATTAACTTAGGGCTTTCTTAAAACACATTATTTTAGGATTACCTACAATAATTCAGACCCTAATTCCAACCCGATCACCCAATTTTATAAAAACAAGCTCAAGAACACTAGTTCTTATACATTTTTAGAAAACATACTTAGATAAAATATTATTAAAATCTGAGATAGGTTATTGTAGATCATACCTAATGATGAGGAACTGCAGAATTTGAGCTCTAAACACTTTACCAATTCATCGAATTTGAATGAACAACTTTCTAGTTCGTTTTAGGGTTTATGGGAGAAAGAATTGAGAAATTTGTGAGATTAGATGATGGATCTGAGGTCCTTTATATACTTTTAGAGGCGCAATCTGGTCTAGACACGATTCATGCTGAGTAATTGTAGTAAATCAACACCTAGGGGCCTCAATCGTGGAGAAAAAGAAAGAAAAAGGTGGTTGAATCGCGACCAGATAGTGGAATTGGGCGGCGGTACACGAAGGGGAGGGTCTGGAGCTTCGCGACCCGCGAAGCAGTTTAGGGGTTTGGCAGTTTCAGCCCCTGAACTTTTTATTTACAGTTTAGACCCTGGACTTCTATTTTGTGCGATTTTAACCCCTAAACTTTGAGAAACTTAATATTTTATGCCCAAAAATAGTTTAGAATGATTTCTGATGGTTTCCTAAGTCTTAGGACACGCGTAACGAGGTTTATAAATACGTATTTAATATATATTTATTTTCTTTTTATTTGTTCGTCCTCGTTTTAACTCGTTAGCCTCTAATATTTTATGAGCAACTTATACTAACCTTATAGCCTGTAATATTTTGCGATCAACTTATAATAACCTTATAAAACATTATGGAATATAAAAATTGTTAATACGGGATTTGCATGAAAAACGGTAAATTCATTTATTTGCGTTTTAGTTAACAAAATTAATTTATAATTTAACCAATTGAATTTTGACTTATAAAATGATTGTAGGCTATTCCAAATTATATATTTTGAGATAAAAACTCCGAGATTCCCGGTAAACAATAAACCGAATACCGAAATCGCGTAAAAGCTAAAAAATGCTTTATTTTTATTTTAAGCAAATCGTTTAACCTAAAAGTTTTCAAATTTATTATTTTGCTTTAAAAAATGATTATGGAGTATCCTGAACATAATTTAAGAGACAAATTCTTTTGATAATTGTTAAATCAAAACTTGATTTGTGTGACAAGTTCAAATTTGGGTCGGCTTTTGTAAATGGGTCAGACACGGATGTTACACTATATGTCATATGAAGCAACAAAATTATACGTCCATCAGAAAAGCTCCTAAACCTTGGGGACTTCATTTTGATACTTTTGTTGAAGTAATTAGGTTCCGGTCGCAGTGGCATTTCAAGCAACCTAGGTGCAAGATGAAAGGTGGTTTTTATACCATGTCTACCGGGAATGAATTGAACAATGCAAGCATGCCTAAACTTAGACTACTTGATCAAAGTTTGAGGACAAACTTTTCTGAAGATCGGGAGGATGATAACAATATGCTTATTCGAAAAATAGTCGTTGGGGACACCGTTTCTTGTGGGTTCGGAACAGCAAACAAGTACGGGTTAGAGGCATCGAATGGGTCGGCTTTTCGTGATCCGGGTCCTGAATTGGGACGGATGGAGCCCCATGATAATGGTTGAAGATCCATAAAACACAAAACTCCCATGCACACGAAGGAGCCACGTTCCATAATGGTCTTTCGTCTCCACGAGTTAATTGTTTGTTACATTATGGTGTTAGTTTTCATGCTTATTAGGTTGTTTTATTTGCTTTACAAGTAGTACGTAGCCTTTAAATTTTCCTAGATTTTAGGATGTAAATTAGTGATCAAACTTTATATGTACTAGACCATTTACAAAGAAAAGCCGTAGTGAGTTTTGAGTTTAAAAAAAATAGTTTATGTTCTCTAGTTTCTGAGAGTTCATAATTTTTTCATTGCCAATCCAAGTTTAGCATCTTGGATGGTAACCTTTGAAACCGACACTTGAATCTCGGTAATGATTTTCTATATCCGATATTTAGTTAGGAAGCTCTTCGATTCAAGTTGGGGTGGTGAGTCTATATCCCAATTCGATCCTCACCTATCTTTTGCTTCATTTCCCGTTTCTATATAACAACCCTGCTGCCTTCTGATGAAACCAAATATGGATGACCCAAGACCATATTCAAATTTTGATGCATCCTTAAAACAACATGAAACATTTGATATCATTTTGCAATACAAAGAACTTAAAAATTAATCTAACATTAATCACTCCAAAAAACCCACGATCCGACTACGGGTGACAAGAAAGATACATGACCAAAACTAGATTCAAGCCCACATAGCATCATACATTGATTATTATGCTCCCCTCAAGTAGTAAAATCGACAGTTTTTTACAAACCGAAAGACTAAAAAAGAAAAAAGTGAAAGGTTTTACGCAAGGCAAACTTCTCCACTTTGATGAGCTTCTTTGACTCTTTTATCATACTCATCTTCATCATCTTCGGTTTCATTTAGTTTGTCATCTACGTCTTCCTCTTCTTCTTCTTCCTGGCCCCACCCGAATCCACCGATGGAACGAGAAGCAGCGGGAGGGGATCTTGCTTCTTCGACAATTTTCATGATTTCCTCCACACTTTGTGGAGAGAATGTCGGGTTTTCCTTCTTGTAATACACAGCTTGAGCTGCTTCGGTTAGTTCTCTTGGCAGATTCTTCAGGAACCATGGATGGCTTTTGATATCTTTTAGGCTAAGTCTCTGCAGCAATAATAAAATAGAAGGGAAAAATAGACTGGTCAATTTGGGTTACGTCTAATCCCAACCGCTCTGCTAAAAATAGACATGGCAAATGGACCAAATAGGTGTAAACGAGCCGGGCCGCTCATGAGCCACTCGGCATCGGCTCGCTAAAACCTTAAATCGAGCTCAGGCAAAACTCAAAACATAAATTGAAGCTTGGTTAGTGAACAAGGTCAAGAGCTACCTTCGTACATAGGCATATTATATAAATATAATAATAGAGTAGGGTTATACTAAAAATGTGATTTTTATGGGAAGTGTAGAAAGCAACCACATGCTAACACACTTGCAAGAAAAACACGCTAACACACTTTGCAAAATTACACGGTGCATCCATGTGTAAAGTGTGTTAGCACTTTTTTCTTTTTTTTGGCATGGTATGTTAGCGCATTTTGTCCACGTATCAGCGAGTGATTGTTTCCTACACTTAGGAAAAAAACCTTTTTACCAGAGCCTAATTCTATAATATGTATATAATATAACTTAATGTATAACTATACAACATATATTATCATATATATAATTATAAAAATAAATATATTATATATTTTTGTCATATATAATTATAAATAGCAAAACAGTTATATATAAGAATCAATGGTAGTTGAGTGATAATTAAATGACAAATGAGCCAAGCTTGAGCTTTAGAAATAGTGCACTCTTAAGTTAAACAAGTCAAACTTGAGTTTAGTCATGCTTAGGCTCAACTCATTTATGCATATAACCATCTAAAGTGCATTATGCAAACAATAAGGTATGTATTGCAATATGTTGCTTTTGTAACCATATTTGTCGCATTAATTATTTTTAAAGAAGCTTTATTAGATGGATAAAAAAAGTGACTGAGTCAACCCACACCAAATATACCCATCTCAAACCAGTAACCCAACCCTCCCGTTTTTGCTACCTATATCAAATATTTGATAAATTCAAACATATCGAGCGTGTATTCTCTTATGTCTCTCTTATGTCTCGTTCATTTAACACTTGCATTTCGTATATGCGGTGTGAAGAGATACAACGAAGCAACATAAAGGTGGGCCCATAAAATGGAGGAGAAAGGTGTACATGAGGAGATGCTCATAGTCAAAGCAACTCACTTCAGCCACATAAAAAAAAAACAACTGGTGGTTTTTTGTTTGAAAAAAGAGGACACAACTTGGAGGCTACATAAATTTCAACTCTTGACCTTTTGAGTGCAAACAAAGTAACAGCCAGCAGAGACGTTGACTTGCAATTTTCATGCATCCATATAATGGGAAGTGGACGGTACACTAAATTGACCAAATCCTAGTCATAATTTTGTTTTTAAAAAGCTAAAACTTAGTTTTCTTAATAATAAAAAAAAAATTCAGTATGTATGTACCCTGGAAGCATTGCCGACAAATATCCGAGAAAGAAGATGCCTACACTCTTGAGATATGTGAACATAATCTGGGATCTTGTATTGCCCGGCCATAATTCGCTGCCAAAATGAGAATCAGAACTCAAAGTCAACATTCAAAATGAAAGTTTTGTCAAACAAAAAAAAAGCTACTTACTTGAATGGTCTTCCTAAAATTTTTTGGATCTTCTTGGTCTTCAAAAGGGTATGCTCCCACAAGCATAACATAAAGTGTAACTCCACATGACCAAACATCAGCCAACTGAACAGAAATAAATCAAAACTTCGTGATCATTGAAGATCGTGCATTGTTGCGTACAATAAGCACACAGAATTCAAACCATTATTAGAAAATAATGGTAATTCTTTACCCTAGGTGTTTAGATCGTTATAAGAAACAAACATCTATAGAAAAAGATAAAATACTTCATGGTCTAAAAGAAAAAGTTCGATGAAAACAGCATTTAGATGTGCTTTTGTAGTTTTGTTGCTTAAAGTGTAAATTAATCAGATGATCACTTGTTTAAATAACAAATGGATAAAAGACTTATTTAAATAACAAATGGATAAAAGAGCATTTAACTCAAAGATCAATAATTTATTTTCCATTTATTTTAATAATATCTTTTTCAACCCATTTACTAATACACATATTTCGTTAATCAGATAATAACTTTTTTGTTGCAATTCTTTGACCCCTAAATAATAAAATAATCATACTCACTTTTTTCAAAAACTGCAAAAACCATGACCTTTCGATAAGAAAGTAGTAAAAACAATTCCACTACATCTAAATATGTCAATTTTGAATATGAAGCCCACAATAAGCTTGCATTTGACAATATTGTAATCTATAAAATACCCAGAATTCATTTCAATGTTTTTATATCAAATGAAAATTAAAAAAGTTACCTTGCCATCATACTCTTTACGCGAAAGAACCTCAGGCGCAATGTATGCAGGAGTTCCAACTGTGGATTTGGGTCTCGAGTGAAGCAAAGATGACTGCAAAACATTATGATAATTAGCATCTGGATCTTAACTTGCAATTTAGTTTTGACCTTCTGTTATTAATATGAGCACCTTTGAGTAACCAAAATCACAAATCTTCAGGCGTGGTGCAGGGCTCCCATCTAAAAGAGTGTTCTCGAGCTTTAAATCTCTATGGCATATTTGCTACACAATTCATGCATAGCATTACAATTCAACATATATGTATATATAATATAATATTCTATCGAGAATCAGATTTTTGTTGAGAACCAAAAAAAAAAAAACATTGTATTACATTACTTTACGTTTAAGTATATAATATGTACTTTTTGTTGTTGAATATCTACATAGAATTATTTTAAGTCTTCAATTAAACTTTTTTTATATGTATATATTGTGTGGTATTAAAATTTATATATTACTTTTTTAAATGTACATATGCATATATATAAATATATGCATAGATGCACATTTTTATAATGAATATATGCAGAGAGGAGAGTGGAGAGATGAGAGAATTAAAGAAAGTGAAAAAAAGGAGTGGGGAGAGAGAATTAAACTATTTTTCTGAATTTACCCTTTTATATTTAATTTTAATTAAATAATTAGTAATTATAATCTATGGTTAGTAATGGCTCTTTTGGTTCTCGCCAATATGTTGGTATAGAATCATGTAAGTTCATTTCTTCAAATGGGCTTTTACCATAAAATGGCAGTAGTGAACTCCTGATATAAGCTGTTGGAAGAAGTACCTAGCCTGAACATATGGTGGATCACATCAAAAAACAAACGCTTATGGCGAAATTAAAATATCTTGATAAAATATTTTTAGACATTTATGCTGAGTGTAAAAACCAGACCTCATCTTCGCTAAATCTTCCAGCATTGCAAATCCTATCAAAAAGCTCTCCTCCAGCAGCGTACTCCATAACAATAGCAAGGTGAGTAGGAGTCAGTACCACCTATAGAAACAGCACAATGATTATAAGCACATGATCCGATACATAAGAGACTTCTACTAGATGGAGCAAAATAGGCGATCAGCAGGCTGGGGCTGGGCACATATAAGAACAGGTAGTTTTTGGTGTGTGCCGAAACAGGCTTGCGAGCCCCTTGGGTCAATCCAAAATACTTTTTCTCCGAATTTGTTTTTATCAATAATCAGTGTCAAATATGATTACAAATTACGAAAGTTACACAAAGTCAAATAATAACCTATTTTTGTCGATAAATGATATACGAAAAATACACTTTTGGTGACTTTGACCTATGACCCACTCAAGAACATGTGTTCTCTATTTTACCCTTTTGATCCACTAAAGATATAACACAACCCAAATCAACTCATTTATAAGTAGATGAGTCAAAATTGCCACATCTAGTTATACCGTCTACAACCCTCAACATTAATAATTTGTAATTATCACGATGAACGGGATGAAGCAAGAGTAGAAGGTTACTTGCCTCTCTAAACCGAATAATGTTTGGGTGCCGAAGCGATCTGTGATTTATGATCTCTCGAGCAACATTCTCATCAATCTACAACCACAAAAATAACATATACCCTCATGGAATTCAGCCACCAGGTCAATATCCAAAGTTCCAAACAAGCCAAAAACACAAGACAAAGGAATTTAATATTAGTTAAGAGAAAAACAAGTGGGCAATATATATAATCAAAGGCAATCATGAATCTAATCCCTATTAACAATTATGTTTGAACTTTTTAACAATTCCATCTTACAGAAACCACCAATTAAACAAAACAAAACAAGATTGAATTAATAAAATAATATTAATAATACGAGGAAAATCGCATCTACCTTATGCCCTCTTTCTATATATTTCATAGCCACAAGCTCTTTGGAAACCTTGTTCCTCATCAACCTTGCTACGCCAAAATTTCCAGATCCTATATCCTTCACCAGCTCGTACTTATCCATGTTCTGTTTATCTAAATTGTCGAAACACGATAACAGAGTTTTATTACGAGAAAAAAAAAACAATATATTCTGATAATTTCAAACTTCCTAACCCTAATTTGATCTAAACCTACCTCAAATGTTCTTCCGGATTCAAAATTCCCGAGCAGAAAATCGTAATCCAGAGAAATCTGCTATCAATTTGAGAGTACACAAATTTCAGCTCAGTTACACAGAAATTGAGCTTCAATTTGTTATAATCCTACACCATGAAAACCGGAAACCCTATTGTTCCGGATAGCAATCGGTGTGATTGAGATAGATTGGCGAAATTATCCAAAGATTGGATATGGATATGGTTGTAATTGGAGTGGAAACAATGCGAGATTGGGGAGGATTGTTGCGAGAATTGGATATGAAATAGCATGCAACGGAGGAGTTCTAATCTGTAGAGGATATGAGAATTGTTTATGGATTGGAGAGAGAATATATATCTAAAAATAGATTTGAAGTTTTCCAGGAAAGAGAGGGATATACATCGACAGGGATGGCGGTGAAGTCAAATAAAAGGGGGTTGAATGAAAAGAACGTGGTTCATCAAGGGTTGAAATTAACAAACATATCTTTGTTTTCTTTTAAAAATTAGAATAGAAAAGGAGTTGCGCATATCATTTTCATTACTAGATATGGAATAGAAATCTCAAGTGTTATGGAGAGATCATCACTATTCTTTTAGAAGAGTTTAAACCCGAAAGGTATTACACATAGAGCACGCGGTATACTGGTGCCGTCCGGTGCCATTCTACACTTTAACGCCGCCATGTGCCGTCAACACCGCCTCCCTCTCCCGTTAAGCCCAAGCGCCATAGAACTACGCCATACCTTTGGCGCGCATTAAAATTCAATTGTGACTGTTTGAATGGTCATTTTTTTTACCATTAAAAAAAATTTCCCTTTTTTCTCTATTGAAACCACATTTTAACCATTCTTCACACCACAAACCATATTATCTTCTAAACTCTCTCAACTCTCATCTCAAAAAACTTATGATTTCCTCTCGTCCAACGATTCAACCGACTCGTCGTCAGACGAAGCCGCGGATATGTTTTTCCAGATGATGGTGAATTATCAGCAATGTCGGCTAAATAGACGAGCGTAACAAACGCTTACCCGAAGAGCTCGTCTTAATCGAAACCGTGAAATGGGGCAAACGAGTCTTCTTAGAGACTATTTCAACGATCCATGCATCTACCCGGCAGGAACGTTTGAACAACGTTTTCGTATGCGACGTTCACTATTTTTAAGAATTGTGAACGATTTAGAACGAGAGAATCCATGGTTCCCGCAAAGAAGCGACGCGAGAGGAAGGATCGGTTTCACTCCATTGCAAAAGTGCACGGCCGCAATTCGAGTTATGGCTTAAGGTGTTACGGGTGATTCCTTCGACGAGTATCTGAGGATGTCCGATCGGACTATTAGGACGTGCATTCAAAAGTTTTGTAAAGCTAATACTTATCGTACAACATGTGTTTAGTAATTTAATTTATATACCATGTTTGTTTTATTCTCATACGTAGTTTTAAAATTAGGTCTTTACAACTTGTATGGAAGAAAATATTTACGCCGAACCAGTGCTAGCGATATTAGACAGTTGTGCGAGTTTCACGAGCAGAAATGGGTTTTTCGTGGGATGCTTGGTAGCATCGACTGCACACATTGGGAGTGGAAGAATTGTCCCAACGCTTGGCGGGGTCAGTTTATGCGAGGTGATCATGGGCATCCAACCATAATGCTCGAAGCCGTTACTTCGTACGATATGTGGATTTGGCATCAATATTTTGGTTTCGCTGGGTCGAACAACGATATCAATATGTTGGATCGATCACCCATTTGGGATGATATTGTGACACCCGACAAATTCAGGTGATTTTCTGGACGAACACGAACAATTATTTATTCGATTTTACATGCATTCATATATCTAATAGGAATTTTAGATGGGTCATCGAGTCCCCAGACGAAAAGTCACACATGAGTCGAGTCGGTTCTGAGTGTTGGTGACAAATTAACTAAACACTAAAACTAATGAACAAACACAAATGGTGGAGCTTATAAGGTTATAATTTTATGTGACCTTTTCTATGATAACCATATCTTATGTGTAAAATATCATGCTAATCCATTGGTTCGTTAGGGGTTAATGAATTACCAACGTATGCTTATTCGATCAAATTGGTGGATTAGGAAAACTATAACTTTAAGTAATGGTTAGACCGGGTACGAAAGTCGGTTTCCATGGGACTCTTATACGAGCTTTTGAGATGTCAAAAGAAAAAAAAATTTAATTTATCCTTATAATTTGAATGGGATTAGAGATAAGGGCCATCTTTGATTCAAATACCAACTCTACCTAATAACCCTCATTCCCTTTTCCTTTGGATCTGTAATATATATCTCCTTTACTAGCTTCACATTCGGTTACTCCCTCCACAAATCCCTCCGATCTCTCTCCCTACTTCACGATTTGTTGCAGCCCCTCTCATCAATCTTGTACGCCACACAGTCCCAAGGAACAATACTAAGTGAGTCGGAGCAAACAGTGAAGGCCACCGACACCGAATCCAAATCCCGATTCAAAGTAAGTCAACTTCGAAAGCTTTCTTTCGAAACCACTGATTGTAGGTCTAAATCCTTCCATGTTCGAAAGCTTTGCGGGTTTTAGTCTGCTGATCTTGTGTGTTATAGCAATATATATGTGCTTTGGGCTGGGGCTGTGAAGAACTTCTTATGTTAATCTTATACTTAGGAGATATAGCCACACATGTATGTTTATTGATGCTATTCATGATTTATTTAGAACTCGATCCGTATGTTTGCAACATGGAACCTGCACATGAGTATTATAAATCTTGGTAAAAGTTGTTGATTGTCAACTGTTCGTAGTAAGGGACATTATTCGAGAGTTTAAAAAAAAATAAAAAATAAAAATAAAAAAAAATTTGCATACTGGTTGTTCGTTCGTAAATGGGGTTTGGGTATGGGGAAGATGACACAGAATACGACCTGTTAAATAGATTGCAATGCTGAGTAATTACCAAATCAAAATCTGCCATGGTGGCTAGGTTGCATGGTTGGCAGCCACAAGGTCGCGATTTCGAACCCAGCGACTAACATTTTTTTGTGTCTTTTTGTTCTTTTCCAAATCCTGTAGTTATTTTAGTATGAAGAGAACTGCTTTAAAATATAAGAACTGGCTGTTAACTACAAATCAGGAATTGTCCTAATTGTTAAGGCTTAGGTTTGGCAACTTAGAGGTCGCGAGTTCTAGCCCATCGCACTGCGACAATTATTTTTCTTTTTAATTCTGTTTCATTAGTAGGAAGTTCACACCAGAATTCTGATTAATAAATTAGGGATAGAACTAAATAAACAAACATGAACCTAGCCCAGTTGGTAGTAGGTGTCGTTGTAGACTGAAGGGTCGCGGGTTCAAACCTAGCGCCCAACAACTTTTTATTATATTTTCTTTCTTTGCTTTTTCTTTCTTTTCCTTGTATTAATATAATACATGTGTTACATGATATTTTCGTAAAAGTGTTACCTTTGATGTAAAGCATGACACACAAAATATATAACTACACTTTTAGATTTCTATAACTTGCGTATTTATTTTACTAAACGACCTAATGGCATTACGACATATCTTGCATGATAAATGATCAGGAAATTGTTGATCTTATGAAATCTCGATAGTTAACCTAGAGCATTTAAGAT
>JBCNJP010000013.1:11911762-12098034 GCA_039602395.1 Deinandra increscens subsp. villosa
TCCTCACTAAGAAGTATTCCTATAATGTCTCTGGGAACTGGTGGAGGAATAATGATGTTTGCAGCCAGAGGACTTATCAGATTTCTCTGATCCGAACCCAGTTGTGTCTTTCCCAACTTGACTAGTTACAACAGCATGTCACAATTCATTTCCAGCATTTAGCATTCGCTTATTTCTTTCCTGATTGCAATCATACTTGACCTGCAGCTCATCATATTTTTGTTGCAGTTCAGTTAATTTCTATGTCAGCTCAGATATCTCAATCCTAGCCCGATCATGTAAAATAGTCTTCTCCGTTGCTAGCTTTTGATATTTCTCAATGTCTAGTTTTTGGGATTTTACTTTCGCTTCACTCTTTTGCCATCTACCCCTGAATGAACTTCTTTCGCATTTTATTTCAAACAGTTCTATCTCATAATTTTTACAAATTTGCCTAAGTCCAGGAATTAAACGTGCACAAGTAGGATTGGGGCATATCTTAGTTTCATCAACTTCAGCTGCGAAAGCATCCTTGTTCTCAACCAAATTATTTTCTTCAACCTCTGAACTCATTTTCTTTCTTTAGATATGCAGCTTCTGAAAATTTAGAAAAAACGGCAAAAACGGCAAAATCACTATTCAAAGAATAGTGTCAAAAACTTAAAACTGAAAAACGGAGGCCTTCGGAGTGGAATTTGAGGGTCCAAACGAGCTCCCCTGGACGTTAGTCTGGGGTAATTCTGGGCTTGTTGTCACGAACGTCGTGTAAAAATTTGAGCTTCTAACTCCAAGCGAGTCAAAAGTTACGCCCGTTTCCGTGAAAGTGTGAAATAGTAACTTTTTGCCGCAAAAGAAGAGTTTCCGATCGTAAACCCCGTTTGCGATCGTAAACACCAGATTCCGATAAAACTGAATCGTAAACCCGTTTCCGGTCCAATAAAATCGTAAACTCCTGATTCCTATCGAGTAGAATCGTAAACACCTGATTCCGATAAAACTAAATCGTAAACTCGAATTTCTTGGTCGTAAACACTCAAAAATCAGTTCTTGAAGTCGTAAACACCAAAACGATGAAGAACACCAAGAACACCCACTCGTAAACACCTGAAATCACCCAGAAACTGATCGTAAACTCAAATCTGATGAAGAACACTGATCGTAAACTTCAAGAACAGCTTCAAAACCTTCAAAAATCGAACCTTTTTCCAGAAAACACTTGAATCCAATACCGTGAGAACCTCGAATCAGTGATTCTTGGCTCTGATACCAATTGTAGGTCCAAAAACAACAACCGTTCACGATATTCTATCAATCACGAGTGCGGAATCCAAGTGATTGATTGATTCAAGATAAGAGATGAGAAGAATATTAGAAAACGATTAATATAAATGATAAAAACCTGATCTTTGCACACAAGACGAACTTATCGGGTACAAGATAAGAAATCGTAAACTAGATCTCTCGGGTTTACGATCGTAATCAGCTCCCTCTCTCTAGAATCGTAAACAGCAAGCCCCAAATGAGGAGGTCTAGAGGGGTTTATATAGGCACCCCAATGGGTTTACTATTGGGCCTCTTGAGTCATAAACCCAATAGTAAACTCAAGCCCAACCATAAACTAGCCTACATACAATAACCAAACTAGTCTACTAAACTAATGAAACCCTCTAAGCCCAGCCCAATATATTTAATATTACAAGCCTCATAATCTAGTCTCTACAGAAAGACTCATTAAATTTCATCTCTATTTTTCGATTATATCCAACACAACTCCTGTTGGATACAATCGAGTAAACCTAGCTCTGCATCTCAAAAACTCCGAAAGAAATATTATTTTGATTGGTCTCTCTGATTTAGGGGAATTTGGTTTAACTGAAAAAGTTAATAAATAAAATTAGATGATGCTTATCCAAAGTAAAAGTGAATATAAACTTATTTAGATATTCACTATTTAATTTTATTTTTAAAAGTGTCTAATTTATGATGGAGGGAACCTCGTTCATGTGCGTGGAGCACGAGTAGTAGACTATTTGTTTTTTGGATTTTAAGTCAAAGTTGTATATGGATTTTTTTAGATAAATATCTAATTAATGATATTATAAGGAAAAAAAAAGTAGTCATTTAATAAATTATTTTAAATGAAATGGGTAAATATGTAATAAATATAGTTTAGGAATGAGATATATGTAATTAAATTTTAGGCTTGAATAAATATTTAATAAAATGACTTAGTATGGATATATATGTAGATTCCCTTAAAATAATAGTGGTGATCTCGATAAAAGTGAGAGTTCTATTTTTTTTTTTGAACAACAAGAGATTTTATTCCCCAAAAACAAGAGCCCCGGGTGTAGCAAGGAACTACAACCCAAAGGAACGCAACACCAAAGTTACATACACATGTTGATCCAATCTATCTTCTTTTTACTTCTACTATTACACCACAAGCCGGTGAGACTTTTAACATTACAAATCACCCTATTGACCGACGGTCTCCTATCTTGAAACGCCACCTCATTTCTTTCTTTCCAAAGACTCCAAATGACCACGTAAATGACCGCTTGCAAGATCGTACCTTTGTCCTTAGTCACTTTTGCTGATTTGTACCATTGCAGCAGATCAAGCACCTCACCGCCGCCACTGATCGGAATTTTGAACCACGTCGCCACCCAGTTTCAAACAGTCGTCGCCACAACACAATCCTTCAAAAGGTGTTTGCTTGTCTCCCTTTTATCGCCACATATTCTGCACATATTAGAAGCTAAAGGGATACCTCGCTTGACCAATGCATCCGCCGTGGCAAAGCGATCCCCGTGCACACGCCAAAGGAAACAATTCACCTTCATAGGGAGGAGTTTACACCAGCTGAAACTCGATATTTGCTGCTGTCCCGTCGTCTCTGCCAGTTTAATCCGGACCTCCTTATCCACTGCCCATTGTACCAGTGTATCGAAGCCTCCATATCCACCCCTTTTCCTTTTAAAATTTTCGCTGCATTCACAATGTTCTTCCACACTCCGGTGATCCCAAGTTTGCACGGGAACACCTCGGGTTGACCTGCCACCCCATGTATCGCCTTTACAACCTCCGTCCAAAGGCTGCCATCTTCATGTTTAAGCCTCCATAACCATTTGCTTAGGAGGCTTAGGTTAAAATCTTCCAATCTAACAAGACCGAAGCCACCAAATTTCTTAGCCTTGCAAACCTCTTCTTTATTGACCCAATGAATCTTTTTAGAATCTTCATTCCCACCCCAAAGGAACCGAAAACAGATTTTATCCAACTCGGAAAGTACCGCCTTGGGAGCCTTGTAAAGAGAGAAAACATAAGTGGGGAGGCTGTCAAGGACGCTTTTCATAAGGGTTAACCGACCACCAAAAGAGAGATTTTTCGCTTTCTACCTTGAAAGCCTTTTTCTAACCACATTAATAATCGACTCCCAAAACACCAACATATTTGCGCCGACTTTCATGCCCAAATAATCAAAAGGCAAAGACTCCCCTGAGCATCCAAGAAAGCTAGCAAAAAAGATTTCTTTCCACCTCCCCCACATTTACCCCATAAAGTGCGCACTTGTCGAAGTTGACCTTGAGCCCCGAAACTAGGTAGAAGCATCGAAGGATACGAACTAAGTTGTGAACATTCGACTCACACCAATCACCAATAATCATGGCGTCGTTGGCGTAAAAGAGGTGACTAAGGACCGGTCCATCCTTAGGAAGTTTCACCCCTTTAAGAATACCCACGTCTCTAGCCCTACAAATCATCCAATCCAAGGCCTCCATAACTACCACAAAGAGATATGGGGAGAGGGGATCACCTTGTCGAACACCCCGGTAACAATTAAACTCATCGGTCGGAGACCCATTAATAAGAACCGACGCTCTTGCCGACTTGAGTATTCCGCAAACCCAACTCCTCCACTTCTCCGGTAAGCCCATTTGAAACATAATGGAATCAATGAACTCCCAATCCATGGAATCATAAGCTATGCGGAAATAAATTTTAAACAATAAACCTTTCCTCTTTGTAGCTTTCCACCACGACACCACCTCGTTAATGATAAGAGGGCCATCCACAATGTTTCTTCCGGCTACGAAACCAAGTTGAGTCTCCGAGATGATGGAGCCGAGAACCTTCTTCATTCTACCTGTAAGGACATTAGAAATAATTTTCGATAAGCTACCAATTAGACTAATTGGTCTATAATTGCCAAGATCTGTAGCATTATCCGACTTGGGGATTAATTGGAAGAAGGACGACGCACAACCATGAGACACGGTTTTATGATTATAAAAGTGTTCCATCATCATCACCACATCGTTCTCCAAATCCTTCCAAAAAAATTTGTAAAACCCAAGATTGAAACTGTCCGAACCGGGAGCTTATCCCCATCACAATCCCAGATAGCTTGCTTTATTTCTTCCTTAGAGAAAGGTTACACCAACGTATCTCCCTGCATCGCTGCAATAGAATTAATTCCATCACAATTCGCAACTCCTTTTCTATTCTAATTTCTAAAAGAAAACAAAGATATGTTAATTTCAACCCTTGATGAACCACGTTCTTTTCATTCAACCCCCTTTTATTTGACTTCACCGCCATCCCTGTCGATGTATATCCCTCTCTTTCCTGGAAAACTTCAAATCTATTTTTAGATATATATTCTCTCTCCAATCCATAAACAATTCTCATATTCTCTACAGATTAGAACTCCTCCGTTGCATGCTATTTCGTATCCAATTCTCGCAACAATCCTCCCCAATCTCGCATTGTTTCCACTCCAATTACAACCATATCCATATCCAATCTTTGGATAATTTCGCCAATCTATCTCGATCACACCGATTGCTATCCGAACATTAGGGTTTCCGCTTTTCATGGTGTAGGATTATAACAAATTGATGCTCAATTACTGTGTAACTGGAGCTGAAATTTGTGTATTCCCAAATTGATAGCAGATTTCTCTGGATTACGACTTTCTGCTCGGGAATTTGAATCCGGGAGAACATTTGAGGTAAGTTTCGATCAAATTAGGGTTATGAAGTTTTAAATTATCAGAATATATTGTTTTTTTTTCTCGTAATAAAACTCTGTTATCGTGTGTCGACGATTTAGATAAACAGAACATGGATAAGTACGAGCTGGTGAAGGATATAGGATCTGGAAACTTTGGCGTAGCAAGGTTGATGAGGAACAAGGTTTCCAAAGAGCTTGTGGCTATGAAATATATAGAAAGAGGGCATAAGGTAGATGCGATTTTCCTCGTATTATTAATATTATTTTATTAATTCAATCTTGTTTTGTTTTGTTTAATAATTGGTGGTTTCTGTAAGATGGAATTGTTAAAAAGTTCAAACATAATTGTTAATAGGGATTAGATTCATGATTGCCTTTGATTATATATATTGCCCACTTGTTTTTCTCTTAACTAATATTAAATTCATTTGTCTTGTGTTTTTTGCTTGTTTGGAACTTTGGATATTGACCTGGTGGCTGAATTCCATGAGGGTATATGTTATTTTTGTGGTTGTAGATTGATGAGAATGTTGCTCGAGAGATCATAAATCACAGATCGCTTCGGCACCCAAACATTATTCGGTTTAGAGAGGCAAGTAACCTTCTACTCTTGCTTCATCCCGTTCATCGTGATAATTACAAATTATTGATGTTGAGGGTTGTAGATGGTATAACTAGATGTGGCAATTTTGACTCATCTACTTATAAATGAGTTGATTTGGGTTGTGTTATATCTTTAGTGGATCAAAAGGGTAAAATAGAGAACACATGTTCTTGAGTGGGTCATAGGTCAAAGTCACCAAAAGTGTATTTTTCGTATATCATTTATCGACAAAAATAGGTTATTATTTGACTTTGTGTAACTTTCGTAATTTGTAATCATATTTGACACTGATTATTGATAAAAACAAATTCGGAGAAAAAGTATTTTGGATTGACCCAAGGGGCTCGCAAGCCTGTTTTGGCACACACCAAAAACTACCTGTTCTTATATGTGCCCAGCCCCAGCCTGCTGACCGCCTATATTGCTCCATCTAGTAGAAGTCTCTTATGTATCGGATCATGTGCTTATAATCATTGTGCTGTTTCTATAGGTGGTACTGACTCCTACTCACCTTGCTATTGTTATGGAGTACGCTGCTGGAGGAGAGCTTTTTGATAGGATTTGCAATGCTGGAAGATTTAGCGAAGATGAGGTCTGGTTTGTTCGCCCAGCATAAATTTCTAGAAATATTTTATCAAGATATTTTAATTTCGCCATAAGCGTTTGTTTTTTGATGTGATCCACCAAATTTTCAGGCTAGGTACTTCTTCCAACAGCTTATATCAGGAGTTCACTACTGCCATTTTATGGTAAAAGCCCATTAGAAGAAATGAACTTACATGATTCTATACCAACATATTGGCGAGAACCAAAAGAACCATTACTAACCATAGATTATAATTACTAATTATTTAATTAAAATTAAATATAAAAGGGTAAATTCAGAAAAATAGTTTAATTCTCTCTCCCCACTCCTTTTTTTCACTTTCTTTAATTCTCTCATCTCTCCACTCTCCTCTCTGCATATATTCATTATAAAAATGTGCATCTATGCATATATTTACATATATGCATATGTACATTTAAAAAAGTAATATATAAATTTTAATACCACACAATATATACATATAAAAAAAGTTTAATTGAAGACTTAAAATAATTCTATGTAGATATTCAACAACAAAAAGTACATATTATATACTTAAACGTAAAGTAATGTAATACAATGTTTTTTTTTTTTTTTGGTTCTCAACAAAAATCTGATTCTCGATAGAATATTATATTATATATAAATATATGTTGAATTGTAATGCTATGCATGAATTGTGTAGCAAATATGCCATAGAGATTTAAAGCTCGAGAACACTCTTTTAGATGGGAGCCCTGCACCACGCCTGAAGATTTGTGATTTTGGTTACTCAAAGGTGCTCATTTATTAATAACAGAAGGTCAAAACTAAATTGCAAGTTAAGATCCAGATGCTAATTATCATAATGTTTTGCAGTCATCTTTGCTTCACTCGAGACCCAAATCCACAGTTGGAACTCCTGCATACATTGCGCCTGAGGTTCTTTCGCGTAAAGAGTATGATGGCAAGGTAACTTTTTTAATTTTCATTTGATATAAAAACATTGAAACGAATTCTGGGTATTTTATAGATTACAATATTGTCAAATGCAAGCTTATTGTGGGCTTCATATTCAAAATTGACATATTTAGATGTAGTGGAATTGTTTTTACTACTTTCTTATCGAAAGGTCATGGTTTTTGCAGTTTTTGAAAAAAGTGAGTATGATTATTTTATTATTTAGGGGTCAAAGAATTGCAACAAAAAAGTTATTATCTGATTAACGAAATATGTGTATTAGTAAATAGGTTGAAAAAGATATTATTAAAATAAATGGAAAATAAATTATTGATCTTTGAGTTAAATGCTCTTTTATCCATTTGTTATTTAAATAAGTCTTTTATCCATTTGTTATTTAAATAAGTCTTTTATCCATTTGTTATTTAAACAAGTGATCATCTGATTAATTTACACTTTAAGCAACAAAACTACAAAAGCACATCTAAATGCTGTTTTCATCGAACTTTTTCTTTTAGACCATGAAGTATTTTATCTTTTTCTATAGATGTTTGTTTCTTATAACGATCTAAACACCTAGGGTAAAGAATTACCATTATTTTCTAATAATGGTTTGAATTCTGTGTGCTTATTGTACGCAACAATGCACGATCTTCAATGATCACGAAGTTTTGATTTATTTCTGTTCAGTTGGCTGATGTTTGGTCATGTGGAGTTACACTTTATGTTATGCTTGTGGGAGCATACCCTTTTGAAGACCAAGAAGATCCAAAAAATTTTAGGAAGACCATTCAAGTAAGTAGCTTTTTTTTGTTTGACAAAACTTTCATTTTGAATGTTGACTTTGAGTTCTGATTCTCATTTTGGCAGCGAATTATGGCCGGGCAATACAAGATCCCAGATTATGTTCACATATCTCAAGAGTGTAGGCATCTTCTTTCTCGGATATTTGTCGGCAATGCTTCCAGGGTACATACATACTGAATTTTTTTTTATTATTAAGAAAACTAAGTTTTAGCTTTTTAAAAACAAAATTATGACTAGGATTTGGTCAATTTAGTGTACCGTCCACTTCCCATTATATGGATGCATGAAAATTGCAAGTCAACGTCTCTGCTGGCTGTTACTTTGTTTGCACTCAAAAGGTCAAGAGTTGAAATTTATGTAGCCTCCAAGTTGTGTCCTCTTTTTTCAAACAAAAAACCACCAGTTGTTTTTTTTATGTGGCTGAAGTGAGTTGCTTTGACTATGAGCATCTCCTCATATACACCTTTCTCCTCCATTTTATGGGCCCACCTTTATGTTGCTTCGTTGTATCTCTTCACACCGCATATACGAAATGCAAGTGTTAAATGAACGAGACATAAGAGAATACACGCTCGATATGTTTGAATTTATCAAATATTTGATATAGGTAGCAAAAATGGGAGGGTTGGGTTACTGGTTTGAGATGGGTATATTTGGTGTGGGTTGACTCAGTCACTTTTTTTATCCATCTAATAAAGCTTCTTTAAAAATAATTAATGCGACAAATATGGTTACAAAAGCAACATATTGCAATACATACCTTATTGTTTGCATAATGCACTTTAGATGGTTATATGCTTGGTTTTAAAAAGCGCGCTTTAGGCGCGATTAATCACAAAGCGCACTTAGGCGCAGGCTGATGCGCTTCTTGTAACTGAAAGCGCAGATTTCCCAAAAGCGGCCGCTACAGTGAGCTTTTTTCAAAAGCGCAGAGCGCTGGAAATCACGCTTTTTGTACATATTACGTTCTTGCAAAAACTGGCCCACTTAACTTAGTTAAATCAGGCCCAAATAACTTAGGAATGTTCTAAAAATGGCCTGATATCATTAATTAGTAGATGGCGGTAAAAATTGGAGGGAACTAGGAGTCCTTTGGCGGTAAAAAAATGGAGGGAATCTTGGAAGAATTCACATAAGGTAAGTTAAATAGCCACTTTTGAGGATATTCTCAGCAGGGTGCCAGGGTTTTTTTCTTTCCCTCTGTTCCTTAATTCCGCTCAATTCCACTCAATTCCTCATTCCTCAATCTACTCTGCTTCTCGACAGTCTCTAAGAATTCAAGTAGTTTGCTTACATCTTTTATAAATCATAAATTCAAGTACTTGAAATCTTTGGTTGAGGTTAGTGTTTAATTTCTTATTTGTCTTAGATCAGATTATAGTTTTTTAGGCTCATATTTAATCTGTACTATTACCATCTGCTAAGAAAGTATGAATCTGTTATTCTGTTTACGATTGTTAGACATTTTTCAGATTATTATATAGCTGCTTTTTCTGTTTATGATTGAATTGTATTAGTTATTTAATATATATAGCTGTTTATGTTGTTTTTGTTTCTGTTTATAATTGAATTGTATTATATAGTTGCTGTTTATGTTGTGCTACTTTGTTATTTTCTTATTCGGTTGTCTTTTGCTACTACTTAAACAACCTTTTTGATATATCTATATTATGGTTTAAGTATGTTTGATAGTTAATGTGTTAAAGTGACTTATAAGTTATAACTATTATATATATTTTTGTTTAACATGTGCGCTTCGCGTACGAAAAGCCCACCGCTTTTGCGCTCTTTTTTTTGACCTTGGCGCTTTTGTGCGCTTTGAGCTTTTTAAAACCAAGGTTATATGCATAAATGAGTTGAGCCTAAGCATGACTAAACTCAAGTTTGACTTGTTTTTGCGCTCTTTTTTTTGACCTTGGCGCTTTTGTGCGCTTTGAGCTTTTTAAAACCAAGGTTATATGCATAAATGAGTTGAGCCTAAGCATGACTAAACTCAAGTTTGACTTGTTTAACTTAAGAGTGCCCGAGCTCTATTTCTAAAGCTCAAGCTTGGCTCATTTGTCATTTAATTATCACTCAACTACCATTGATTCTTATATATAACTGTTTTGCTATTTTTAATTATATATGACAAAAATATATAATATATTTATTTTTATAATTATATATATGATAATATATGTTGTATAATTATACATTAAGTTATATTATATACATATTATAGAATTAGGTTCTGGTAAAAAGGTTTTTTTTCCTAAGTGTAGGAAACAATCACGCGCTGATACGTGGACAAAATGCGCTAACATACCATGCCAAAAAAATGAAAAAAGTGCTAACACACTTTACACATGGATGCACCGTGTAATTTTGTAAAGTGTGTTAGCGTGTTTTTCTTGCAAGTGTGTTAGCGTGTTTTTCTTGCAAGTGTGTTAGCATGTGTTGCTTCCTACACTTCCTATAAAAATTACATTTTTAGTATAACCCTACTCTATTATTATATTTATATAATATCCCGATGTACGAAGGTAGCTCTTGACCTTGTTCACTAACCAAGCTTCAATTTATGTTTTGAGTTTTGCCTGAGCTCGATTTAAGGTTTTAGCAAGTCGATGCCGAGTGGCTCATGAGCGGCCCGGCTCGTTTACACCTATTTGGTCCATTTGCCATGTCTATTTTTTAGCAGGGCGGTTGGGATTAGACGTAACCCAAATTGACCAGTCTATTTTTCCCTTCTGTTTTATTGTTGCTGCAGAGACTTAGCCTAAAAGATATCAAAAGCCATCCATGGTTCCTGAAGAATCTGCCAAGAGAACTAACCGAAGCAGCTCAAGCTGTGTATTACAAGAAGGAAAACCCGACATTCTCTCCACAAAGTGTGGAGGAAATCATGAAAATTGTCGAAGAAGCAAGATCCCCTCCCGCTGCTTCTCGTTCCATCGGTAGATTCGGGTGGGGCCAGGAAGAAGAAGAAGAAGAGGAAGACGTAGATGACAAACAAAATGAAACCGAAGATGATGAAGATGAGTATGATAAAAGAGTCAAAGAAGCTCATCAAAGTGGAGAAGTTTGCCTTGCGTAAAACCTTTCACTTTTTTCTTTTTTAGTCTTTCGGTTTGTAAAAAACTGTCGATTTTACTACTTGAGGGGAGCATAATAATCAATGTATGATGCAATGTGGGCTTGAATCTAGTTTTGGTCATGTATCTTTCTTGTCACCCGTAGTCGGATCGTGGGTTTTTTGGAGTGATTAATGTTAGATTAATTTTCAAGTTCTTTGTATTGCAAAATGATATCAAATGTTTCATGTTGTTTTAAGGATGCATCAAAATTTGAATATGGTCTTGGGTCATCCATATTTGGTTTCATCAGAAGGCAGCAGGGTTGTTATATAGAAACGGGAAATAAAGCAAAAGATAGGTGAGGATCGAATTGGGATATAGACTCACCACCCCAACTTGAATCGAAGAGCTTCCTAACTGAATATCGGATACAGAAAATCACTACCGAGATTCAAGTGTCGGTTTCAAAGGTCACCATCCAAGATGCTAAACTTGGATTGGCAATGGAAAAATTATGAACTCTCAGAAACTAGAGAACATAAACTATTTATTTTTAACTCAAAACTCACTACCGCTTTTCTTTGCAAATGGTCTAGTACATATAAAGTTTAATCACTAATTTACGTCCTAAAATCTAGGAAATTTAAAAGGCTACGTACTACTTGTAAAGCAAATAAAACAACCTAATAAGCATGAAAACTAACACCATAATGAACTGGTGGGGACGAAAGACCATTATGGAACGTGGCTCCTTCGCGTGCATGGGAGTTTTGTGTTTTATGGATCTTCAACCATTATCATGGGGCTCCATCCGACCCAATTCAGGACCCGGATCACGAAAAGCCGACCCATTCGATGCCTCTAACCCGTACTTGTTTGTTGTTCCGAACCCGCAAGAAATGATGTCCCCAACGACAATTTTTCGAATAAGCATATTGCTATCATCCTCCCGATCTTCAGAAAAGTTTGTCCTCAAACTTTGATCAAGTAGTCTAAGTTTAGGCATGCTCGCATTGTTCAATTCATTCTCGGTAGACATGGTATAAAAACCACCTTTCATCTTGCACCTGGGTTGCTTGAAATGCCACTACGACCGGAACCTAATTACTTCAACAAAAGTATCAAAATGAAGTCCCCAAGGTTTAGGAGCTTTTTCTGTTGGACGTATAATTTTGTTGCTTCATGTGATATATAGTATAACATCCGTGTCTGACCCATTTACAAAACTCGACCCAAATTTGAACTTGTCACACAAATCAAGTTTTGATTTAACAATTATCAAAAGAATTTGTCTTTTAAATTATGTTCAAGATATTCCATAATCATTTTTGAAAGCAAAATAATAAATTTGGAAACTTTTAGGTTAAACGATTTGCTTAAAACAAAAATAAAGCAATTTTTAGCTTTTACGCGATTTCGGTATTCGGTTTATCGTTTACCGGGAATCTCGGAGTTTTTATCTCAAAATATATAATTTGGAATAGCCCACAATCATTTTATAAGTCAAAATTCAATTGGTTAAATTATAAATTAATTTTGTTAACTAAAACGCAAATAAATGAATTTACCGTTTTTCATGCAAATCCCGTATTAACTATTTTTATGTTCCATAATATTTTATAAGGTTATTATAAGTTGCTCGTAAAATATTAGAGGCTATAAGGTTATTATAAGTTGCTCGTAAAATATTAGAGGCTAACGAGTTAAAACGAGGACGAACAAATAAAAAGAAAATAAATATATATTAAATATGTATTTATAAACCTCGTTACGTGTTTCCTAAGACTTAGGAAACCATGAGAAATCATTCTAAACTATTTTTGGGCATAAAATATTAAGTTTCTCAACGTTTAGGGGTTAAAATCGCACAAAATAGAAGTCCAGGGTCTAAACCGTAAATAAAAAAGTTTAGGGGCTGAAACTGCCAAACCCCCAAACTGCTTCGCGGGTCGCGAAGCTCCGGACCCTCCCCTTCGCGTACCGCCGCCCAATTCCACCATTTGGCCGCGATTCAACCACGTTTTTCTTTCTTTTTCTCCACGATTGAGGCCCCTAGGTATCAGTTTACTACAATTACTCAGCATGAATTGTGTCTAACCAGATTGCGCCTCTAACAGTATATAAAGGACCTCAGATCCATCATCTAATCTAACCAATTTCTCAATTCTTTCTCCCAAAAACCCTAAAACGAACTAGAAAGTTGTTCATTCAAATTCAATGAATTGGAAAAGTGTTTAGAGCTCAAATTCTGCAGTTCCTCATCATTGGGTATGATCTACAATAGCCTATCTCAGTTTTTGATAATATTGTCTCTAAGTATGTTTTCTAAAAATGTATAAAAACTAGTGTTCTTGAGCTTGTTTTTATAAAATTGGGTGATCGGGTTGGAATTAGGGTCTGAATTATTGTAGGTAATCCTAAAATAATGTGTTTTAAGAAAGCCCTAAGTTAATTTCAAGTTTTGGAAAGGTTTGGTATTTTATCTAAAAATCAGTCAAAATTAGGGTTTTCGTAACGTTGTTCAGCCAAAATTGAGTAAACGGTGTTGAATTAAAGTTTGATATTTAATATATTATAATGAATAAAACCCTAAGTTTTTACAATTTTATAAAAATGTTAATGTATTTAATAGATACGTTAAAACTAGGGTTTTCACGACGTTGCTTTGTCAAAATTGAACAAACGGGTTAAATTTAGGGCTAATCTTTTAAGATATATTATAAAATAATATTTTGAGTAAAAACCCTAAGTTTATTCCATTTAATAAAAGATTTTGCTATTTAATTGGTAAATATTTTAAAATTAGGGTTTTGAATATGATTATTTAATATTGAACAAACCGGAATGTATTAGGACTTGGTTTTTGGTCTTAGATCATGTTTATATATATAATAAGAATATATGAGTCCAAAGTGATAAATAATCAAGTATTAAAAATTCCGAGTGAAACGAATACTTGAAGTTCGTGCGGACCAGAAGGGTAGCCTGTACTCTGGGGTTTCTGGCAAAGCGATGGTGTCACATAAATCCCAACTGGACCTGGCATAGTTCACTGGGCGATCCTAGGGTGAGCGTTTAGTTATAGGAATGCGCATCTTCATATTATCACTAAACCCTAATTTCCCGATAAAGGGCAAAATGGTCTTTTAATCAAATAGAACCTAACACTCCTTAAGTCCCTCGTGTCCTTAAAACTATAATCATTATGATTTTCTATATTCATTTAGCATGTTCGTTTCATTAGGATAACTCCAAGTTGTTATCTCTCGTAATTGGTTCCATCTTTTGTTTCCAATCTACTCATCAGGTGAGTAATCTCTGCCCCTTTTCTCCTTTTCACTTTGCGGTGTAACATGTATCCTATATCGATAAGCTTTCCAATGGTTCTAAATTGCAAATGCGTATGTGCTCTGTGAATAAATTATGTGTTATATAATGTGTGGTAGGATTTGCCAATATGTGGATTCCAAGGGATTTCAACAAGCTTTCAATTTGCCAATTGTACTGATATGTTATGTTACGCATTATTCTGACATATAACACTTCGCATTTTTTTTCAGTAAAAATATATATATATACTTAAACCAGGATTGCGCACCAACTACTTTTGTAGTTGACACTTGATTTTATAAATGTTGCAGGAATAAATACTTGAGCTATGTTGTGATCACGCTAGGATTGTTGCACCTAGATTAAAGACTTTAAATTAGTTTTGAAATGTATTCACTATGTTTATCTTTATTATACGTTACTTTTAATTGATAAATAAAAAAGGGCAATGTTTAAGTATTACAACTTATTTTAGTTTTCATGTGCATCTGGACAATCATTGCGCCCCTACATATTCCGTCGTCGGTTGAGGTGTCACTGATTGGTATCAGAGCCTTGACTATATGGATTTAGGTTATTAGAACTGGATAACCTAGACTATATGCCTTAGGTTTCCTACATGATTAACTCATGTCTGCATGCCTATTATTTATTATATCATGTCTTTAGTTGCTGCTTAAACTTGTCTTTCTTAGATCTCACCTTTACCTTGACACTTGACACACATGTGTACACTAATATCTTCTGGCTTCCTAGCCTCTATCCTTAGTAATGGTCCCTTACATGCCATTTTAGGATCTGAAAATTCTTATTTTGAAAATTCCTTCGGAGTTAGATTCCTAGTTGTAGACGTGTAGTATCTGGAAGAGGAAAGGCACCGGTAGCAAGATGTCTATTTAGGCAGGCATTGCGTATGAATTCTGATCAGCCGTATGGACCTCGATGCCTACCTAGAAGTCTTTGGTGAGAGTGTTGGAACCAATTAGGTCAAAGCATGTCAATTACTGTTACAGATCCCAATTAACTCTGATTAGTCACGGGCTGTAGTTTCTCAATCAAGAAACGAATGCCATTCCATTATGTTTTACTAAAACAACATGATTTCTTCTCTATCCCTTATTTAAAACCTCATGATTTCTGAATTCACATGTTTTGTAAAAATATTCCCCTTCATAATCCAAAATCAATTATCAACGATGACTTATCCATTGTCTCATGAACATTCCTTCTCTTTAGAATGTCAATTCACTCCAACAGACAACGCAAGGACAACTCAAACTGCAAGATGGCCTCACTGATTGCCAACAAATGGCAAAGGTCGTCCCAAACATGGTGCTGCAACTTCATCAAAACCTAACCGCTAATCCTGCCCATCATGGTGTTGCCAACACTTGCTCCTTTAAACACTTCAACTCCTGTAACCCTCCCAAATTTACTGGATCTAAAGGCCCTACCGGTCTACTTCAGTGGTTCGAGGGCATGGAGAACACCTTCACCAACAGTGATTGTCGTGAGAATTTAAAAGTCTGTCATGCAACCAGTTTTCTAACCAAGAAAGCACTTACCTGGTGGAATGGCGAGAAACGACTTCGTGGTTCTGAAAACGCTCTAGCTTTGACTTGGAATAAACTCAAGGATATAATAAAGAAAGAATACTGCCCGCGTAGTGAAATGAAGAATTTAGAGGATAAATTTCACGATTTGGAACAAGAAAGTGGAGAAAGTCAAGCCTATATCTATCGTTTCCAAGAACTGAAGCTCCTGTTACCTGATTTGGTCCTCTCTACACAACGATGCATTGAAAAATACATTGGTGGTCTGCCTATGCTCATCCAAGACGCTCTATGGGGAAGAAATTCCGTAACACTCGACGATGCTATGCGTCTTGGAAAACGGTTGACTGATAATCATGCTAGAAAAGGCACTTTGACCCAGAAAGGAGACAAGAAGGAAGTGAAAACCAAAAAGACTGAGACTAAGAAAGAAGTTCATGTTGAATCATCATCTAACAATACTAACAACAAAAGGAGGAAAGCTAAGAGCTTTGTTGTATCCGCCACTGCCATTCCCGCTATTCCTGTTTCTCAAGTTGCTCCCGTTGCTCCACCAGTTAAGAAACCATATAATGGTTCTTACCCTTTGTGTAATACTTGCCAACATCATCGTCCCGTAAACTCACCTGGCCATATGTGCTATAATTGTAATCGATATGGTCACTTTCAAAAGGCATGTCGTCTACCTCCAAGAGCTCAACCTCAAATAGTTCCACCCATAGCTCCAGCACCTGCTCAGACTGCTGTTATTCCTTTCCGTGCCTACTATAATTGTGGTCAACCTGGGCACTTTAGAAATACTTGCCCTTTGCTTACTTTTATGAATATTCCCAACCCTCCAGTTGACAACACAAACCGTGGAGTCCATGTACGAGTTCCAACCTTGATGATGTTTGACGTACTCAATTAAAGCTTAGTAAGGACTAGAAACCGTTATCAGTTTTGTTGTAGTAATGTATCTATATCGTGTTGAAATAAAAGCTTTTATCTCTTTCGATTTTATCATTTCTCAATATCCAATTACTTACACAAAGAATACGTATTCATTCGATGTAGTTCCCCACTTTGAGGAACACCCATTCATTAAAGATGATACATCTCGAATGTACATCACCCGTCCAATGGACCTGTCACCACATATGGAAATTCTTATAGTAACGACATCTTCGAGAGAATTCACAAAATCGCTTATCTCCTCAAGATCAATTCTCGTTATTAGCATTATCCCTATACGGAATAATTACTTATTTCTGATTCCTAGAAACCATGATTTAATCTGGTCTTGATTCCCGTATTGAGCTTATTAAAGGAAAGATTATGACATCCAATTTGCATTATCATTCGAATGGTGATTCATTCAAATAATGATCTGCATTTCGATATCAAGTGGTCAATTCGTATTATTATTTGAATGGTGATTCATTTAAATGGTAATTTCATGTTGTATCACTATCTTTTCCTCAAATGGATTAATCAAGTATTTCTGTTAAACGTTCCTCTTACATTATCACATCTTTAATCAGCGATGATCGAAATTACTCTAAATCATGAAATGCCTCTAAATCCTCTTATTGCTCTGGTCAGTCCAAGACTTATACATACTACACCTAAACAATTGTGTGTGATGCTAGCTTAGCATACATTTGGTTTTGGTCATAGACGTTAATCTTGGGTTTTAGCCAATTTCTAATCCAGACTATTAACTAGACCTCACATCCCGTGGGTGAATTGGATGTGGCTCGCTACCCATCTAGCTCACCAATACCCGATGCGTTCTCTTGTTAAGAAATTAGTGATCCCATTTTATTGTGTGGAATGATATTTTTGACTTAATATCAAAATATCAGTTCAACAATTTAAAAGTAAATCATGTTACCCCCACCACTCTCCTCATATTCCACCGGTCTTTTTCCTGAAGTAGGAGAGACGGTGAAAAATCATATCTATAAATCTGATTGTTACGGATAATCGTGTAATCACGATCCATCATATATGATGTTATTCAATCTCTATCGTATCGTTACGATCTTAAGTTCATTCGTTATTATGGAAATGGTGGTTCTCCGTAGGTTACTAACGCATTTTTAAAGTATTACAGATGTATTGGGTTAGCTGCGGTACACTCTATATATAAGCATCGAAGGTACTTTAAAAATGAATTAGGAATCGAACTTAGAACTAACCGTTGGTTGTTGTTGGTATCAAATTTCCTATCACCATAGATATATTCTTTCCTCTTATCTCGAATATCTCTTCTAATTTTGGGACGAAATTTCCTGAAGTAAGGGAGACTGTAACATTCGTGTCCGACCCATTTACAAAACCCGACCCATATTTGAACTTGTCATACAAATCAAGTTTTGATTTAACAATTATCAAAAGAATTTGTCTTTTAAATTATGTTCAAGATATTCCATAATCATTTTTGAAAACAAAATAATAAATTTGGAAAGTTTTAGGTTAAACGATTTGCTTAAAACAAAAATAAAGCAATTTTCAGGTTTTACGCGATTTCGGTCTTCGGTTTATCGTTTACCGGGAATCTCGGAGCTTTTATCTCACAATATATAATTTGAAATAGCCTACAATCATTTTATAAGTCAAAATTCAATTGGTTAAATTATAAATCAATTTTGTTAACTAAAACGCAAATAAATGAATTTATTGTTTTTCATGCAAATCCCGTATTAACCGAGAGCCACGTAAATTTCAAAATTCATATTTTTATGTTCCATAATGTTTTATAAGGTTATTATAAGTTGCTCGTAAAATATTAGAGGCTAACGAGTTAAAACGAGGACGAACGAATAAAAAGAAAATAAATATATATTAAATACGTATTTATAAACCTCGTTACGCGTGTCCCAAGACTTAGGAAACCATGAGAAATCATTCTAAATTATTTTTGGGCATAAAATATTAAGTTTCTCAAAGTTTAGGGGTTAAAATCGCACAAAATAGAAGTCCATGGTCTAAACTGTAAATAAAAAGTTCAGGGGTGGAAACTGCCAAACCCCCAAACTGCTTCGCGGGTCGCGAAGCTCCAGACCCTCCTCTTCGCGTACCGCCGCCCAATTCCACCATCTGGTCACGATTCAACCACGTTTTTCTTTCTTTCTCTCCACGATTGAGGCCACTAGGTGTCGATTTACTACAATTACTCAGCAAGGATAGTGTCTAGACCAGATTGCGCCTCTAACAGTATATAAAGGACCTCAGATCCATCATCTAATCTCACAAATTTCTCAATTCTTTCTCCCAAAAACCCTAAAACGAACTAGAAAGTTGTTCATTCAAATTCGATGAATTGGTATAGTGTTTAGAGCTCAAATTCTGTAGTTCCTCGTCATTAGGTATGATATACAATAACCTAACCCAGTTTTTGATAATATTGTCTCTAAGTATGTTTTCTAAAAATGTATAAAAACTACGGTTCTTGAGCTTGTTTGATAAAATTGGGTGATTGGGTTGGAATTAGGGTCTGAATTATTGTAGGTAATCCTAAAATAATGTGTTTTAAGAAAGCCCTAAGTTAATTTCAAGTTTTGGAAATGTTTGGTATTTTATCTAAAAAATCAGTCAAATTAGGGTTTTCGTAACGTTTTTCTGCTAAAATTGAGTATACGGTGTTGAATTAAGGTTTGATATTTTGAGAAATATTATAATATATTATAATGAATAAAACCCTAAGTTTTTACAATTTATACCGAGTTAAACGGATACTTAAGTTCGTGCGGACCGGAAGGGTAGGCGCCTGTACTCTGGGGTTTCTGGCAAAGCGAGGGTGTCGCATAAATCCTAACTGGGACCTTGCATACCTCACTGGGCGATCCCGGGGTGAGCGTTTACTTATAGGAATGCACGTCTTTATTATATTACTAAACCCTAATTTCCTGATAAATGGCAAAATGTTCTTTTAATCAAATAGAACCTAACACTCCTTAAATCCCTCGTCTCCTTAGAACTATAATCATTATGATTTCCTATATTCATTTAGCATGTTCATTTCGTTAGGATAATCTCCAAGTTGTTATCTCTTGCAATTGGTTCTATCTCTTGTTTCCAATCTACTCATCAGGTGAGTAATCTCTGCCCCTTTTCTCATTTTCACTTTGGAGTGTAACATGTATCCTATATCGATAAGCTTTCCAATGGTTCTCAATTGCAAATGCGTATGTGCTCTGTGAATGAATTATGTGTTATATAATGTGTGGTAGGATTTGCCAATATGTGGATTCCAAGGTATTTCAATAGGTTTTCAATATGTTTTCATTTTGCCAATTGTACTGATATGTTATGTTACGCATTATTCTGACATATATGACATTCCGCATGAGTTTCAGTAAATATATATATATATATATATATATATATATATATATATATATATATATACTTAAACCAGGATTGCTCACCAACTACTTTTGTAGTTGACACTTGATTTTATACATGTTGCATGAATCGATACTTGAGCTATGTTGTGATCACGCTAGGATTGTTGCACCTAGATTAAAGACTTTAAACCAGTTTTGGAATGTATTCACTATGTTTATCTTTATTGTACGTTATCTTTAATTAATTAATAAAAAAGGGCATGTTTAAGTATTACAACTTATTTTAGTTGTCATGTGCATCTGGACAATCATTGCACTCCGACATATTCCGTCGTCGATTGGGGTGTGACATATAGGCTGCAAGTGTAGTGCATTCTGCTTCATTTTTCTAACGTGTATGGCCCCGTCACTTCCCTTGAACTTTTGGAATAGTGAACCCTTTCACTTTTTTTTGACTCGCATCGATAATGCGATTCACATTCAACATGTTCAATGGCTAGCTCATTGCGATCTCCAACGGACACGACTTTTACAACGATAGAAAAATCTTGATTAGCCTCACCATTGTTCATAATCTTCCACATCGGGGCGACTCATCTTCTTGGTCGAAGTAACTGTAAAGAACCCGGGTGACAAATAAACTTTCATCTTCATTGATAACAATTCCATCGTTATCATATATAGGTTCAACGTCGAAATCCTTTATTTGTTCTTTCATGATTTTGCTATCTCTTGTCAAATGTGGAATGTAGTACTCTTACGGTTACAGAATTTCTACACAACAAAATTTCAATTTTGTTTCAAAGAAGCGACGTAAGCAAAGTAAATTCGGTTATTAAGCAAGGTGGGTTTCTTTCCTTCCTTTTTTCTTTGGAAAACAGAAGAGGATTGGATTGACGAAAAGGCGGAAACGAGCCTGATGCACTGATACCAAATGTTATATACTCGGTAAGGATATAGAAATGGGAAATGAAGCAAAAGATAGGCGAAAATCGAATTGGGATACAGACTCACCATCCAACTTGAATCGAATAGCTTCCTAACTGAATATCGGATACAGAAAATCACCACCGAGATTCAAGTGTAGGTTCCAAAGGTCAACCACCCAAGATGCTAAACTTGGATTAGCAATGGAAAATTTATGAACTCTCAAAAACCAGAGAACATAAACTATTTTTTTTCTTAAACTCAAAACTCAGTACTGGTTTTCTTTGCAAATGGTCTAGTACATATAGAGTTTGATCACTAATTTACGTCCTAAAATCTAGGAAAATTAAAAGGCTACATACTACTTGTAAATCAAATAAAACAACCAAATAAGCATGAAAACTAACACCATAATGGAACAAACAATTAACTGGTGGATACGTGGAAAGACCATTATGGAACGTGGCTCCTTCACGTGCATGGGAGTTTTGTGTTTTACGGATCTTTAACCATTATCATGGGGCTCCATCTGACCCAATTTAGGACTCGGATCCGAAAAGTTCGACCCGTTCGATGCCTCTAACCCGTACTTGTTTGTTGTTCCGAACCCGCAAGAAACGATGTCCCCAACGACTATTTTTCGAATAAGCATATTGCTATCATCCTCCCGATCTTCAGAAAAGTTTGTCCTTAAACTTTGATCAAGTAGTCTAATTTTAGGCATGCTCACATTGTTCAATTCATTCCCGGTAGACATGGTATAAAAACCACCTTTCATCTTGCACCTGGGTTGCTTGAAATGCCACTGCAACCGGAACCTAATTACTTGAACAAAAGTATCAAAATGAAGTCCCCAAAGTTTAGGAGCTTTTCTGATGGACATATAATTTTGTTGCTTCATGTGACATATAGGCTGCAAGTGTAGTCCATTCTGCTTCATTTTTCTAACATGTATGGCCCCATCAATTCCCTTGAACTTTTGGAATGGTGAAGCCTTCCACTTTTTTGACCTGAATCGGTAATGCGATTCAAATTCAACATGTTCAACAGCTAGCTCATTGCGATCTCCAACGGACACGACTTTTAAAACGGTAGAAAAATCTAGATTCATCATCTTCCACATCGGGACCAACTCATCTTCTTGGTCAAATTAACCGTAAAGAACCCGGGTGATAAATAAACATTCATCTTCATTGGGAACAATTCCATCGTCATCATATATAGGTTCATTGTCGAAATCCTTTAATTGTTTTTTCATGATTTTGCTATCTCTTGCCAAATGTGGAATGTAGTACTCTTACGGTAACAGAATTGCTAGACAACAAAATTTCAATTTTGTTTCAAAGAAGCGACAGAAGCAAAGTAGATCCGGTTATAAGGCAAGGTGGGTTTCTTTCTTTCCTTTTTCATTTTTTTAAAAACGGAAGAGGATTGGATTGACGAAAATGCGGAAACGAGCCTTGAAATTGCTTGAGCGTGTGGATCGTCTACTTAATCGTTATGAAATCATTGTTATACGAGCTAGAACACAAAGAGTAAATACAAAAGACTTGTATTAACCACTGAGAGAACCACAGAGTACACATAGAAGATATGACATGGAAGCTCTAAGATCGTTACTGAACACAACACAAGATACATATATATACTAGTTAAAACCCGCTGGTCCGAACCTCAGGTTCTGACCTGTTCGGCCCTGTCCGAACTCCAGGTTCGGCCTGAGTTCGGACCTCAGCAATCTTGTATGTTTTGTCTTGTATTCGATACTTCACATGATGATCTAAAACCATGTATCAACAAACTCCCCCTCGGCATGTGCAGTATCATCTCCTCTATTAAAACTTGTATCCTGTATCTTCAATCAAACTCTTCCTCGATCTTGACGATGAGTTCAATCTCGAATACTTGATATTGCATCGTGTGTAATCTCTTTATCAACAATCTTCAAAAGACTTGAAGTTGTAATGTTCTCTTTCCACTTAGGAGCCTGCCAACATAAATAATCTTGGCGCAAAACGTCTCTTTGAGACTCCAAGATATTTGATTTTGAAAATTGATTTTGTACGTCATGTTGATCAATCGAAAACAAATCAGAAACAAAATCTTTTTGACTTTTAGAAACTTTATATCAAAACACACCTAAAATCTTTTTGGTATTTTCTGATAAGAAAACTAAATGCATTACAGAATCAGACACTATTTTTGTCTTTTGCGAGAAAGATCACAACTTGGGATCATATTGGTCATAACATGCTGAACTACACTTCAATTTCGATTATTGAAGCACATAAGCCATGCCGATTGTAGATATAATTTGTCCAACTTTAAACTCAGGCAGAATCATACTCATAGCATCTGTATATGTTAAGATATTGATTAGATTTGCATTGACCAGTGTACCCCACACTATCAGACATACTCAGATATGATTTTGCTTATCACACTTTGTGATTTTATTTGTGATTTTAATCACATAATGATTGTAACCATGATACAGTCAACTGTGTTCCATGCAAAAAGAAATAAGAATGTTAAATCGTCTACCTTAAGGTCGATCTTTCGATACGCAGATAAGGCCTCAGATTTAACAAAATAAGAAAAATAAAACAAGTTGAAATTGTATAACCCAACAACAATCAGGTCGGTACTCCCGTACACGCAGAGAAAGTCCGATGAGTTATTTGAAACACCAAAGAAAATAAAGCATAACGCCAAACGAACAACGATCAGGTCGGTCTTGTGGACACGCAGAGAAAGTCCGATCGTTTGACAAAATAAAGAAAATCAAACAAGTTTATATCTCTGCAAATTAAACACGTGTATACACAGTGACTTCTCATTTTATTTTCACATATCTTTTTCTTGATATATCATGAGATACGCATCAAGATGTCATCCACTAGGTCAAGCATCAGATTTAGTGTATATCACATTTGAATACTTTCTGATTTGCCAAGCCTACCTTACACATCGATCAAATGGTCTTATGGCTTTTTCATCTATTTTATCCATGAGTCAGACACTATTAGCCAATGTACCATCATTTCCTAATCATGTCGGATACAATTTCTCATTTTCAATGTTCTTGTCTTTTTCAAATTTCTCCCCCTAAAAATGACAACTCTATTTATAGATTTTCATTTTTATTTGAAAAACAGCACACTATTTTTGAATTTTTGTAAAAAAAAAACTCCCCCTCAGAATGAGACGAAGGTAAAACAAAAACAAGAAATTGATCAACCAACACGAATACTTGCAGTTTTAGCCTTTTGAAAATCAAATGATTTTGAAATTAAGTTTTAAATTATCACAGATATTCCACAATCAGCAATTTTCAATCACTGAAAGGTCTTCCTGAAATACTTGTCTACACCAAATAAAACATTAGATGCTTTGGGATCGACCCGATTTAACAACATCAGGTCACCCGGTGTCTTCCACATAGTCGATGTTGGCCTTGGAAACAACTTTCGGTTTTCATTGCATTGAAGATTTTAATTTTTGATCAGAACCTGAAAATGTTTCAACCGGCGTCTTTAACGAAGATGACTTACTAGTTGTTTTAGAGTGCGGTAACCATGGTTCATCAAAAAATTACCATTTTGATCCACATATTTTGCATTTTGGTGAACATATGCAGTCGTCGGGCATTTCGCAGCCATATGTCCAGGTCGACGACATGCATAGCAAAGTCTTTCACGAAACTTTGGTGAAAATTTGACAAAATTCTTTGGTTTCCAACTATGATTCACGGTAGGAGAATCATAGTAACAAAAAAAAAATATCATAAGTAAACGAATCAAAGAAATTATCAGAAGACTTTTCTTTCTTCTTAGACACAAATTTTGGAGCTTCGCCCAAAGACTTTTCTTTCTTCTTAGACTTAGACTTGTTCTTCTTGAGTGGAGTGGCAAACTTGGAATAATCATGCAATTCATCTTTTGGATCAATCTGAGCAGAATTAACTTCAATTAAATCCACTGGTTGAGGAACCATGTGAATATCGTCTCTCTTAGCATTCTCCTCACTTTTATCCTGCTTGTATAAGAAATTTAGCAACGTCGGTGACAAATTGCAATTCTTTACTTGCCTTTTTAATTCCAAAATTTCCAATTGTAACTCATTAATTTTCTGTTGAGCATCAAACACCTCTTTTTGTGACTTGATAAACTTGACATTGAGCTCATCATATTTATATGTTTGCACTTTACGAATGTGACATTCAGCAAACAATTCTTCAAGAACACTTTCCCTTTTCTTCTTGTAAATCTCAACATATTTAGTCAAAACTTCATTCTTATCACGATAAAGAACATTTTCATCTTGAAGTATAGAAATCTTGTTTTGAAGCTTTTCAACTGTAGCAGCAGTTTCAACAATAAGAGCATTAGCCTTTTCATACTTTTGTAGAACCGGATAACTCTTCTTGAATAATGCTTCAAAATCGGCAGCAACATCTTTAGCTTCTGCTTTAGCTTTTCACATTCTTTAGCCAAAACTTTATTTTCTTTCATCAAAGTCTTATTAATCTTAACAAGTTCTGCACACTTTGAACATACGAATAAATTTCCATTCTGAACTTCTTCTATGTCACTTTCATCCCCTTTGTCATATATAACACCAGAACTTGTTTCAAAATCAGAATCAGAATCATTGACACAACCTTCAATTTGTTCAGTCTTGAAAACTATATCACAATCCTTTTTGTCTGACAAATCATTACTTTTAGATCCTAACCACTAGATGCTGAATCGTATGATTTTGAGTCAGAAGAATCTGAGACATCCATCATAGTCTTAATATTTGCATAAATCTCACCTTTATCTAGCAAATCAGTCCATTTATCCTTAGCAGTATAACCCACTGTGAGTTCAAGAAATAACTCTTTTAAGAGAGCATTTTCAATAATGTCTCTGGCTTTATTTTCATTATTTGTATAATCCCTTTTCTCTAAAGATAGACGTCGAGGAAGTATTACATCTCTTCTTGTATCAGTAGGCCATTTGAATTGCTTATCAATTATCTCCCAAAACTCTTTGAAATGTTTGTTGATGTAAATTTCAAAATCAACTTTCCATTCATGATAATCTTCCCATTTCATCAATGTAGGTAACATAAGACTAGCTTGTGATGCATTCATTTTCAACCAATTTATGAAAAATCAATTCAATATGCTTGAATCCACTCTTTACCAAAGTCGAAAACTAACACTCCAAAAACATCAGACTAAAAAACGAAGGTCTTCCAAGCAGATTTTGGCCGTTAGGCTAATAAAAGTATAGATCTCCGAGACGAACGACTCCCGTAACTCTTTACGGTTTTCAAGTTACGTCAGTTTTCGTGAAACACTCAAAATCTTGAATACTGTTTGTCTGAACTTGATCCGAACCTCGTCCGAACCACCTCCGAACTTTGCCCGAACTTAGACTTGACCAAACTCCCTTCGAACCTCACCTTCGGAAGAGTCAAACCAACTTGGACCAATCTAGTGCCGAACTCTGTCCGAACTGTGACCGAACAAGCCCCGAACTCTCACCGAACCAAGGAAATGCCTGAACGCCGTCCGAACCTCGAGTTCGGAGCGGTTACTCCGAAGTAGGGGTGTGCAGAAATAACCGAAATCCGAAAAAACCGACAAACCAAACCGTATCCGTATTCAAATAAACCGATCCGAATTGTGAATCCAGTTTACGGTTCGGTTTCAAACCGTATCCGAATTGTGAATTCGGTTTACGGTTTGGTTATGGTTTTGGATTTTATTTTTATTTGGTTTATTTGGATTATTCGGTTATCCATTTAAACCGAATAAGATTTATATATATACATATAATATATATATATATATATATATATATATAAATTTTTTTTTATATAAATCGTTTAATAATAGTTTTTTTAGCCCACTTAAAGAGTTAAAAGTTAAGCACACACAATGACACAATCTAAAAAAATGGGGCTAACATTTACGGTTGTTTAAGCAATCGTCATATTCAAGATTGTTTAAGCAATAGTCATTAACGCTTCGTCCATTGCGATTCCATTCGTCGCCTGTATGTCTTCCCTTCCCAGAATAAAAAATATGAAGTTTGTTTGTTTAAACTATCGGTATTTTGGTTGTATGTCGTATATATGCAAAAAGAAACTTCATATATATTTTTTATTCACTTCATGTCATATTTTTTGGTTGTATGTTTAAAAATATACAAAATATGTTATTCCGTTGAATACGGTTTATACAGTTTGAATACGGTTTATTCGGTTCTGAACTGGAACCGGACCGTATTGAATATGGTTTATTTGATTTGGTTTGTAAGTTTTCCAATACGGTTTGGTTTGGATACGGATGTGATAAAAAATAATTACGAACCAAATAAACCGAATCGGATAAACCGAATAAACCGTAAACCGAACTGTTGAACACCCCTACTCCGAAGTTGTCCGAACCTCAGACGAGACCAACCTCACTCGACACCATTTTCTCGATTTTCAGTGTTTTTTACTGGAATCGACGGGAATTCAAGCAAACTCGATAGAAACTAATTAGGAATTAATTTTTGACGTGAAGCACACTCGAGAAGATCAAACGAACTCAAAAATGAATGACATTTTCGCAAAAATGTGAATTTTGAGTCAAAGCAACGAAAAACAGAGATTTCCGACCAGTAGAACAAACCAAATGCTCTGATACCACTTAAAATTGCTTGAGCGTGTGGATCGTCTACTTAATCGTTATGAAATCAATGTTATACGAGCTAGAACACAAAGAGTAAATACAAAAGACTTGTATTAACCACTGAGAGAACCACAAAATACAAAGAGAAGATATGACATGGAAGCTCTAAGATCGTTACTGAATACAACACAAGATACATATATATACTAGTTAAAACCCGTTGGTCCGAACCTCAGGTTCGAACCTGTTCAGCCCTGTCCGAACTCCAGGTTCGGACTGAGTTCGGACCTCAGCAATCTTGTATGTTTCGTCTTGTATTCGATACTTCACATGACGATCTAAAACAATGTATCAACAAGCCTGATGCTATGATACGAAATGTTATATATCCGGTAAGGTAAACGATATAGAAACGGGAAATGAAGCAAATGATAGGTGAAAATCGAATTGGGATACAAACTCACCATCCAACTTGAATCGAATAGCTTGCTAACTTAATATCAGATACAGAAAATCACCACCGAGATTCAAGTGTAGGTTCCAAAGGTCACCACCCAAGATGGTAAACGGGGATTAGCAATGGAAAATTTATGAACTCTCAGAAACCAGAGAACATAAACTATTTTTTTTCTTAAACTCAAAACTCAGTACTGTTTTTCTTTGCAAATGGTCTAGTACATATAGAGTTTGATCACTAATTTACATCCTAAAATCTAGGAAAATTAAAAGGCTACATATTCCTTGTAAATCAAATAAAACAACCAAATAAGCATGAAAACTAACACCATAATGGAACAAACAATTAACTGGTGGAGACGTGGAAAGACCATTACGGAATGTGGCTCCTTCACGTGCATCGGAATTTTGTGTTTTACGGATCTTCAACCATTATCAAGGGGCTCCATCCGACCCAATTCAGGACCCGGATCCGAAAAAGTCGACCCGTTCGATGCCTCCAACCTGTACTTGTTTTTTGTTCCGTACCCACAAGAAACGATGTCCCCAATGACTATTTTTCGAATAAGCATATATCTCTCAAGGCTTTTTTGTTTTTGTTTTTTAGCATCATTATTGAAAAACTTACTGGAAATCATAAATATCCTATCAATAAACATGAATTGTAGCTTCTGTTTAACATATGATATCTCATAAAAGAGGATCAATGCATTGAGGATTAGAAGATTCAGATCTTGAATTGATTTAGCTTTTAAAATTGTGTATTTGTTTTGATATATATTGTTTTCAAGGCTAGCTAGGCCAAACAATAGAGAGCTATATTTTAACATGCAGCAAATTTGTTCCTTTTCAAGTAGTTGAAGATTTTAGTTTTATAACGTTTCTTTAGATATAGAACTAGTTTTAAAGAATGTATAATGTTCTAAATACCAAAGCTAAGTCAAACTTCCACATCATTGCTTGTTTTTTTTTCTTTTCTTTTAAGGGCCAAAAAATGAAAATTGCTCAAGTACCCCATACGGGGTGACCCAATGGCTAAAAGTCATCGCTAGTTGGCCCAACCTAGCAGTACAGAGCTCTTAATCGTCCAATGTTACATTAGCTCCGGAAAAACCCCGTTAACAGTAAAACCCGATTACCTCAAGGATCGAACCTCGGCTTCCCCAGGTCTCCTATTACTGGCCATCATGCCTCTGATTAGTTAAACTGGACGTCATTGGCACATCATTTGTCACACCCCCAATTTCCACTAACGGAGTATAACCGTGTGGGGTGTGATCCAGACCAGGATCCAAGTCTTTAGTTACAACCAAGCCATAGTTAAAGGGGTAAACCAGTCATGTATTACGTTAAATAAATCGGAGTTCACATTTCACAAAAATCAGCGGAAGCATTAAAAGTTTACAAGGTTGTTGTTTAGTAAAAGTAATTACTAAAGTATCTAAAATACAATTTCCAAAAGGGTTTTACAAAGGACAAGTACTGCCAACGCTCATGCCATCCATGATCCTCCAAGCAACCTGAAAAGCATTCAACAATCAAGTGTCAGCCAAGGCTGGTGAGTTCACTAAAGTGGTCTACACGTCACATGTAGACCTAATGTATATGAATAAAGAAGGGTAAAACACAATCAATAATCATAAGACCAGTAAATTCCATATCGTAGGTAGCTAGCCTATAGTTATGTACACCTGAATTGTTCGTAACTGAAGCTGACAATGTTTTGATATGGGGTACCTATGAATTTGCCTTCCCGTGTCTTGACGGATCACGGTGGGTAGGCTAACATTGATCTCAGTCCGACCGCCAGTGGGGAGGGTGCATCCCGTGCACCACTGAGCGGGGGTGTCAATCCCTAGTAGTACTACTCAATATTACCTCGCTACTGTATATTAACGGCCTGAAAGTAAGGACTTTTTATAAATAAAGTTCAATTCAGTGAAACATATGATATTATGTCGGAAATTTACCTAGTAAGAAATACCTTACCGTTTGGGTCACCATCCTTACCGGATGCAACCACCTGCGCGTTATCGTCCCTGAACGGAGACAACAATAATAATAATGAACTCACCTTAGGGTGCACTGGTACTCAGCACTTGGTTCAACAGGTTGGTCAAATTCAACCTATTCGGGTAAATATGGCCTAATCAAATTAGAAGGTGTCACTAGAACGAAAGATAACACATAAGCACCTAAACATGTGTCATACAATCATACAGGTCACACAATGCACATACAAGTCTCAAATTGGGAGAAGATCAAGAAATTGCAATTCAAGTCAAAGTTGACCCAGAAAGTCAAACTTCAAGCACCTACCTAGTGACATGGCTAAAATCCACAATACTTGGAGTTAACTCCTTAAATTTTACAGGAATATACTAAATATCAATTAGGACTTGTTGCAAAAAGAATCAACCCAAAAGGTAAAGAAATGAGAAAGTTATGCACGTCGGAAGTTTGCAAAAATCAACATTATTGTCACTAACACACCGTTTGGGAATACGCCTATTTTGCTCCATATTTGGAGTTAGGTTCTAAAATTTACCGACATATACTTCCCAATATTTAGAACATGTTGCAAAATAAATCAGCTAAAAAGGTTAAGAATTGGGGAAGTTATGCGCGTACGAAGTTGGCTAAAAATCACCTTTGTCAAACATTAACACACCATTTGGTGACATAGCTAAATTGCTCACTCCTTGGAGTTAACTCCTAAAATTTTGCAGGCCCTAACTACTCAACATTTAGGGAATGTTGCAAAAAGAATCAACTCAATCGGATAAGTATTGAGAAAGTTATGCGCGTCGGAAGTTAGAAATTTTAGCTTTTTGCAGAATAGTCAAAGTAGGTTTAAAATTTGCATAACTCATTCAAAACTTAGAGTTTGAACATGAAACCTTCCAGATCTTACTTTTAATATATAAACTTCATTTTCATTTAACAAACCCCTCATTATATCAAGGTTATCATGCCCGACCAAAATGTAAAGTCTACTTTTCACAGAAAAACACAGCTCTGCACACCTAACTTGCAGCAGCTATTTGGATGACCAGACGGAGGTTTTAGAACGCGTGCGAGTAGCCCAGTTAAAGCTAAGACATATAAATTTACTACGGAAAAAGAATAAACTGATTTAGATAAAAATTGAGAAAGTTATGACCTGTGCAAGTGGACCCAAAACTGGACATAATCTGTCCAAAAACGGGATTTTTATAAAAGTTGAGCTTCAAAGTTTTGGTTAGCATTTTGATCTTCAAACTTTTAGTAGAGATTTGTAATACCATAATCAACATTTCACCTAAGTTTTACACACCTCATAGCATCCATACGATGTTCATAACAAGATCAAAGCATGAAACTTGCATATAATCCACATACACCTAAATTTCATCTTCAACTACACAAGCTCCCAACAAGAGCCTTTCTTGGTAGATTTTTACCCCAAATCACAGCCCCTAAATCAACCCATTAATCAGCCCCAAATCATCATTTAACTTATCACCACATAAAACATGTTTCATGAGCATTTTTACACATCAAATTGCATATAATCACAAGATCAGGGCCGGCCCTAGGCATAGGCCGGGTAGGCGACCGCCTAGGGCCCGAGGTATTGGAGGGCCCGGAATTTTTAAAATTTTTTGTTATATATATATATATATTAATGTTAATAAACATATTAAACGTTTGATATAATAAAACAACTGAAATGCAGCGCAGCCGGTTACTCCTTGGAATCAAGAAACAGAGGTCGCAGGTTCTAATCATCTGGTCTCTGTTTCATTTTTTTTTAATAAAATTTCGCTGTTTTGAAAGAAGAAGGACCAGTTTTGTAAACTTTCAAAACTTTTTTTTTGTTTATTCCCAAATAATCAGACGAGTTCTACAGGTCAAAGAAAACCTCAATCTTAATCTACGCTCTAAAATCTCTCCATCTGGACCCTCTGCTCTCGCCGCCTTTACTCACTCATCAGACTCCGAGTTCCGACCAAGGCTACCTCCGGCCGGCGACCTCTGGCCGGCGACCTCTGTCTGACCCAGACGACGGCCGGCGACCTCTCTACTCTCCAACCTAGGGTTTAATTGAGCCATTGAGGTATTTTGATTTAGTGTTTAATTGTTTGTTTTTTTACAAATTCGAATTTTCTAGTGTAATTAGATGAATATATAGTTTAGTTTCTATGATTCATTGGTTCTATTAATGATTTATGCTTTATGCATTAGTGAAAAGTGAATTAGGGTTGAAGTTTGTGTTTATGGTTTATGTTCTTGGTATAATTTTGTGTTTTAGTGAATTAAGGTTTAATTTTGATGTAATTTTGATTTTTTATGTATTAGATCATGCCTCCCATATCCTTTTACAAATACAAAAGCGGGGCTATGAAGCTTAAAAGGAAAAAAGCGGAAAATGAGAACTTTAAAGTCAATTACTTTTTAGTTCTTGTTGATCAAGCGATTGTTTCTCTTGAAGCACGGTTCGAACAATACAAAGAGTACGAAAAAATATTTGGTTTTCTGTTTCCTAAAAAGTTGAGGGAACTTGAAGAAACAAAACTGAAGTCACGTTGTTATTTTCTTCAAGATGCATTGAAGTATGGTGAAAACTCAGATATTGATGCTGACGAACTTTTCTTGGAGTTGAAGTTGTTTGAGACATTTTTACTAAGGCATATTACGAGTCCTTTTGATGCTTTAGCACATCTGCAACATGACAATTTCTTTCCTAATGCCTTAATTGCATATAGAGTCATGTTGACTGTTCCGGTTACAGTGGCATCAGCAGAAAGAAGTTTTTCCAAATTGAAATTTTTGAAGTCCTATTTACGATCTACAATGACTCAATAAAGACTAAATGGACTGGCAATTCTATCTATTGAAGACGATATATTAGAGAATGTTGATTATGAAGTGTTGGTTGAAAAGTTTGCTACTAAAAATGCTAAGAGAGCCTCGAGATTTGTTTAGGTATTTAAAACTTGACTTTGTCTAATGTTATTACAATCTTTCGTTACAATATTGTCTTTTTATATATGTGTTTTTGTCTTTTATTACAAGGGCCCATTTTTTTTCTCGCCTAGGGCCCAGACATTTTTAAAGGTTTTTGGGGCCGCCCCTGTACAAGATTAACACATGCATTCAACAAATTTCAACATGAAGATTTCTAGGGCTTACTAGGTGAAGAAGAATGAGATGGATGATGATGATGAGATGGAATTGGAGCTTCCTCTAGCTTTCTTGAAGTTTACTTGAGCTCACAAACCCAATTTCTTGCTTGATTGATGGTGGAATTCGAAAATCTCCAAGTGTGTGTGTGTGAAGAACCGTAGGTGGGAGAGGAGGAGAGGAAAGAAAGCGTGAAAATGGGGGAGGGAGGGGTTTGTGGCAGATTTTGATGTTTATAAAAATTACACATTTAGTCCCTCTAGTTCCCTTTTAGACACATAAAGCACAAAACTCAAATAAATGGGTTTTTAACTAAAAGCTTGTGAAGTAAAATTTCTAAAATGCTTCTAATTCTTTTTAAACTCATTTAACATGTGATGTTTAGTCGGGGCAAGTATAAATATTATTTATACATAAATATTCAAATTCACGCACGAAGCCCGGTTTCGCATAAAAATGCAAATTTTTACAAATAACACATAAGGTCACGAAATAAATTCACGAGACAAGTTATTAAAATTAATTTACAAATAACACATAGGGTCACGGGTTCGCTAACGGAACTAACTGTTAGAACCTATTTGTTAGCAACACAAACTTATTTTTGTCTTATCATTGTAATTGATACTTTGTTTTGTAATTCTCTTTTAGTATGTACTTGGAGAACTTTGTGTAATTGTTAACGAACTTGTTATGCTTCTTAGCGTACTTGTTATTATGCTCTTAACGGACTTGATTTACTCTTAGCGTACTTGTTTGAATGTTATCTTAGCGGACTTGTTTATTCCTAACGTACTTGTTTGCTTAGAGTATTTATTAATGTTTCTAGCGTACTTCATTTGTTAGTAACGAACTTGTTAGCGTATTTGTTTATGTTAGCGGACTTGTTAATGCTTAGCGTACTAGTTAGCGAACTTGTTTATGCTTAGCGCACTTACTAGCGTACGTGTTAGTGCTTAGCGAACTTGTTAGCGGACTAGTCAATACTTAGCGTACTTGTTAGCGGACTAGATAATACCTAGCGTACTTGTTAGCGGACTTATTGATATCTAGCGAACTTGATATAATGCTTAGCGAACTTCTTTTACTGTTAGGATATTTTGTTGAATTCTAGGTAATGATTGTGTTGTGTCAAACATTCTCCTTGTCTCCATCACACTAGTAGTATAAATACTACTTGGAAAAACCCTATTGAGCACGCATCAAGGTTTGCCTACTGAAGAGAGCCTCTTGTGTGTGTGTTCTTGGTATTAGTGTGTGTTTTTGAGTTTTAGAGATCACCCATGGGTGATCGTTGAGGCGAATCCAACCCAAATCGACCATCACACATGATTTCCGCACTTGTGTGATGAATCGTATGAGAACAAGATGCTCAAATCTGGTCCTGACAATTGGTATTAGAGCCTGGTTCTTCATTTTTTGAAGTTTTTCTCAAAATGAAGAAAATCTCATATGAGTTGTAGATTTTGGATGGATTTGCTTGTTGTTTGAGTTGATTCTTGGTAGAAATCACTCAACAAACTCAATGGTGTACTCATATTTCTGCAAAACTCAAGTTTTATGGTCCGATTTTGGGATTTGGTTATGAACAGTTCGTATTTTACATACTCCTGTTCTTGAGAAATTTTTTCAAAATTGTTTTTCTGTTGATTATATGTTAAAATTGATGATTTTCGAGCTTTAGACTATCAAAAAACGAACCTAATGGCACTGATTTCTCTCAATAACATCAAGTATTGAAGATTTTAGAGCCCAAAAGTGGTGATTTTTGGTGTTCTTCACTCATCGATTTAGGTCATTTAGAGTGGTTTTTGGAACTCGTGACAGTTGAGTAATCTATTCCTACATGAATTTCGAAACTATTGATGATCTTAAACATTGATTTTGTCAACATTGATTTTTTTGAGTTTGAAATTGCTCAAGAACAAGCTGTTCAAATTTTGGCTAAGTATGGAAATTTGACTTTTCAAAGTTTTTGCTTAAATCTCAGTTTCTAATGACTAATGATGTTTAATATTGTTGGTCTTGTAGGAGTTGGGTATTTTTCAAGCAACTTTCTACTTTGCAAGCAAGTGAACCGATTGCGACTCGTACGATCCGTTTGCAACCTCTGTCTCGAAATTGACTTGTGTTGATCACTTCAACATGTCTGATCACTTCACTCCCGCTACTCAAGGCAACAATAGGCCTCCTAAACTCATGGGGACAAGTGATTTCGATGATTGGAAGGCGAAGTTTCTGTCTTACTTGGAATTCGTTGACTTTGACCTGTTGACTTCTGTAGTCGAAGGTCCTGCTGTGTTTGAAGTGGAAGAGGCTACCATTGCTGGCACTGCAGCTGCTGTTGTTGCCGGTGCTGATCCTCCTCCAAAGAAGATGATTCCCAAACTGAGAAATAAATTGGAAGTTGCTGAAAAGGTTCAATTGAAAACTGACATGCGTGCACTTGGTTGCATTAAGATGGCTATCAATGATGAGTTGCAATACCAATTTCGTGCTGCCACTTCGGCTCATGAAATCTGGGTAGGGTTGGAAAAGAAGTATGAGGGCAACCCGGCTACTAAGGAAAGAAGATTGGATAAGATCAAGTTGGCGTTCAACACGTTCTCTCATAAGCAAGGCGAATCATTTGAAACTCATGTTAATCGATTCTGTCGCATAATTACTAAGATGACTACAAAGAACATCCGACCTGATAACAGCTCAATCATCAAGAAGGTCCTTCATTCCTTTCCTCAAGACTTCACTTCATATGTGACTTACTTGATCGACAGTAATGATCTTTCTACTGCCGACTATATGGATATGATCGACAAGGTTCGTGAGTATGAAGTTCGAGCCGTTGAGCGCAACGGGAAGTCTCTCATGGGTGTGGTTACGGTGAGAAGTTCTTCAACTGCTCCAAATGCCGCGTTCATTTCTCCTAACCTAGATGATAAGTTCCAGTTCTCTGTTCCTGCAAGTCTTAGCCCACATGTCTCTACTTCTGTTCCAGCTGCTCCTCCAACTGAAGCCGTCACTGCTCCCGTCACCGGTCAAACATCAAATGTGACTTTTGTGCAGCAATCTCCAACTGGTTACTTCGTTCAGCAATCGTCTCCTGCATCTCAACCAAACATGAGCATGGATTCCGACTTATGCAACGCATTTCTGGCTTGCATGAACTCACAGATGTCCGGAAGTCTTGAGTCCATGACCGTCTGTTAAGAAGACCTTGACCAAGTTTCTGTTGATGATCTCGAAGAGATCGACATTAACTGGCAAATAGGCATGATAGCTGCTCGAACTCGAAAATTCTTCAAGAAGACTGGTAGAAAGCTTTTTCAAGCTCCCTCAAGCACCAACATCGGCTTTGACAAGTCAAAAGTGCAATGTTACAACTGTCAAGAAATGGGTCATTTTGCACGTGAATGTCCTAATCCAAGGACGTGGAACGGGCAATCCAATTCTCGTGGAAGTAACCAAACTCATCAAAAGCAGGGTGGTGGTGTTACCCAATCTTATCAGAAGCAGGGCAGTTCGTCATTCCAGAAGCCACAGAGCACCAGCTCGAATGTCTCTCAACGTGGATCGTCATCTTCTCAACAATCACAAAGATCGGATGAAAGAAACAAGGTGCTGGTATCGCTTGAAGATTCCAACTACAACTGGACCTCCTCGTCTCAAACTCCGTCTTCTAGCCAGGCCAACTATGCTCTTGTAGTGAAAGCAAATGATGGAGAGATAGATGCGTCTAACACAATTGACCCTCTCTTTCCAACCAACTTCTGCTTAATGGCTGGAATTGATAAATTGACTGAAGACAATGCTCAAGTGAATGGAACCGTTTCTGAGGTGAGCTCATCTGAAGTTGAATCTGAGGCAAGTAAGAGGCTTGTGGAACTCCAACGCGAAACCATCCCTGATGAGGTAAAATCTGCTTTATGTTCTGATAAATGTATTGAGGCTGTAGCTCGCTATCGCGCTTACAACCTTGAATTGGTCGGTAAGGCGAAAGAGAGTGAGAGCCAAGTTGAGAAATTGAAAGAAAATGAGAAAGACTTTTTGATTAAAATCAAGTCTTTACAAGATGACATTGAGGTCATGAAGCATACGGAAACAACTCTAACTATACAAATAACATATCTTTTGGAAAAACTAACTTCTCTGAGGACGAGTTATGCTCAGGCTCGAGAAACCATTGATTTGTTAAAACTCAATCCGGCAAATCTGAGTAACATGGTTAGCCGTGATATTTTTGGTAGACTTAAAACTGGACTTGGTTTGACAAGGGAAATTGATGATAGTGCGGCCGAGCATCCGCTTAACCATAACTATTATAAAGTTCCTGAGTTAACCAAGATTAACTCAAAGAGTCATTTAAAGTTCATTAATCCTGAGTTGGTTCCAAGTGCTTCCAAAATTCAAAAGATGGAAGATCAACTCTCTACCCACTCGTGTGGATCTGATCTCCCACCAACCGATGTCGCACTTCACTTTGAGGGAGTTAATTCTGATTTTATAAAAGATGTTGATACAAGTTTTTCTGAGACTCTGACAAAAGAGACAGCTGAACATGAATTTCTTGATTTGTTGAAAAAATCTGCCGTGGATGGTCAGTCGTTTTTGTTTGACGACAACTACGAGATTTAAAAACCCACTGTTGCTCCAAAACGAGCAAAGAACACACGAAGGCGTAAGCCTAGGCAGAATTCCAACAAGGAATTCATTGATCAGTCTGATGTAAATGAGGATGAGTTCAATCGTGCATTTGCTGAAATGGCACTAAAACATGGTAAGACTGTTATGCACACTCAAGCTGGTCTTGTGATCACCGATGGTAAGGTGAAGTCTTTATCAAGTGCCTCAACTGAAACCCTCTCTACATCAACACCACATGCTGGGAAATCTCCTCAATCAAGCAAATTAAAAGATGTTGTTGAATGTTCTGCTCCCATTGGATCTGTTGACTCCAAAGTTGTAATGGTTAAGAAAGTCAAACCAAATATGAAGGGTGTTGCAAAAGTAACTGGTACAACCTCCTCTCCAACTGTCGAGTCTGCATTGATCATGGTAGAGCCTTCTGCTCCGATAACAGAAAGTGTTGAACCTGTTGTTGTTTAAAAGAAGAAAAGAACAAGAAGAAGGAAGAAGAAGGTTGTTTCTAATGATGAGAAGACTCCTGAAATTTCATCTGTTGAGCCATCATCTGTGGTTCCCGTAGCAAAATCTGATTTTTCTGTTGTTCAAATTGCACCATCTGTGCAAAACATTTGTGCTATTTGTGGCAACCCTCATCATGATGCAAGTGTCTGTATTTACAATCAAGGGTACAATGCTTATGGTAATGCACCAATGCCACCTGTGCACTATTTCGAGCAACAAGCAACTGCTGGTCAGAGTACTCACCTCCACTCAAGAAACTACGGTAATTGCAGTGAAGACTTTATGGATCTGCGGGATGATTCTATGTTCCAACAGTCTTATCCCAACCAACCGTACATTCCGAGTCAAGCCCCATATCTACCACAAAGCTTAGGGGGAAGCCTGTACTCAAGTCAGCCTCACATCAGACAACAACCAAGGATGAATGCTGTCACACCCTCAAAATCCACCTGCGGGGTTTATACCGCGAGGCGTGTGACAAACCAGGATCCGAGTGATTAATCATACCAAACCATAAAAACACACCAAAGTAGTTTAAGAAATACGGAAGCGAAAAGTGTAAGTAGAAGTGTTGCGCAAAACACGCGCCCTCAAACCAACCACAAAAATAAACTCAAACGTAAAAGTGGAAATGCAAATCAAAATGTTCAACTTTCATGCAGTATGCGTCCTAGCGTGCTCGTACCTCAAAGACCTGCGAAAGACATGCTATGTGGGTCAGCGCAAGGCTGGTGAGTTCATAAATGTCAATGCAAGAAAATAAATGTTTGTCAAGATGTTTGTAAAATGTTCGTGCCATGGTAATCATAAAGTAATCGTAGCTAGCAAGGCCACTAATGCTATCACTATGTGGTTCGCAACCGAAGCGTGACTGTTTGTGTTCGTAATGCCTTCCACCATCGCCTAACACGGACGATGATGATACTGTCTAGGCTAATTTTACACCCGTTCGACATCCAGTCGAGTTAGAGCTACTAACGCGGGTGGGGTTTGTCAAACCCAGTAGTACTACCAAAGATTACCTCGCTTTCTCATAAACTAACGGTTCGAAATGTAAGGACTTGTAATTCGTGTTATATGTTCGCACATACGTGATCAGCTGTACAATTATATTACCAAAACTGTTTGAAGCATGTTCCTTTCTCTAACTGAAATACTTAGAGAAAATGTTCGAGAACTCACCTTTGGGAGCTCGGCAAGAAAGTTTAAATAAAGCTGTTGATGAATTCCTACGAATCACCTATATGTTTGTGAGCGTGTAAGACTACAGTGAATGGACAACGAGACTGACTCAATCGACCCTGACGACACGTTGGTGACCCGTTAATAATTGTGTTTGTTTGTTTGGTTAATCTTTCCAATTATAACAGATAAGCACAAGTCAAACGTTTCTAGCATGCATCCTAGTCATCTCAAAACGGTAACAAGTAGCACATAATGTTTTCACGTTTAAATAATTATGTTAACCCAGTACACATATTAATCAAATTTAATCATACCAACTGATATTTCGTGCAAGGATTTATCGTTTAAACATGTTAACCACATACGAAATCATTCATGATATAGCTCAACTAATAAAGTTCCTACGATCACACAATCACATGATCTTTTAACATGCAAGACACGTTGTGGTACCATTAAATCACTAAGTAAAATAAACGCGCAATTTATATATCTAAAAGTGTCGTTATATAATTTGTGTGTCATGTTTTGGATCCAAGGGAACGCTTTTCGTGGAGTTATTTACTTGGTTACCACTAATACTACTAACACATGTATTTAGCCAATTCATGGGAGGGGGTGTAAGGGTTTTAGTAAACTAGACACAAAAAGGAAACAAACTGATGGGCGCAAGGTTTGAACCTGCGACCCATCAGTCGCGTTGCATGTATACTACCAACCAGACCAGTGTTCACTTTGATTAATTAACCCAGTTATCAGTTTATTTAACTTGTATTCCGGTGTCCATCCCACTAATAGAACAGAATTCGAAAAGAAAGAAGAAAAAAAATAAAGGTTTTAGCGCACAGGGTTTGAACCCCCGACCCGTCGCTCTCCACCCACACATGCCACCAATTAGACCAATTTGTATTAGTGTTACAAATTCAGTTTGAATCATATATAACCAGTGAGTTTAGTATGCTTCAACTTCATCACAAAAAAAAAAATTAGTATATAACCCACGTTGAACCAGTCCCCATCGAATCTATATTTTTACAACCCGAATTCCCTATTATCACCAGGTCAAATAACCTGCGTCCAAATTCATGAAATAAACAATATTGGAGGGACATGGATTTCCAACTATTTCACATTATTATGCTTATAACTCGTTCGCGTAATTAGGCCTCGATCGTTATCGAATACCAGCATGCACATCAGCATATAAACAAATAGTGGCGTACAAAGAAGTTCATCAAGCATTCATTGTTTCGGGTTCGATCGAAATCTCAAAAAAAGAAAGAGAAGAAGCAAAGCCGAGAGATCTACCTTCGATTCCGTATCGCCTCCTAGCTTCGGTTCGATGTAGAAGATGATGTTGCAGCCTTCGAAACTTCTTATCTTGTGTGGGGCAGCAACGATCAACAGATTAGATAGAAAGTGAAGGGGGATCGCAAAAGAGGAAGAGGAGTATATAAGATAGAGAGGTTCGACTTTTATGAGAGTTTTGGGGAAAGGATCGAATAGTTAGGGATATATCAATCTTTTGGTATTTAAATTTTGTGAAATCTTATCACTAAGCAACTAACGTAATGGCTTCAAACAGGGGGGTCGAATTCTTGTAAATGGTTAGGATGAATTTATAGTTCTTTGTTATTATTATCATTAATTTGTTTTTTTTTTTTGTTTTTTTTAATATAACGAGGCCCGAAAATTAGATAATAAATGATCAACTAATAATTTCCATAGTTTAAGGGATTTATAAGTTACGTAGTTCGTAAGCGTTTGTAGATCATGAACTTCTAATAATACATAGAATACATGGAGGTAGTACACACTTAATTCAACTAACATATAACGTCACATAATACCCCAAAATATTATACGATGCACAGTTTATGCTTGTTCGTATTGTTTAGCGTTTTGCTAATTAGCCACCAACGTTCAGGACCGACTCATGTGTGACCGCATATCGACTCGACGGTGCATCTAATAGCTCTATTAGGTGTAATAATGCATGTATGTTCGCTTAATTAAATTTTTTTCGTGATTGTAGTAACAATAATCACCTGAATTTGCCGGGTGTCACAAATGCACCAGGATTGACTCAATTCAGGCCATGGAACCCAAGGCCAAGACCCGGTTTTATTCCAAGGCCATTTCTGTCTCAAAGGCCTATGAGAGCTCCAAGACCTGCAACCTCTTTCGTTCCATCTTCAGTTATTTCATCCGCACCATCGTCTTCATCCGCACCATCTTCGTCAACTGTGAAGAAACCGGTTGTCAAGAAGACCCTAGGTCAAAATGACCGGGGTCCCTCCACTAACTAATCATTTTCTTTACTTGTGCAGGGACGTACCCGGAAAGCTGTAAACACATGGTACATGGACAGCGGGTGCTCCAGGCACATGACAGGGAACAAGGACTTGTTGTATGATGTTAAATCAATATCTAACGGTGGTTCTGTTGCCTTTGGGGGAGATGTGTATGGCGGAAGAATAATTGGAAACGGTCTTTTAACCAACGGAGAAATTTCATTTGATAAGGTAAACCTGGTATCGAATCTGAAGTTCAACCTACTCAGTGTGTCGCAAATTTGCGATAACCAAATGCCAATGGTGTTCAACGATCGTGAGTGTCTAATTCTGAAGCCCGGTCTCAAGATTCCTGAAGATCAGATCTTGTTTTGTGCATAACGAAGAGGAAACTTGTATGCATTGGATATGAAGGAAGCAAAGCCTGAAAGTTCCATCGCATGTTTTCTAGTAAAGGCATCGGAAGAAGACTCAACCATATGGCATCGGCGAATGGGTCACGTCAACTTTCGGAACATGAATCGAATCGTAAGAGGAAAACACGTTATTGGGCTACCGGAAAAGGAATTCGTGCATGTCGATAACTGTGTTGCGTGTTCGAAAGGGAAACAACATAAGACGTCTCATAAGCCGAAGCCACCTGGAAGAACGACAACAATTCTTCAACAACTCCATCTCGATCTTTTCGGTCCAGTGAACATCTCGAGCTTAGGGGGAAAGTCTTATTGCCTCGTTGTTATTGACGACTACTCCAGATACTCGTGGGTGTGTTTTCCTGAGAGAAAAATCTGAGACAGCTGAGATATTGAAGAATTTTGTTACTCGCATTGAAAACGCCAGCAGAGAGCGGGTTCGGATAATCAGATCAGATAACGGAACGGAGTTCAAGAATCAAACATTTGACGCTTTTTGTAACTTGAAAGGCATCACTCGTCAGTTCAGTTCACTGTACACTCCACAACAAAATGGAGTTGCAGAACGGAAGAATAGAACAATTATCGAGTCTGCCAGAACCATGCTTGCTGATTCTAATCTTAAACTCTCTTTTTGGGCAGAAGCAGTGAACACTGCGTGCTATGTTCTGAATAGAACGCTCTTGGTTAAGCATGCTAACAAGACGCCGTTCGAACTGTTTTCAAAACAAAAACCTGTTTTAACAAGACTAAAACCGTTCGGATGTCCCTGTACTGTACTTATACAGTCTGATCAGTTGGCCAAGTTTGCCCCTCGGGCAGATGAAGGTTATTTTGTTGGATACTCTATGTCCTCAGCGGCGTATCGAGTATACAACAAAAGAACTCAAGTGATCATGGAGTCGTGCAATGTTAATTTTAACGAGCACACTCGGATCCCTAGAGAACCTGATTCAAATAGCATGTATGACCTTGACTCTCTTTCTTCTACATTTAATATTGTTGATTCTGGTGTTTTAGGAAATACTATCTCGGATGTTGATGCTAGTGAAGAAGACTTTCCGATTTTTGACACCTTTGCTCCTGTTTCTTCATCAATTTTGGGAACTATCTACTCTGCAGACCCTCCTAATCTAACATGGGGAAATCAGTCGAGTGAATCAGTAAATCATTCCGAAGAATCATCTTCATCAGCTACTCCTGATGAAACAGCAATTCCAGTGCCAGATCCAGTTTTTGTAGAAACAGAACCAGCACCTGCAGCTGTTCAGGGGGAAACCAATGTGGAAACTGCTCCTGAAGATCATGTTTCTGATTCAGATGTTGAAGCTGAAATTGAAACCGGTGAGGTCCCGGGAAATGATTTTAAATTGGGAACCTTGAATCTACCATCGAAGACACCGTTGTTGAAGAATCAAGGATTCATAAAAGTCATCCAACAAGCCAGATCATAGGCCCCGTAGACAAAAGGGTCACCTGGAGTCAAATTAAACATGTTAACTCGTGTTTATTCTCATGCTTCATATCTCAAGAAGAACCAAATTTAGTTGCTGCTGCTCTCAAAGATGATAATTGGATTGGAGCTATGCAAGCAGAGTTACTTCAGTTCAAACTACTCAATGTTTGGCATCTCGTTGAAGCTCCTAAGGGTATTGAACCCATACCGGTCAAGTGGATTTTCAAGAACAAGCGAGACGACCGTGGTATAATCATAAGAAACAAAGCTCGATTGGTGGTGAAAGGATACTTGCAAGAAGACGACATTGATTATGACGAAGTCTATGCACCTGTCGCGCGTCTAGAAGCCATTCGGATTTTCTTAGCTTATGTTGCGTCTATGAACATCACGGTTTACCAACTTGATGTCAAGACTGCATTTCTTTATGGCGAGCTGGATGAGGACGTGTACGTACAGCAACCTCCCGGGTTTGTGAACAAGTCATTTCCAAACAAATGTTACAAACTTGATAGGGCCCTTTATGGTCTACACCAAGCCCCGAGGAAGTGGTACGAGACCTTGTCAACATATCTGCTGGAAAATGGATACAAGAGGGGTATCATTGATCAAACTCTTTTCATTCGACACGTCGGGAAGGATATGCTATTAGTTCAAGTTTACGTTGACGATATCATTTTTGGGTCGACGAACGAGAATTTGTGTCATGCATTTGAGGACTTGATGAAGAAAAGGTTTGAGATGAGCGCCATGGGTGAATTAACCTTTTTCCTAGGAATTCAAGTGAAGCAGTCGCCAGATGGCATACTGATCAGCCAGGGGAAATATGTTAAAGAAATTCTGAAGAAGTTCGGTTTTCACGACTCTAAGGGATTCTCTACACCAGTTGAAACTCGTCACAGACTGAATACTGATGCTCATGGTATCTCGGTGGATGAACACTTATACCGTTCGATGATCGGGTCGTTGATGTATTTGACGGCAAGTCGTCCCGATATCATGTTTGGAGTCTGTCTCTGTTCAAGATTTCAGAGCAAACCAAAAGAATCTCATTTGACTGCGGTTAAGAGAATTTTTAGATACTTGAAGTCAAATCCCAACCGAGGGCTATGGTATCCTAAAGATTCTGCCTTCGATCTTAGAGCCTACTCAGATAGTGACTATGCTGGTTGTCAACTCGATCGGAAGTCTACAACGGGTGGAGCTCAGTTTTTGGGAAATCGACTCGTGTCATGGCAATGCAAGAAGCAGACTACGGTGTCCACTTCAACTGCTGAGGCCGAATACATCGCTGCTGCATCATGCTGCTCTCAAGTTCTCTGGATCCAAAATCAATTGCTGGATTACGGTTTGAATTTCATGCGTACTCCTATTCATATTGATAATTCTGCTGCTGTTTGTATTGTTAAAAATCCGATTCAGCACTCTAAGACTAAGCATATAGAGATTAGACATCATTTCATTAGGGATTGTGCTGAGAAGAATCTTATCACCTTAGTTCAGATTGACTCAGAAAATCAGTTAGCTGACCTTTTCACTAAGTCCTTTGACATGACTAGGTTCAACTTTCTGGTTACCTCTTTAGGAATGATCAATTTTGACTAGGACTAGAACTTCTTACCCTCTGATACGTTAGTGTCTTGCTCTCTAGGTTGCTTTCTTTTGTGAATTCTCTGTGAATATATCCTAAGTCTTGCATTCCTCTCATTAAAAATCACCAAAAAGATTTTACGCTTCTTGTTTGTTTTACTTTTATCTATTTTTTGATATCTGTCTTATTTGTATCTAATTTGCTGTATTTTTAACTCTTTTGACTCACTTGAGTCTGTTCCTATGTTGTTTGACTTATTTTGGCTGAGAAAAATATCTCTGTATGTTTGTGTCTCGAGTCAAAATGATTTATGACCTAAGGAATGTCTTTTTCTTTAAATTGCTTGTTTTTGTGTCTGTCTATCGTGCCTGCATCTGTGGAAGATAAAACCAAAAATAGTGTCAATTCAGTATCTGTTTTGTGTTTCTTTTTCTTCTATATGCTGTGCAGTAAAAATAGCAGAAAATACCAAAAACATTGAAAAAGCTAAATCCTTTGGTCTGTGGTCGGACAATATGTAAGGAACATGATATGATTCTGGTCTTGTTGATCTAACCATAGGATATGATCCAATCGACCGGTAATTCTATCATTTGATGTGTTGGTAGGCTCAACATACTGAGAAGTAAACAAGTCTCTGTGATTACACATAAATTACAATGAGAAATGTGGACCACGGAAGTTTAAACAGTGGCATATTCTTTAAATTTGCCCTTCTCATTAGTACTAGTAAGAAAACTCTAATCACACATCCTTTGTTTCTTCAGTATTAAGTCGACTTATTTCAAAACCAACATATGAGACTCATCTGCTGAGGGAACTCTGACCTTGAGTCTCATCCATAAATAATGCTAAGACACATCTGCTGTGAGAAATCACTGACCTTGTGTTCTTACGCTCCATTATTCCATAAAATAAAGTGAGAGGTCATCTGCTGAGGGAACTCTGACCTTGACGCTCTCACCCCGCCAAAGATTCATTCATCAATAGTCATGAAAGAAGGGTTATCATGATTTCATGACTATATCATTGAAATAAGTCACTTAACACTAAAGAAAAGGGGGAAAGATTACTTTTAAATGTGTGATTGAATCTGAAAAACTAATTGATGATTGGTAGAATACTGTTAACTTCCAAACTAATAAGGACCCCACAAAATATTTCTCTAAACTGGACTGAAAACATGATAAATAAATCACATGAGACAAGTTGAAAATTACCATGTATGAGCTTAAGTGGATAAACAATACCGACAATCTGACTTAGAGTACCGGATCCGAAAGGTGATTTGAATTATAAGTGTTATTGATCACGTAATTGATCGGTATGATTCTGAACATGTCTGACCACGACCTTACAAAAATATGTGAATTCTCAAAGCCAATGTGCTTAAATTTCCAAGTTTGGTGGAAAATTGACCAACTTGTACTAAAACTAACTTGAAAGAAAATGAATTCTTGAGTTCGGGTGGAAAATTGACCCAATTCGGATAACTTTGGAAATTTTGAGTTCGGGTGGAATTTTGACCGTTAAAAGTCTAAATTTAGGTACCAAGTGGGTCATCATCAAATTTGTTGAAATTAACTGGTAAATGTGTTTTAAATTCAAAATTTATCTTCCTGGTAGGTTACTGGTGGCAGGTATACAATTTCTTATGTCCTTTTAAGTTTAGTAGTTCAATTGTAAACTTTTATTGTTTGGTAAATCTTTTGGACTTAGAAAATTTTTCAACTGTTTTGTGAAGTCCGCTAAGAACAAATTGTTCTTAGCGAACTTGTTTAAGTTTTGAGTCTTTTGTAAGTTGAGAAGTACGCTAAGTTGAAATGGTCCTTAGCGAACTTCTCCTTTGTTTTTGAAATTTTGTTTAAGTGTTTGAGAAGTCCGCTAAGAAGGATTTTGCCTTAGCGAACTTCTCCACTTACCTTTTAAGTTTACTAAGGGTAAAACTGTTCTTAGCGAACTTGTTTAGACCTTAGCGAACTTCTTTTTACTTAGAAATTTTTTCTGTATCAAGTTCAGGTTTTGGCCTTAGCGTACTTGTTTTGCCTTAGCGAACTTCCTAGCTTAGCGAACTTCTTTATAGGCTTAGCGTACTTGTTTAGCCTTAGCGAACTTCATCAGCTTAGCGAACTTCATAGAGGCTTAGCGTACTTCTTTAGGCCTTAGCGAACTTGTTTTATCTTTTCTCCCTTTAGCGTATTTGATTTCAGTTCGCTTACACTTAGCGAACTTAGAGAATGGCTTAGCGAACTTGTTTAAATGTTGAGATATTTGTAAGTCCGCTAAACCCTATACTATATAAGGGGAGACTTAGCCTTTTTCTTCTTTCACGCATTCAAAATCACTCGCACCCGCTTTTATACTCTCGAATCGGCGAAGACATCCTCCTCACTGTTCGATCGGAATCCCTCAAATCTCTCTCGAATCTGTCATTCTTACTGCAATTAGGGTTGATTTACACACTCTTCTTGCTATCACAGGTTTGTATTCACGATTTCTTAGGTTGAATTTGGTCTCGGTGATGATGATGAGCCGTGGGTTCGGTTCTCAAATTTTCTGGGTTCTAATGATTTAAATTGATGTTAATTACAGATTTCCTTCATCCTTACTTGATTCTAGTTAACTTGTATTCAAGTTTGAGGTATGTGAAACTTGTATTTCATTTATCACTTTGAATCCGAGAATGATGTGTACAGGGGTGGGGTTGAATGTGTGTTGAACATAATATTCCTTTGAGTGTTTAATAACAGTTGGTTGTTATTGTATACTTGTTAATCAGTTTGAACCCTAATGGTAGTTTAGATTGATAACATTTAGAAGTTGTGATCCTCTGTTATTTAAATGCTTAGGAACTTTTATTTTATCTTAAATTGTCAACTTTGGAACTTTAATTGTTTTGTTAAGAACTCAATGTAGCTATTCCCAATTTAGTTTAACTCAAATCTGATTGTGTATAGATGCCTGTGAGTTTACTTGCAGCAACTTTGAAGTTTCAATCTGTTGTTCTCTCTTTTGATTGGATTGACTTAATAGATTCCACATAGTGTTGAATTTAACTAGTCTCCAATCTAGATTTATTATTCTTTTGATGAGACTTAAACTTGAGAATCTGCTGATAACTGTTGACCAGTCTAGTCACTCATCAAAATTGATAGATTGAGTTTAATGTTTCTCAAATTATGCCATTAATTTTATTTGCCTATATCTTTCTGTGTTTGTCAAAAATTTAGTAGTCTAACATAACTTGTCTGATCACAAAACAGAATTTCTTACTGTTGAGAGATTGATCAAGAGCATTACATCTTTTTCATTGATCTTTGCAAACTCTAGATCATCAAAAAGGTATGTTGTTCTATCAAATGACAATGAGTGTTAAGACTCAACTTTGGGCTACACAGGGGCAATCATTTACCTTAATTTAGTTTGTTTGATGCTTATTTGAATTCTAATATAAATTGCTTGATCCCAGCAGATATCTCACTGAATCATTGAGAAATTCAATTCATCTTATATTAGATCTTAGTCATCATTAGATCTTCAGAAAGGTATGTGTTTCTCAATACAAGCTTTAATGTTATTAATCAGGTAATGCATCATCTTATTGAATTATCTGTTATTGTATGTCTCTCTCTGTGTAAATTGATATCCAATTGAGCCTAACACTGGTGGTTTAGACTGGTTAAGATCCACGTGGGTCTGAAACAGGTCATAACTCAGGTAGGAGGATCTTGGATACAGTTAGCACTAAGACTGACATAATTTGAATGTCTTGACCTAATTAAGTTAAATTGACCATCTTTGTGACTAATCGAGAGCATTTATACATAGGATGTGATCTATGATGCCTCTAAGGTTCATATGAACTGTCTTAGGTGTTTAAGCTCTGAATGAACACTCATTTGGTCATTTTGACTTTAATAAGTCAAATCCTGCATGAAATTGTTTTTATGTGACTTTTGTGACTGTATTAGCTTAAAAGTGAATTTGGTGATTTGGGTATGTGTTGGTTGATCCAGACATGCTTGTATTTGTGTGTTAGGATTAAATGTTACATATGATAGATCCATCTAATCTGTTAAGCTTACTCAATCACAGTTTGTCCTTTAAATGATCATATTGAAGCTGTTGACCCATTAAGACTTCTTACTTGCTTATAAGTGTTAACATGACTCTGTTGCATCTAGACAATCCTTGTTGATATATGTTTTATAGTCCTTGTTGTCATTTCTGAGAATAGTGAATCTGCATATGAGACCATTCTGGTCTTAGCGGACTTGATTCAGTCTTTAGCGTACTTCATGGTCTACTTAGCAAACTTCATTAGTTCTTAGCGTACTTGTTTGCTTTAGCGTACTTGTTTGCTTTAGCAGACTTGTTTCATTGCTTAGCGAACTTGTTGCTGTGTCTAGCGAACTTGTTCTCTCTTGGCGAACTTAATGAATCCTAGCGGACTTGTTGTTTCTGCTTAGAGGACTTGAGTCAATTCACTAAAATTGTTTAAATTTCTGATTTACTAGGATTGCTCTTAATGTTTGACATGTCACTGTTTCACTTATTACATGCATCTGATTGGTCTTTGATGTTTGTCTTACAATTAAAGTGCTCTTTTAACAAATTTGTTCCTTGTCTAAATCTTGAGACTTCAATAGAAGGGGTTCACAAGTTCGGGTGGAACCAAGTCACTATGTGACTTTCCCTAAACAGACTTGACAAATTGGGACAACATATACCTATAGGTGTTAATCCCAGTGTGCCAAGCCCTCCTTTGCTTGATATCTCAGATTGTTGTCGAGACCAAGTAGTAGATTTCTCATTGAGAATCTCCTTGACCCTCCAACAATTTCAAAATTAGTTGCTTTAATCTTCTTTTGGGTCTAGTTTCAATTCTCATGCAAAACATTCAATTTAAGTCAATGTTAATGGAGATTTAGATCTGGCTCCTTGATTTTCCAGATTTTATTTCATCTCACTATATCTGTACTTTTCCTGAGATACTTGCATTTGTTAATCATGACATTCCGGTTGCTTGTGATCATTTTGAAGTATATGCACTATATGAGTTAGTTTATGTCATTAATGCTTAAATGAAAAGCTCTGTCACTATCACGGGTTAAGTGTGACAAGACATTCATCTAGTGTTGAATTAGATATAATCTTGTAATTCTATGTGTGCAGATGCCTCCCAGACAAGCTGCTGAAGCTTTAGAGTATGGTCGCCTGCACAACGGAAGGTGCATCTTTAACAAAAACTGGGAAGGTGCTGATGAGCAAGCTCTCGACCTATTGCTACAATCAAACTGGGCAACAGCCATGCAGATCAATCCTGTCATTTACAAGAGTATTATTGAAGCATTTTGGAATAATGCTGAATCTGCTGAGCTTGACGATGAATCAAGTGTAATAAGGTCAAAGATTCAAAATATCGATGTTGAAATCACGGAAGAAAAGATAAGAACTGTCCTGAACTTAGATGATGCTGACATGCCCAAGACCTTTACAAGGGCTCAGTGGCAAGCAACTCTTACAAGAATGGGATATTCTGGTGTTTTCCTCCCAGATGTCAGCAACAAGGTTCAGAAGACCTTATTCCCAACGAACTGGAAATTCATCATCAGCTTCTTCATATCTGCATTTGGTCACCGCAAGGCTGCTCCAGATGATTTCATTGAGGACACTGCGTATGCCATTCATGGATTTGTCTCCGGTGAAGGCTTCAATCTTTCCCACCAACTGATGAAGTGGATGCTTTCTAACTTACATCCCACTGGAAGACAAAAGAAGTTCCTGATGTATCCACGTTTCGTTCAGGCAATCTTGAATCATTACTATCCAACCTTGGTAAAGCAAGGAGAGACCTTCTCAACCAGTTCGATGAACACTGGTTCTTACAGCAAGTACCACAAAGGCAAGTATCAAGGAAACGAGGTACCTTTCTTTCCTGAGATGATTGCTCGATTAGCTCCCGTTGATGCCGAAGGAGATGTTCACATGGATGAAGCTGCAGATGAAGCTCATTTTGAACCAACTGATGTGGCTCAAGTCCACCATGCACTGGACTTGAATGCCCCAGTTATCTCAGATCCTGCTGCTGCTACTGAAGACCTTGGGAATCTCCAGGGTGATAATGTTGAAGCATCCGAGCATGCTGAACCGCCTAGTCCAGTGAATGTGTTATCTTCTGATGCTGAGAAAGGTGATGACACCGATGATGAAGAATCTAGCTCCTCAAGCTCAGATGACACTCCTGACCAAGCTGAAGCAATTCATCCAAGGAAAAGGCAAAGGACTGGAGAATCTTCCAGGGCCTCGACAAATCTGACACCACAATCATCATCAGATGAAAGCTACAAGCCGACAAAGGATGATTTGGATGAAGAAGACTCTTCAGTCTCCCTCGATCAGGTGGATCTTTCATATGATCTTGCAGCAGAGATTGAGAGTGCTCCTAAGTCACCTCCTAAGTTAACCTTAAACAAGCTTACAATTGTTGCTGATGAGGGAAATCAATCGTCTGAGTTACTCACTGTAAGAGCTGTGAGAAGCAAGTCCTGCAAAGAGAAACTCCAAGTTAGAAGAAAACCCGGTTCCTCTGATGAATATGAAGTTGTTGGTCCTTCAAGCACTCCTCTAGATACAACTTTGGCTACTACTTCTGTCTCTCCATCTCCTGCTGATAGGATCGACATGGATATGAGACCTCTTGATGTTATAGCTGAAGATGCTGCTGTCACCACTGACCCCGCAGGTACTGTCACTACAAGCCCTACAGTTTCAGAAGATGAAAAAGTATTGGAACTGCAAGCAGAGATTGTGAATCTTCAGAGTCAAAACGATCATCTCAACTGTTCTCTACAAGTGGCTAACCAGAAGATTGCTGATCAGTCACAAGTAATTGCTGAACAAGCTGCAGAAATCCAAAGACTCAAGGACTTATTAGCCAAATCCAATGAAGATAAACAGCTCAGTGACAAACCAGATGGAGATGAAGCTGGTGATAATCAAGAAAGTGAGTTGCCGAAGGACCTGCCTCAAGCTAATCCAGAGACTGTTGGTGACAATTCTCAAGATCCAAATTCTTCAACAACCATGCCTGCTGGCAAAGATGCTATTGGTGCTTATGACTCCTCGAGCCCACTACATGACAGTGATTTTGAGCTTGATGCTGATATGTTCACTGAAGGAGATGGACTGAACTCTTCAGACGACGATGAATCCTTCGTCAACAGTCTCCTTCGTGATGAACCTGTAGATGAAACCTTGGAAGCAATCAAGAAGCTGGCTCCTGTGCCTGAAAACCTGAAACTCCCAAGATTTTCTCAGGCAGCCAGGATACTTGCTATTGAGGGAACTCCTAATGTAGAGGCTGCTGGTGCATCTAGTTCAGACCTTCAACTCTCTCTGGTGCCCTCTATTCTGACTACAACCGAAACATCCACTGCTCTTGTTCCAGTAACTGAAGGAGTCCGTCACATGCACGTTGACCCGGCCTTTTTAGATTTTGCAATGGCCAACTTCAGGGAATACTACGCAGAGAAGATCTACTCGAGAAGAAATTCTTGTGGAATTCTGATTGAGTCAATTGAAGATGATACCGGTGAAGTCACATATGAGGAACATCCATACACTGTAGATTTCGGAGATGAAGACGACATGAATGAGCTACAAGAACGTATGCATGTGCTCATGAATGAAGCCAACCCTCTGAATTACATTGATTTAGATCAGATTGAGAGTGAAGATGATGAAATGGAACCTCTGTTTCCCACTCCAATTCAAGTGAAGAAGGAGGTGGATGACATATATGTACAGGTTTCACTTTCTGAACTATTGGAGTCCTCAGCTAAAGCTTCTGCACTGGATATAGCTCCCCATGTTCCAAGTGTTGTTCCTGCAGATGCAAATATCATCAACTTAGAATCCAGTGCTGCCCAAGATTCTGTGAGTCAAACTGTTCCTAAAGTTTCTACTGAGCAAAGCTTCCGCGATCAGATTTTTGAAGCCTCCTTTATACACTTCTCCTCTGAGTCTGAAGCTGAAGATGAACCAACTGTGACTGCGACTCAAGAGCCTGCGGTTATAGAACAACCTGGTCCTTCTACTGAGGATAGAGGAAAGAGAATTTTAACTCCAGAAGAACTTGCTGAAGAGCATAGTAGAAGGGAAGCTGAGAAAGAAAGATCTCGCTAGAACACTCATTGATGAAGCTCTAAGTGAACAAAACAGACTTCGTGAAGAAAAGGCTGCAGCACTGAAGCGATATGAATCTAATCATCCTCCTGCTGTTATGTATGCAAAAGGATCGAGCACGTTGCCAGAACGTTCAGAAGCAATCAGAACAGATGAACCATTAATCCGTGTTGTCACAAATCTAGAGGGAACTGATGTTGATGCTGATGACAATTCTGTTACAGCCAACATGGTCAGAACTCTGATGAAAAACAACTTCTCTTTGAAATATCTGATGAGTTTAACTGAAGCTGAGTTGACCATGTTATACACCGACGAGGAGAGGTTGAATTCTCACCTGCCTCAAAATCAAACAGCTGAAGCACAATCTGAATTCTTATCGGATATCTTTGCTGACACAGACAAGACTGTGGATTTCCTTCCTATCCGTGATCATCTCTCGGACCTCACCCTTGACATCGGCAACACTTTCATTCCTCCTCCAGAGAGCTCGTCTATTGATCCTCCCGACTCTGAAGCTTACATTATTTCCACTACCAACAGTATGAACTCTGGAGCACTCCGCAACTTCTGTAAGTTCAAAAACATTGACAAAAAGGCTTACTACAAGAAGAGACTACCTAGTCTCCGGAAGTTTGTGTGCGAGTATCGGAAGACAGAGCGGTTGGCGAAGTTGGAACAAATCAGAATTATTGAAGAGGAACGGGCTGAAGCTCTTAAGAGAAAAGATACTCCCCAAATCTATGACGAATGGGATAAGCTAACTCCTAACTTGAAGGCTATGCAATTATTTGTTGCCAAGAACCTGAGGAAGATGCCTAGCAACCCTAACGTCAATCATGGGATGAAGATCTTAGGATGGAAATATGATGAAGCCTTTGATGCTTTCATGGTGAAGAGGAGAAACGGCTTTGTCCAAATATTTGGAGACTTCAAAGCTCTCACTAGCTTATTCTCCTGGGAACTAAAACAGCTCAAGTACCTGGACCTGGTGAATCATACTAACCATCCAAAAGGTATAAGGGCTGCTGCGTTGATCCAATCTGCTTATGATGATAAAAGATTCAATCAAAATCCAGAAGCAGAGAGAAAAGCTCAGTTGGCAGAAGAGAAGAGAAGGCTTCGTGCTCCTCACCGTGGAATGTTCAAGGATGTTGGAAAGGAAGTGAAGGCAAAGACTATCCCGGGAAACCAGAAGAATGCTCCTATGATAAGTTGGTATTATAACGGGATGACTCATGAGTTAGTGATTGAGAGAAGTGGTGCTGAAGCTATCAGATTATTTGCTGCTATAGAACTCCGTCTTCTCTCTCGATCATACTTGAAGATAATGTATTATGAGAAGATGCGGACAATACCTGTTCAGTTGAGACCCTATGAATGCTATGATGCCAACTACTTCTTAATATTCTTAAACTGGTGGTGTGAAAGGCTAGCTGGATTAGGTCGACTCACTCTAAATTCTGAACTTCTGAGAAATGCAACATGTTGGTTGATTGAAGAGCATGGTTCAAGTGTCATTCTTGATGGGGCAAGAAGATTGGTTGAGCTGAACAACTTTAATGACTTGAAAAAGCTTGTATGGCAAGATCTCTTTAGGCTGTATGACATGGGTATTCATGTACTCTCTGACAAAGACAGACCTGCAGCCAGAGAAAACTGGAGATTCCTGCTGAAGCTGACAGGTCAAGATGCTTGAAGCTCTCGAGTTTGCATTGCCAACAAGGGTGGAATTGTTAGAACCTATTTGTTAGCAACACAAACTTATTTTTGTCTTATCATTGTAATTGATACTTTGTTTTGTAATTCTCTTTTAGTATGTACTTGGAGAACTTTGTGTAATTGTTAACGAACTTGTTATGCTTCTTAGCGTACTTGTTACTTATGCTCTTAACGGACTTGATTTACTCTTAGCGTACTTGTTTGAATGTTATCTTAGCGGACTTGTTTATTCCTAACGTACTTGTTTGCTTAGAGTATTTATTAATGTTCCTAGCGTACTTCATTTGTTAGTAACGAACTTGTTAGCGTATTTGTTTATGTTAGCGGACTTGTTAATGCTTAGCGTACTAGTTAGCGAACTTGTTTATGCTTAGCGCACTTACTAGCGTACGTGTTAGTGCTTAGCGAACTTGTTAGCGGACTAGTCAATACTTAGCGTACTTGTTAGCGGACTAGATAATACCTAGCGTACTTGTTAGCGGACTTATTGATATCTAGCGAACTTGATATAATGCTTAGCGAACTTCTTTTACTGTTAGGATATTTTGTTGAATTCTAGGTAATGATTGTGTCGTGTCAAACATTCTCCTTGTCTCCATCACACTAGTAGTATAAATACTACTTGGAAAAACCCTATTGAGCACGCATCAAGGTTTGCCTACTGAAGAGAGCCTCCTGTGTGTGTGTTCTTGGTGTTAGTGTGTGTTTTTGAGTTTTAGAGATCACCCATGGGTGATCGTTGAGGCGAATCCAACCCAAATCGACCATCACACATGATTTCCGCACTTGTGTGATGAATCGTATGAGAACAAGATGCTCAAATCTGGTCCTGACACTAACGGGAAAACTTAACGGAGTTAACTTGGGAAGTTGCAGTTGTTACAGCCTCCCCATGTTAAGAAATTTTCGTCATAATGTCCAATGTGTTCGGGCCAATTGAATGGGATGAAGGAGAATGGAAACAAGAAAATTTGTCGTAGTGCTAATTGTTTCACGACTCGTTATGAGAGAATCCAATTTACGGTATATAATAAAAAAAACATCGAATGAACATTTTGCATGATCGTATGAAGATTGATTTTCCATAACAAGCGTTTCCATAAGTGAGTTGAATCGCATCGCATGGTTAGGTTTAACGATTGTCACGATGACACCATATCCGAAATCGAAGTATTTAATATGACGAAGTGACCATATATCCGAGTAGTCTTCAGCTATAGTATCTAATAAGATAACAGAAAGTATTGTCACGGTAGAGGCAAAAGGTGCTGCAAAAAGGTTAGAATGTTAACGTATCTGGAGGGTGGGTATGCATCATTGAATTTGGCTAAGATCTGGTGGTTCTTACAGTTCACAGAAAAGGTATAGGCAGATGACGCTGCAAGGTATCGTAGTACCAATCGCATGGCGAGTAGGCGCGGTAATCTCATGAAGAAGTGCTCTGCTGCACCAAGCCGGTGAAAATTTAGGCGTATGCGAGGTTAACAAGTCGTGGTATGTCAGAAATGTGATAACTAGAGGACCAATTGAAATATTTCACCAATTTCCATGGTGAACCAAGACGAGTACAGATCTGAGACGAGTAAACGCTGATAAGAGTCTTGAAAAAGTCACATGATTGCTTAGAAAGAACATTTTATTTGTCTTTTGTAATGCAAACTTTGAGTTGTTAAAACGTCGTTGTTCATCCGGGTCATAACCTATATTTGATCCTTAGTAAGAAATTTATATCAGGATGTTTACTCTCAATCTACAGGGTTGGAAAACAATAATTTTTATTTGATTAAACTGTGTATGTCCCCTCTAGTGGCAATGTGCATGAGGGACATGGAAAATCACAACGGAAATGACATAGATTTTTCTTTATTGTGGGCACTGTCCCATTAAACGAAGTTTCTCAAAATAAGGTTTTTGGGTCTATGATTTCAAGGTAAATATGTGGTTCAGCACTGATCCACCTTCCACATGCCGATAGTGCTTATATATAGGGTGTACCGCAGCTAACCCACCACACTACCAGCACGTTGAGAGTGTACCAGTTTTCTTGCCATTCCTGGCTTTTTTGACAAATCTTGTTAGATTATATACTTAAAAATAAGGTATCTAATGTTTTTCCCCCAATGCTTTTGGGTTGAAGGGGAGTGAAAGATTTGAAACCATGCAATCATGTGAAAACTTTGAATTTTGCGACAAAAGGGTTTTTCCACGTTTTCGGTCGGTGGGGTCTTCACCCACGGTGAGGATTATTAAGAGTTTAGTGGGCGCAACGCGAATACAATTTGAGTTTCTGAAGGGGATTCAATAGATAAGGTGGTCCTTCACGTTGAGGTTTAAATGAGGTTCACCAAAATGGGATATATCGTTACGCATATTACCCTCCGGTACGGATCCAAAATAAGGGTGACGTTCTAATGAATGAGAGGTTCTTTGTAGAAGCATGAATGGTATCAAGTATGGGGATACAGACTGAGGATGAAGGGCGAGGTAGCTAGTGTAGGGTAGTTGCAACTATACGTTTCGAAGAGAGTCATTCGGTACGATTGACGCAAATACGGAAAAAATAATTTTGGGTCGACTGATATGGAGGTGATTGTGTCGACGGTGGTACCGTACAGAATGATAGAACACCAATTTATATCGGCCCTCAAGTGTAAGTAAAAGTGAAAACATGTAGTAAGAGTGGGTTTCCGAAATACCAAGTGCTGACGAATTGAAATACTACCTGCCTTTCAATGAGTGTATATACGAATTGTAGTTAAGGTTTCGTGAGCTCTACTGCGTATCGAAAAGCCGCATTGCATATAGGATGTAAAAATATCGGGTACTTGGGTCGCTTTCAGTGATCCTCGGGTAGCTCGCCGCATATACAATAAATTCAAACGTGTCTTCGTCAAATTTGGAGTTAATCTACTTCCTTACGCGTGTCTTGGAAGTTCGGGTCAATCATTCGATCAGTCACCCCTAGTTATGTAGCCGGGGTTACAATTGAAAGTTCTTCTAGAAAAGAAGGAATGAGGAAAATGGGTATCAATGTATGATGTTGTAGAGCTTTCCTAGCATACCGCTGCCTATTGCTGGCTGTCACTGATTTTCGTACGGGAGCTTCTGACAAAGAAGTGCATGGAAATGGTATTGATGAGGTTAACTAGCCGTGATGGCTCAAGGCTTGAAGACTACCCAAGTCATAAGAGATAGTAAAGAGAAAAGGTTCGCTGGCAATCAAGTTCACAGATGAATCGAGTGTTTGAAGATAAAGCAGATTGTACGGGTTCGAGAAGTAACCAACATCGCTTCGTTGGGTGAAATTGTATTTGTAGTGAGGTATAAAGTGCTTAAAAACCGTGACGAGACCACTAGTCAAGAGAGGAGAACTTCACAATATTTTTCCTACCGAAAATATTGGTTTCAACGATCGAGGTGTAATTGCCCATTCAAGATGACGGGGTTTCCTTCGGAGTAGAGTTTATGGAGTTGTTGCACAATTGAGATAGCTTGAAAGAGTGTTATAGCAATTAACGTCATAGGGGTAGAGTTAGGATTGCGGAAAAATTAGAATCAGTTTAAGAGTTATACCACGGCTCGCTCGCAGCGATGGGAGATCTTACCGTCGGATGGTGTGAGTGATAGGATGTCTTACCGGGGTTATCATTTGCACAAGCGTTTCTAAAGGATTTCGATAGGTTGGTAACCATATATAGGAGAAATGAGAATAGATGTGATAGCGTAATGAATACGGTCGAAGACCATAAGCTTGAAAATTTGATGTCATGAGAGTTTTGAAATGAAAGGTCGTATTCCTTATAACTGATGGTTTGTCGGGTAGGATTCCCCAGAGCTTCCATATACTGCAAATTACAATTACGTGTGCACCCGTAATGGTAATTTACCTTGTATGGTCACGCTGGTTCCTCTTACTTTAGCTACCAGGTTCGATGGGGTGGTATGTGGTTTCCAAGGGGGTAAGTATCAAGAATGTTGTTATTAAATCAAAGGTAACTGACGGGGATTTGCCAAGGAGACAAGTATTGAGAATAAATAGCTCATTCAATTTAAAGTTTACCATAGGTACGATTTGGTAAGCAAGTGGTTTGATAGGAGTATGTGTAGGGCATGCTACAATGCCCCTAACTTAATCTTAAAGATATAGAGTAGTTATTGTCCGACTCGTTCACGCATCCATTATGCACACACATGTTTATATATATATACAGAGAGAATATCATATTATTCTTAATCATCACATGCCTGATTTCTTTTATGTTACAAAAGTCACATTCACACTGAATTGTCACACAACAACTATGCAATTTAATATGTGAGGTCTAAACTGACCAAGGAAAAAGGGTGTCAACATTTTAGGGTAACAAATGCAGTTACAAGTATCCTGTGAGGAATCATCTGATTCTATACAGTGCTGCCCTATACTACGAGGCTAAACATCGCTCTTTACTAGCACACTTCGGTAAAGGTACTCTCGGTGCGTGTTAATGGGTGTCTTATCCGAATAGGATCTACTAAGATTCCTATTTATGTTATAAGAGAGTATGATCAGTTGAGCTGAGAATATGTTGGATCATTGTCTTAGAGTCTAGATTACCATGATCTAGGCCTAAAAGTAAACCTACCAAGGTTGTTAAGAATAAATAATGTTATTAAGGGTTAAACAAGTCCGTAAAGATATCAGGATCGTAAACAATGGATTTTGCCCTATTCGGGAAGCTGGTGCATAACTACGAGCACTTACGATTAATCATTCAAGTTTTGTTGATGTAAACAAGTAAAAATATGGTGAACACATGCTTAAAAGGAAATCCTCTCTGATTGCATCTTAGGTGGGTCTTACCCCAATAGGGTTCTTGATGGTCCTATATACATCACGCAGAGGGCAATGTGCATTCTAACACGTGGTACAAACAATTTCTAAACCAATTCTTGTAAATTCTTCCAAGTGTCCCCTTGAAGTTCGCTAAGAACTCTTTAAGTCCGCTAAGTCATGTTCAAGTTCGCTAAGAGTAACTCAAGTTCGCTAAGAAGTGTTTCAAATCCGCTAAGAACAAGTTTGCTAGGAACAAGTTCGCTAAAAGCAACTTAAGTCCGCTAAGCACAATCCAAGTTCGCTAAGAATAAATGAAGTCCGCTAAGACCAGCTGAAGTTCGCTAAGGAGAATGTCAAGTTTGCTAGCTGGAAGTTCGCTAAGAACAGCACAAGTTCGCTAAGAACAAAGGTTCAAGTTCGCTAACAGAAGTTCGCTAAGAAGGATTCAAGTTCGCTAAGGTCTTGGTCAAGTTCGCTAACAGTGCAATGAAGTTTGCTAAACAAGTACGCTAACCCCATACATAGAAAAATTTTCTAACTCAGAAATTTCTAAGCCTCGGGAAAGAAAAATTTCTACCCAAAATTCCAAATTTCTATACTGACACAAGACAGGAATTCTAAATGAGGATCATCTTCAGCACGCGGGGCAATACTTTTGGGAGTTAGGTTGTAACCAAAGTTTTAAAAAACAGTTACAGTTCAGAAATTTTACTTTTAAAATGTTCAAGTTCGCTGTAACCAAGGGCTCTGACACCAATCTGTCACACCCCCAATTTCCACTAACGGAGTATAACCATGTGGGGTGTGATCCAGACCAGGATCCAAGTCTTTAGTTACAACCAAGCCATAGTTAAAGGGGTAAACCAGTCATGTATTACATTAAATAAATCAGAGTTCACATTTCACAAAAAATAGCGGAAGCATTAAAAGCTTACAAGGTTGTTGTTTAGTAAAAGTAATTACTAAAGTATCTGAAATACAATTTCCAAAAGGGTTTTACAAAGGACAAGTACTGCCAACGCTCGTGCCATCCATGATCCTCCAAGCAACCTGAAAAGGATTCAACAATCAAGTGTCAGCCAAGGCTCGTGAGTTCACTAAAGCGGTCTACACGTCACATGTAGACCTAATGTATATGAATAAAGAAGGGTAAAACACAACCAATAATCATAAGACCAGTAAATTCCATATCATAGGTAGCTAGCCTATAGTTATGTACATCTGAATTGTTTGTAACCTAAGCTGACAATGTTTTGATAGGGGGTACCTATGAATTTGCCTTCCCGTGTCTTCACGGATCACGGTGAGTAGGCTAACATTGATCTCAGTCCGATCGCCAGTCGGGAGGGTGCATCCCGTGCACCGCTGAGCGGGGGTGTCAATCCCTAGTAGTACTACTCATTATTACCTCGCTACTGTATATTAACGGCCTGAAAGTAAGGACTTTTTATAAATAAAGTTCAATTCAGTGAAACATATGATATTATGTCGGAAATTTACCTAGTAAGAAATACCTTACCGTTTGGGTCACCATCCTTACCGGATGCAACCACCTGCGCGTTATCGTCCCTGAACGGAGACAACAATAATAATAATGAACTCACCTTAGGGTGCACTGGTACTCAGCACTTGGTTCAACAGGTTGGTCAAATTCAACCTATTCGGGTAAATATGGCCTAATCAAATTAGAAGGTGTCACTAGGACGAAAGATAACACATAAGCACCTAAACATGTGTCATACAATCATACAGGTCACACAATGCACATACAAGTCCCAAATTTGGAGAAGATCAAGAAATTGCAATTCAAGTCAAAGTTGACCCAGAAAGTCAAACTTCAAGCACCTAACTAGTGACATGGCTAAAATCCACAATACTTGGAGTTAACTCCTTCAATTTTACAGGAATATACTAAATATCAATTAGGACTTGTTGCAAAAAGAATCAACCCAAAAGGTAAAGAAATGAGAAAGTTATGCACGTCGGAAGTTTGCAAAAATCAACATTATTGTCACTAACACACCGTTTGGGAATACGCCTATTTTGCTCCATATTTGGAGTTAGATTCTAAAATTTTACCGACATATACTTCCCAATATTTAGAACATGTTGCAAAATAAATCAGCTAAAAAGGTTAAGAATTGGGGAAGTTATGCGCGTACGAAGTTGGCTAAAAATCACCTTTGTCAAACATTAACACACCATTTGGTGACATAGCTAAATTGCTCATTCCTTGGAGTTAACTCCTAGAATTTTGCAGGCCCTAACTACTCAACATTTAGGGAATGTTGCAAAAAGAATCAACTCAATCGGATAAGTATTGAGAAAGTTATGCGCGTCGGAAGTTGAAAATTTTAGCTTCTTGCAAAATAGTCAAAGTAGGTTTAAAATTTGCATAACTCATTCAAAACTTAGAGTTTGAACATGAAACCTTCCAGATCTTACTTTTAATATATAAACCTCATTGAGGCTTGGGTTCGGTTGCTTATTCTCCCTAGGTGCACGCTGAGTGTTTTTAACCCTAAAACACGCCAAGAGGCTCGCTCTGGGAACCGCAAAGCCCTGCAATGTCGCATGGCCTTCTCCCAGGCCCTTAAAACTGCTCTGCTTCAGGTGGCTGCTCACCCCGATTCTATCGAGGCTTGGGTTCGGTTGCTTATTCTCCCTAGGTGCACGCTGAGGGTTTTTAACCCTAAAACACGCCAAGAGGCTCGCTCTGGGAACCGCAAAGCCCTGCAATGTCGTTCCATCATGGCTTCCCTATCTACTTGGGGTGGAGAGGAGGGTATTGACCAGCTGATTGATAACAACCTTGAAAACCCCGTTTGTGGGCCAGGGGGGCCTCCTGATACTGCTTCTGACAAGTCGGCTGCGGAGGGGTCCAACATAAACCGCTGCATCCGGAAAATTGCGGACGGTCACTTTACTGCCGCCGTTAAAGTTCTCTCTTCGTCTGGGGTTGCGCCTTTTGGACCTGCCACCACTCGGGTTTTGGAGGAGAAGCATCATGTGTTACCACCCCCCTCCTTGCCGTCTGAGCCCCATACCGAGCCCCCACTTGTGGCTACCACCGAAGTTGTTTTGGCTTGCATTAAATCGTTTCCCAAGGGGACCTCGTGCGGGAGGGACGGGTTGCGGGCCCAGCACCTTCTGGACAGCCTCTGCGGGGAAGGGTCTGCCATCGCTAACGGCCTCCTCGGGGCAACCTTGGTAGTCAATTAGTGGTTGGGGGGAGGTGCCCCCTCGGCCTGGCCGAGTTTGTGGCGTCGGCCCCTCTCACACCTCTGCTAAAACCTGATAACGGGATCCGGCCCATCGCTGTCGGCACCATATGGCGGCGGCTGGTTTCTAAAATTGCTATGAAAGGAGTCGGGAAGGAAATTGCTAAATATCTCGGGGACTTTCAGTTTGGGGTTGGGGTGCCTGAGGGAGCTGAGGCTATCCTGCATGCGGTTAACCGGTTGGTTGCGGGGAAACATGATGACAGCTCGCTGGCTATGCTTACTGTTGACTTTTCCAACGCGTTTAACGTAGTGGATAGATCGGCCTTACTACGGGAAGTGCGATTAAGGTGCCCGTCTATATCTCCATGGGTCGACTTTCTCTACGGTCAGTCTGCGCGGCTATATTTAGGGGGAGATCATATTTGGGCTACTACTGGGGTGCAACAGGGAGACCCTTTGGGCCCTCTCTTGTTTGCTCTTGTTCTTCACCCCCTTGCGCACCAGATTCGGGCAAATTGCCGCCTCCTCCTTCACGCGTGGTACCTTGACGATGGCACTCTCATTGGGGATTCCGAGGAAGTGGCCAAAGCTTTGCAGATTATTTCGGAGACCGGCCCCTCCCTGGGCTTGCAACTCAATATCAAGAAGACGGAGCTGTTCTGGCCGTCTTGCGATGGGAGGAAGAATCGGCCGGGCCTCTTCCCCTCGGGCATCAGTAGGCCGGCCCTAGGGGTAAAGCTTCTTGGAGGGGCAGTCAGTAGGGATGGTGGGTTCATTGAGGGGTTGGCGTCCAAGAGGGCTTCTAACGCTGTCGCTCTAATGCACCTCCTTCCCAAGATTCGGGACCCGCAATGTGAACTCCTCCTGCTTCGCTCTTGCATGGGTGTTTCCAAGCTCTTTTTCAGCCTGCGGACATGTCCCCCCGCCCACATGCAAGGGGCGGCCTCCTGCTTTGATCAGACCCTGCGCGAGACAGTTGAAAACATTGTGGTCTGTGGAGGGGCTTATTTTGGGGACCTTCAGTGGCGGCTCGCTTCCCTGCCTATCCGACATGGAGGGATCGGGGTTTCTTCGGCTATGGAGGCCTTGTCTTATGCGTTTGTAGCGTCCAGGGCCCAATCCTGGGGGCTGCAGGACCACATCTTGCGGGAGAGCGGGGTCTGTGGCATGGACTCGGATTTTACTTTCGCTCTGGCGGCCCTGCGCGACATCGTACCGGGTTTTGATTCTAGCGGTTTCTCTGACAAGGACACCGCCCCCCCAAAACCCCAACATGTTTTGGCGAATGCCCTTTCCAGCAAAGTCGTGTTGGATATGGAAACCCGGTTTAATATGAATGCCAGACAAAAAGCGGTGTGGAGCTGTCTTCGTCAACCACATGCCCAAGATTTCCTCCATGCTCTCCCCATTGACGGGCTCGGGCAACGCATGTCGTCGGTCGAATACCGATCTATCCTCAAGTACCGGCTTATGATACCCCTCTTTCCCGCGGACGAGAAGTGCCCTGTTTGCCGCAAGGCGTGTTTGGACTCGTTTGGGGAGCACGCGGTTCACTGTAAAGATCTCCCCGGGTTCAAGTACCGTCATGACTGGGTCCGGGATGTGCTATTTGACATTTTCAGAAAAGCTGGGATTTCAGCCAAGAAGGAAGCCCCCGTCAACTTCTTAACTGACCCAAAAGAGGGGCGTTCGACCCTTAGACCGGCGGACATCTTGGTGTTTGGGTGGTCAAGGGGGAAGCACGCTTGCATCGATCTGACTGGGGTCTCTCCCCTTGTGGGCTTTGGCTCTGGATTTTTCACGGCGGGGCAGGCTGCTGCTAAGGCGGCTGCGGGCAAGGTGAACAAGCACGAGAAGGCATGTCTCGAGAATCAGCATGTGTTTGTCCCCTTTGCTTTTGACACGTTCGGGCACCTCGCGTCAGAGGCTGCGGACACACTTGGGCGGATCCAGAAGGTTATGCATGGACATATAGTGACTCCTAGAGCTAAGCAACTTGTTTTTATCCGCTTAGGTTTTGCTATTCAAAAAGGGCTTGCGGCGCAGCTTGTTGCCCGCTTGCCCTGTATGTCGGACTGAGTTGTAACCTTTATTTTGGGTGTTTAATATATTGAAGCAAATTACTTTCTTAAAAAAACCTCATTTTTATTTAACAAACCCCTCATTATATCAAGTTTATCATGCCCGATCAAAATATAAAGTCTACTTTTCACAGAAAAACACATCTCTGCACACCTAACTTGCAGCAGCTATTTGGATGACCAAACGGATGTTTTAGAACGCGTGCGAGTAGCCCAGTTAAATCTAAGACATAGAACTTTACTACGGAAAAAGAATCAACTGATTTCGATAAAAATTGAGCAAGTTATGACCTATGCAAGTGGACCCAAAAACTGGACATAATCTGTCCAAAAACGGGATTTTTATAAAAGTTGAGCTTCAAAGTTCTGGTTAACATTTTGATCTTCAAACTTTTAGTAGAGATTTGTAATACCATAATCAACATTTCACCTAAGTTTTACACACCTCATAGCATCCATACGATGTTCATAACAAGATCAAAGCATGAAACTTGCATATAATCCACATACACCTAAAATTCATCTTCAACTACACAAGCTCCCAACAAGAGCCTTTCATGACAGATTTTTACCCCAAATCACAGCCCCTAAATCAACCCATTAATCAGCCCCAAATCATCATTTAACTTATCACCACATAAAACATGTTTCATGAGCATTTTTACACATCAAATTGCATATAATCACAAGATTAACACATGCATTCAACAAATTTCAACATGAAGATTTCTAGGGCTTACTAGGTGAAGAAGAAGGAGATGGATGATGATGATGAGATGGAATTGGGGCTTCCTCTAGCTTTCTTGAAGTTTACTTGAGCTCACAAACCCAATTTCTTGCTTGATTGATGGTGAAATTCGAAAATCTCCAAGTGTGTGTGTGTGTGTGTGAAGAACCGTAGGTGGGAGAGGAGGAGAGGAAAGAAAGCATAAAAATGGGGGAGGGAGGGGTTTGTGGCAGATTTTGATGTTGATAAAAATTACACATTTAGTCCCTCTAGTTTCCTTTTAGACACATAAAGCACAAAACTCAAATAAATGGGTTTTAACTAAAAACTTCTGAAGTAAAATTTCTAAAATGCTTCTAATTGTTTTTAAACTCATTTAACATGTGATGTTTAGTCCGGGCAAGTAAGTATCATTTATACATAAATATTCAAATTCACGCACGAAGCCCGGTTTCGCATAAAAATGCAATTTTTTTACAAATAACACATAAAGTCATGAAATAAATTCACGAGGCAAGTTATTATTATTAATTTGCAAATATACATTAACACATATGCAATTCTTCAAATAACGGGTCACGGGTTCGCTAACGGAACTAACGGAAAAACTTAACGGAGTTAACTTGGGAAGTTGCAGTTGTTACATCATTGGTTGTTAAACAACTAACTTTGAGAATCGATATCCCAGTATCTCATTAATCTTAACTTCATTTTGGATATGTTTTGGTACCTTAAACTCCTACTTAGTAGAACGGAACCCCAAAAATAATTCGTAATATATAGAGAGAGAGACATGATCATTTAAAAACTCATATTTATTACGAAAACTTAAAAACTCTCATTTTATTTTGTTTAAAAATCCATACTTTAGTCATATAATATTATTATTTTTTAAAATTTGCACAAAAAATAAGATTTTTTTTATCTTCGTCATGATATTTTTAAGGCAAATTGGATGTAAATAATCCCAAAGTTTAATAAACTGGCCAGCATTAATCCCAAGTAACAAAATGTTTACTATCAAGCCCAACTTTTAACCTATTTTCTATAACGATCCCTGACTAATGGAAACTTAACGACATTAGATTTGATGAATCTTGAGATTATTGTGGGCCAATTGATGAAACTTGGGATTACTTTGTATAAAACTTAGGATTATTGTCGACCAGTTGATGAAACTTGGGATTATTTAAATCCAATGTTTCATAAAAAAAACTAATGTCGTTAACTTTTCGTTAGTCAGGGATCATTGTAGGAAAATAGGTTAAAAGTTGGGCTCGGTAGTAAACATTTCGTTACTTGGGATTAATGTTGGCCAATTGATGAAACTTGGGATTATTTAAACATAATTTGCCTTCTTTAATAATTTTTCCGTGCCGGACGTATTTTAGTATTGCATATATACACTAATAGTTATATTTAGGGGTGTTAAAAAAATCTGAAATCCGAATAAAACCAAAATCCGAACCGCATCCGAAATCGAAATCCTTATTCGGATTTCGGATCGGATTCGGATATGGCTAGAAATTTTATTCAGGTTATTCAGTTTATTCGGGTTATTCGGATATCCGATTAATTAATTCAAATATAATTTATATTTATATTATATATAAATATATATGTTTTTTATTATCCATTTTAAGTTTTTTTTATATATGTGTGTTTTTATTGCGGATGTGAACTCTTGTTTTGAGGACATGTTAGAAAATATGTTTTGTTAGTTGTATGATTTTCACGATTAAAAAACCGAAATCGATTTATTCGAATTATTCGGATCGGATTTGGTTCGGATCGGATTTGATCCGATTTAGATTCGGATCGGTTCAGAATAGTGTCTTATTCGGATCAATTCGGATTCGGATCTGGACAAAAAGACTTCCAATCCGATTAAATCGAACCGAATAAACTGAAATCAGATCCGATAAACACCGCTAGTTATATTGTTGCATATATGTAATATATCATATTATTAGTAGTGTATATATGCAATATGGGGAAGGAAAAAACCACATCTTTTTGTGAAACCCTAAAAACAAATTTTAAAAGAATTATTAATGTACGAATACGTTATCTTTAATTATGAAAAAAATTAACGTTTCGTGTTTTTTTAATAGGCACATGTGCACTATTAGAAGAACTATTAGAAGAACTCTTACTTATATTATACGTTAATATTTATTTTCAAAAAATCACACCATAAAGCTTATATTTATGTTATTTTTTGTGGTTTTTTTAAATAATTCACATGTGCACTATTAAAAAAAAGAAAATTGGATTTAAATAATCCCAACTTTTGACTATTGGCCAACAATAATCCCACATTTGAATATCATTCCCATCAGACTCAACTTTCACTCATATTTTTTTAATGGATCCGTTGATAACTTTTTTAACACCGTTAAATGAGTGCTGACGTGGCATTCTGACATTTAATTACTTTTATTTTTTATTTTTTTTAATATGTTTCCATATCAAATTGATTAGTATCGGATATTACATAAACTTTCAATAGTTTATCTACAATCATCAAACAACCTGAATCATATACCGAATCAAGATCTAGAAACAACAACCCAGAATCATTCGATTAGCATCATAATCACTATATATTATATTAACATCATCATCTACTATACCAATCAAACTCACACTTGGTTCTCTCAAAATTCGCAGTCTAATTCTTACCTTTAGATCTCATCCGAACCTTCAAATCAAGGTTTAGAAAACTTACGAACACTTGTCAACGGTAAGAAAAGAAAACCATCGATTCCAAGTCTTGGGGCGTGATAGATAATATAATCCGAAGTGGTCTCTCTCTTACGACCTGAAGTTGTCCACAAAATTGTTTTTAGGGATTTCCGAGAAATAAGAGTATGTAGGTCGGCCTGAAATTGTTGGTAGTAGATCCCCAAACGGCTGTTAACGGCGGGGTTGTAGGAGAGAGTATCATTGGCATGGGAGAGAGTGAAATGAGTGAGGGTGACGTCATCGACATTGAAATTTCGATCGATTAGAATGTTTGAGGACTTGATATCGCGGTGGACGGCCACTCGGATCCCCAGTCCCCAATTCGGCGGCAGTGGATGGAGATGTAAGGTGGTGGCTTCCAGATCGCTGCTATAATTGAAGTGTTAGAATTCTGGTTTTTGACGGAAGTTCATCTCAATGAAGAAAGTCAGGTGTTAAAAAAGTCAGCTGTCAAAAGATTAATATCTTATTTATTTGGAAGCTGACGTGGAAAAACATATTAAAAATAAAAAAAATGTAATTACATGTCAGCACTAATCTAACGGCGTTAAAAAAAGTTAACAGCGAGTCCATTAAAAGAAATATGAGTGAAAGTTGGGACTGTTGGGAAAGATATTTAAATGTGGGATTATTGTTGGCCAATAGTCAAAAGTTGGGATTATTTAAATCCAATTTTTCTAAAAAAAATCATACATGGGGAATATATTAATATTTAAATAAAAAAGTGCAACATAAATCTTATAATTCTTTTATCTTTAATTTTGAAAAAAGATTTAACGTTTTATAATTTTTTAATACAATGCTACACATGTGTAGTATAACTATTAGTTATAGTGCATATGTGTGACGCCCACTTCCAGACTTGGCTCCAGAAGGGGTCACTAATCGGATTTACTCATGAACACAAGGTAATAACAGAGATTACTAAGCAGCGGAAATTTTAAACTTTTATTTATTTGCCAAGTACTACAAAGTAAGAGATAATTTACATAAGGAAATACTAACTGTCACTACGTTTTATTGCTATAACTATATCTATGCCAGCTTGCCAACACCTTCCTTCCGTCTGATAGCTTGCCCGTCTAATCCCTTATCACCAGGGCCTTCTCGTAACTAGTTGAAGTCTCACCCTGACCTGACATACATACCACGTCTGCCTCTTATCGTCATCATCCTACATTCCAGGTGAATGACATTCAGAATTTACGTGACGTAAAGTCCCCAAACTTTTGAATACATGATAACCAGATAAGTACCGGTACCAAAGCAATTACTTAGTTATGATGTTTTCAAAAACCCAGTTACTTCCATCACAATCCTTCCAAGTGTCCACTCTTCTCTTTATCCTTCTACCGGTAACTCTAAGTTAAAACCGGTCCTTCAAGTCATCTCACTTCCTAATTATACCGTCTCATAATTTCTCTGCACTTGGACATACAATAGTTAGGACTTAGGGTATGTTTATGTGACTAATACCAAATTGCAGTAGCTAGTTGCAATCCGGTCTTTTCCACATTTCACATACTCTAGTTGCTACTTATTATGTCCCTAATGCATTCTCGTTTCTATGGGCACAAGCTATCCTGGCTGGCATCTACATTCCTTATCTCATCCTACTTTGTTTTACCAGAGTCCTAGTTTAAGTCTAGATACTGCATTAGTACCTAAATCTCTTAAACCAAGGCTCTGATACCAACTTGTGACGCCCACTTCCAGACTTGGCTCCAGAAGGGGTCACTAATCGGATTTACTCATGAACACAAGGTAATAACAGAGATTACTAAGCAGCGGAAATTTTAAACTTTTATTTATTTGCCAAGTACTACAAAGTAAGAGATAATTTACATAAGGAAATACTAACTGTCACTACGTTTTATTGCTATAACTATATCTATGCCAGCTTGCCAACACCTTCCTTCCGTCTGATAGCTTGCCCGTCTAATCCCTTATCACCAGGGCCTTCTCGTAACTAGTTGAAGTCTCACCCTGACCTGACATACATACATTTTTGGAAAAGGTCAGCTTACGCTGGTGAGTTCTATATTTTTAAAAGCTTTACCTCAGCGTGAGGTTTAAAACCCTTGGACCTGCAAGATCCCTTTTTCACAGACATTTATCAAGTATAATATATATCACAATTATATAATACACAATATTCCTTAACAGGAAACACCCCCTATAAAACCATTTATCCTGCTATCCCTTCCTACAATCCCAACATTTATTACTAGTGTAACCCTGCTAATGTATAAGCAGAGATATCATCATTGCTGACTGCCGAGTTTACCCTTCTAGGGTATTCCCTATAACGGTCAGTCGCCCCTTTTTCCCCTATTTGCTAACTGCCGAGTTTACCCTTCTAGGGCATTCCCTGTAACGGACAGTTGCCTCGTTTCCCCCTATTTGCTAGTTGCCGAGTTTACCCTTCTAGAGTATTCCCTGTAACGGACAGTAGCTTTCCCCCTTTTCTATTTGTAGTGGTCTCTAATCCCATTGAGCAACACTACCTCCTAACTCCCTCTGTACTACTACATGCCCCTTAGTTAAATACCCAAGAGACTTAAGATTATTAGTAAACAGTGATAAGGTCTTCATATACTGCAACAAGCGGACATCTCCCAATTTATCGTTAGTGTATGTATATAGGGCGTATCCTCCACACTTCTGATATACTGGGTAACTAATATTATTATGTATATATATAGGAAGTACCAGCGGCATATCCACCACATAATAATAAAGCAAATGCATCACCTGTTCTCATATAATCATACATATTCACTATAACGTTTACTAATAATTCCTTTATCACTTGACTATTTAATTTCGAAGCAATTATAACACATATCATATCACAGTCATTATAATTACGTTATAACACGTACAATGATTTAATATCATTTTCATAACATATCATATATATATGTTTCTATATATATTATCCCAAAAGCCTTTTAACAATTCAAGATATTTCACGTATATGCATTTCCATAACAGTCCACATATATATATCAATTTAACAATAATTCAATATATCCATTTATCAATTAGCACCTTAGCAATCTGATATATATTTACTCAAAGGTAATTCAGTAGTTCAGATACGCAACATTTCAGTTATAAATCGTTTAGATGCATTTTATAACATTTGTATGTATATCAGCCCGAAAACATTTAAAACATTTAAAATATTTAAAATATTTAAGAGTGGGCTCATAGAACTCACCTTATTTCTTTAACCGGTTACTTGGACAGAACTCCCGCTGTGATTCCCAATTTAACCTAATTTGCGTATCGTATGGCGTTAACGTAAGGTTTACACAATAAACACTTCCTATGTTTATTTTGATATCTTATTATCTTAATAATATTCAATTATTAAGTTTATCCCTTTTTAAAGGTCAAAATGACCAAAATGCCCTTTAGGCAGTTATCCTTTACTTTTAATGATAATATGAAGACGCACATTCCTATAAGTAGACACTCACTCCGGGATCGCCCAGTGTTGGGATGCCATTGCCCAGATGGGATGGCGACACCCCCGCTATTGCCAGAAACCCCAGTGTACAGGTGCCTACCCTTCCGGTCCGTGCGAACTTCTAATAACCGATTAACTCGGTATTTTATATACTTTATTATTTATCCATTTTAAACCCATATATACTTATTATATATATAAATATGTTACCATACCAAAATTCAAGTCCCCATACCTTCCGGATTATTTTATATTAAATATCTATATTCCGAAACCCTAATTTCACAAAATTCCCATTTTATTATCAAAACTCATTTTTATTCAAAACCGTCTTAGGGTATTGTCCATTATAACATTTATAATATCCTTTAAAATGGCAAAGCTTAATTCAAAACCGTTTGCTCGGTTTGGGCAGAATAACGACACGAAAACCCTATTTTTTTGACCCGTTTACAAAACCCATACCAAACCTTTACCAAGTCTGAAAAAAACTTAGGGCTTTCTTATATAACATCATTTTAAGAGTACCTACAAAATTTCAGAGCCTAACTCCCACCCGATCACCCGAATTTGATGATTTTTATCCAAGAACCCTAATTTTAACCTAGATTTAGAACTCGATCATAACAACAATATTAACTGAAATTGATTGAGGGCTATTGTATAGCATACCAACTTTAGTAGAACTGCAGAAGATGGCCTTCTAACTCCTCACCGATAATGAACTAAGCTTAGAAATTTTAAAGCATGTTATAAAATGTTATAACACATAATACCCTAAGTTGGTTTTGAATAAAAATGAGTTTTGATCAAGAAATGAGAATAACGGGAAATTAGGGTTTTGGAATATGATTTCTTAATATAAAACAATCCGAAAGGTATAAGGACTTGGTTTTTGGTATGGAACTATGTTTATATATATAATAAGTATATATAAAGTTAGAATGAAAAAAAAATGATAAAGTATTCCAGATACCGAGTTAATCGGATATTTAGAAGTTCGCGCGGACCGGAAGGGTAGACGCCTGTACACTAGGGTTTCTGGCATAGCGAGGGTGTCGCATAAATCCTAACTGGGAAATGGCATCCCTCACTGGGCGATCCCGGAGTGAGCGTTTACTTATAGGAATGCGTGTCTTCATTATTATCAATAAAAGATAAGGATAATGGCCTAAAGGGCATTTTGGTCATTTTGACATTTTTAAAAGGAATGAACTTAATAATTTAATATTATTAAGATAATGAAGTATTAAAATAAATATAGGAAGTGTTTATTATATTAAACCTTGCGTTAACACCGTATAATACGCGATTAGGTTTAATTGGAAGGCATAGCGGATGTTTTCTCTGAATTAACTGCTTAAGAGAATAAGGTGAGTTCTATGAGCCCACTTTTAAATGTTTTAAATGTTTTAATATTTTTGGGCTGATATACATGCAATGATATATATTCAACTCTTTACTTGAAAAGTATTTAAAATGCCTTTACTTGTTTTGTGTGGATACACATACATGAAAATGTTATAATGCCTATAACTGTTTTAAAGTTATTATTACCTGTTATTACTTTTCGGGAAGGATATATTAAACGGGTAATGTAAAGGATAAAACTTTTATATAAAGCTTTGAGAAATGGAAAATGTGAATGTTTGGTCTAAGCCGATGTACGTGAATAAGTGTCGGGTAAATATGATCTTATTAGCCTTGTCGTACAAGACCCATAACATCATATTTATGAAACACTTATTTTCATATATGGGTAATGGACTGGTGTTGAAAATGTTATGAGTCCAAACACAAGGGTTATTTGAATGGACTTTTGGAAAGAATGAAAATGTTTAAAAGATTGAAAGGGTTTTAATCTAAGCGGATATTGTCTAGTGAAAAAGGATGACTGTGGTTGTGTAACTAGAAGCGGGGAACGACGGTTCTCCGGGGTAGCGACGTCTGCTTACTTAGAAAAGGTATTCGGGTGGCGACGGTTGCCCGAGGGACTATCGTGGTTCCAATAGACAATGCTTAGTAGAATGAATGGTTAAATGTTTTGGTATAATTTTGTTACGTCTTATACCTGATAAAGGATAAATGTTTTGGTATAACTCTGTTATGTTTTATACCTGATAAATGTTTATAAAGAAGGGGTCGTTAGGCCCAAATGTTTGAGGTAAACCTTTCAAGGAAAGGTAAAGTTTTAAAATACTTAGAACTCACCAGCGTAAGCTGACCTTTAAAAGCATGTATGTCAGGTATCGGTGATGTTTAAAGTAGCAAGGGAAGGGCTCTAGCAAGGGCAGATTAGATGGGCAAGCTATCAGGAAAGACTCGGTAGTAGACTGGCATAGCTATAGATAAGATCTAGTTATAGATTATGTTGTTATCTTCCTTACTGTTGTAACTTGATATATATATATAAATGAAAAGTTTTTAATTTCCCCTGCTTAGTTATCTCTGTTGTACCATGTGTTCATGAGTAAATCCGACACGTGACCCCTCCTGGAGCCAAGACTGGGAGTGGGCGTCACACGAAACCTGCTCCGTTTACGAATATCTCATCAGCGAGATATCCTTAACTTACCCCTTTCTTTTCTAGGTTGATTTAAGAATCTAACCTAGGCATTCATAACACTTTACTATAGGAACTATCTTGCTCCTAATCCTTCCTTCTAATTGCGATGTAGAACCGCAATACGTATTTCTATATACGATAACCTGTCATTTAGAATGCTTCTATCGAAAGATGTCGTTTCTAACTCGTTTGCTTCAAAACCGCAACGATTCTTCAGATGACATTTCAGCTAACTCTTGGAAGAACGCGTCTCCGTGAGTCTTCTAATGCTCCATTCTCGCCCTTTACATACGTCGAACGTTTATCTACACTTTGCATGGCTTGATCTTTATCCTTGAATTCCAACAGTCTTTCATTTGCTTACTTATAAGTGATCTATATTCATAAATCCTACTGATTTGTTTTCCACAGTGGCCCGTGCTATTTACTTACACGAGACTAACTCTAGTCCACTTCTCGTTGTATCTCAGGTGTATATATATAAGATGTACCAGCGGCGTATCTACCACACCTTTGATACAACCAGAGGTGTACTAGTTCTAGCCTAGTGTAAGATGACATTATTATTCTAACCACAACAAGGTCAGTATAATTTATGACTATCTATCATTTACTTTCAATAAACTAGTTGGACATCTTGATTAATGTTTTCATTTCTCGGGTGTAAACACTACTGCTGCAAGCTTCAAAATTCTCGGATGATTTCTAACGTTTAACGTTTGTTATCTAAGGCCGTCTCATTCTAGAAAATTCCTCAGAAAATTTTCTAACACATCACGTTCATTTTTTCTATGGCAGTTACGATTGAAAGAATTCTTGATCCTAACTAACGGTCTATCAAGCGATTCACAAAACTAATCGATAGAACTCATAATAATGTTAAAGTCATAAAACGAATTCAAGCAACCTATTTATCGAGAAATGTACCTGAGCTCATATCAGGTCCTTCGATAGCAGTTAGGTTGTAAACTTTACTATTGGCTCCTGAAGCTGGGACTGCCCTTAATGGTATCGGGTTTCTCACTATTTTAGGGCAATTTGCTTTAACATGCCCTGGGCTTCCACACTCATAACATTTCTTAGCTTCCGGACAACTGTTAGAGTAGTGTCCTTCCTTTCCACATCTATAGCAACTCGTTGGTTTTACCCAACACTCTCCGTGATGATACTTGTCACAGTTACGACACTTAGGCTTGTCGCCTTTTGAATCTTTCTTCTTCTTGTGAAAATCTCGGTCGTTCCTCTTTGAACTTTCTCCAGTCTCAGATATCTTCCTTTTAACTTCTCCCGGTCTCCCGTTGTCGCCATATTCTTCTTCGTAAACCATAGCACTGATGTCGATTGCTTCCTGGTACGTCTTTGGAACATGAGGCCTAACTATCTTCCTTACAGCAGCAGGAAGGGCCTGAACGTATCTGTTCACTTTTTCTTCCTCGGGTGTCACCAATCTTGGCACTAATCTTGCCATCTCGTCAAACTTGCTTGTGAACTCTTGATGAGTCATAGTACCCGCTTCTAACTTCAGAAAGTTAACCTCGATCCTGAAGATCAAAGTAGGGAGGAATTCATCTTTTGTTTAGTTTCATTGTAATAGTTTAGTTTCTTGTAAATGTTAGATTTTGGTAGGCTAGCGAAACTGTAAGCTACCGAGCGAAACTGTAGTTTCGCTCGGTACCTAGATTAGACTGTCTCAGTGACAGTTTCGCTTGGCCAGCGAAACTGCCAGCGAAACTGTTCACTGGACAGTATATATGCGCAGCCTTGTGCAGCCATTTGCAACTTTCTCAATCATTGTGAACCCTAATACAAGAAATCTTCATTTGGTGAGTTTTGGTGACGGCTAGGAGCTTATTTCAGTATATTGTAGCTTGTTTATCATTCCTTATCCATCCTTTGGTTCATATTGAGATTGTTCAAGGCTAGAAAACCATTTTAGTCATTGGAAATCCTATATTGTGTTGTTTATTTGGTTTTCTTCTCAAATACACCTTCATTTGCACTGATAAAGATCAGTGAGGACCAACAATATGGTATCAGAGCCTCTGTGCTCTTGATTTTGGTGTTTTTGAGTGTTTTTGGGTAAAACTTTGAAAAATCTATTTGATTCTGAAATCAGCTTGTTTTGGACTGGAAATTGATTGAATATTGTGTGTTTTGGTGTCTTGAACACTAGGCAATCAACCGATCATTAACCCATAGTGATTTGGGTTGATTTCTGATCATTTCTTCTTCAAAAAGAGGGTTTTCTGTTCTGGGCGAAACTGCTGTTTATTCAGCGAAACTGTGCCTTCAAACAGCGAAACTATCAAGTCATTTGGCAGTTTCGCCGGATTATCACCGAGCGAATCACACTAAAATACCTAAATTTCATGAATTCGAAGCGGATTTCCTGTCAAACTTTTCTTCGATTGTGTGCCTCCTTTCCAGTGTCTGTCTTTCCTTTAGTGTCAAGTATCGATCGAATCATTTTAATTTTGTTTTTTTTTAATTTCTTTATTGAAAATCCAAAAATAGAGTATTTGTGGATTTTGGGGGAAATTGAAGTCCTCTGAAAATTTGATACATAAATAAAAATTTCAAAATGAAAATGAGAAATTGATCCGACCTTGTGAGAAATGATTGTTTATCAACCTGCGTTATCTGCCATGGATAGAGTAAAAATAAAGGTTGCATTGTGCTTGTATGATCTTTGAGTGTGTATGCCTAATATGATATCTATGAGTAGGATATAAACATAACGCTTGCCTGATTTTGCTCTAGTTTTCATTTCTGGATAAGTGTTGCAATGATTCTAATATTAAGAGATGTTCTGATGTACGCATGCTTTGCAAATAAGGCTTTATGCCATTTTTACACTCGACTCAGTTGGTCTTCTCTGCGTGCCTAGGCGGCCGACCTGATCACCTGCTGATTGAGTTTTCTGCTTTATTTTCTTGGTGTTTAGTGTATATCATCGGACTTTCTCTGCGTGCCTACAAGCCGACCTGATTGTTGTTGATATACACGATTTCTGCTTTATTTTTCTCTTTTATTTTCCTAAGTGTATCGGGCTTTCTCTGCGTGCTTAGCGGCCGACCTGATTGCTGTTCTCTTAGGGTTCTGCTTTATTTTTGCATGAAACATCATGAACGTATATCTCATTTGAAAAAGAATTAAAAGAAAAATAATGTTAAATATGATGACTTGTTAACATCTTTGATAGAGTGAGGCTGGGTAATCAGTGCTTGATTAATATACCTTAAGCATATCCAAAAATGTTAAATACTATTAGTGCATGCTTAATTTCAATGTGATGCATTCGGGATCTGCTTGACGTGCATGCTAATTAAAATTGAAATTGAAATGCGTATGATGCGTATCGGTTGATGTGATCTCATGTCTGGATCTTTCTCACAAATTAAATTAGTATCTGCTTGTATAGTTGTTTTAATTTACATTTTGAAAAAGGCTCAAAAAGATTTTCTGTCTGCGTTATTTTTGATAAGATCGATACTTTGTAAATAATCTGTCGTTTTGTGTGTGTTTGTCGGTTTTCCAAAAGTCAAAATCAAAATTTGGTCAAAATTGAATTTTAGGGTTTCAGCGAAACTAAGTTTCGCTCCGTTAGTTTCGCCGTGTGGGTTCACAGCGAATCTGTTTGTTTCGTTACCAGCGAAACTGTCTTGTTGATCTTGACTCGAGCGAATCTGCTCTTTCGCTTTGGCGAAACTATTGTTTCGCCGAGCGAAATTACGGGCGAAACTGCCCTCGTATATATACATCCATCGTGAATCTCGGTCAAACTCACCGAAACCCTAACCACACTAAAACCTGCAACCCCTCATCGCGAAACTCATATTCGCTCTAACTGTTTCATCCTTTCTTCGTCACATAGATTCCGGTTTGAGATTCAGTAAGTGTGTATTAATCTTGTGTGTTTACCGCATCTTTAACCGATTCCAGAATTCAAAACTTTTGGGGTTTTTGAACCGAACGGTCAACAAGGATTTCTCGTGCCTTTAAACGTTGTTAATCACTGTTTTGGACCTGCATTGTACTCGTCGTGTTGCTTTTATGGTGTGTGTAGGTTTAGATTGCGAAAACTGGGCTTAAAACGGGTTTCGCAAATTCGAAATTCAAAATTTCGCGTCCAGCGAAACTGCTGGTTCGTCCAGCGAAACTGAACGAAAGTTCACAGTCTCGAGCGAAACTGTCTAGCGGTCATGCCCAAACTTCGCTGACAGTTTCGCCGTGACACGCAGCGAAACTGCTGTTTTGCCTTCAGCGAAATTACAGTTTCGCAGCGAAACTACAGTTTCTCGGCGAAACTGACCTAGTCAATGTCGCCGAGACCAATGTCGCGAATCTAACTGTTTCGCCGTGTGCGACACTGAGGTCTTCTTAGCGAAAATAGAATTTCGCAGCGAAACTGTCAAACTTTTGAAATTTCATATTTAATTTAATTTAACTTAATGTAAGTTCAGTTTTACTTACAAGATCTCCGTTTCGTGTGCAGACAATGTCCAATCTTAAACACGATCCTCGGAGCAATGTGACTGCCTGGCTGAATGATAACCTTGACAAATCTACCGGTTTCCGAGACTGTATAAAGTGGCTCAAACAATCTTGCATTCATTATGCCATCTCACACTCTACAATCATTGACGAAAGGCACATCAAAGAATTCTGGCTGTCTGCAGAATATGACGTCAAAGCCACTCCTGAATGCATTCGTGCTAGGGTCATGCAGAAAGATATTGTCATTACCATGAAAACCATTGCTGAAGCACTTAAACTAGAAAAGGATGTTGGTGATGCACCCAAGTTGAATGACATGGACGTATTGAAGGGTTTTGAAAGGCACATGGGTTATGAAGGAGGCCATTTGTGGAAGAATAAGAAAGAGATTAAGAAGTCTTACATGTCTAAAGAATGGAGATTCATCGCTCACGTCATCATTTCCTGCATTGATGACAGAAAGGGTGGCTCAGATGGATTGAATTTGAACTGGGCTGAAGCAATGTTGCTATTGTGTAAAGGAAAGAAAGCTAACATCCCTCAGAGAATATTTGAAGCTATGGTTGCGAATATTCAAGCTTTGAAGAAATCAAGATGGCTTCTGTATCCGAGATTCCTGGAGATAATTATAGAATATCTAGAACCTGAGCTGCCGAAGCAAAGCACAGCACTTGTTATAAATCCTATGCACTCAAGGATTCTATCTGATTGTTGTGCTGTAAGAGAGGATTTTTCTGGGCATACCACCTATTTAATGAAACATATGTATTCTGAAGAAAGATATGAGTACATCAAGAAGCTGATCGAAGACGAAAACAAAAGAAAAACTCAAGGAAAGGCTGGTGAGAATGTAAAGGGGAAAAGGAAACAATATGTGAGGGGTTCGGGGAAAGAAGCTGGAGATGAAATTGAAGATGAGCTCGAAAATCTATCTCGTCAAGGAAAGAAGGTCACTCAAAAACAAAGTGTTCCGACTGAAGATGAGCTGAGAGCTTCAAAGAAAAGAAGAATAGACCCCAGAGCTGAATTAGACGAAGACATCATCAGAGGTGTAAATACCTCTTTGTCAAATGAATTGGGTATGATTAAAACCAAGCTGGTTAACTCTGAAATTCGGGAGAAGAAGAAGGATGATCAGATCAAACACATGAACGAGATCATAGCCAAACAATCTTCCTTGATAAAATTTTTGATGGTTGAATTGAACGATATCAAGAAGCATCTGAACATGCCTGGTATAATGAGTGATGCTGAGATTGAATCAGTTAATGACATTTTAAAGGACACATCCGGAACAGCGGGTGGAAGTGGTTCTGGTGAAGCTGATAAAGCAGGAGGAAGTGGATCTGGTGGAGCTGGAGGAAGTGGAGTAGGTTTGAATGATGCTGATGACAGCGGAGCTCCCAATGCTGAAGATCTGGAGGCTATCAATGTCAGTGATGCTAATCTATTTTGTGTTGAAACAGAACAACCACAGCCAGAGATTGTTCAAGCCAAATTCGTGTTGATCGATGAAGATGAGGAAGAAGCTGAAATTGACGATCACTCTGAGCCAAGAAGCTATGAATGGAAAGAGCATGGTCTTACTTATCTAGCGAAGATTAGCTCTGTCAGTGAAGAGGTTCTCGAGTTTAACAGAGATGATTGGTTCAAGAAACCTGAGCTTGTGGATCAGACTCCCTTATTTCAAAACATCTCTCAACCCAGCAGAAAAGAGTCTGATCGTCACATTATAAGCTGGAAATTCAATTCATCCGTTCGTGCCTTCATGATTAAGAGAAGGGGGGGTAGCATTTCATATCTCCACAAACGTGAAAAGTTCCAGACCCTGCCCAGATGGGATTTAAGAAGATTGTCTGAGCTTCCCCTCATTGATGCTGATAAAGCAGAAAGGGCTGGCAACTTGGTGAAACATTTGCAGCTAGCCGCAAAAGACGACTTCGTATCGTTTGGATTTATGAAAGGCCAAAGGATCAAGTCCAAGACTAGAATTGATGCAGCAACAGGGAAGCCAAAAGTCCATCTTAAATTCAAGCCTGCAAAGACAATGACTAGAATCAGAATACCAGATCAAGAGCCTTCCAGACTGCAAAATTTCAAGAAATGGTTCTACGATAACCAGACAGGTGAAGCAGTTATCCGTATCGGAGAAAGTGATGAGATCAGACTGTTCGACCCAATGGAGGTTTTCTCCTTCAGTAATGACGATCTCAAGACATTATGTGAAAATCCTATCAAACACGGGGCTGGCGATGACACTGCTGAAGAAGCAAACCTGTTCGTGAGGGTTGCCAATAAAGCCCGAGGAATTATCAAGGAAATAAAGGATTTAGCAGACAAAGTCAAGGCTGCTGAAGATAAAATGGAAGAAGATCGGGATTTAGCGAATCAAATGAACAAATCTTTAAGCGGGCTTGGAGAATCTTCTTCTCAAATCCCAGATCCAGAGACTGCTGTCCCCGCCGCCGAAGAGACAATCAATCTGGGGGAACCAGAGTCTGTAACCCCAGGTGCTGATGAAACAACTATTGTGGGGGAATCTGAAGAAAATGTCCCCGATGCTGACACGACAACTACTTTGGGGGAATCAGGGACTCCTGATCTGAATCAGGAGCCGAACCAGAATGAAGCCGATGCTGACAAGTGAAGATCCAGTGGCTGAATCCCTCCCTAGGGGGAATATTGAAGATCAAAGTAGGGAGGAATTCATCTTTTGTTTAGTTTCATTGTAATAGTTTAGTTTCTTGTAAATGTTAGATTTTGGTAGGCTAGCGAAACTGTAAGCTACCGAGCGAAACTGTAGTTTCGCTCGGTACCTAGATTAGACTGTCTCAGTGACAGTTTCGCTTGGCCAGCGAAACTGCCAGCGAAACTGTTCACTGGACAGTATATATGCGCAGCCTTGTGCAGCCATTTGCAACTTTCTCAATCATTGTGAACCCTAATACAAGAAATCTTCATTTGGTGAGTTTTGGTGACGGCTAGGAGCTTATTTCAGTATATTGTAGCTTGTTTATCATTCCTTATCCATCCTTTGGTTCATATTGAGATTGTTCAAGGCTAGAAAACCATTTTAGTCATTGGAAATCCTATATTGTGTTGTTTATTTGGTTTTCTTCTCAAATACACCTTCATTTGCACTGATAAAGATCAGTGAGGACCAACAGATCCTCTCCAGCTCGTGTCTCGGGCAAAACTTGTTCATCACTAGCGTCTTCAAGTCATTCCACCTCATAGCAGCAACGGCTTGCTCGTCTCGGGATTGTAGAATCGAGTCCCACCAAAATAATGCTTCTCCTTTGAAGGAATGGGCTGCATACTTTACCGCTTGATCTGGACGACATTCACTAATACCTATCACAGCTTCCATCTCTCGAATCCAACGAACAGTCGAACCTGCATCTCTCTGCCCTTCAAATGATGGAGGCCTACATCCGCTAAACGATTTGAAAGAACATCCGCGATCGGTGTTTCCTGCATCCCCAGCAGCATCACCACGGGCTCCTCCGGCTCCATTTGCACCTCTACCAGCAGCTCCATGAAGTTGAGCGATTAGATTAGGTAAGGCCGCTTGAAACATTTGATTCACCTCTGCCGCCATAGCTTCCCTTTGCTCGTTCGTAAAGATGTTATCTCTCGCGTTATTCTCTCGTTTGGGATTCACACGCGCACGTCTTCCTGTACCGGTTGATCTGCCGGCACCCCTACTTCTACCACGTCTGCCTCTTATCGTCATCATCCTACATTCCAGGTGAATGACATTCAGAATTTACGTGACGTAAAGTCCCCAAACTTTTGAATACATGATAACCAGATAAGTACCGGTACCAAAGCAATTACTTAGTTATGATGTTTTCAAAAACCCAGTTACTTCCATCACAATCCTTCCAAGTGTCCACTCTTCTCTTTATCCTTCTACCGGTAACTCTAAGTTAAAACCGGTCCTTCAAGTCATCTCACTTCCTAATTATACCGTCTCATAATTTCTCTGCACTTGGACATACAATAGTTAGGACTTAGGGTATGTTTATGTGACTAATACCAAATTGCAGTAGCTAGTTGCAATCCGGTCTTTTCCACATTTCACATACTCTAGTTGCTACTTATTATGTCCCTAATGCATTCTCGTTTCTATGGGCACAAGCTATCCTGGCTGGCATCTACATTCCTTATCTCATCCTACTTTGTTTTACCAGAGTCCTAGTTTAAGTCTAGATACTGCATTAGTACCTAAATCTCTTAAACCAAGGCTCTGATACCAACTTGTGACGCCCACTTCCAGACTTGGCTCCAGAAGGGGTCACTAATCGGATTTACTCATGAACACAAGGTAATAACAGAGATTACTAAGCAGCGGAAATTTTAAACTTTTATTTATTTGCCAAGTACTACAAAGTAAGAGATAATTTACATAAGGAAATACTAACTGTCACTACGTTTTATTGCTATAACTATATCTATGCCAGCTTGCCAACACCTTCCTTCCGTCTGATAGCTTGCCCGTCTAATCCCTTATCACCAGGGCCTTCTCGTAACTAGTTGAAGTCTCACCCTGACCTGACATACATACATTTTTGGAAAAGGTCAGCTTACGCTGGTGAGTTCTATATTTTTAAAAGCTTTACCTCAACGTGAGGTTTAAAACCCTTAGACCTGCAAGATCCCTTTTTCACAGACATTTATCAAGTATAATATATATCACAATTATATAATACACAATATTCCTTAACAGGAAACACCCCCTATAAAACCATTTATCCTGCTATCCCTTCCTACAATCCCAACATTTATTATTAGTGTAACCCTGCTAATGTATAAGCAGAGATATCATCATTGCTGACTGCCGAGTTTACCCTTCTAGGGTATTCCCTATAACGGTCAGCCGCCCCTTTTTCCCCTATTTGCTAACTGCCGAGTTTACCCTTCTAGGGCATTCCCTGTAACGGACAGTTGCCCCGTTTCCCCCTATTTGCTAGCTGCCGAGTTTACCCTTCTAGAGCATTCCCTATAACGGACAGTAGCTTTCCCCCTTTTCTATTTGTAGTGGTCTCTAATCCCATTGAGCAACACTACCTCCTAACTCCCTCTGTACTACTACCCGCCCCTTAGTTAATTACCCAAGAGACTTAAGATTATTAGTAAACAGTGATAAGGTCTTCATATACTGCAACAAGCGAACATCTCCCAATTTATCGTTAGTGTATGTATACAGGGCGTATCCTCCACACTTCTGATATACTGGGTAACTAATATTATTATGTATATATATAGGAAGTACCAGCGGCATATCCACCACATAATAATAAAGCAAATGCATCACATGTTCTCATATAATCATACATATTCACTATAACGTTTACTAATAATTCCTTTATCACTTGACTATTTAATTTCGAAGCAATTATAACACATATCATATCACAGTCATTATAATTACGTTATAACACGTACAATGATTTAATATCATTTTCATAACATATCATATATATATGTTTCTATATATATTATCCCAAAAGCCTTTTAACAATTCAAGATATTTCACGTATATGCATTTCCATAACAGTCCACATATATATATATCAATTTAACAATAATTCAATATATCCATTTATCAATTAGCACCTTAGAAATCTGATATATATTTACTCAAAGGTAATTCAATAGTTCAGATACACAACATTTCAGTTATAAATCATTTAGATGCATTTTATAACATTTGTATGTATATCAGCCCGAAAACATTTAAAACATTTAAAATATTTAAAATATTTAAGAGTGGGCTCATAGAACTCACCTTATTTCTTTAACCAGTTACTTGGACAGAACTCCCGCTGTGATTCCCAATTTAACCTAATTTGCGTATCGTATGGCGTTAACGTAAGGTTTACACAATAAACACTTCCTATGTTTATTTTGATATCTTATTATCTTAATAATATTCAATTATTAAGTTTATCCCATTTTAAAGGTCAAAATGACCAAAATGCCCTTTAGGCAGTTATCCTTTTCTTTTAATGATAATATGAAGACGCACATTCCTATAAGTAGACACTCACTCCGGGATCGCCCAGTGTTGGGGTGCCATTGCCCAGATGGGATGGCGACACCCCCGCTATTGCCAGAAACCCCAGTGTACAGGTGCCTACCCTTCCGGTCCGTGCGAACTTCTAATAACCGATTAACTCGGTATTTTAAATACTTTATTATTTATCCATTTTAAACCCATATATACTTATTATATATATAAATATGTTAACATACCAAAAGTCAAGTCCCCATACCTTCCGGATTATTTTATATTAAATATCTATATTCCGAAACCCTAATTTCACAAAATTCCCATTTTATTATCAAAACTCATTTTTATTCAAAACCGTCTTAGGGTATTGTCCATTATAACATTTTATAATATCCTTTAAAATGGCAAAGCTTAATTCAAAACCATTTGCTCGATTTGGGCAGAATAACGACACGAAAACCCTAATATTTTGACCCGTTTACAAAACCCAACCAAACCTTTACCAAGTCTGAAAACTTAGGGCTTTCTTATATAACATCATTTTAAGAGTACCTACAAAATTTCAGAGCCTAACTCCCACCCAATCACCCGAATTTGATGATTTTTATCCAAGAACCCTAATTTTAACCTAGATTTAGAACTCGATCATAACAACAATATTAACTGAAATTGATTGAGGGCTATTGTAGAGCATACCAACTTTAGTAGAACTGCAGAAGATGGCCTTCTAACTCCTCACCGATTGCTCGAATTTTGCAGAAGAAGGAACTGGGTTCGTTTTAGGGTTTTCGGATTTGTTTGAGTGAATTGGCGAATGATTAAGGCAGATCTAAGGCGCCTTTTATAGCAGTCGAGGTCGCCCCAGGGTGTAGACACGTCTAGGGGTGATAAAGCAAGAAAACCGACACGTTAGATGGCCGAATCGTGCTCCCCAAGTTCGAAAAACGCGACCTGTCACGTTTTCTGCACTGTTCCGGCTCGCGTATCGCGTCGGACCGAGGACCAACCCTCGCGATACGCCGGCCAACTTTCGGCAATTGGCAGTTTTAGTCCTTGTGCTTTTTATTTACATTTTGACCCCCTAATTGCTACCAAACCGTTATTTTATGTACCGAACTATTATAAAACATGTTAAATAAAGTTTCTAAGGCTCGGGATACTCTCGATGATATACGTATACATACGTATATATTTTTTTATATATATTTATATATATTTTTCATTATTTGCACTTTTGGCCCCTCAAACTTTATAATACACATCATTTTATGTACCGAATCACTTTAGGACATTATTATAATATATTATAAGCCTCGGGTACTTATAAAAGTTATAGATATGTATAATATCCGTAAGTATTCATAACTTTAAATAAATTATACTTTTAGCCCTTTAACTTTTATCTTATGCATATTAAACCCTAATCTTTTGATGTAACTATCATTTTACATCTTATAACCTTCCTAAACATGTTTCTAACATTCTCGAAGGTTCGGGTCATATTTAATAATGTATATACATATATATATTTGTGTATTTCCATAATTTACACTTTCTACCCTTCTATTTTCTTGTTAACTATTTAAGCATGCATTTTTCACACGTATAACTATTCAAACACGTATTTCCACGTATATATTCATCAAATGAATATTTCACATGTATTCATACTATTAGACATATATCTATACATGATTTCAATATCGTGTAATCGTCTAAACCTATTTTCTCCCGGTTATCATTTATTTCCATCATATAAACGTTTAGCTACGTTTTTCATGCTAACATCGTATATATCAATTATCTTTGATATAAAACACATATTATTTCATTTCCTTTCCTCATGTTATAATTAACACATATATTATTCATGCAATACTATCTTTTATCAATTTATTACCCGGTAATGGGTAAACATGCATTTTTCAAACGTTTTAACACGTTTAGCTTTCTAACACATATATCATGTGTATTAATCACATTAGTCACGTATTTCTCAAATTTTGGGATGTTACAATATGTACCATTATCATTAGTACTATAAATGATTTAGTGTTTTTTTAATTTTTTTTTTACATAAGAAGTGTCTTTTTCGCATTATCTCCCCTTTGTGTAGTACTAATGATAATGTCATGTATAATTAATACTTATAATGCATATGTGCACTATTAAAAACTCACGAATTGTCAGTTGTTTAATTTCTTTTTCCAGAATTAAGGACAACAAAATCATAAGATTTTTGGTGCAACTTTTATAAAAAAATCATCAACGTATGAAGAAGTTATAAAGATTTTAGTATTAGTTTTTAGGTTTTCACAAAAAAAAAAAAAGTTTTTGCAGGATCCTTACCCTATGCAATATAACTATAAAAGACAAAAAATTTATTTCCACTTTGTTAAACATGTAAAGGAATTATTATAATTTTAAAAAAAACCTAAAAAATCTTAAATAAAATTGAAAAGAGTTTTTGAGTTTCCATTGTAGACCCCCTATTTCACATACGAAATAAAATTCTGAAGAGGGTGAAAAAGAAAAAATGGAATATTTTTTCTCTTCAGCGAATTTCGCATGCGAAATCGAGTGATTTCGCATGTGAAATAGGGGGGGGGTTGTTACGTGTCTACACTTTTTAGAGCATTTAAGCCCTTTACGTTCAAACTTTCGTGCATGTTATGTCCAATGCCCTAACGACCGTTTGTTTCTTGGGTTAAATCCACCCACGTGCAACATATGTGAGGGTGATTTCGTCTTTTTACGTTTCTGGAACCATTTTTGTAATTAAGTTAAAAAAAATTTAATAAATAAAAATAAATATATATTTTTTTGCATTTGACTGGTCAAAACCCTTTCCGCCTCACCCGTTCTTTAACCAACCACCCAATTCATCTCCACTAGTAGAAACTTAGCACCCATTCTCTACCATCCACCACCATCGAAAATTTATATCCCAATTCATAAAGCTCCACTTTCGTAGTTGTTTCCATCATGAATCTCCACTTAGCAATCACTGAAACTTAGATCTGACTGGAAACCTAGATCTGATGCTGGCAGTTTATATAGTATGAGCTCAAATTACTCAATACCCCGCTTGAATGATACAACATTTCTGCAATTCAAGTTCGAGAAGTTAAAACAAATCAACCCCATTAGGGAGTAAATTTGTAATTCTTAGTTTTTAACTGCTAAAAACTCCGGTCAAGCTAAGCTCTACCGGGTTTTGAGCATCTCGGAGACTTGTTCGTCGTAATCAACTGCTTTATTGAAGTGTTCTTTAATCGAATAAACGATTTCGATAAGATCTTGATGGCTAATCACCATCCTCATACCAAAATTGTTGTAATATTTACCGGTTTTCCAGCTCGCCAATGATGACTCTACCTTTTCAGACTTCTCAGATTTAGTCGTGGTTGAGAACTTCGGTTTCGGGGCTGAAGGCCTGGTAGAGCAATGTGACAACCTAGAGAAAACGAATTTATCGGAATAGATTTTACAAAAATCTAAAAATAAATTTTTTGAATACTGGATCGATGTGGACTACAGGGTCTCCTTGCGCATCCTACAGCTCGTAACCCGGGAAACCATCGGTGTCACACCCAGTAAATATGTGTCGGACATTAGCGAGAAAGAAATCACAATCAAGGTTACATGAAACGATCTCTGGATGGTTAAACAACTAGAGTCGTTTTAAGGAGTGGAAAAGTATTTCATTTCAGATTCACGGCGGAAACTTAACATAAGTTTCATTTGTTTCATTGTTTGCAAAACAAGTTTCAAAAAGATTTAAAGACATGACACTGTTAGGTGTTATTTGTAGCGAAATCTCCAAAATGGCTAGTGTGACCATGACTCCAGAATAATACGACAAGTCCTAATGATATGCACGAAAGAGTTCCATACAAGCAAGTGGCCAATCAAGTACCTGAGAATTCACATACTAAAAGGTCAACATAAAGTTGGTGAGTTCACATATTTAAGTAAAATCAGAATTGTGATTGACAAGAAAGTTTGGCATAAGATTATCACCCATTTGACAATTTCCTAGGATGTTGTAAATTATTATTACCATGAACTCAGAATTCTGAAGCTAACTGATTTACCCACTCATGGTATTCTGTCCAGGATTACCACATGGAAAATATAATTGTATGTACCCTCTTGACTATAATAACGGGAGTCAGGATTGGAGCGACCAATTTGGACAGGGTCGTTAACCCAATATATCTATTCACAAGTCATCGTTTCTTTTGAAAGTAATCGGATTCAATTAGCAGTGGGGTTTCATCATAACATGAATACGACATGATGGACAATCGCTAATGTTATCAATGATGGTAACATATTATATTGTCAAGTATGATATGAGTTATATGAATTCTTCCTCAAAAGCATTTAAAACAGTTTAAAAAAGGGGTCATGAAACTCACCTAAGCTCGGCAGTTCCAGATAATATAGATAGTGATGATCAGAAAAACCTAGTTGTCCTAAATCAGATATAAGAAAACTTAAGGTCTATGAAGTGTATTGAAACTTAAGTCACTCCGAATTAGTTGGTCAAGTCTTGACGTCATGGTGACCTGATGGTTTGTTTGATGATCGATTGGCTTAAGGAAATATTTATCAACAATAAATATTTGAGTTCGCGATGACATTCCGGAAAATGAAGATTTAGATATTCTCAAAATATGTAAGTGTTTTCCTATGATATGAGAAGGTTTATGGATAATATTTAGTCCAATAAGTATTATGACAAGCTGTGGGCTCAAAAGGGTTCACAAAAATTGTTAACATATTAAAAAGGCCGAAACGTGCGTTTTATCGGTATTTACCAATACACGTTATTTTCCAATATTATTAGAAAGTATTATTGCACAAATAAAAATATTTTTATTTTTATTAAAGGACCTAAAAAATATAAGTTCAAGATTCCAAAATCCTAAGTTGTTGGTTTTGTCGGTATGCGTCCGGTTTTGACAGTTTTGTTCTTGCGACTCGTTTTATGACTTGATAAGTTACCAAAACACTTTGTAAATATATCCTAAGTCATTTTAGGTCCATTAAAGGGTTCCAAATCAGATTTGACCATATTTGACATAACTTTACAAAAACGGAGTTTCCGGGTTGGATAAATACCCGTTATTAAGCCGGTTTTTCCCTATTTTTAACTCTAACCAAAAGGGATCTTTTAGCCAAGTTTGGATCACTACGATGAGTCTTGATCTTGAGCAAAATGTTGAGAGAGAGAGAGAGAGGGCCTAAAGTTGGGAGAGAAAGGAGGTGGTGGGAGGTGCTTGTTCTAGGGTTATAAAGTGAAAGAAGTGATGAATGTGATATATGGAGGTAAGTAGGTTAGAGGGGGTGTCTTGGGGCTTATAAAAACCGGTAGGTGGGTGGGGGGGTCTTTGTGGCTCGGTTTGGGTTAAAGAAACAAGGGACAAAGGTGGTGTGCTTAAGTGGTTAAATTTGAGTGTTGTGTGTGGGTTGATGTGGACCGAAACAAGAAAACGGAGGGGGTTCGGTTCTTGGGTGGCCGACGGTCAAAGGGAAGAAGGAAAGGGTGAGGTGCGCTGTGATGGGGGGTGTGGTAAGGTGGTGGAGTGTTTGGTTGGTTGATTGAAATCATGAGGGTGGTGGTCAAGGGCGGAACTAGAAATTTTTTTGAGGGGTAGCACAATTTTGTTTTAACACCAAAAAAAAATTGATAACCCTGAGTTTGGAACCCGGGTCTCCCCATTTCATGGGAATGAAAGTCTTAAAAAAAAGGCCAGCGACCATCTGTTCTACAACTTGTTTGTTATAAATCTTAAAACAAATACTATTTATCAAGAGTTTTCATAAGATTATATTAAAAATTTCGGTCCCTCCAAAAATTTCCGCACTTCGTGTACAAGTTTGAGGAGGTGCACGTTCACACCCTGGGCCTAAACCAGTTTCGCCCCTGGTGGTGGTTGGTGTAAGATGACTAGCATGGGGTTGGAATGTGGTGGTTGGAGTGGCATGGATAGTGGGGCTGCCTAGGAAAAGGTGGCAGAGGTCGGTGGTGGTTCTGGTGGCCGGAGGGGCGGAGGTGGTATTGGGTGGTTGGTTGATCGATTTTCATGCAAAACATGCAAAGGTGACGGGCTCGGTTTAAAGAAAAAAGAAACGGTTCGGTTCGGTTTTCATCGTGATCGGACACGATAGACGAGTGAAAATATTTCGAGAGCTTTGGTTTTGAAAATTGGTTACGAGTGATGATCGGTGATATAGTAATAAAAATGTTTCATCTTTATTAAAACAGTTAAACGTCGCGTTAAATAAATATTTAATGAAAATGGTTTTATTATTGGACGTATCGATTAATATTTGTACTCGTTAAGTTTATAAAAATATTAACGTCCGAGTTGAAGGGTTCACACGTATATAAATACTACGAAGGTGACGGAAATGATAAATAAAAATATTATTTTTATTATTCTTATTATTAAAATTCCACCAATAATAAATACATTATTTAACAATTTAAGGTGGACGATTATCGTTTTCATCGCGGGGTCACGTCAAGACTAAACACGGTTGGCATAATACGTTATCTAAGTTAACAAACATCGATCATATGCACACATAACCGTTAAGCATGTAGTTAAACGAGAATATTGACTTCGGAAACTAACGGCTTGTCACAATCGGTCGGACGGCAACCCACTGGGTTGGATCCGTGTGTTTTCTTTTTGAGACATGCGGACCGCTGGCCCTGTTTAGCCACTTCCTACAAGCTGCATCTATGGTGGACGATATAAACTAAGTTAGGAAACTATTTTGTCTCATTAAAACTCATTTGCTAGCATTCTCTCGGTTCTCCACAACCAATTTTCTCTGCTTCAGACTTCCCCAGTGTTCTTGAGGTTGTTCTTCCCAAATTCAAGCCTTAACCAACCCTTGGTAAGCATCTAGACTCACATTTAAGGAGTTTTTGCACCATTTCACTTGTATCATCCACTTACCAGCCCTGCTTTGGTGATCCTCAGTGGTTGCATGTCATCTTAGAGGTGATCAGGAGGTTGTGGAACAAGCATAAGCCATCTTAAGGTAAGAAACCTTTGATTGTGCATAAGATGGTCATTTTGAGGTTTATATCATAATCAAACCCTAAGGATAGTTTTTTGATGATTCATGTAGCGTAGAATTTGAGTTCTTGAGCTTGTGAGGTTTCTGTGAAGGTCAAGGAACACCAAGAATATGGTTATATAACTCTTCAAGCACAAGGTACATGCTAGTTATGCATGCAATGCATCTATTTCTATTTTTGGCAAGTTTGTGCCATGGGAGTATGGGACAGGAAGCTTGACTCATCATAGTAGCCCTATGGTTATAAATCTATAGACTTAAGCTTTTGGTGGATTCCCACTAGTTGTACTTTTTGTTTCTGTGCATTAAACACTTATACATTCCATATCTGGAAAGATCTGCTTTGGTTGATGAACACGGATCGTCTCAGTAGCCAAAAGACTATAAACCAGATGGGTCAGTAGTGAGGAAACGACAAATGAGCCATGCATGTGTTCTTGTGAACTTAATAGTCAAAATTACTTTTTAGAAAGCTCGGGGTAGGATTTTACTGTGACAAGGAGCATAACATAAGTCTTTAAGGGTCAAAATTGGCTTTTGGGATCATTAGTGATAAAACCCATATGACTAAATGGCTTTTGGGAGCATTTTGGACAAGGTACTGTTATATATGTAACCTCGGTTATAAAATATTTTTTTTTTAAATTGTACTAGGCGTTTTTTTTATTTTTTTACATAAAGGGGGTCTTTTTAACTTAGAGAATCACCATAAAAAAAATCGGAACAAAAATCGAATTTTTTAGCTTGGTTTTCACGGTTTTCCAAACTCGGAGAGGTTTTCATTATATCCCTCCCCTATATATATATATATATATATATATATATATATATATATATATATAGGGTTAAGTTCAATGGAAAACTAAGTTTTAGTTGGAAAACTGGAAAACCAAAGGAAAAATATATTAAATGAAGGCTATTTAGGTCATTTTGGTGCTCCTTTTTTTTTCTTTTTTAAATTTCCGTGTCTATCCAACTAATTTCCACCTTACGACCTTAAAAAAAAAAAACTAAAAAAAAACTAAAAAAAACTAAAAAAAAACGTTCTTTTTTTATGGGTTCGTCCGACTATGTTGCATATATGCAATATTGTATGTTTTTTATATTGCATATATGCAACATATGAAACATACAATGTTGCATATATGCAACATACTATTTTGCATATATGCAACATGTGAAACATACAATGTTGCATATATGCAACATACTATGTTGCATATATGCAACGTATGCAACATACTATGTTGCATATATGCAACATAGTCGGATGGACAAAATGAACAAAAAAAAACGTTTTTTTCTCTTTTTTTTTGTTTTTTTGTCTTTTTTTTCTTTTTTTGTTTGTTTTTTAAAAAGTTATCATGTGGATATATGTGAAACCAAAAAAAAAAAAAAAATTGTCAAATTACCCAAATAGCCTTCATTTAATATAACTTTCCTTTGGTTTTCCAGTTTTCCAAATAATAGTAGTTTTCCAAAGAACCTTACCCTATATATATATATATATATATATATATATATATATATATATATATATATATAGGGTTAGGTTCAAATGAGAACTTTTTCTTTTGAGAACTTTTGAGAACTAAATCTCAACCACAAATTTCAGGGGGTACCACTACAATTCATGGGAGGGGGGATACATGTAAATAAACTTGTGGTTCAAATTAGTTCTTTTTAGTTCTCAAGTCAAATTGGTTCTCAAATGATCCTCTCCCTATATATATATATATATATATATATATATATATATATATATATATATATATAAGTGACATGCATGGATCAAACAAAAGTCGGGGTGGTAAGGTGAGCATGATAACGGGTTATAAGGAATCATGGGTGGAACTGAGGCTAGCAAAACTTAAACATGATGCATGAAAGTATTAAGAAATGTAAAAAGAGAGGAAGGGATGCTCACGAGGGTTTCAGGATGACGGTGACAGGGTTGTGGTGGTGCGAGGCGATGGTTACGGTGGCTCTGGGTGGCGGACAACAGCTCCAAGCAATGACAACAACTTTTCAGGCGACGAAGGGACGTTAGGTGGTGGTGTGGTGTTCTTTTGAGAGAACAAAGAGATGGGGAGGGTGTTTGGTTGGAGTATTGAGTGAAGTGTGGTAAAAGGATAGAAGGTGGTGGTGAAGTGGTTTAAATAAGTGGAGTGGAGGGATAAGGGTGAGTGTTCATTGGTTGCATGGGGGCGGAAAGTGATCATAGGGTTATGGGTGTAGGCCGACCAAAAGGGGTGGGGGTGGGGGTGGGGGGGTTTGGGGAATGATGAGGTGAAGCTTGAGTGTAGGTTGGGAAATGGTTAGATTTCAAATGGAGGAGGGAAAGAGAGGGAAATGGAAATCGAGAAGGAGAGAATGGGGTTAGGCAGTCGGGTTGGGTTGCGCGGACCGGGTCAGGTCGAGTCTCGGTATTGGGTGGGTAACCGGGTAAGTCGTGTGGGTCGAGTAGCAGGTTAAGCGGGTTAAAACGGGTGACAAATAAATAAATCAATAACTAATTAAATAATGTGACGACATGAAACTGATGAATCAATGGGATCTATTCGGCATTAAGCCGAATATTTCCAAACGTAAGAAATGTCGTGAAATGTATACCAAATGGGTATAAAACCATGAAAACCATAGAACACATGTGAAATCATGAACATAAATGTTTTCATTACTAAAATGCATACGTTGTTTATTCTGAAAATCTTATTATCACCGGGTGTTATGGTAGCGGGGTGACACTAGGGCTGACTGTACGTGAACCGATAATCGGTCGTGACTGTATTAAGCAAATGTGCTTATGCATATGATAACCTAATCTACGTATAAATTAAGTCTTAAATGAAAGCGTTACAACCAAACAAAATAGTCAAAGTAAAATATTTACCTGAGATTTGACTGTTGTCACAAGAATAACCTGCTCGTCAACGATGCCCTCTTCATCATCGATGTCACTATCATTGGACGATCTAGACGCCGATCAGATACACGAAGTTTGGAACACATTTCTTGAATAGCCCCGCCGATCGGATACACGAAGTTTTGACGTATAGGGCTTCAAATGGGCGAAAAGATCGATTTTTTTTGGTATCGATAACACATCAAACCCTTGGAAAAATTATTTCCTGATCTTGATCTGTGTACCTATGGCATGTGCTTAACCTTAACCTTGAACGTACTAGCCTTGTTGTAAAGCATCCTGACGCATCCAAAGTCCAATTCCATTGTCCTTGCCTTCACTTAATTCTATGTTCCTAATCATTGCCGTGAGCTCCTCCGACTCCAGTTGTTCCTCCGGCGGTAACGGTTGTCGCGTCCAACCCCAACCCCAAGTCACATTCCATCCGTCGCTATGCTACTCAATGGATATAACAATGGTGGATTGGTGTTCCATATTGATATAGGCTTAATTTATTTTAGGGTTATATTTTTATTTTATCAAACATAGGATATAATGGTCATTTCACTCCCACTTAACTAAGTTTTTTTACGGACATCCATCCTACGGACCCCAGGTGAGACAAAAGTGATAGTTGGAGGATTCCAACTATAATTTAAATAGTTTAAGGACTAAAAGTATGATTTTAACAAACCACATAGACATACATAGACGTCTCATGTAATTTACCCTTTTCTATAACGAGATGTTTGCCACCCAGCGTGTTGCTGCGGGGTTGAATTTCTATACTGAACGAAAGTCAAAAAGTTAAGTGGTCTAAAACGTAAAAGTTTAAAAGTCTCGTGGTGAAACTATAAAAGTATAAAAGTATACTAAAAGCGAAAGTAGAAAAGTGAAAAGTTTCGTGGCAAAAGTAGAAGACAAAAAAACTTAAAACAAATATAAAAACTATAAAAGTTAGAGGGTTAAAAAGTTAAGGAGTATAAAACGTAAAAGTCTAAAATCTCGTGGTGAAAGTATAAAACTATAAAAATATACTAAGTTAAGGGGTATAAAACGTAAAGTCTAAAAGTCTCGTGGTGAAAGTATAAAACTATAAAAGTATACTAAAAACGAAAGTAGAAAAGTTTAAAGTTTCGTGACCAAAGTAGAAGAAAACAAAACTTAAAACAAAAAAAAAACTTTAAAAGTTAGAGGGTAAAAAAGTTACGGGGTATAAAACGTAAAAGTCTACAAATCTTGTAGTGAAAGTATAAAACTATATGTGGTCAAAACTATGAAAACCAAACGTTTACTAATTCGTTAAAAAAAAACAAATTGTAAAAGTTTAAATGGTAGAAAACGTTAAAGCCCCAAAGTATTATGACCAAACTATAAGAGATAAAAAGTATACTATTCAACTTCCAAATTTGATTCTTATATATATAAATTTACTCTAAATATTATAAATAAGGATGAATGGGTTGCAAATGCTTTATTAGAAAGGGTATAAGTGCAAAAACCTCTGCGTAAAGGGTAAAATCGAAAAATAGATCACAGTTAAAGGGGATATATGAATTTACGCAGGGGAATTAGGGCACAAAATATCTTCGTCCCCACGCAAAACCCTTTCTTCTACTATACACAAACCCGAATAAAACTTCCTCCTTGAATTGATTTCGATTCCAATTTCTTGTCATAAACGCCGTGAAAATCTCATAAAACGATTTCTTCAATGGCTTCAAGAAAGCTTGTCCGAGATTTTTTCCTCTCTAAGCAGCCGCTGTATCAGCATCTTTTAGCTTACAAACAGGTTTGTTTGCGACTTAAAACTTGATGTTTTGATCTTTGATATATCGAAAACTCTGACTCACGTTGATATTGAGAGTTTTTTTATGTTTTTGTTTTTTAATGTATATGGTTTTCGGTTTTGATATGCTTAGGTTTCATCATCAGCTCCGAGGTTTAGGTCAATTGTTCCTGCAAATGGCAACTTAATGTATCGTGAATTCAGTGTTTTTGAGGAGTTTTCTAATAAGATTAAAGGCGAAGTGAACCGGTATGTTCTTGTATTGATTCTTAAACTTGTAGGTTGAATTATTTTTTTATGTTGTAAGAATGAATGAATAGGATAGTAATTGCATATGTTTCCAAAGATACCAACGCTTTCTTTATATCAAATAAGCAACATGAGAGCTCCATTAAGATTTGAACTTTTTTGGTTTTTTGTCATAATCGTGGGAGACGGCTGCTACAGCCTCAGCATTAGGGTTAAAAGGGACAAGAGAGTAGGAGGGATGTGGAAAAAAGGAACCATACCCATTTTATTTCGTCTCTTTTGTTTTCACTTCTGTTGAGAGATAGGTTATCAGGATAAAGAACAAAGAGAGGCACTTTGATAATATTACTTTTACTCACTTGTAAATTTAAAAGTCAATTTACTCCTTGCACTTGTAACATGGAAACAATTTCTACATTGTGTTAATTTACCTGCTTTCAGAAATCAGGAGTTTCGACAATCTGTAGAAGAATTGAAGGAAAAGACTGAAAAGCTTAAAGGGGTGAAAGAAGATCTAAAAGATAGGTAATTTGCACTACAAAAAGTTTCTTAAGTTTGTAAGTTTTGCTTTAGTTGCTTATAGGCTGAGACATACCATTGTATGTCAAAGCTGGGCAGACACTTGTATTGAAGGCCCTGAGATGGTGAACTGGCGAATGCAGAACGAAGCAGACAACTGAGCAGCTTTACAAGCGTGTGGATGGCGTGTGGTCTGAAGCTGAAGCTGCAGCAAAAAAGGTTCCATTATAATGACATTTTAAGTTTTTTTACTATGATAATTATATCCTTTACTTGAAGATTTTGATATAGACATTATGATCACCTTGCAGGCAGCTGAGAATCTCAAGGAAAAGGTTTCTGCTGCTAAGGAGGAGGTATGTGAAGCATTTTTATTTTCTTAATTCGTGAAACTTCTATGCTGTCTTGCAACATTAGTTAATGAGCTTATTATACCCGATTCATTATGTTAAAGGTGAAAGAAACTTTTGGAACTGGGAAGCAGGAGTCGTCAAAATCCTCAAGCTCAAAACCTAATGAAGCTTCTTCAGCAAAAGATGACAGGAATGGTGAACAGTCGACAAGTGGAGAAGATCAGAGACAGCAATCCTCGTATGCTGACTCAGCAGAAACAGTATTTAGCAAGGTTCGGTCTGGTGTTTCTTATTCTTTTCAGAAGGCCAAAGATGCAAAGGTCCTTGATCTGGCAAAAAAGGGTTATAACATTGTGAAAGAGGAGTTGAATGGTAGCGTGAGTAAGAGGAAACGTGATAAAGCCTTCTCTAATGCTGACTCTCAAGCTAATGCTGAAAGAAGTACTAGAACAGATATCACTATTGTACCTGTTAAACAGTCACCATTTAGCAAGAAATGGGATGTGTTTAAGGCGAAAGTAATAACTTGCATTTTTTGAGTTCTAATTAAGTGATTTTTTGGTTTTTGTGTTTTTAGTTGAAACAGTTTCTTGTATTGTGTAGATGCAAGGTCATCCGATTTTTAAGCGCTTCCAAAGCATTAGTGATCCTGCCATGATAAAGGGTCAGGAGGTATGAAAATTATATTGAATATCAAGTATGCCATTTTTGCCGAGGTGGCAAATTGGGAGGGTAGGGTAACACATCTAAAGGGGGTGGGATTGTACTTTGTAGCATATAATTGTTGGTATGGCTCAAAACGGTCAAGCTGAAATAACCTCTGACAATTCTTGTCCGGTTCTGTGTTATTTTCTGTTTTATAAATAACAGTGATTCTAGTTATGATTACAAAAATTATATTATTTGATAGTAATCTGATTTTTTAAATAAATTGATTTAAGAGGTGCATTACAAATACACTTTGAGCTACTTTCTTTCATTTGACCTGTTTACCTTCTTTTGCCATGATGCAAACGGCTAATGTTATAACGGATTTCTGGTTGTTTGTTTCTGATATGTTTTTCAAATGAGATTTTCAGATTGTAGAAGATGTGCGTGAAATATGGGAGACTACTGATAATCCTGTCGTCCACAAAATTCAGGAGTATGCTTTTCTAACTTATCTGTGCTAGTTTAGTAGTTTATATATATTTCAAACATCACATGCAGAACTTCTGTTTCTATGGATCTGAATGAATGATATGATTTCTCTTTCTGCTGCAGTATTAACGAGAGTGTTTTTAGAGAGACAGATGCTGCATTGTCATTTAAGGAAATTCGTCAACGTGACCCGTATGATGATGCATCTTGGTTTCTCCATTTATTTTGTTCAGAAAACTTTTAGCCCATTAATTTTTAATGTTTACCTGACTTCTTGTTTATCATTTTCAGGTATTTCTCTTTACCTGACTTCGTATCAGATGTACAAGAAATTGTGAAACCTGTCCTCAAGGCCTACAATAAAGTAAGTTCAATGTGTTATTAAAGGGTATGAATTTGTCAATGTTATATCCTTTCTTTTTCATCTGATTGTAAATGCGACTTTTTACAGGGAGAAACCGAGGCACTGGAGAAATATTGTTCCCCTGAAATAGTTGAGAGATGTAAAGCCGTACATAGAGTTTGTGAGACGCAGGGCACTTTTTATGATGACAAGGTTAGGCTCTTTTGATTTTCATTGTTAATTTAGTTATTTATTCCACAAAGCAAAAAAAAAAAAAAAACAAATACAGTAATTTGAAGTTATAAGCGGTAGCGGGATTTGCTAATTGCTCTACTTGATGCAGATATTACATATATCTGAAGTCGATGTAAGAGAGACCAAAATGTTGGGTGACAGTCCCTGTATTATTGTTGGGGTATGCACCTTTTTCAATTCTTTTAATAGTAAAAAATAAATAGAGTTTATACTGAGCTCTGGGGTAACTTTGATTGTACAGTTTCAGACACAACAGGTGTATTGTGTACGAGATCGACTTGGTGAAATAACAGAAGGAGGCAAGGTATTTTGCTTCATGTTCTTATAGTGAGAAAATCGTGTTTTTTTGGTTGACTTTGACTTCGACTTTAACCTTGTCTGTTGTTGATTTGGTTTTGTAGGATACTATCCACACGGTTCATTATTTATGGGCAATGCAGCTTGCAGAGGCGGAAGGATCACATATGCCAATTTGGAAGCTTAGAGATATGCAACAAGTTGGCATCCGAGCGCTCATTTGACCATAGAAATAGTTCCTGTAAGATTGCCCTACCCATCATTGCATTTAATCCTTTCGGCTGCTGGAAAATTTTTGTTTTAGATATTTTTTTGCTGCTAATTTCCCAGAGATTAAAAGGAATGAGATCTCGAACATGAGTTCTTTCATATTTTTTTTATAGATGTCTTCGTTGTAGTAGTTTTTGACTTGAGAGTAATTGCTTCATGAAACTTGGTAGCAAAATAAGGTCTTATTGCTGAGAATATGCTATCCGGAGATGTAAATGTTGAGGTAAATTTCATCTATAATTGTCGTTAAGAACGATTATGTAGAGAATGTGCAACTCTTTATAGCTTTCACATGAAGGCAATCTGAGGTTAACATGGTTTTTCCGCCATTCAAATGCGCGCTTTGATGCACCAGCGGCTCACCGACAGCTCGCTTCTTGTTTCTTTCTTTGAACACCATGGTCATATTCTGGGGAAGAAACTTTTAAAATTGCAAGTATAATGGTGATGTAGAATTTTTTAAAATTTTTTTAACAATAAAATTTTTCTATCACTTGTTCTTATGGGACTTGAACCCCCAACCTCTAAGGGAGGGGCACCTCTTTAATCACCAAAATATCATTAGGCTAGAAGACTATTTGTTATAATGGTGATGTAGATGAATGTTAAGTTTAACGGTCGAGATTAAATCAGTAATTTCTTGAAGTTAAAATGTCATTGACCAGAGTACTGGGGATGACTAGGTCAATATGGTAAATTCATTGAAAATCATATGTTAAAAATATTGCAAAGTTAATGAAATGAAAGTTTGCTCATGGTCAAGCAACGGTGAGAATTTTCTTTTAAGAGTTAAATTTGAGTTGAGATATTATCTAGAGGCGGTTTCGTATTATCATGTCTTTCTGTTTACGAGGACTCGAACTCAAATCAACACCGTTAGAGGAAACATCAAGCAACTCGGTAAAACCTTCCCCAATGCGAACATAGAGCCTCGAACAGGTGACCTCCTATTGCTGATGGTTTCTAAGGGACTATTAGAACCAGCGAACCCACGGCGGTGCAACAATGAGAATGTCTGGGGTAATTTCTACAAAGGTGACTAAGTTTGTCAACTCTAGTTTGAAAAAGTTGTTTTAATTTCCACAACGGTGGCTAAGTTTGTCAACTCTAGTTTGGGAGTTGATTTGAGAAACTTTTAAGCTTGTTGCTCAAGTAATTTGTACTACTTTTAAATGCCAATGTTTGAATATGAGTAAAAAAAAACAAACGGGTTAGGTCCAATTGGCAAGACCATCGATCGGAGTTAAGGTGTTTCTCCTTTTGAGCTTAAGGGTTCGAACCTTGCTCAATGTTGATTTTGTGTAATTTTGTTGGGGTAAATTAAGAGTAGTGTAGTTTGTTGTTCAAAAAGTTAATTTGATGTTTTAAAAGATTACAAATTGGGATGAACATAACTAGCGATGTTCAGTCGCCTCCACGTGGTTTACCAGAATCAGGTAAATCCATGTTATTGCTCATTGGGCGGGTAAATCCCAATATGGGGCAAACGATGAATTATACGATTGTGTTTATCTTATATGTGAGAAAAAGTATTTAACACATAAGATTATGTAAGATTATGTATGTAATAAGAACTTTTACATTAGAAAACAAAATATTTTTAGTTTCACTCGATAATGCCTCAAATAACAAATTTGCGATCGAAAAATTAAAATTAAAATGTAAATTAATTTGCAAGGATATTCTTTTTCATATTTAATGTGTTTCCATTTAATCTATTAGTAATTTTAAAACTACTTTTACAAATATGTTACTCTCGAAGTTTTTAAAGATAATAAAAAGAGACATGAACTATAGAAGAGTGTGTACAGATACAAATTCTATTTGTTTAGATCTGAATTGTGTACCCGAGAACCATATTTCTTAATGGTTTTGTATTATTTAGCTTGTTTGTAAATATTTGGTTGTTATTTGTAAATATGAAAGTTTAGGGTATAATATGTCATTACATAATAAATCTAATAAAATAAAATAAGATGCTTTGGTAATGATTATTGGGTTGAAATTATTAACCATCATCACTTGATTGTGACAATTACACTCACTAACTTAGTCTACTGCAAAGGTGTATGAGTTCTAAATTAGAGGTCTTGGGTTCAAGTTCCACTTGTAACAAAGAATAAAAAAATTGGGGTTACAAGTTGGGTCTGGGGTTACAAGTGGGCAGGGTTTTCTCACCAGATGTGAGTTTCCTTCTGATAGGGATTGGAGATGATCGGGTGGGTGGTGTATAATCCCCATCAGGTGATCCAAAATTTGCCGTTCAAAAAAAAAAAAAAAACTTGATTGTGAGAATTCATCCATAGTAAATTGATTTTTGTGGGTAACTAGAGTTTTACCTGTAAATTGATTTTTATGGGTCTCTAGAGGTTTACTCTGCGGGCATTGCGTCGCGAGATAATGCACCTACTAAAAGGACTTAATATACTAAAAAAATAAGACACATAAACCTGTGTATTAAAAATGCACTTGCAATTAAATTACTATATCAAATGAAGTACATTGTTTTTAAAAAAATATATATAATTTAGGAGCTGATAGACGCTAATATTTTTAGGTGAATTTACTGAATACGTGCTAATATTTTTTTTGGGTAGTGATCTGACTTAGGAGATCTTAGCAGAAATTATGCTATGTTTGGTTGCTCTTTTTTAAATCATGGCTCTTCTTTATTCATAGTAAATGTTCTTATTTATAAATTACAGTTCTTAGTTATACTCTGATGATTTTTTTCTTTGCTGCCTACTTGTAGAATATGGTTGATCACATACAATTACAAGCTTAAGCTACTGATATGAGTATGGGGATCAAATCATGTGAATTTGTCGACCCATTTACCCAAAAAAAATAAAAAAAATTTATGCTACTGATATGAGTATAGGTTTACTGATATGAGTCTGAGGATCACATCCATAAGTTGTATAGCGGTTCTTTAAATCCATCAGAAGAAAGCAAATGAAATTTCAATATGCATGCAAATTAGATTTATACATTGCAACATGATATAGACGAACCTAAAAATTAAAAACACAATAACGCAGAGACAAATGCTTTCAACTTGCATAACATTATATCAAACTTATAAATAATGACCTTAGACATTCAAATGCGTCTTCATGTATATATGCAATTGGACATTCAAATACGTATTCAAGTATACATGATCAAATGAAGCCGGGTAAAATAAAAAAATAAAAAAAGCAGATTATCAAATCAAGTACATAGAGAGCAAGCAACCAAAAGATAGGTTTACATATCCACTTGGTGTACATGCAGAAGGATAAATCAGAGTAAAAAACATAGAAGATTATTAAATGAAGTTCTTAAATGTAAATTATATTCTTATATAACTATTGCTTTAGCCTCAAACCGCCAAGTGATTTAAATGAAAAGATTTTCTCGTAATGATATTATAAATTTAGTTTAGTTTTGTGTCTGTCAACAAATTGCCAGACCATCACATACTGATTATAGCACACAAATCTACAAACAATGTCAAAGCCCCATAGAATTGAGAAACTAAGAAAGAAAAACTTACCTTAATTAATTAGAGGAGATCCTTCTTCCTGCTTCAAGGAACGGTAGAGAAAATCTACAATAAAATGGAATTGAATTAGAAGGGATTCAAAGATGTACATCAAATTAAATGTTAGACGACATCATACATAACAAGTTACGAGTTCATTATCGATGATGCGTACCCTCTTCCCAAACTAATTGAGTATTCCCTTTTGACAAGGAAATAACTACCCCTTATCAATTCTCTCCTAAGAGCACAATTCGAGTGGGGAATAAACAAAAAATGACATCTAAACACACACACACACACAAAAAATTGTTTTGTAGTTTGTATGGATTTTTATTTGAGTTAATTGTCATTTTTATCCCTGAGATTTATAAGTTTTTGTCATTTCAGTACAATTTTTTTTTCTCCTTAGCTTCTCTCACGTTTCTAATTTCTGCTATTTTGGTCCAAATCAATAACTGGTGTTAAAAACTAACTGGAAACCAGGGTATTTTCGTAAAACCATATTATCTATTTTTTTTCTTTTGAACGACTTTTATCCCTAAAACTAAAAGTTTTAAAGTGTCATAAACATGGTTATGCTTTTTAACGGGTCAAAAACAAAGTTTTAATGGGTCAGTTTTAACGGGTCAAAAACATAGTTTTTACGGGTCAAAAGCTCAGTTTTAACGGGTCAAAAACTCAGTAAAATGGGTCAGTTTTGACGGGTCAAAAGCTCAGATTTGCCATAAATTTATATTGGGTTAACACTTTGGTTTTGACCCAATTTATATATGGCGAATCTGAGCTTTTGACCCATTAAACTGAGTTTTTAACCCGTTAAAACTGACCCATTAAACTAAGCTTTTGACTCGTTAAAACTGTGTTTTTGACCCGTTAAAGCTGACTCATTAAAACTTTGTTTTTGACCCGTTAAAAAGCATAACCATGTTTATGACACTTTAAAACTTTTGGTTTTTAGGGATAAAAGTCGTTCAAAAGAAGAAAAAAAATAGATAATATGGTTTTACGAAAATACCCCTAGTTTCCAGTTAGTTTCTAACACCAGTTAGTGATTTGGGCCAAAACGGCAGAAATTAGAAACGTGAGGGAAGCTGAGGAGAAAATTAAACCTTTTTTGTACTAAAATGACAAAAACTTATAAACCTCAGCGACAAAAATGGCAATTAACTTTTTTTATTTTAAAAACTTAATGTATTGTAATTTTTATGTGTTTGTAAGTTAAAATAATAAATAAAAATGATATGTAAGCAGGGGCGGAGCTAAGCATATGTGATTAGGGTCAAGCGACACCAATGAATTTTGAGAGCGTAGAGTGACGTATTTAAGCGGATTTTACATTGACACCAATGTTATTAAGTATTTGACACCAATAAATATAACAAAATTCTGTTTAGCCTAGTGGTCCGCCGCCCGATTGAAACTTTGAAGTCCCGAGTTCGAGGCTGTTTAGCCTCATTTTTTATTTCTACTCATATATAGTTACACTATTAATAACTACAGACCAATCTAATTAACAAATACACAAGTAGTCTAGTTGGTTCGCTGCCTTGTTTCCGTTTGTATCGTCGCGAGTTTGAGGCCTTTTAGGCTGTGTTTGGTGCACTAGCTGAAAAGCTAGCTGTTAAGCTAGCTGCTAGCTGATAAGCTAGCTGGTAGCTGATAAACTATAAGCTAGCTGATAAAAAATAACGTTTGGTAAAAACTAGCTGATAAACTAGCTGAAAAATATAAAATGACATAAAAGTACATGTCATAAATGTAAATAAATGTATTTATTTATAAGTTAGGGAAGGGGGAAGGGTATAACTGGAAATATTATAAAAGCTAGTTGAAAAGCTAGTTGAAACGCTACTCCAACTAGCTTTTCAAAAGCTAGCTTATAAGCTAGCTTTTTGACGTTACCAAACGGGGCTTTTAAAAAAAAGCTAGCTTTTAAAAAAAAAAACCATGTTTGGTACGTCAAAAAGCTAGCTTATAAGCTAGCCGATAAGCTAGCTTATGGCGCGCCAAACACAACCTTAGTAGCAATATATATATATTTTTTGATGCTGCTCACATACGTATTTTTTTTCTGCTTCTCACATACGTATTACGTATGTATATACGCCCCCCAAACCAGCAAACCCTAAATCCCTAATACGATCTGCGACTACAATTCTACAAACTCTCTTCCAAGTTTATGATCAATTTTTACGCAAAATCCAACAACAATTTTTCTTCACCTTAACGTAATCGAACCACAGGCACAACTTCTCATTCAAAAGCGGCTCTCTCCATTCGAATTTTCTCCATAGAAATCGAAATACTAAAAAGGTTAGGGTTTGATTTCTATAATTCTTGTTATCTATTTAATTATTGATTTGTTGTTTTACTCGTATTGATTACATTATTTAGTTTGTTTGAATGTGATTAGTGAAACCAAACCCTAACCTTAAATTCATTCTTGAAGGGTGAAATTCTTGAACAATTGAACAAAAGAAGAAGTCAAAACTCAAAATTTTGGATTTTTCAAGCCTGTTTAAGGTTAGTATACATGAAATTCATTCTTGATAGTTTATATTTTACAATTTTGATATGAACTTTAGTACTTTGATTTGGGAATGACTTCTTTGCATTTGAATAAGTAATTAAATTTGTTAAAACTATTTGAATTTTAGGGATGAATCTCACAAACTATTTCAAAAGAAAGTCTTTCGACTTTGATTCCTCATCATCTTCAAATAGTAATCCCGCAAAAATTGATATTAATAATCTTCCTTGGGATCCTTCTGAACGGAAACCAATTGCATCTTATCACCCTAGTCAAAGAGATGATATTAGACGAGCTTATTTGGCTAGAGGTCCATGTCAACCAAAAGTGAAAGAATTTCCACAACGAGATATTTGTGGTAATTTGAGACGTTTTCGACGCGAGTGGTTTAAGGAATATGGTAATTGGCTTGAATATAGTGAAAATCGGATAAAGCATATTGCTTGTATTGTTACTTGTTTAAGGAAAGTGGCCAAAAGGAAGCGTTTGTTAATGAAGGCTTTAATGGTTGGAACAAGAAAGATAGATTTACTAGTCATGTTGGTGATATAAATAGTTTTCACAACAAAGCATGTAAAAAAGGTGAAGATTTACGTAAAGCAGAACAATCCATACATGTGGCCTTTGAAAAGCAAACTGACAAGCAAAAAAAAGAATATAAAATCCGATTAAGTACTTCAATTATTCTTATAAAAGCATTATTGAAGGGTGGGTTACCTTTTCGTGGTCATGATGAGTCCGAAGATTCCCTTTATAGAGGACATTTCTTGGAGTTTTTAAAACTATTAGGAGAAATTAATGAATCAATTGGTAATGTTATACTAGGAAATGCCCCTAGGAATAACCAAATGACATCTCCGCCAATTCAAAAAGACATTTGTAATTGTTTTGCCCAAGAAGTACTAAAACAGATATTTGAAGAACTTGGTGATGAAGTGTTTTCTATATTAGTTGATGAGTCGAGGGATATATCTAAAAAGGAACAAATGGCTGTGATTTTAAGATATGTTGATAAACTAGGAGCTGTTAAAGAGAGATTTATTGGCCTTGTTCATGTCATGGAAACATCTGCTTTATCTCTTAAGTCTGCCGTTGATGAGTTATTTGCTAGGTATAATTTGAGCTTGACTAAGGTTAGAGGGCAAGGATATGATGGTGCAAGTAATATGGCGGGTGAGTTTAATGGTTTAAAAGCTTTAATTTTGAAAGAGAATTCTTCGGCTTATTATGTACATTGTTTCGCCCACCAACTACAGTTAGTTATCGTGGCCCTTGCGAACAACCATGACGAACTTTATAAGTTTTTTCAAGAAGTATCAAATTTGACAAATGTGGTTTGTGGATCTTGCAAAAGAATAGATATAAGTCGAGAAAAACAAAGAGAGGCATTAAGAGAATCAATAGGCCGTTTAGAAGTTGAAACAGGAAGTGGTAAGAATCAAGAACTCTCCCTTGCACGAGCCGGAGATACACGATGGAGTTCTCATTATAAAACACTTCTTCGTTTATATCAATTATATCCAACTGTTATTGAGGTGCTTGAACATATTGAAAAGTGGGGTGAAGTTAATGCTAGTAAAAGACAAGCAAGTGGACTTCAAAAAAATATATGAAAACATTTGATTTTGTGTATTATTTACATTTGATGAAGGAAATCCTGGGGGTTACTAACAAACTGTGTGAAACTCTTCAAAAGAAGGATCAAGATATATTGAATGCAATTGGACAAGTTAAATCGACCAAGAAAGAACTACAAACATATAGAATTGAAGGTTTTCCTTCACTTTTGGAAGATGTCATATCTTTTTGTCAAAAATATGACATTGAAGTGGTTGACATGAAAGCCGAGTACATTGATCCAAAAAAACCGAAGAAGAAAGACTAACATCACCAATCGTCATAATTATGAGTTTGATAATTTCAACACGGTGTTAGATATGCAAATCCAGAAGTTTGGCAACCGTTTCAACGAGGTAACCACTGAATTGCTTACGTGTATGGCTTCTTTGAGCCCACATAATAATTTTCATGACTTTGATATTCCCAAGTTGTTGAAGTTGGCCGAAAAGTATCCAAATGATTTTGATTGTGATGCTAAAGACAAGCTTAAGTATGAACTCGGCAACTACATTACTAATATGAAAGATGATACAAGGTTTGCTAACATAAATGATATATCTAATCTTGCAAAAAAGATGGTGGAAACAAGGAAACACATTGATTATCCGTTGGTTTATCATTTGTTGAAGTTGTCATTAGTTCTACCGGTTGCAACAACAAGTGTTGAGAGGTGTTTTTCTTCAATGAAGTATGTAAAGACGGATTTACGTAACCGGATGTCTGATGATTACATGAATGATTCCTGCATTTGTTACATTGAAAAAGAGCTTTTTACAAATGTTTCGGTCGAAGATGTGATTGACCGCTTTCAAAAGATGAAAACTCGTAGGGAACAAATATAGATCAATTTCATTTGTGTTGACAATTTTATTATTATGCGTTTTCTAATGACAATGTATTTTATGTTAATGCATCTTGTTTGATTATATAACCTACCTGACCGACCCGAATATTTCGTCGTCTTTTCGTTAGAAATTTAATCACAAAAAATCGACACCATAGAAAATAAATCCTGGCTTCGCCACTGTATGTAAGTAACTAGACGATGTTAAAATAATAAATAGATGTGAATTTCACGTAACTAGATTGTTTATGTAGTTGAACCTGGGTACGATTTTATTCTTGAGAAACCGGTTTCATACTTGACCCTAACCAGGAACAATTTTATCTTTGAGAAACCTAGTACAATTGGGAACGGTTATAGTTATACTTGGGCGTGACTGTCGTTGACCAACTTGGAACCAGGTGCGAAAAAACCCTGAAATGTGCACTATATGCTCATTGAGGAGTTATTAGAAGTGTAAGGTTCGGTGTAAGTCGGGTTGGGTTTGATAATTAAGTTTCGGGTAAAAGCGACGCCCTACCCAATAAATTATATTTAACTTGTTAAATAGAATATCAAATAAAGCTATGGTACATTATATAGAGGTCACAATGAACATTAGAAATCTAGTTGGACACGTCGACTCGTTCTAATAAACCCCAATAATAATTAATATTAATTATAGATTCCAATACTCCCTCGCATTTAGTGCGGGAGAAACTCGGACGCTTAGACCAGAAAACAATAAAAACATAAAGATAAAAATAAAAACTAAAAACGATCTTTGATCTTGGTTCTTAAGTCGAAATTGCCAACTTCTTTCAACCAATCCGTAACATATTCTTCAATGTTAGTGATCTCGTAATCCTACAAGAGGTTGCAAAGCGGCGACTAAGTAGTGGTGTGGTAGCGAAACGTAGTCCAGTAGGCAGTGTGATAGCAGACCGTAGTCTAGCAGGTGATGTGACGGCGGACCATAGTCCTAAAGGAACAACACAGTGATAGAATACTTGGACCCCTGAAAGTGATGTTAGAAATTTACTCGGCTTTAGTTCTCTTCACAACTTCCCCTGGTTTTGGCTTTTGGTTTCTAGAATAATAAACATGACCGAAAAGTTTCCAATCAAGTGATGGTTTCATCTTTGTTGGCTATGACGAGGCGGAAGAGGGAAGAAAGACTGCTAGAAAAAAACAACAACAACCGATGAGTGTGTCGAGTCTTAGTAGCATCGCTCTCTTAGATCTGTAGATTGAGAGATGAGATCTGTAGATCTAACAAAGACAGACGACGAAGGCCTGTGACCGTGGCTAGGTAGCGGTCTTCAAAAGAGAGGAGATAAAAGAAAGAGTCCTGATCAAACTAACGGATCGTGATGCGCCGAGAGTCGCCGATAAAATCATGTGGGTAAAGATGAGATACCTGTTTATGGAGAACCCTAATCAATTAATCACCGTTGAGAAGAATCACATAAAGCAGGTCGCTAAACCAAATAATTGTCCTTGAAATTAATCGGTGCTTACAAGCAAGCAATCAGGTTGCTAAGAGCATTCACGGCAAGTTCTTTATCCTTATCCTTATAATTTATATCTTTATCATTACTTTCTCTCTCTCTTTCACTCACAACCACAATTAAATAATACTTTTTAATACCCTTATCATTACATTTTCTCTCTCTTTCATCACAACCAAATCTCAAATTTTAAGAAATCAATAAATTTTTTTCTCAAATATACATATGAACACTAACTTTTTCTTTCTCCTCTACTCACAACCAATCCTCAAATTTTAAGGTTTACACTCACATATTTATAAGAACCTACCGTGAATGCTCTAAATAGAAAGTGTTTTGTGGGAATTAAATCCAAGAAGCAAGCAATCGGTTGATAGAAGAATTATTCAAACAATTCCTTCGAATAATAAGGGAGTTAAGGTGTTGCTCTCCTTAAGGTAAAGGGTTCGAGCCCCATTAAAGAAGGGTTAGTGTAAATTTTAGTTATAAAAAAGAAAGATACGGGAACTAAAAAAGATGACACACGGATCGAGTTAATCCAAACCATTTCCTTCGATTTTTTTTTATCCGGAACATAATCAAGAGATCTGTACAAGTGTGTTAGAAAATTAATTGCATATAAGTAAGCACGTCATTGCATCCGAAGGGATAATTTGGTGGTAAAGTGATGACTCTTAAACTAAAAGGTTGTGGGTTCAAATCCTGCAAAATACAAGTGTGATGATTTTAACCGTTTAAAAAAAGTAAGCAAGTGACTGAATTCAATAACTGATTAAACCAGCGACGACAACAATTAATTGTAGATAAAAACTTGATTTCCTTCTAGACAAATATCCCTTGAAAAAAGAAGAGATTAAATCCCTCATGCTTTGCACAATCTCATGACCAGAAAAAAAGAAGCGATTTGAAAAACTTTTTTGTGTAAGCTAGTTGCAATTTTAAGTTGAGAACGAAGCTTTATTTGAAATAGAAAAAGAAAGTAAACTGCAAAATGAAATTGGGACAAGGTGGCTATTCGTCGTCTTGTCTAGGGTTTGAACTCGGTGAGGACGACTAGGTTTTTTTTTTTTTTTGTGGTGGAGCGCCGGAGAATGAAATCAAAATTAAGGCTCTGATACCATATAAGATGATGAAATACTAAATAACTAAATGAATATTATTAATAGTTATGTTACAATATATAGATTGCGCAATGAACCCTAGAAACCTAACTTGGTCAGTGAACTCTTACTAACAAACTCTACTAACAATAGGACAGTAAAATGTAAAATTAGAGTTGAAAAAACCACTTTGTGATACGACATCTGCTTTTTATCTGTCTTGTTTTTCTGCCCTCCCCTAGCGTCTTGTTAGGTGGTGGGGTGTGTTTAATAAAATCGCCGTTCAAAAAAAAGGTAGTCCCACTGCGATCGGTAGGTTTTAAATAGTTTGAGATTATACATGTTGAATTCGGTTTGAAAAAAAACTAGCTATATAATAAATTGAATTTGGTTTCGATCCGTTCCAAACCAACTCCTAAGGATGCAAAGGGTGGCAAGCGGCTACTGCTGTTGGAAAATAAACTTGACCTGTAAAGGAGTTTGACCCATTATGAAACTGCATAAGAAGTATATATATATTAGTCTATGTACATAAATAAAAATGTCACAATTGTATAACCTGTGGTCGTTAGGCAGTTAGTGTGGATAAGATTTCCCGCAAAAACTGTCATGGCGGTTAGGAGTTAGTTACCCTCCAGATTGGGGTATAATTAAATACCCATGTACTTTGTCATTTTAATGTAATGCAAGATTTCTGCACATTCTTTTGTTCTCTCTCTCTGTACGTAAAACACAAAACCCACACACTTTGACAAACAAAGAAATGAATGACGAAGAGTTCCAGGAAAGTGATATGTTTGAATGGATTTATAACATGGAATTAGAGCCATCTGAAGGGCCTGTGGAAGATAGTTCTCCAAGAAGGAATGCCGGAGAAGAAATGAACGGACAGCAGGGAAGTTTTGTGTTCATTGGAAATATCGTAGATGGATTGGTGAGACCGGATTACGAGAAGAAACTGGAGACACCAGGGGTTCGAGCACTCGCAAATCAGATCGAAGGGATGTCGATTGGAAGTTTTGGGGTGAAGATGAACTAGAGAAATCCAGGGCGATAAGAAGGAATTGGAGTGTAAAAGAGAATCTGTCAAACATGTCATACGCTCAAGAAGATGATATTAAAGCACTGTGTGATCTAGTCCAGGGTACGATTTTGTCAAGTGATGATGATGATTTGATCGTGAACAATCTGGACAACAAACCAGATCCATATCTCCCACCGAAGGAACGAAGTTTTTATGATCGATAACGTGTTGTTTGCCCCCTCGTTCCATAAGAATATACTAAGCGCCAAGCAACTTTGCAACCAAGGTTATGAAGTTACTTTCGAAGGTACGCGATGTTTCTTTACAAAAGAAAAGGACACCAGTGAAGGAACGCCATCGTTGATTAGTTCGGGTGATGAGGACGAAGAAGAAAGGCAAGAAAGGGAGCATTTTGAGGCATTGGATGAAGAGATCTCAAAGAATTTACGTGGAATAAATTCAGGAAGAGAAGAGAGATCTCACCATGTAAACCATGTGTTAGTAGTCTAAAAGAATGTGTGGTATTTTTGGATCTACTGAAAACTATGTGCTTAGGAGCACTCGAAGAAGACAAGATCAAGGAAGACTTTGAAGTTGTTGCTAAATGGTTTAACCGAGAAAAAACCTTTCCCGACAATGATGAACGGAAAGAAAGTAGACTTGTACAACCTCTACATGATTGTTCAAACAATTGGAGGCTATGAAGAAACTACAAGAAAGAACGCCTGACCCATATGTTGTATGCAGATTGGGTTACAATGAAATAATGGCAGGTCGTGTGGATATAACATACCTGGTCAACTTGGAACTTTTGGAATTGGAGTACAAGTACAAAGACATTAAGAAAAAGGAAATGAGGGCTGAAATGACAGAATGTAGCAGCAACAAAGAAGTAGGGATGAAAAGAAGGCATGATGAAGACTGGAATGATTAGAAACCAAAGAAGAAGAAGGTTTTTCTGTTGTTCGAGATTGGCTTGCAGGATGTGAACCTGCAAAATGAAGACAAGGATGAAGAAACGGGTCAAGTTTAAGGGATAGTACTGTTGGAACTTGACCCGTTAAGGAGTTTGACTCATTATGAAACTGCATAAGTATATAGATATTAGTCTATGTACATAAATAAAAATTTCACAATTGTATAACCTATGGTCGAATATTTAGACACTTAGCGTGAATAAGATTTCCCGCAAAAACTGTCATGGCGGTTAGGAGTTAGTTACCCACCAGATTGGGGTATAATTAAATACCCATGTACTTTGTCATTTTAATGTAATGCAAGATTTCTGCACATTCTCTTGTTCTCTCTGTACTGAAAACACAAAACCCACACACTTTAACAAACAAAAAAATGAATAACGAAGAGTTCCAGGAAAGTGATATGTTTGAATGGATTTATAACTGCCGCGGCTAGGCGGTTACACCGCCTCCTCCCGGAAAAGTTTCCTCCGGACTTCCAAATGCAGCTAGAAGTAGCCGTTGCAAGTTGAACATTGTACTCCCGGAAAAGTTTCCTCCGGACTTCCAAATGCAGCTAGAAGTAGCCGTTGCAAGTTGAACATTGTAAGCGAGAATCAAACGTTAGAATGGACCGTTTAACGGTCAAATTATAACCAAACAAACCACACTTAAACACCATAGTTTTGCCCATGTTTTAATCCAAGTAATAATGTGATTTCGATTATTCAATATCAGATAATCAGTTTCAAACACACATTCAAACACCCCCAATACCTCGTCCTCATGGCAGATTATTGTCATCCTATTTTACATTTGCATGATCACGAGAAAACAAATCTTCAGAAAAATTCACATTTCATTTGTTACAGACCATCTCAGATCCTACCTTCGCAACTGTGTCCGTCAACAACGCATTCAGTTTCTTCGTCTCTGCCACAACACAATCCCGATCAAACAGCGCAGAAACAACCGCCACCCCTTCAAGATTCACCACCCCGAGTTCCATCACAGACCTCGCATTTGAAAGATTTATGCCGCCAATAGCCACCACTGGTAGCTTTGAAGCCAAACACACGGCTTCCAAGCCATCCAAACCGATGGTCCGGTTATTTGCTTTTGTGTTGGTTGGGAATACGCCTCCTGATCCTATGTAATCAGCACCATCAGCCCATGCCTTTAGAGCGTGTTCTGGTGTCTTGCATGATACTCCAATGATTTTTTCAGGCCCGAGAAGGGCCCGGACGGTTTTGACCGGCATGTCTGATTGACCAACATGGACCCCGTCAGCATCACAAGCCATCGCAATATCGATCCTGTCGTTTATCAGTAACGGGATGTTGTGGGCACGGCAAATTTCGAGACATGCTTTCGCTGCTTCTAGAAAGTCTCCTGTCTCAGCATCTTTTTCCCTGAAACAAGCACAGGGAAAACAGTCTATGTTAGGATGACAATTTAACCATTTTATGTCTGATAAAACATTGGTTCCAGCCTTATTTTAATGCTAACGGGTCAAATGGGTAGAATTTGAATATTTAGATACAAGATAAACAAGCTGAACAGGTTGGATCATTATTATAAACATTGGTTCCAACCTTCTAGGTTGTTTTTATAAAGTTGGATCATTATTACAGCAAATTCTATTGTAATCATATGTAATATACTATCAGGAAAAAAGATGTTAGCGGGTCAACCCAACATGACCGGATCATTTGGAACTATACTCTATGTCCTACAAAGAACAACCACATTACATAATAGATAACAGATTACGGGCTAAAAATATTACACTGATGTGACGAGTACTCTGGCACACTATGATCGATCATTTAGCTACAGAACCCAGGACAAAGATTCTAAAACTATAGACTCCATCTTTTCATAACATTTTTGACTTACGATTTAGTGGAAACATTGCAATGTATCCCTTCAAACTAAAATTACATATTTGTCTGTCATCATCATCATTACTGTTATTGATGATGCTAGTTCCATTCTAGAGATGGACAAAACTGGTTTGGGCCACTAAACGGGTTTCAAACCAGACCCAACCCAGTTGTTCAATCCGGTTTCACTTCAACCTGGTCCAATCCAACTCAGCCTGCAGGTTTGAGATCGGTTTGTAACCCTATACCCCTAAGCTAGTGTAACATTTAAGGCCGCTTTATACCTGTTAAGGCGGTTTTGATATAAGCCGCCTTGACAGGTATAAAAGCCGATTCAAAACCAAACCGAACCGACATCAACCCAGTTATTTCCCCCGTAAAATCTGAGTTTCCAGAAAACCCGGTTTTGACTTTTGTTGACCCAACCAGAAGCGGTTTCAATCTGAACTGATTTGTAAATTCCAGTCCATGGGATTATCATCTTTTGTCAATTTTGAAAGATGCTTTTTCTTATATATCATTATACTAACATCATAAGTTCCTAACCCTTTCACTAAACCACGGAGACAACAAAATTGAACATGACGAGTATGGTGAGGCCTCTAGTTAGATAGAGTGATTGATTTTTTAACCATTATAACATTATACTAGACTTGCAAACTAACTGCCATTCTTGTGAAAATATTGAAAGAACATCACAAGTACACGTATAGATCAAACAAAACCATTGTACATTCTGCCAAAAACTGGTTGCAAAGCATAGTGTTTTGCTTCGCAAGAAAGATGATTCGCTTGCAATGAAAAGCCAAACGCAATGGCTGTAAATCGCTCTGCTCTGCTAGATACGAAGGCATAATAACTATGAAGGCCTACAATGCTTAAATTTAGAGGCAATTTCCATCCAGTTACTCATATATGGGTCAATTTGGGTTACAAGTTAAAACTTCCTCTGATGCATAGAAATTCGCTCAAGAATGTGTTCAAAATACATGAAACCTTCTGAATAGTTTAGTTAAGAAAATTAGATAATTATCTAACAATATAGATTTATCATATTTAAAAGAGTGAACATTTATACAACTCAAATTAAGAGTGACAAAAAAGTTACCCACTTCAACCCAATACCCATCATCTGTTTGCCACTTATACTCAAAAGTTTGGGTGGGTTTTCAGCTGCGAATACTATGTTTGAGATTTCCAAAAATCAAGGACTATTGTTACTGAGACCCATGTGTCAACCCGTACAAAATATGGATTTAAAGGCTTAGGAACTACAGAAAGTAATTTCTAGAATAATCTTAATATGGATTTAAAGGCTTAGGACTATTGTTACGAAGACCGATGCGAATACTATGTGACAACCCGGTGTTACCAACAGAAAACTTAAAACTAGCCAACCTAATGTTTTCTGAGCCACCAAATGGATATCCAGCCACCTATTGATCGTCTTCTGCAAAACTGTTGGATCACCAGAGCCTTGAAGAGACAAAATCTTGTCGTTTTTACCTACCGTTCCAAATCGAACACAATAAGAAAAACTAACCAATTTTTTTACCTTTTTCTTTTTTTGTTTTTCTTTGTGAAACTTCAAATTTTTAAACTAAAACAATCCTTATTGTTCCTTGTCTCGATCTACGTAGAGAAAAAATTGCCAATCTACATTTAAAAAATGTGGCAACAGCACCCTTGCTCTTTCTTGATTTCATCGCCATCAAACACCACTTACTTTTATCTCCGGTATGCATCGAGCAAAAAAGGACAACTGTCTAAAGAAAACTTGCCTCGATCTCCCTCACACGCTTTCACCAATCTATATGGTCTCCGGTCTTCATATAATATTAACCAAGCTCTAATACCAAATGATGGATATCAAGCAATTACAGGAACGAAAAAAGCAAGATACTTATACTTAATAAACTCGGACAAATTACAATGACCCTTGAACCCCTATTCATACTAAACAATCCAACTTGGAAAACAAGTAAACCCTGATTTAATTTAGGAAACTAGATAAAACAAATCTCCAACCAAACCTAAATAATTACTAAACCTTTACTCATTAACCCTTAACTATTGACAAATTACAAGATTATTAATGGGATTGTCTCATTATGAACAAACTATCCTTGAAAGTAGCTAGAATACAAGTGTAAATATATCTTTGTACCTTGTAAGAGTTATCACAAGCAATACAAGACGTTTTTGTTCCATATAAACTTGTGTTCCTTTTAGTTCATGTGAATCGGTGCGAGTTTTTAAGTTAGACTGACTTAGTTGGATTTTAGAAAGACTAAGTTCATGACACCAAGCCCTATACAAGTAAAAAGAAAATTTATATTTTGGGAATATATAAAATTACGCAAAAGGTAAAAATCTAAACCTTAGCTGCACAATGGTAGCACCTCCTTCAATGGCAGCTTTAACTGCATCTGTAATGGGACGACCCCATTTTTTATTCATCCCCGAATCTGTGACAGCGTATAAGAAGAGATCGCTTGGATCAAACAATTGCAACCTGCTTGGATTTCTCCTCTTCAGCTTAAATATGTGATCAAAAGGACCTTGAGGCCCGTTGCCAATATTAATGCTTTTACTATACTCGAGTGCAGTCTCAACATATCGTTTTGCTAACTTCATTATAAAGTTTAGAAAGAAATATATTTAAGCAGAGATTTTACAAAGAGTGTGAGAAGCTAGGATCCCAAAAAATAGGCAATTAATAGAATATACCTTTACAGCTGATAACATTGAAGAACCCTTTGCCAACTCAGCTGCTATACATGATGCCATGGTGCAGCCAGTTCCATGAGTATTTCTAGTTTGTATCCGTGATGAACGTAACTCATAAAAATCTTTACCTGCATCACCAGTATATAATAAAGTGCATAACTAGCTACCACAAAAGTACAAAAATTTCTCAGGAAATATTCTATTAATGTCATACCATTAAAGAAAATATCTACGGCATCTGAGGAAGAAGGGAGATCACCGCCTTTCACTAGAACATTTCTGAAACAATTTGAAAATTTTACTTTGGTAGTTAAAGAGAGTAAGACTAATGCCGGATTGAAGTGGCAAGAGCGTATAAAGGAGGTGAACTATATTGCATAGTTTAAAAACTACCGTGGTCCCATATCATGTAAAGATTTTGCTGCTAAGCGCATGTCAGTAACTGTTTCTAATTGCAAACCACCAAGTAAGACAGAAGCCTCTTTTAAATTTGGGGTCACAATGTCAGCCATAGGAAGAAGATCTTGCCTGCAGAAAAGAAGAAAGAAAAAGAAGCCAAGATCACAAGTGTTCTCTGATACACCAACACCATAAAATATACGGATAGATGCCCAACTAAACAACAGATATATTTGCAAAAAAAAAAAAAATAAAGGGCACAAAAAAACGAACATATCTCTTACCGAAACGTCTCAAGTATTGAAGAACCAGCAAGCACATGACCACTAGTAGACACCATGACGGGATCAACCACTAAAGCTGCCTTTAAAAGTTAGACCTAGTCAACTCAAAAGCGACATATACTCTAATGTAAATCAACGAGCCATGATACCTTGAACTGGAAATTGCTTTAGACTATCATGAAGGATTTTCACCATGGCGGTTGATGGAAGCATGCCAGTTTTCACCTAATTCAAAACTGAATTATGAATTTTGACCAAAACAACTTTGGCAAGAACTCAAGATTACAACCAACTTACAACATCAACATGCATATCTGACAGTACTGCCTTCAACTGTGCTGCAACAGATTCTTCCGGAAGAACGCTCACATCCTATTAAGAAGCAGAATGAATCATCAAAGTAAATTATAAAAAAATAAACTGAAGTTGAAAGGAACAAATATGATGTTAAACCTGGACCCCAATGGTATTCTGTGCAGTAACAGCTGTGATCACAGTAGAACAATACACCCCACGTGCAGCACACGTTTTAAGATCGGCTTGAATTCCCGCACCGGCTCCTGAGTCAGAGCCAGCCATGGTCAGAACGTGTGCGGTTTTGTTATTACTGGACCCATTTGTGACGGTTAAAGCCTTTTCCTCTGGCATTGCCTTGAGAGTTAAACCCCCAAATTGGTCAAATCTGTGTCTAGTGCCTTGTATCGAATCTGATAGTGTACATATCTGGCAATAATCAATGACAAAATTAAAGAAAAAAATATTTTGCAACTTACTTCTAGTTAACAACTAATTACAAATGTGTTCAAATCGGAACCAAACCAAACAGAAGTTTTAGGTCTGACAGACAACATAAACAGCTTTCCTTTTTGAAATATACCAGGGGATGTTTCATGTTTGGATACATATTTTCAGAGTGATTATGACTAATTTGAAGAATTATAATGCGATTACTCCAAATTTAGGTATTTTGACAGAATTATAACCGTATTTACTTTTTCTCAAACATTTAATCTAAAAAGCAACCGTAATCACTTGAAAGGGGCATCCAAACACCTCCTAGGCCAGAAATCAACATCCAATTTGACCTAAAGCCGTGAGTAGAATCAAGCATCATACAATCCGATCATTCATTTTATACGAAACAATCATTCATATAGTAATCGATAACAGATACAAGCAATCACGGTCAGTTTCGACAAGAAATCCGTGGGAGACAAGTTTGAGTTGTGAATTTAGTCGAAATTGAGATGATATTTGTGGCGTGATGATTGAGAAGGAGAGAGTAAAAGAGTGTAGTACCTTGTGATGTGAAATGGATGCGGAGGTGGTGTTTGAGAGGAGGAAATCCATAGATGATTAAAGTTGGATATACTACTGTTGTTAGCGAGACTCGAATAAATCACTCACCAGTCATGCCTTACACTTCTCTCGCTTTAGACAGAAATTTATGTGTATAAATTCTCACTTTTGATAAAATAAAAAAAAAGATTGGTGATTTTTGGATGTATTTGGAAAATGAAGATCATCGGGTGGGTCATTTTTTTGTTGGTGGTTCAAATTTATCGTTTAAAAAAAAAACTTATATTCCTTATACAGTGATAAATTGGTGGTTTAATAAAATTGTATTTAATATATCATGTACCGAATATGGTTTAAAGTTTTTTGGTGATTAATATAGTGGTTTTTTCTTTGTTGAAAGTTTTATGGTGATTAATACAGTGGTGTTTTCTATTTTAGGTTGAGAGATCATGTTATGATGATGCCAAGCTCCGTATGTTTCTCTTTTTCGAGCGAAAACCTAGCTAAACATTGAAACAAATTCAATTACGATGACTTCTCGCCTCATTGGATACTTACGCTACAATAGGCGAGCGACGACAAATGCAAATCGAAAATTGGATTTTTGGGCTCCTTAGGCTTCAACTCGCCACCGACCACTTGTTGAATTTCAATTTCTTTTAACGCATGCTCTTTTGCTAATATCAGTGTTGCAAAAATCGGGATTAATTGGGGATTAATCTTTTGGCGGTCCCAAGCGATTACGATTAAGGGTTTGAGGGTCCTTAGTAGTCTTGGAGGTCCTTGATGGTTAGGTTAAAAGTGTTTTAAAAAAATTAAAAAGACCTTAAAGATACCCAATACCTAATCCAAAAAGATGATATTAACAACGGAAAGATGACCTCGAATCGTTTAAGGAAGCGGTAATAATCAAGCATCCCTAAGAGAACTTCTTAAAGAAGATTTCGAGTCTGAGAATGAGGTGAAAGTGTTTGAAGAAGATGAATATGAGTCGGATGGAGTTCAAATATTAAAAGCACTCAAAGAAGATTAAAGGGAGATGAAGATTTAAGTTTATGAAAATGTGTGTTTGTTTGTTTGGTTTTTTTTTTTTTTTTGAGATTATTAAGAGTCCTTATAAAGACACCCAGGTTTTTTACTAAAAACACCCAAAGCATACGATCGTTTCATCCAAAACGATATGGAAACGATCGTTTTACCTGAAACGGCCCCTTGGAATTGTACGTCGACATCAAAAGCTGCAACCCTATCAAATCATGTTTATTCCTTCGATCGTTTTGCATGAAACGACCTCAATTTTGGGCCGTTTTGTAACAAACGATCGTTTCTGGATTTCTTTTGAATTCATTAGATGTGATGTATTATTCTATTTAAATCGTATATATATCGATCGACCGATCGTATATTTTCATATTATCGATCGATCGTCCACTGTTTTATACTACAATCATTTTCTCAATCTATAAGATTCGTAAGAGATGTCGTGGTTCGATGAATTATTTAACGGAGGCAGCGGAGGTGATAGCTACAACCCCGGCGGTTATGATGGAAGTGATAATTATGGAGGTAATTACGGAGGAATTTACGAAGGAGACGTCGGTAGTTATGTCGGTAATTATGCAGGAAATTATTCTGGTAATTACAACAACAACGACGACGACGACAACAACAGTAACAACAACAACAATAACGAAAATGAGGTGAAAGTGTTTGAAGAAGATGAATATGAGTCGGATGGAGTTCAAATATTAAAAGCACTCAAAGAAGATTAAAGGGAGATGAAGATTTAAGTTTATGAAAATGTGTGTTTGTTTGTTTGGTTTTTTTTTTTTTTTGAGATTATTAAGAGTCCTTATAAAGACACCCAGGTTTTTTACTAAAAACACCCAAAGCATACGATCGTTTCATCCAAAACGATATGGAAACGATCGTTTTACCTGAAACGGCCCCTTGGAATTGTACGTCGACATCAAAAGCTGCAACCCTATCAAATCATGTTTATTCCTTCGATCGTTTTGCATGAAACGACCTCAATTTTGGGCCGTTTTGTAACAAACGATCGTTTCTGGATTTCTTTTGAATTCATTAGATGTGATGTATTATTCTATTTAAATCGTATATATATCGATCGACCGATCGTATATTTTCATATTATCGATCGATCGTCCACTGTTTTATACTACAATCATTTTCTCAATCTATAAGATTCGTAAGAGATGTCGTGGTTCGATGAATTATTTAACGGAGGCAGCGGAGGTGATAGCTACAACCCCGGCGGTTATGATGGAAGTGATAATTATGGAGGTAATTACGGAGGAATTTACGAAGGAGACGCCGGTAGTTATGTCGGTAATTATGCAGGAAATTATTCTGGTAATTACAACAACAACGACGACGACGACAACAACAGTAACAACAACAACAATAACGACGACGACGACAATAACAACAACAACGGCGGAGACGACAACAACAACAACAACAACAACGGCGACGACGAAAACAACCGTGAGTATTATGAAACCGACCAGGTACCACCTATTCATGTTTTTCGTCATTTAATTTTTATGATTTATACATATTATCGGAATCCATGTGTATATTATCACCACTTCCAATTATGATACTTACTTAATAATTTTAGATCTTCGTATAAAAAAAAGAGCTGTTTGACTGGGCCTTTGAACGAGCTTGTCCAAAGGGTTATGTTCTATCAACTAAACGTAGCTTAACGCACGCACTTACGGGAGAGTATACAAAAATCTCGATATGGTGTGATCGTAGTGGCAAATACGTACCAAAGGGTACTCAGCAGAGAAATACGGGCAGTAAGAAATGTGACTGTCCGTTCTTGCTGAAAGGTACGTACATTAAAATTCTAGCCGGTTGGAAATTAGAGGTGGTCAACCATGAGCATAACCACGAGCCGTCGGAAAATCTGGAAGGCCATGCAAGGGCGATGAGGTTTAACGACGAGGAGGTTGGTAATGTGAGACAGATGAAAAACCAAAAGATCCGGCCTTGTCACATCTTGACGGAAATTAAGAAAAACAACCCCAAGAACCTGTCGAGTAAGCGGACGCTCTATAACATCCTAGCTAAGATTAAAGGCGAAGAAACGATCAGTGATACCCCTATGCAGGTATTCTTCTCCCTGCTTGCTAAAGGTGGTTACATCTACTATGACCGAACGTCCCCGGGGACGAATAGAGTTGATGGCGTGTTCTTTGTCCATAAGCACTCCTACAAGTTGTGGAGGGCGTTCCCGCATTTCCTGGGCATAGACGCCACGTACAACACGAACGTGTACAAGTTTCCATACGTCCAAATGGTCGGCGTGACATCGACCGGAATTTCATTTCTAGTCGCCAGCGCCTTCATAAGCCAAGAGCGTCAGGAAGACTTCACCTGGATGTTGGAACGCCTCAAAGAGACAATTGGAGACCACCGCCTCGAGCCTAACGTAATCATCACCGACAGAGACCTTGCCCTCGTCAAAGCGTGCGGCAATGTTTTTCCCAATGCCACGCGTAACCTGTGCAGATGGCATATAGAGAATAACATTTTTAAAAACTGCAACACAGGGTTTGATAAGGATGGGTGGAAGGGGTTTTTGAAACTGTGGAGCAAACTCATAAACTCCAACACGGTGACAAACTACAACCTTCATTACGACTTACTATATCGAGAACTCGCCCAGCATCACAGAGGTAATGTTTCTCTAACCCCGTTTAGTACTAATATCGTTACATATGCATTAATAACACCATTACATTATTTACTCAGAAGTTCTGTCGTACCTAAACCAGCAATGGCTTGAACCGCACCGGGAGAAGTTTGTGTCCGCCTGGACCGATACGAAACGTAACTTCGGTAACTACACTACAAACCGGGTAGAAAGCCAGCACGCAAGGTTGAAAATGGATCTCGACCATGCGACCAACTGCACGCTGGACCGGTTTGTAACGTGTGTTAACGAAATCGTCGATGGTCAGAAAAATGATATCGGTCGGAGTTTCACAACCAGCAAGATCAAGCGGATGAACGAGCATAACATACCCGTGTTGGCTGATCTCCTATGCGGTATGTCCCACACCGGCCTCAACATCCTTGTTAAGGAGGTCAATCGGATTGAAAAACTCATAAAGTACAATCGAGGTTGTTCTTGTAACGTGTGGACGTCATGCGGTCTTCCTTGTTCATGCAAGTTGGGAAAGTACATACGGTCAGGTTAGGAACAACCATTACTTCGGTTTAGACTTTAACTATTTAAATTGATGTGCTAAATCTCCCAACGTTAAACCATCCAGGTGACAGATATCCTATTGATGAGATAGACCCCTACTGGACGAAGCTTGATGACCATCCATTGATCGTCGGTGCCGGGGAAGCCTACGACGTGGAGCATGAGATGGATCTGGTCAGAAGACATTTACTTGTCCAACCGAAGCCGATTCAGAAAAATTTTATGGATCGAGTGTGGTCGATGCTTAAACCTGAGTAAACCAACAAAGAGGCTCCTGCTAAAAACCAGAAACCTCGAGGACGTCCCCCAAAGGGCAAGAATGTGAATCAGGACACGCCTCCTCGGCACAGCTCCTATGTTCCTAGTGGTATGGAAATTTGGTAATTTCAATATATTGTTTTATATTATTTAACTCATTGTTTGTTTACTAACGTTTGTTTCAATTTGCAGATAAAGGCGTGACAGCCTTCCATGGACCTGAGGACGCCGTTGCGGCTCGGACAGCGTATATTCAGCAGATACAGGCGGAGGATGAGGCGGCCGAGGCCGCAGCCGCTGGCGCTGCAGAGGGACAGGCTCCACCACCACCACCACCACCGGTTGCCGCGGCCGACGCACGACCACCACGTGTCATCATCCCACCGGTGGCACCCACTCCCGAGTTTATGCGAGAGTCTATTCGCCATTCACGTGAGACCACTCACATACTCCGACACATGCTCGAGTTTCAGGCGTGGACGGGGGCGGGGTTAACCGGAGGACGAGGTGGGTTAACCGAAGGACGAGGTGGATTCACAGGAGGACGGTGTTGATTCACCGGAGGACGGCGTGGATTCACTGGAGGACGATTTGGGTTCACCGGAGGACGAGGTTGATTCACCGGAGGAGGAGGTTGCGGGTAACCGCCAAATGGGTTAACACGTTGACGACGACTATTGTCTGGAATGAGATCAACGTCAATGGGATTCATTTCATCACCCGGAACTGGTTCTTCCATAATACGTAGAAATACATCTAATGAGATACTGTATGGATCATCATCTTCACTTTCCTGATGACGGGAATAAGAAGCCCTGTTTCGACGATTGGCCATTGAGGATATGTAAACATTATGTGTACCAGTACTGATATATATATATATATATATATATAATATATATATATATATATATATATATATATATATCGTATACTCCTTCCAACGGCTATATTTTGCCAACGGATAGATTTCTCCAACGGCTAGATTTCCCCAACGGCTACATTTTTTTATTTTTAATAACTTTTTTATGCATTATAAGTTCTAAAAAATGTTCTGTGAATTTTTTAGATTTTTTAAAAATACATCATTTTTTTCCTAATCTAAAATATGCTATATTAGCTAGGTTTTTAAGTGTTTTGTAGTAAAAAAAAAATATTTTTTTTAAATAATTTTAATAATGTTTGTGGTTTGTTAGTGGCCTATTGATGAAAATGACATCACCCTCCATGATATTTTATGTACAACTTGGCCTGCTACAAACATTTCTCACAGTTCCATCATAACAGATTACAACATCTCTAAAAAACGTTCTTGAATACAGACGTCCACTTTCATAGATTTGTAAGCCCAAGAAACCAATTTGTTGACCTATTCGTGTTAGGGCAGACTCACTCTTGGGGTCTATCAAATTACCCATGGATGAAAATCACAGAATAAATTCATAAATGGGATTCTTACATGCCCGAAGATTTTTCTCGAGTTGCATGTCGATTACCTCATTGTAATTAGACCTCAAGTGATATAACAAAGGTGCAACTTCTAGTAGTTGGTCTTCTATGTTTCTTATAGCATCCTTTGAAATCACAAAATCCTCCAAATATTGGCTGCATCGAGTTAAAAAGCTTCAGAACTTCTCTTGGCCTGGTTTCGAAAAAGTGTGGCATTTGGACCCTTCTCTGAGTGAATAATTAGACAAACCATCTCATGTTGTGCTCAGTGACACGTTCTTCAATATTTACAACAAAAATATGTATTTTATGTTTTTTTTAATAAATAATTTTAAAATAATTTTTATATACACACAACGGCTATATACCCAACGGCTGTATTTTATAACGGCTATATACCCAACGGTTGTATTTTATAACTTTCTCCCCTATAAATAGGGGTCATTTGTTTGATCTTGAACCACCCTGTACATGTCTGAAGATCCAAATTTTCTTTCAGTTTTTCACCAGTTTCACAATCTTGCTATGTCGTCCACACCTCCTAGAGATGTCCTTGAACCATGGACTCCACCTCCGGCAATGCTTCCGGCGCCTGGTTTTGTGCCACCGGTCGAACAGCCGCCACCACCACCTGTTATGCAGCCTCGACCTCCTGCCCCCCTGTTAATCGTCGTCCATATCCACCACCCACTGTTGTTCGACCCCCCCGTCCCCTCGTCGGAGTTGAAGAGGAGGATGAAGATGCCTGGAATGAAGCAAACAAAGAGGACATGGAGGTCCTTCGAGAGTACTGGGCGGAAGAACATAGTAGGTCCAAGGAGGTGGATGTCGAATCTGGAAACCGCTGGGCATCAGACAGTGACTCCGACTCAGCTTCAGACTGGTCTTATTAGCTGTTATGAGATTTCAAGTATTCTGTAGTGTTGGAGTCATAATGTTTTTCCTATTATTCTCTTGCGTTTGTAACGAATCTGGGTTGTCTTCCTGTTATCAATAAATATGTTTTTTTTTTAAAAAACTTATGTGGATTTTTGGAACACTAAGAAATATAAATAAAAAACATAAAATACAAATTTAAAAACTTATATTGCAAAAATAAGTTATAAATAAAATTATTTAAAAAAAATAAAAATAAACATCAACTTCTCGGCCTCAAAAATAATCAAAATTCTAAAACGGTCGTTTTATACAAAACGACCCGACAAACATTCCCCTAATGATCACCTAATCATTGCCATATAACGGTTTTAATATTCCTTTGGGTCGTTTCAGGTAGAACGATCGTTTCTGGCTCGTTTCTCCCAAAACGATCGTTCGTTTTGGGTGTTTTTAGTAAAAGCCCGGGTGGATATAGCCGGACCCATTATTAAACGTATTGGACTTGTACTATTGTAGTTTATCACTTAAATGTTTATTTAAGTACTAGATTATGATTCTTTTAAGGTTATCTACTTATTAATTAGAGTTAATTTCATTTTGCGTCCCTGTGATTTGCTCTTTGTTGCCACCTAAGTCCAGTTTTTAAATTATTAACAAATCTCGCCTGAGGTTTGGATTTCATTGCCATCTGAGTCCTTGAGACTAATGATGTTAAACTTTTCTGTTAACTGAAAGGGTATATTAGTCATTTTGTAGAGCAAATACTTTTTTTTGTAAATTATCAAGATCATAGGACTACTTTTGTAATTTTTTCAAAGAAAAAGATTTTATTATCTAAAAATAGATTCATATACAAGGTTGTTTTGTAATTAACTTGACCATCACTCTAGAAAAACTAATACTTCGGAGTCTCTAGTGAAACACTGAAACCCCTAGATAAAACCCAAAAGTCATCACCGCAGCGGCCAAAAGCCACCATCATGGCGGCCACGGCCACCACCAAAAACCACGGGACTTGAATTGACCCGTCATCGCCACCCCCTCTGTCGATTTCTGCCGATGATCCGTCACCACCATCGCCGCTGTCGATTTCATTTCCAGAACCACAATCTCGCTCATCCCTTGTTCGTCCCCTGTCGATACGAGATCAGATCTGGTTTCGTGAGCGGTGATGGTGATGAGAGCTCTCCGGCGGGATGAAAGAGGTGATGGTGGCGAATAGTGATGGTTGTCTGTTGCTGTCGTATTGTAGCTCCGGTAATTAAGCGGTGGACCATCAATGATAAAGAACAAGTAGACTGTGGAAAAAATATCTTCGACGACTCCATGAAAGAAACTGGAACACAATATTGAAAAGCGGGTTAATATGAATGCCCTTTTCAGCAAAATCGTTTTGGATATGGAGACCCGGGTTAATATGAATGCCAGGCAAAAAACCCAACATGTTTTGGCGAATGCCCTTTTCAGCAAAATCGTGTTGGATATGGAGACCCGGGTTAATATGAATGCCAGGCAAAAAGCCGTGTGGAGCTGTCTTCGTCAACCACATGCCCAAGATTTCCTTCATGCTCTCCCCATTGACGGGCTCGGGCAACGCATGTCGTCGGTCGAATACCGATCTATCCTCAAGTACCGGCTTATGATACCCCTCTTTCCCGCGGACGAGAAGTGCCCTGTTTGCCGCAAGGCGTGTTTGGACTCGTTTGGGGAGCACGCGATTCACTGTAAAGATCTCCCGGGGTTCAAGTACCGTCATGACTGGGTCCGGGATGTGTTATTTGACATTTTCAGAAAGGCTGGGATTTCAGCCAAGAAGGAAGCCCCCGTCAACTTCTTAACTGACCCAAAAGAGGGGCGTTCGACCCTTAGACCGGCGGACATCCTGGTGCTTGGGTGGTCAAGGGGGAAGCACGCTTGCATCGATCTGACTGGGGTCTCTCCCCTTGTGGGCTTTGGCTCTGGAGTTTTCACGGCGGGGCAGGCTGCTGCTAAGGCGGATGCGGGTAAGGTGGACAAGCACGAGAAGGCATGTCTCGAGAATCAGCATGTGTTTGTCCCCTTTGCTTTTGACACGTTCGGGCACCTCGCGTCAGAGGCTGCGGACACGCTCGGGCGGATCCAGAAGGTTATGCATGGACATATAGTGACTCCTAGAGCTAAGAAACTTGTTTTTATCCGCTTAGGTTTTGCTATTAAAAAAGGGCTTGTGGCGCAGCTTGTTGCCCGTTTGCCCCCGTATGTCGGACTGAGTTGTAACCGTTATTTTGATTGTGGAAATGAAAAGTTAATGGATCTAACATTCTAAAAAAAAAAAAAAGATTTGTGTCAATTGAATGACAACTTAGGCTTGGAAATTAACTACAGCAAGCAATGAACCTTTTTACATCAATGGAAGTATACTATGGAAATATACTACACAAATCTGGCATGTTAAATTTAAAGACATAAGCTACACCAGTTCATGTTAAAGCCAATATATGTCGAATTCAATAACAGAGAATTCTTAAAATTGAATACGACAAACAACTTCTTTCCGGCCATCCATCATCCGTCATAATTTATGTTGGCGAAAGTTTTGGGGGATTTGGAAAATAACCAGGCAGAACTCGTTTTCAACCGGCGACAGAGTTTATCGATGTTTAAAGGATTTGTATAAGCCAGACCATCTCTCTCACCTGCTCGATCTAAATCAACGGCGGCTGGGGGGTTTCTCGCTCCTCCAACAATTTGAATCAGCCACTGCCTTTTGCGACCAGAAATCGTCCAGGGGGGGGGGGGGGGGGGGGTGTTTCTCGGCTCCTCCAACGGAGAAGATGAACCATAGTTGATTCGCACCCAAATAGTTTTTGCTCGGAAACCATACTTCATCTTAGATCGTCTTTCTCCTCAAAATCAAGTAGAGGTGGCCGATAATGGTGAGTGGCGGTGGTGATATACAAAATGGGGATGGTGGCCGGATTTATGGTGATCGATCGGAGGTTTGGGTTTGGGATTAAAGAGGGGTCTGTACTACAGTTTGTTGATATGTTTTTACATACATATATTTTTTTTATTTATTAGAAAAGTTATACAAAAGGTCCTTTAAGATTCTAAAGTTGTTAATTTATTTTTGAGATATTACATAATTAGTCCCTCAAGTGCAATTGACTGAAATACCCCTTCTATTTAACAGAAAAAGTTAACCTCGTTAGTCCCAAGGGCTCAAATGACAATGAAATGCATACCTCGGGCAAGATATGTTAATAATTTGAAAATTGGACTCAGGTGGCAACAGTGGGCAAACGTCAGGGACGCAAAATGTAATTAACTCTATTAATTATATTAGGATATTGGTAATATATACATGTTTATATTTAATTTTTTATTTTTTATAATAATATAGAGTCTTCGATTAATCCCCAATGAAAACCCATAGATAACAACTCTGTATATATAAATATCGTATTTTTATTTTTAATGACGATTGACGTATTTTACTATTTTTATTATGCTTTTGATATTTTTTTGGTTTTTATCATGTGAGCTAACCTGACCCGAACCGAACAGTATTAAATTATTTTTGTATATAGTGACACTAACAACCAAACCCTAGAAATTTCCGACCCTATGAAAAAAGTTTTTGGGTTCGCCACTACCCACTCAACATTTTCCTAGCAATGCAAAATCTTTTATGAATCAAGCCAAAAAAATTAGGCCCCATAAGTTTTATAATATTAGGCTCCCACATTTTATATTATTAGTATAGATGGATGTGATGTTGAAGGTGTGGTTGGAGTTATAGAGTTGCAGGTGTTGTCATACATAAGTGAATAAAAAAAAGTAGATTTATTGGGTTTTCTTTTATGAATGGTAAATATAGATCACTGACGGGCTACTTACCCATCAAATCATCTCCATTCCTCAAGTACAGGACCAGAAGACCACGCTCAAAAGAAAATCCTCCATAAGTGAGAAAACATCATAGTTCAACCTAAAACCCTTATTTATGTCATAAGTGTAACTTGAACCCAAGACTTCCTCAGCCCAATAGGTGTTAGACTCTTAGAGGCTTTGACTCTAACTAGAGTACTAGACTGGTCTATGTAATATGCTTTTTGTCTTTAACTTAAGGGTAGCTGCAATGGTGGGGCTGCGGTGGGGTAGAGGTGGGAGGCCGCGCAGCAATGGGTAGCTATTGAAAGGAGGAAAAGAGGGGAAAAAAAGAAGGAAAAGTGTGGGGGAAGAAATGACCGTGACGTGTGGGGGTGTACGGCTTCACCAAAACGGATACACAACATAGGAGAGTCTTGGAGCGTAGACAATAAGACAAACCAGTATAAACATTCTAATGACAAGTTGTATTTGGTTTTGGGTTTTCATTTAGTGTACTTATACTTTTTCTTCTCTAGATTTAGTTAGGTTGTTTTTGTTTATTCCTAAAGCTCCATTAATTACTTAATATATTGAAAAAAAAACTTTCAGCTCATGCGTTGTTGTGAGGATAAAACTGACACACAAAACAGTTGAATTGTTATAACACCACGTAAAGATGAAGGAAATAAAAAACTAAGTAATGACCCAAACACTCCAGCTGCATTGCTATAACACCACGTAAAGAAAACAGAAATAAAAAAAAATAAAAAAACCGAGTAACGACGTTGAAATTAGAAGACAAATGCTTAAGGTGTTAAGTCTACTACGTGAGAATTTTATTACATGAATGTACTCATTGAACCATTAATTTATATGCTAAATTCGTTACGCTTATGGAGAGAAAAAGAGCTAGACACGACGCGATCATACAAAAAAAAAAAAAAAACTGCATTGTTATAAAACTACATATAGAAATCGAAGTACAAAAGACTGTGTTACGACCATAAAATTAAAGACGAAATGTTAAAAGCATTGAATCTAGAAGGTAAAATTTTGTGTTACATGACTTTATCTATTAGACCTCCAATTTTTGTCATAAATTCTTTTAACACTAAATAACAAAACAGACTAAAAATAAAAACACTAAATAACCTCAAAAAACACTGTTGTGGATGAAGAGTTGTTTGGTAATTGTATTAGTTAGTAACTAGAGTTATTAAATTGTATTCGGTTTTTAGTTTTTAGTATTTAGGCATTAAAAAGTATAAAAAATTTAGGAATTGGTGTGTGTTTAGTTGTATTAAAATTTTATAGGTTTCAATTGAGAAAAAGCTAAAAGTATGTATTATCTATCTCGAGACACGTTGAATTAATGGTTTCTAAAATATATTAATTTGATGTTTTATAAAATTAGAAAAGATGAGAGAGAATTGCTGTGTAGAAATAACCAAAATTTGAAAAACCTATAAATGGAACCGTATCTGTATCTAAATAACCGATCTGAATTGTGAATTTGGTTTACGGTTTGGTTTCAAACCGTATCCGAATTGTAAATTCGGTTTATGGTTTGGTTATGGTTTTTGATTTTATTTTTATTTGGTTTATTCGGCTTATTTGGTTATCCATTTAAACCGAATAAGATTTATATATATACATATAATATATATACATATAATATAATATATATATATATAATATTATCTTTTTTATAAATCATATAATAATAGGGTTTTTTAGCCCACTTAAAAAGTTAAAAGTTAAGCCCATATAATGACCCAATCTAAAAAATTTGGGGTTAACATTTACGTATAACGTACGGTTGTTTTTACAATCGTGATTGACGATTTGAGACGCTTCGTCCATTGCAACATCGCCTGTTTGTCTTCCCTTCCTAGAATCACAGATCACTTCCGAGTTCCCACGGCAACAACGAGCAAGTGTCTACCGGACGGACAAGAGAGTGAGATACGATCTCGAGCTCGACCTTTGATTTCGTCTCTGTTTAGAATCGACAGGTATGTGAGTTCGATTTTGTCTCTGTTTATTCATACGAGTTCAATTTCGTTTGTGTTTATGTCTATGGAGGGCGATTCTAACTCGACAATGTTATGAGTTCCTCATTATAAGTTCGATTTCGTCTCTATTTATGCCTATGTGAGTTCGATTTTGTCTCTGATTATCCATACGACTTTAATTTTGTCTTTGATTATCCATACGAGTTTAATTTTGTCTGTGTTTATCTAGAGGGCGATTTCAATTTATAAACTGGTTGTTTAGGCGATTTCGATATATAAACTGGTTGTTGAACTTTGATTTTATTTTTATTTGGTTTATATATATAAACAGTTTATGTCTATGGAGGGAGATTTTGTTAATATATGAGTTTGATGTTGTTGTGATGTAGGTAATTGTCTATGGAAGGCGATTCTAACCCTACTCGAACTCAACCGAATAAAGTTACTAAACCACCAAGGAATTATCCTGGAAGATCAGTTGTATGGAAAGATTTCACAAAGTATCTGGATGAAAATGGAAAACAAAGGGCACGATGTATACATTGTCTTACTGCAAGTTATGCTTCTCAATTGAAAGGTACTGCCGGTACATCTAATATGATCACTCATATGAATAAATGCACGTCAAATCCTGAAAATAGTTCAACAAATCAAACAAAACTTGCATTTACACAAGAGAATGATGTGGAAACTGGGGAGAGTAAAGCTAGTCTACACTCTTTTAGGTTTGACCAGAAAAAAGCTAGGAGAGCAATAGCTGAGATGGTGATTATTGATGAGTTGCCTTTCAAATTTGTGAGAAAAGAAGGATTTAAAAGATGTATGAAGATTTTTCAACCTTCACTTGTCATTCCTTCTCGAAGCACGGTAACAAGGGATTGTTATCAATTGTTTATAGCTGAAAAAGCTAAGCTGAAATCTGAAATGAAAAAATCAGTTCATAGAGTTAGTTTAACGATAGACACATGGACATCTTTACAAAGAATCAACTACATGTGTCTCACGGATTATGTTGATTAAAATTGGAATTTTCAAAAAAACTGTTATTATCTTTTGTCCTATTTCCAGCCATCGAGGAGTAGATATCGGAGAATCCTTAGAGGATTGTTTGGTTGATTGGGAGTTACAAAATATTATGACTATTACGATTGACAATGCAAGTAGCAATGATGTTGCGATTGACTATTTAGTTCGAAAAATGGAGAAAAGGGGTGATGGTTGTATTCTTAAAGGAAAATGGACACGCGTGAGGTGTATGGCACATGTAATGAATTTAATTGTGCAAGATGGACTGAAGGAGCTAGGTGAATCTTTTGATCGTATTAGGACTCTTGTTCGATGGGTTAGAATTTCACCGGCAAGAATAAAAAGATTCAAGGAGTATGCTTTGTTGGGAAATGTTGGATGTCAAAAGGCTTTAGTATTGGATGTACCTACTCGTTGGAACTCAACTTATATGATGTTAAATGTTGCATATGAGTTCCAAGTAGCATTTGAAAAATATTTAGATAATGATCGTGTGTTTCATCGGGAAATTGAGGATGGGTGCGGGCTGCCAACAACAGTTGATTGGGAAAATGTGGCTAGATTGGGAGTTTTTCTTCAACATTTTTACGAGCTCACTGTTAGTATTTCAGGTATTTCATTCGATCTTATCTATTTATTTCAACTTATTTAAACGATATACATTTTTTACGAGCTTACTTTTACATAATTTGGTTAATAGTGAAATAAGTGAACTTTAAAAATAAAACAAATCTGGTCAAATGGTGCAAAGTTCACCTAAAGTGTATTTATAAAGCATAAGATCTCCTAAATCATTATGTTTAAAACATAAGATTATTACTTAAATACCATCACTTATGGTCCAGCAAAACCGACATTTTACTAATGCTTGAAATTTCAAGAAGCTTTGAATTCAAATCATTTAGAGTTTCTCCGGACTACAAAGTTCAAAAGAATTATGTCCAACTTAAATTTAACAAAACTAACGTGGGTTTGTTCAAAACTTTGTAGTTCGAAGAAAGCTGTTGGGCTATACTTAGTGAGACATGAACATTAGAGAAGTGGGCTTGCATTGTAATGGGCTATTTGTGTTTCCGATTTGGGCTTGATGGGCCGGTCATCTTATGGGTTTACGATTTTCATTAGGGCTTTTGTAAGGGTAGTATAAGTACCCAAGTAGTTTACGATTACTACTGGTTCTCGATTACACTTTTCAGCCTCCCTCTTGTATTTACGATCGCGAACTCATCTAATAGAAGATTGATCAAGTTTCATTCAAGATTTGATTGTGTTGCTTTGTTCTTCATCTCATATCAAGTCTCTTTCATCATCTTCTTGTCGAATCACTCACAAACAAGGATTCCGCACTTGTTTGTGTTTACGATATCGTGAACGATTGTTGTTTCGGGACCAACAATTGGTATCAGAGCCACGAATCATCTGATTCGAGGTTCCACGATATTAGATTCGAGTGTTTGGCTGGAAAAAGTGGAAGCTTACTGCTGTTTTTGGTGTCTGCGCCATTTTCTGGGCAGTTCTCGGTGTTTACGATCAGTGTTGTTCTTCAAATCTGGGTTTACGAGCTGCAAGAAAGTGTTTATGACTTCAAGATTGGATTTTTGAGTGTTTACGACCTAGTTTACGACTCAGTATTGTGTTCACGACTTCAAGATCTGTATTTTAAGTATTTACGATAGTATTTACGATCCGGAGGAGTTTACGACATGGATTATGATCGGAATCAGGTTCACGATCACGTTTACGACCCGGAGGTGTTCACGATTCTGTTTACGATCTGTAAGCGTGTCATTATCGTAAACTGGTGTTTACGATCGAAAACACTTTTGGACTTCATTTTCTTAAGTTTTCCTAAACTTTCGTCATGGATTTTAAACCTAGCATGTACCAAAAACTAGACTTTGAGATTGGATCGACTACCCGTCCTCCCAGACTCACATCTACTGATAACTTCCTTGAATGGAAATACAGATTTCAGAACCATTTGAAAAGTGTTGATCTGAGACTTTAGAGATCAGTTGTCAATGGACCATTCATTCCTACTCACACAGAAGCAGGAAAAGTTGGAGTGGTGAAAACTGAAGCAGAATACTCGGATGATGATTGGAAAAAATGCAACAAGGATGAGAGAGCATATGCTATCATGACAATGGCATTGACTCCGGAGATTGCACAAGGGTTTAAGAAGTACAAGACTGCAAAGAAACTCTGGGATGCTCTGGTGGTGGCATATGAAGGAAATCCAGATATCAAGGCAAGCCGTAAACAGATGCTGAAGCAGAAGTTCAACTTGTTCAATCACATTCAAGGAGAGTCCTTTGAAGCTCAAGTTCAAAGATTTGTGTCCTTAATTACTGAGAAGTCAAGCTATGACGTTGAACCCGGTCTGGAGGATAAAAATCTGAAACTCTTGAACAGTTTGCCCAAGTCCTGGAATACCAACATTTCAATAATCAAAGACAACAACAAGCTGGATGAGTTAACTATTGATGAGCTAATTAACAAACTGAAGTCAAAGATGATTGATGATAAACAGAGAGAGCTGAATCATCTAAGTTCACTTAGCATGGAAGGAAAGCTGAATCAGGCACTCCTATCTGAAAAAGTAGGTCCAAAACAGGCTGGAAGTTCATCGGCAAATGATTCAAGTTCAAACACAAAGTCAACTACTTTTGTGGCTAGATCTCAAGCAAATTCTAGTGGAACAGTCAACCCTGATGAGGCAAATGCCACAAATGATCCCAACTTTGCACTTGGAATGGGATTTATGAATAGTTATCATGCCCTTATGGCTGGAACATTGGTGCCTGCTGAGATGTTGTCTAGTGAACTGAACCAGATTAATCCTGAAGATGTGGAAATGCTTGATGTCTCCTGGCAAATGGCAATGGCAGTTTTCCGCGCCAAGAAGTTTATGGCAACATGTTGAGGCTAGATTATGAGGCTTGTAATATTAAATAAGCTGGGTTGGGCTTAGAGGGTTTAATTAGATTAGTAGGCTAGTTTACTATTGGATATGGGATTGGGCTTGGGTTTAAGATCCAAAAGGGCCCAATTGTAAACCCATTGGGGTGCCTATATAAACCCCAATGGTTCTCCTAGTTGGGGGGGGGGGGCTCTTGTGTTGCTGATTACGATTTACAGAGGAGCAGTCGCATGTGTTTACGATCACAAAGTGATTACGATCGTAAACCCGAAACAAGCTGAGTTTACGATTACAAGATTTGTACCCGACAAGTTCATCTTGTGTGCAAATTTCAGGTTTTTATCGTTTATATTCATCGTATTCTTAGTTTTCTTTTCATCTTTTTCTTGAATCACTAATCTAAACGGATTCCGCACGTTTAGATTAGATAATATCGTGAACGGTTGTTGATTCTGGACCAACAATTGGTATCAGAGCCAAGAATCACAGATTCGAGGTTCTCACGGTATTGGATTCGAGGTTTTCTGGAAAAATGTTTGATTTTTTGAAGATTTGAAGGTGTTCTTCAGGTTTACGATCGCTCCTGCTGCTGTTCGTGAGTGTTTACGACTATTTTCTGGGTTGGTTTGAAGGTTTACGACTGGTTTGCTTGAAGATCTGCATCGGAAACTCGTTTACGACTTAAATTTTGGATTTTTATCAGTTTACGATCCGAGATTTTGAGTTTACGATTGTACTTTGTCGGAATCAGGAGTTTACGACATTTGACTACCGGAAACACCTATCGTAATCTGTGTTTACGACTGCATCGGATCGAAATCGGAGTTTACGATCCAACTTCATCGGAATCAGCGTTTACATCTGGTGATTACGATCCAGCTGTTATTACAATCGTAAACAGGTGATTACGATCGTAAACAGGGTTTACGATCGGAAACATGATTTGCGGCAAAAAGTCACTATTTCACACTTTCACGGAAACGGACATAACTTTTGACTCGTTTGGAGTTAGAAGCTCAAATTTTAACACGACGTTCGTGACAACAAGCCCCAGAATTACCCCTAACTAATATCCAGGGGAGCTCGTTTGGACCCCCAAATTCCACTCCGAAGGCCTCCGTTTTCGCGTTTTAAGTTTTTGACACTATTCTTTGAATAATACTTTTGCCAATTTTGCCGTTTTTGCCGATTTTTCAAAATTTTCAAAGGCTGCATATCTAAAGAAAGAAAATGAGTTCAGTGGTTGAAGAAAAGAATATGGTTGAGGACAAGGATGCTTTCGCAGATGAAGTTGACAAAACTGCGATATGCCCCAATCTTACTTGTGCTCGTTTAATTCCTGGTCTTAGACAACTGTGGAAAAATAGTGAGATAGAATTATTTGATATGCAATGTTCCAGAAGTTCATTTAAGGGCAGATGGGAGAAGAGTGAAGAGAAGGTGAAAGCTCAAAAATTAGACATTGAGAAATATCAAAAGCTAGCAACGGAGAAGACTATTTTATATGATCAGGCTAGGATTGAGATATCTGAGCTGACACAGAAATTAACTGAACTGAAGCAAAAATATGATGAGCTGCAGGTCAAGTATGATTGCAATCAGGAAAGAAATCAGCAAATGCTCGATGCTGGAAAGGAACTGTCACATGCTGTTGTAACTGGTCAAGTTGGGAAAGACACAACTGGGTTCGGATCAGAGAAATCTGATAAGTCTTTGGCTGCAAACAACATTATTCCTCCACCAGTTCCCAGAGACATTATAGGAATACTTCTTAGTGAGGATCAAGTTGAACGAATCAAGTTTGATTATATAGAAGCTGCTCCTCCTTTGGATAGTGCTTGGTTGGAACTACACCGTTGACTCAAGAAGAAATTGATAATGAGGCAAACATGACTTATGGTGAAGGGAGAGTAGAGGATATATCAGACAACGATGCTGAGTTCCAGAAATATGACAGGTGTCATAACTTTGAGTCTGATGATGCTAGGATAGAGTTGAAACCATATCCTAAAATTGAAACCCCATACTTCAAAGTAATTGACGAAGTCAAAAGGGAAAAGGTGATCTTGACGACACGGCCTGAGGGGAAGATCTTTATGACATCTGGATCAATGTTTAAACAAGAACCAGATGTTGGATATGAATTACCATCTTTCTCCTCCAAGTTCAAGGGAATAACTAATTGAGTAATAAGTAAAGCTGAAGTTGAGAGGCCAAAGATCACCATCAAGCATCCAAGTATGAAACCAACAGCTGGAGTGAAGAATGAAAAACTCAAGGGAGTAGCTGTGTCTCCCATTTCTTCAGTTGGATCATGCAGTTGCCGCTGTAATTGCAAGAATGATGCTTCAACGTCAAAGAATCAAGGAAGCACAAAGACAGTAAAGATAGGTTCGACACAGGCTTCGACAAACCTCAGTTGGATCATGCAGTTGCCGCTGTAATTGCAAGAATGATGCTTCAACGTCAAAGAATCAAGGAAGCACAAAGACAGTAAAGATAGGTTCGACACAGGCTTCGACAAACCAGCAGAAAGTCAAATCTGAAGCTGCAGTCAAAGCAAAGAAGCAGACACAAGGCAAACCAGCTCCATATCAGCCACCAAAGACAAATGGGTACACGTCTGACTTCTATCTAAAGAAGCAGACTTGCTTTAATTGTGGCATCGCTGGTCATATTGCTAGGAACTGTCTTTATCGCCCCTATGAACCCTATTATCCGAAAACTCAAAGGGTTTCATCTCAGGAGTCTGTAAAGTCTAAGCCGATGATGGTGCAAAAACCTAAGGCAATGAAGACTGTTACTCCTAAGGTTAAACCCTCTGATCAACATTGGGGTGCTGCCAAAGCTGAAAGAAAATCTTTAAATTAAAACAACAGCTTTCCAAGTTACCAAAATTTTCCGAAAAAGGTGAAGAAACCATTTTCAAAACAACCAAAGCTTGAAAAACCCATAGTTACCCCTCCCAAGGTAACTAAAACTGTTTTGAAAAATGATTCTAAAATGAAGAAGGTTGAAATACCTAAAGTCACAACTCCAAAGGTGGCTAAAACAAAAACTGTTTTGAAAAATGAATCTAAAACGAAGAAGGTTGAAATACCTAAAGTCACAACTCCAAAAGTGACTAAAACAAATGTTAAATCACCTAGAACTTGGAAACCAAAAATCAAGGCAGCTCCATCCCAGCTTCCTGATTTCTCAAAGGGGATGTTCTTACAAGAAGTATCTTTTATTGATTCCTCAGGTGTACCCAGAAAAACAATGGCCTGGGTACCAATGGCTAACTAATCTCTCACTATGTGCAGGAACAGTCAAGGAGGATTATCACTAGCATTTTTATTATTAATTTGTTTGTTGATAAGTGATTGTTCCAGGCACATTTTAGGAGACGTATCTTCATGTAATGACAAGCAATTTTTTATGAAGGATATGTTTCCTTGAGAGGTAAGAGGTAAAATTCAGCATGAAAGGTACTGTTCTTAACTTGGTTGTTTGTTTGATGAAGCGGTAAAGGGTATCTTGTGTCAAACCAAATTTCCTAAAATTTTCACTTGGTGCTTGATTGTTGAAGTATTTGACTTCTAATGCAATTTAGTGTGCATGTCATGAAACCCATTTCTCAAAATTTTCAAATTCATACTTTGAAGATTAGCTTGGCCTGATGTGTGTGTCTTTATTTGTTCTGTTTGTGTGTGTTTGTGTTAAAAAAAAAATGAAATGAATGATGTTCACAAAAGTTGTGACATTAAAAATCAAAAAGCAAGGGGAAGAAATGTAAAGATGAAGAAAAAGTTGACCCCTAAAAAATAGTGTGCTTTTCAATTTTTAATTGTTTGTGTTTTGTTTTTGAGAAGGGAGGGAAGCCCGGATTGGAGATGACTGACACGTGTAAGGCGGAAGTGAAAGGCAAGCTCCATGGTGATATGCTCCGTAGGCTCGACCCAATCGTATGACCACCAATGTAAGTGCAATGAACTTAAAATATATATGTGTTTAGTTTCCCATCTCAGTTTGCATGGTTTAAAAAACTGAGTCCCAGCAAAAACGGGTTGAGAGTGGTAATTATACCTAGTATTCACTCTCTCACACGCCATGTTTATGCTGTCATGACTACACCACATAAAGAAAAGAAAAAGAAATGAAAAAGAAATGAAAAAGAAAAGAAAATGAAAAATAATCATTTAGTTTGGTCTTTTTTGCGTGCTTATTCGGCCGACCTGATCACCGACTGATGATTAATGAAATAAGTGGTAGTCATAACGGTGTTGCATGGTTCCTCAAGTTGGGGGTTTGTGAATCCTCAATAAACTCTGAGGTTGGGTAGGTTTTGCTATGTACAATTGGGTGTGGGGACGATTAAACATGCTGGTAATTAGTAATCTTTTAAGCATGATGCATTTGGTTGGGTTTGAACGGGTCTGAGTTTAAAGCGGACAAACATACTAGCAATCACCTGGACTAGTCGAGTAACTGAAGCTGAAAAGGGTTCCTCAGTCAGATTCTTAGGGTTTGATCCCTTGTAAACTTTCTCATGTTTGATATTGGTAAGTATTTGTTTATTTTTATCTATCGTGTGTGAATCTTTAAGTTCTTTTTGGTTGTGTTTACATCTTGGCCAGGTTAATTTGAGAAGTCAAAATGTGTTTTCATAGGTTTTGATGCATGACAGTATGCCCCCTGCAGATCTTGCCAAAGTTTTAGGGGAAGGAAAGACGTTAATAAGTATTATCCGAAGGGAACTCGAGGATGATACTTATTATCTAATGAAAAGACTTCCATAATACATAGTATCTGAAGGGAACTCGAAGATAATATGTATTATCTCAGGGGAAGTCCTTAGCTGAGGGGAAGTTATCAGCTAAGGGGAAGTCTTTAGAGGTCTTGGGTTCAGGGGAAGTTTTATAGAAAACCCGTAATCTATATTAGGGTTTTTGGTTAAAATTATGTTAATTTGAATCAACTGAACAGATGATAATTACCTTCTAACCCAAAGACCGGTCATCAAATGTCTGGTGGAGTATATTTTTTCAAATGTGTGTCAGACAGGTTGATGATAGAAAGATGCTGCTGATGCTACTGCTGCTCAAAGTTAAAGAACCAGCCGGACAAGACTTTCATCTGGAAAAGCAACTGTTCAGGGGAAGTTGTTGGTGTCTTTACAAGTTACCAAAAGCTTCAAAAGAACTTCAAAGAAGATGTTCATATTTTTAGGGGAAGCTGAAGATTTCAAGTCAATCTTTGATAAAGAAAATGATACAGAGAGCAGTCAGAGATCATGAAGACCCAAGATCAACAACCAAGTTCTTCAAAGTTAGAGGTGTTCAACCTTTTTAACCTCTAATTTCTGAAGATTTAAGACAGTTACCGAAGATTTAGCAAGAACCAGTTCTTTTAAGAGAAGCAAGTCAATGAGAGTCCTCCATTTCATTGATTGTTCTTTTAAAGAAGTTCAAGCTGATGCTGATCAAGAGGAAGTCCCAAGTGCCTGTCATGAAACCCATTGAAGATTTCTGCGGAAAATATCTTCATCAACATCTATGCCAGCCAGTCAAGAAGAAGAATTAAAGATCAAAGACATTTAATATCACAAGCCTAGGGGAAGATTGTTGAGGCTAGATTATGAGGCTTGTAATATTAAATAAGTTGGGTTGGGCTTAGAGGGTTTAATTAAATTAGTAGGCTAGTTTAGTATTGGATATGGGCTTGGGCTTTGGTTTAAGATCCAAAAGGGCCCAATTGTAAACCCATTGGGGTGCCTATATAAACCCCAATGGTTCTCCTAGTTGGGGGGGGGGGGGCTCTTGTGTTGCTGATTACGATTTACAGAGGAGCAGTCGCATGTGTTTACGATCACAAAGTGATTACGATCGTAAACCCGAAACAAGCTGAGTTTACGATTTCAAGATTTGTACCCGACAAGTTCATCTTGTGTGCAAATTTTAGGTTTTTATCGTTTATATTCATCGTATTCTTAGTTTTCTTCTCATCTTTTTCTTGAATCACTAATCTAAACGGATTCCGCACGTTTAGATTAGATAATACCGTGAACGGTTGTTGATTCTGGACCAACACAACAACTAGAAGGAATGTCTGGAAGGATCAGGATAAGATACGAATGGGTTTTGATAAGAGCAAGCTCAGATGTTTCAAATGTGATGAGTACGGACATTTTGTAAGGGAATGTACTAAGCCAAAGATGGAGAGACCAGAAGAGAAGAAAGCTGGAGATGGTAAGGGAAAGGCAGAGACAAAGGCCTTGGTTGTGCAGGATTGTGGGGAATATCAATGGGCTTCGCAGGTAAAGGAACTCAGTCTAACTCGTACTATGATTGCTAAGATGGAGAATGATGATGAAGAGGAGCATGTATTTGTGGTCACTGAGGAGAAGTCAGGAGATGAGCAGGAGAACCTGGTTGAAGACAAGGAAGCATTTGCCGCCGAGGTCGACAACACAAAGGTATGTACTAATCCCACTTGTGCACGTTTAATTTCTGGCCTTAGACAACTTTGGAAGAATAGTGAGATAGAATTATTTGATATGCAATGCTCTAGAAGTTCGTTTAAGGGAAGATGGGAAAAGAGTGAGGAGAAAGTCAAAGCACAGAAACTAGATATAGAGAAATACCAAGCCCTTGCCACTCAAAAGTCTGTCCCGTATGATAATGCTAAGTTAGAAATAACTGAGCTTAGGAAGCAGGTAGATGAACTCAAACATCAGAACAATGAGTTACAAGTGAAATTAGATGTAAATCAGATGAAAAACAAAAGAATGCTCGAAGCTGGTAAGGCTTTGTCCACCTGCCTAACTGATGTTCGATTTGGTAAGGATAAAGGAGGAATAGGAATTAGCTTTTCTGAAAAAAGTAAGAATAGTGTTCCTCAACCTGTGTCCAGAGATATAATAGGTATGATCTATGAGGAGGATTAGGTAGATAGATCTAAATCAGAAATGCATGAAGCAGGACCTCCCATAGATAGTGTTCTGGTTGGTGTGAAACCCATGACTGAAGAGGAGTTAGAAAATGAGAAACATATGACCTATGGTTTGGGTAATCAGACTAAATCGGTGACACTCACATGTGAACCGGGTCCATCCCAGGAATCATTAAACGATGATGTTAGTCCTTCTGATGTTTTTGTTTCATGTGCAGATGAAGTAGGGATCAAAGATGTTTCTGGGAAGGATGCCGAATGCATGAGAGTCAAAGAGTGTCATGAGTCTAGTAGTTTAATTTCTGATTTACCCAAGGAGGATGTTTTGGCATCTGTGTCTGAACTTAATGCGTCCAAGTCAAAACAATTAGTGTTTCCTATGTCTTCAAAACATGTTTCTAATTCTAATGAAGTAGTTAATGGTTTTAGAATTCGTGTGCCCAATACTAAAGCAGGTCGTGAGTCTAAACCCAAGGAATTTGTTCCTTATCCCCAGGTTGTGTCTACTTTCAACCGAACGAACAAGTCAAAATCAGAACAATTTTGTTTAATCACACAACCTGAAAAGGTTACAAAACATTTCATATACAAATGGGATGATAAGCCTGAATGGAAGTCATCATACCCAAGACGTTCGTATGTTTGTAGCCATGTGAATGGGCCTAGACTTATGAATTGTCTTCAGTGTGGAAAACCAGTGCATTTTGCTGCAAATTGTTTAAATAGACCTTATCAACCATACTATACACAAAACCTACGGACTAGTATGTTGTAGAAAATGATGACAGGTGGAAGTAAAAATCAGAAACAACAAGCTGTGTCTCAGGGGAAGCAAAGTTCAAAACCAATGAAGACTCAACAGTGTCACACCCCCAAATAACCACTAACGGAGTTTATACCGTTAAGGGGTGCGAGCAAACCAGGACCACAACCATTAGTTACAAATACTAAATGAATCAGAGTTAGTCCAAATGTAAATTATAAATTAAAGTCTCAAAATACGCAGCGGAAAAATATTATCTTAGCACTAACCACGTGCTTTACAAATCAATGTTTAAATTCCCAATTAAGTCTAAATAGAATTAAGAATTGTCTTCACGTGCCATGCCAACCCGCTCCGGATACTCCTCAGCGATCTGCAAAAGTTTAAACCACGCAAGTGTCAACCTAACGGTTGGTGAGTTCACAGTGGGCTTGTCATGCAGTGGCCCGGTCTCATAATCATAATCGTGTCAACATATACTTATGAAATATTTATTTGTGAAAGCAATGCTTAGTGATATCCGTAATCATAGTATTGTGGTTTAGTAAAAGTAATGTCCGTAACCTACGTTATCGGGTATGTACTAGTTTTGTATAGTTAAAGTGCTCAACCGATATCGCGGGTAGCTAATCCGTTGTTCCATGCACTAAGGAAGTTTGTACCAAAGCTGACTGATAATTTGTAGTGGCAGCGCCATCATCTATTTTGTTTTGCGGACCTACGTCATCGCGGCTTTGCCTCCCCCGTGTCCTCTCGGGACCACGGTCAGATAGGCTGATATTGTACCTCCGTGCACTTCCCGTGTCACGAGGCGGAGTTTGTCAAACTCCAGTAGATCTACCCAACATCCCCTCGCTTTACAATTAATGGTACAATTAAGTTGAGGACTTTTTCAGTTATAAGGCAATCCTTAGAAATCATGTGATATCATGTGGTTTAGACTTTAACCTACACTAGCCATATTAGAACGGTTTACTTTGGGTTCTCATGAATCCCGAAAACATTTTGAGTTTTGTTTTAGAAATAGTTGTTTTGAGTATATCACAAGTGTCTCCCATAAAACACTTCAAGTTCATCTAGTCGGTGCCAAGCACTCCTAAGTTCAAGTTCATCAGAGAGGTGCATAGCACTCATAAGGTTGTCAGCATTGTTTTTCATTAAGTTATTCAGTGTGACCCAAACGGGTTCACGGTAAATGGGTTAGTGACACTCACCGTTGGTTGCACTGCTACACTTGCTAAGTAATCCAAGTATTGTTTGCTTAACGAAGACCTAGGAACACGTTTAGGTCTTAAGTATTAGTTTTGTGTCTAATATTTAACTCACGTCACTATGGCCCATAACATAGCACGTTGGAACTATGACACGACATACCGACACACGACACCGATGGTTGATCATAACAAGGGTTCACATAATTCAGAAATCAAGGCATGTTTCATTATTGCATAATCATGTAAGTCATAGCATAACATTCAAACAAGTTGCACAAGTTGGGTTTTGGTCAGATCATAGTTTCGCTACTTAGTGTCGCTACATAGTTTCGCTAGGTGCACGGGCAGCACTTTCGCTAGGGATTACCCGATGACACAGTTTCGCTAGCTAGTTTCGCCCGAAACTGCTGACGCAGTTTCACTAGCTAGATTCGCTCGAAACTGGTTTGAACTTTCGTTCAGGTTGGTTCGCTCGGTAGTTTCATTCGAGCAGGTCTACTTAGTTTTGCGGGCGACACTATAGTTTCGCTACATAGTATCGCTGGATGCATAAACAGTTTCGCTGCATAGTTTCGCCCAGAGAACACACAGTGTCGCTGGTCGCGAAAAACTCACAAATCAGCCTAAAAATCAACCTAACAGCTTCCATACTTCATGTGATTCAATATTTAGCATGCATAATCATTTACCAACATAAAACAGTAAGCTTTAACACTTTAAACATGGATTTTTACATACAAATCACCAAAAACACATTTGAACCCTAAAATGACCTAACTAGCATGAATCTTCATTATGGACCAGTTTCACACGTAAAGTTACAGACTTTATGATAGATCTAGCATTCCTAAGCATCATATCAGAAGATTTAACGATTCTATGGAGATCTAGGCATGCTTTATAGTAAAACACATAGAAAATGCATAAAGTATGGTTTTGGGACTCACGATTTGATCTAGGATCGATGGATGGTCTCTACCAACAGAGATGATAGCAGCAAATGGTGATTTCTCAGCTGGTCCAGAAGTTTCAGGAGAGTGTGTGTGTTTTTGGAGAAAAGGTGCAAGAAATGAGGCTTCTAGGGTTTTATGTCATTATATTACAGGAGCTAGTTTCGCTGGCAGTTTCGCTTGCCAAGCGAAACTGGCTCTGTACGTCTATGGTTTGGCTACCGAGCGACACTATAGTTTCGCCCGGTAGTTTCGCTGTAAGCCAAAAGTGACCAGTTTACATTCTAAGCAAGATAAGCACGGTTCATGAATTGTCATGCTATTCATAATACTAAATCATGTGTTTAAATCACATTGCACATAATAACTATAAATAAATGAATACATAACACATATGGACGGGTTCGGTGATCAACCAAAGGTCGTGGACTTATTCGGCCTAGTTAAGCATTAGTTACTAAGTTAACACTTATAACGTAACTAACGGAGATTTGTCTAACGGAAGTTAACCTTGGAATTCTCAGATGTCACAAACTGTCTAAGATTTTAAACACTAAAACTCTAGTGACAAAGCTTGTTGATGAAAAAATGGAATGTGGCCAAAACTCCAAAACCAACTTACACACCTAAAGGAGTTTACCAAAGAAAAGATAAAATGAAATCTGAACTTGTTGAAAAATAGGTACCTAAAACAAAAAGGATTTCTCAACCTAAAGGTAAAACAAAGGTTAAGAAACAGGTTTCTAAATCAAAAGACGTTTCTCAAACAAAACAAGTTGTTCAAATAAAATTGAAACTTGAGTAGACACCTGTCAAGGAACGTGCAGATAAAAGGGTCACATCTCCACAAAAGAAACCTGCAACTGTAAAGAAGTCAACCAATGTGTCAAAACCTCAGAAACACACTTTGTGGAAACCAAAAGTCAACACTTAAATTTTGAGTGTAACTGAATCAAAATTAGGAATGTCCCTTAAATTAGTCAACTTCATTGACTCCAAGGGTGTGCCCAGATCTGTTATGGCCTGGGTACCCGACTCTAACTGATCTTTGATTCATGTAGGGACAGCCAAGAAGAACTGTCAACAATCTCTGGTACGTTGATAGTGGTTGCTCCCGACATATGACCGGAGATTTATCACTTTGGGTACAAGTTCAAGATTTCAATGGAGGAGGTGTTTCTTTTGCTGGTGGAGTAGGTGGCAAGATCAGCAAGAAAGGTGTGGTGAAGAATGGTAGTCTGACGTTCTCTGATGTTCATTATGTGGAGGAGTTATCACACAGTCTGCTTAGTGTTTCGCAGGATTTGTGATCGAGAATATTATGTGCTGTTCAATAGCAAGGAATGTATTATTCTCAAACCTGGAGTCAAGATTCCTGAGGAGTGTGTCTTGATGCGTACACCTAAGAAAGGAAATTCTTATCTTCTCAACATGGGTAATCCTCCGCCATCTGATGTGGCCTGTCGTATTTCAAAGCAAAATGAAAATTTGGCATTGTTATGGCATCGTCATCTGGGACATGCCAACATGAAGAATCTGACCAAGCTGGCAAAGGGAGAGCATGTTAGAAACCTCCCCATCAAGGACTTCACATCAATTGAGAAGTGTGTTGCATGTGCTAAGGTGTGTTGCATGTGCTAAGGGGAAGCAGCACAAGTTACCACATCGTTCTAAAATGACAAACTCTATTTCGTCTGTGTTGCAACTACTACATATGGATCTCTTCGGCCCAATGCAAGTGCTAAGTATCAGCAAGTTCTCATATTGCCTGGTGATAGTGGATGACTTCTCTCGAGTTACTTGGGTTTTCTTTTTGTCAAACAAGCATGAAACTCCAGCGCTTGTGAACGGTTTGTTACTCTCATAGAGAATCAGATGAGCAAGAAAGTGAAGGCAATAAGATCAGAGAACGGAACCGAGTTTAAGAATGCTGAATTGAATATGTTCTGTGGAGAGAAAGGTATAGAAAGGCAATACAATGCACCGTACACACCTTAACAGAATGGTTTTGCTGAAAGAAGAAATAAAACACTCATTGAAGCTGCAAGAACTATGCTGTGTGAAGCAAGACTGCCAATTTTTTTTTTGGGCCGAAGCAGTCAACACTGCTTGTTATGTACAAAATCGGGTACTTTTGAACAAGCGGCATGAGAAGACGCCTTATGAGATTATCTATGGAGAAAAACCAAAGGTGGGGTACTTCAAGACTTTCAGGTGTCCTTGCACAGTTTTAATTCAATCTGATGTGGGGAAATTTGAAGCAAAGGCTGATGAATGCTACTTTATTGGGTATTCTGCAAATAGTGCTTATCGAGTCTACAAGAAAACCACCAAAGTGATAATTGAGGCGTTCAATGTTGACTGGTTGGAAGATAATCTGACTGATGCTGGAACTGGGCCAGACTAGATCTTTGATTATGGGTCATTTTTTGAAGGTTTCAACTTGTCAAATATGTTTCCTAGTCTGGAAGAAGAAGAATACATTATTGCTCCAGCTCCTGATGTTAGGCCATCCGTGGAAAATGTTAGTGACAATGTATCAGCATCAGCTCCTAAGGATGATAATGTGGATGTTCCAGAATCTTCAGGAACTCATGATGATCAGAAGGAGTCAGAAATCCAAGGTATGAATAATAAAATTAATGATACTAACCTGCCTGTCTCTATTTCAGTACCAGATGTTCAAGCCACAAGAATCAACAGAGATCATCCTCTCAGCAATGTGGTCAGACCAGTGTCAGCAGGTGTCACTACTAGAAGCCGCGTGGGTGACATAAACTTCTGCATGTACTCATGTTTTATCTCCCAGATAGAGCCTCCAAATGTGATCGTAGCTCTTAAAGATCCAAGTTGGATGGAGGCTATGCACGATGAATTGAATCAATTTTCAAAATTAGGAGTGTGACATCTAGTGAAAAGGCCTGATAATAAGAAAGTTATACCCACAAGATGGTTGTATAAGAACAAGAAAGATGATACGGGTGTGATTGTGAGAAACAAAGCTAGGTTGATTGTTCAAGGTCACAGACAGGTTTACGGGATTGGTTATGATGAGGTGTATGCACCAGTGGCCAGATTGGAAGCAATTCGAATATTCCTTGCTATAGCAAAATATCTCAACTTCACAGCGCATCAGATGGATGTGAAGACAGCTTTCCTTTATGCTGAAATGAATGAAGAGGTTTATGTGGCTCAACCGCCAGGGTTTGTGGATGAAGAGTATCCAGACATGTGTATCTTCCGGATAAAGCTCTATATGGTTTGCATCAAGCTCCACGCACGTGGTATGAGACTCTATCAAAACATTTGGTGGAAAATGGTTATACAAGGGGAGCGGTTGATCAAAATCTGTTCAGAAAGAAGGTGAAAGATGATATCATTATGGTGCAAGTTTATGTGGATGACATCATCTACGGGTCAATAAATGAAGAGTTATGCACCGAATTTGAGGATATCATGAGAAAGAAATTTGAGATGAGTGATCAAGGGGTAATGAATTTTTTCTTGGCATTACATGTCAAACAAGATGAATCTGGGATTCTCATTCATTAGGCAAAATATGTGAATGAAATTCTAGAAAAGTATAAGATGCAGGACTCCAAGCCCATCTCCACTCCCATGGCATCCCGGCCTTTACTGAAAGCAGACGTAGATGGGGAATCAGTGAGTGAATTCATGTATCGTTCAATGATCGGTTCACTCATGTATTTAATAGCAAGCAGGCCAGATATCATGCATGTAGTGTGTGTGTGTGTGTGTGCACGTTACCAGGCTAATCCGAAACTCTCTCATTTAGCTTCTGTTAAACATATTTTTAGGTATCTGAAGGGCATGCCTCGGCTTGGACTTTGGTATCCTAAGAATACTGATTTTCAATTATTTGCGTTTACTGACAGTGATTATGGAGGTAGTGATCTTGACAGGAAATCTACAACTGGTGGGTGTCAATATTTGGGAGACAGACTCATTTCATGGCGGAGCAAGAAGCAGCATACCGTTTCCAAGTAAACTGCAGAAGCTGAATATGTGGCAGCATCAGCTGGATGCTCACAGGTAGTATGGATTCGGAACCAGCTCACTGACTACGGTATGGAATTCCTTAATACTCCCATTTTTTGTGATAATGCTGCTGCTCTGCAAATTGTCAAGAATCCTGTTCAACATTCCAAAACAAAGCACATAGATATCAAGGTACATTTCATTCGTGATTGCTATGATAGGAAGTTGATTCAGCTTGAAAAGATAATCTCCGATCAAAATGTTTCTGACCTTTTCACAAAACCCCTTCCTCGTCCAAATTTTGAAATGTGTGTTGAAGGCCTAAGGATGATTGCCTTCGAGGAATGATCTGATCAAAACTGTTTGTACATATTTTTGTTCTTATTTTTGCTTTGGTATTATTTTCAATTACTTTTGGGTTTATTCAATTAAAAAATATGTGTGTTTATGTTTTCAAAAGCCTCATAAAAACAGGGGAAGAAATGTTATAGTTTCAGAAAATCTAAAAATCTGTTTGAGGTTTTTATGAAGTCTTTTGTGTTTGTCTTGAGTTGGTAGGAAGTGATATAAATGTCCAAGACAATCGGAGACTGACACGTGTAATGCTGAAGTGAAAGATTGCTCAAAGATGATAAGTCGGTAAGCTCAACCCAAAACTATGATCATCAATGTAAGTGCAGTAAACTTAACTTCTATATATGTTTAGTTTCCCGTCCTAGTTTACATGGTTTAAAAAACTGAGTCCCAACAAAAATGGGTTGAGAGTGGTATCTACATAGTATACACTCTCTCACACGCCATGTTCTGCTGTTATGACAACATCACAGAAAAAGAAAAAAATGAAAAAAAAGAAAAATGAAAAGAAAAAGAAAAATAATAAAATAATTATTTTGTTTGGTCTTCTCTGCGTGCTTATGCGGCCGACCTGATCACCAACTGATAATTAAGGAAATAAGTGGTAGTCATAACGGTGTTGCATGGTTCCTCAAGTTGGGGGTTTGTGAATCCTCAATAAACTCCGAGGTTAGGTAGGTTTTGCTATGAACAATTGGGTGTGGGGACGGTTAAACATGACGGTAATATTGTACCATAATTAAGCACTTTAAAATGACTTGATGTGAGTTTATGCGGTCAAATATTCTGGCAATTGTCTAGAGCATCGAGTAACAGAAGCTGAAAAGGGTTCCTCAGTCAAAGATAAGTCTGGTTTGATCCATGAAAAACATCAGCATCAAGGCAAGTATATCTTTTTGTCTCGGTAAAATGTTAGATTTGTTTTATGTTTTTATCATTTTCTTAAGTTTTTTGACTGTTTTAAAATTTAAATTTTTTTATGATCAAGATCAGGTTCTCGGGGTATGAGTCTGAGGGGAAGTTTTGTAATGCTCAATTTTTCAAAAATTAATTTGTGCTCAAGTGTTTTATCAATTAAATGATGTGTGGGTGGATTTGATATGTTTTGAAAACATGAGGGGGGTCTTGTGAAAATATTTCTCATCAAAACCCCCAAAACTCATTTACGATTCACTTTTTCCCACTATGTTTACGATCCCGACAACAAAAACCCTAACCACCGCTCCTCCTTCGCTGGAAAACCTCATCCCACTACCTCCGACCATCTACAGTGGAAATCGAGTACATCATCGGGTTCATCTTCACTTTCCAACTACGAAACACCCTTAAAATCATCAAATCATCACTGATTACTCCCGGTTGCTCCTTTTCTTTGTTTCTTCGAGTTTGCTTCGATTTCTCATCGATTTCTGGATATTAGAAGCCAATTTTGTACTTGTGGTACTTGAAAGATGGCAGAAGAAATGATTGATGAGGAAATTCACTTTGAAAGAGACTACTGTATACCTGCTTATTTGGATGACCCTCCAGAGAAACACATGCAGTTGTTCTACTCTCTTGTTGCTGGGATGAATGTGTGCAAAATCAATCATGCTCTCAGGACAAGCGTGTTGATTGATGAACAATTAGTCAGAGAATTCTGGGGAACTGCCAGGGCAAATCTTGATATAACAAGAATCACTGCAACGGTTCAAAACCACAGAATCGAGATCGTAGAAGAAGATATTCGCTAAGGGTTGAATATAAATGATAAAGCTGAAGACAAAATGGAATATTCAAAGAATGCAGTGGTAGAGGGTGCACGTCTTTTGGGATATGAAGGAAAATTCCCACCAATTTTCAAGAAGCTACTGCCACACTACTGGAGGTGCTTGGCACACTACTTGTAGAAATCTTTCTTGGACAAGAGAACAAGCTTTGATCAGCTAAACAAGGTGCATGGCACAACATTTGTTGCACTGGCATTGGATTGGGAATTCAACTTTTCAAAGATGATGCTATTGGATTGGGTTGGTAATGCTGATTTGAGTGCGAGAGAGCAATTTCTCATGACTCCAAGGTTTGTGCACATGGTGGTTTTGAAGAAGTATCCAATGATACAAGAAAGGGTAGAGAAACTGGATATAAAATTCATGGATGACAGTGTTTTTGGTCTGCAAACCCAAGATAGAAGGGGAAAGAGCACTTTTCAAGGAAGACTTGAGTGGGCTAAAAGAGGTGCTTTCCCTGAGATTGCAAGGGAACAAGATGAAGAATCAGAACCCGAACCAGAAGTGCCTCTAGTCAATGTATCTGTTGCTGAAGATCATAATGTTCTAGTGACTGTTCAGGGGGAACCAGAGAATATACCTTTAGATGAAGAAAATGTGATGGATGATATTTTCCCGGAGAATGAGAATTTGGCAGATGATATTTATGGTGATCTGCAGCCAATCAGCCACAAGAGAATAAAGGATGACTTGAGTTCTTCTTCAAGTGATAGTGCAATCCCACAAGAGATAAATATTAATGTTGCTGATGATGATGTGTTTGAAGAACCTATTCCTGCGTGTGAACCTTCACCGAGAAAGAAATATAATCCAAGATCTATCAGATTTAAGTTCCAAAAGACAAGCTCAAGCTTGATGGTATTTGAATCATCGGGTGCAAATGTTGAGAGCACATTACAGGATGATGATCAAGCAAATGTACAAGAGACAACTCCAACTCAAACTGAAAGTCCTATTCTGAATGAACATAGCCCAGTTCATGAGGTGAGGCAATTCTTCGAAGTTGATAGCTCGTTTGTTGAGACCAGTCCAGTGAGAGTAAATGTTTCTACTGAATCAAGCCAGGGTCCAATCATTCTAAGCTTTCGTCCATGTCCAACACTTATTAGAGAAAGTGTTCAAAATGGTGATCTCCCGGTAGACCTTCGGATAAGTGCTGATCCTCAAATCAACTTTCTGTTATCTCAAAACAGGAAGAGATAGGGAGAGATAAAAGAGCTGAAAGAAGAAAACAAGAGGTTGAAGGAGAAGGAGAGCAAGAATGAAGCAAGCATTGGATATTTATATGCTGGATTCCTTGAGTTAAGAAAGAAGTTGGAAGATTTGAAGGGGATTGATAGTTTAAATGCCCAGAGTTCTTCACAGGGTGCACAGACTGCTGATGTAGTGCAAGAAGATGAAGGTGATGACTCCATTGAGATCTCAGACTATGTACGAGGAGGAAGATTCATCTCAAAGGCACCAGAAACCATGAAAATTGGTTCAAGGATTTATTTCAGGGACCTTCCCCTAAGCTGTACTCAATTGATGTGGGAGAAAGTGAAATTGACAAAAGGGGGAGTCGTGAACCTATCCTGTGCTGGCACTATGATGGAGAGAAGAAGCTGTTTGCTGTAATCAGAGATGGCTATAGTCCAGTGGAGTACTACAGAACTCGCGGTTAGTTTCACTCCTGGACTGACACAGAGATGAGGAATTTGTTGAGGGCTCCATTTATTAACAGATGGATGAATGCACATGGAGACCTTGTTCGTAACAATCTGATGAGCCATCTTGAAGAAAACTTTGCTAACTTTGACCTCAAGCAAACGAGATGGGTTCAAACTGGAACTGATCCTGTCACAATTGAGCCTATTGGAGAAGTGAGGCGACCTCCCACCAAAAGAACTCGAGTGATCAACATGTTGGATGAGATTGAAGATGGCACACTTGTGAGAAATTATGATAATTGGTTTTATGATCCAACAACTCATGAGGTGGTGGTGGTCTGCAAGAAGATGCGAGAATTTCGCTTCTATGATCTAGTTGATTTGCTGAGGTTTGGAGAACGTGACATCAAACTCCTAGCCACCCAACCTATCCTAGGTGATGAACTTGATTTTGAAAATGCTATAAGGGTGGGAATATTTCATGGTACAGCAAACCGGATTGTAGAACGTGAATGGTGGTCAAGGAAGGAGTCTCACACCTTCCAATTTGATTTGCTTCTTCCGTAGACATTCTAATGGTTCATGCCTAGGGGAAGATTGTTGGGCTATACTTAGTGAGGCATGAACATTAGAGAAGTGGGCTTGCATTGTAATGGGCTATTTGTGTTTCCGAATTGGGCTTGATGGGCCGATCATCTTATGGGTTTACGATTTTCATTAGGGATTTTGTAAGGGTAGTATAAATACCCAAGTAGTTTATGATTACTACTAGTTCTCGATTACGATTTTCAGCCTCCCTCTCGTATTTACGATCGTGAACTATCTAATAGAAGATTGATCAAGTTTCATTCAAGATTTGATTGTGTTGCTTTGTTCTTCATCCCATATCAAGTCTCTTTCATCATCTTCTTGTCGAATCACTCACAAACAAGGATTCCACACTTGTTTGTGTTTACGATATCGTGAACGATTATTGTTTCGGGACCAACAAAAGCAACACTTCAATTACTCACAAGCTGATTCCAATAATTCATATAATTTCTTATATTGATTTTCTAGATGGTCGTTATGAACTGACTTTCTGTTTTGATTTTTTAATTTAAGATTCAAAATACATCACCTCAAACACATATTTGGACTCCATTAGCTGTATTGATAGTGTTTTGAAACAATGCATGTTGAGTGTTGATGATAATTTGAGGAAAATGGCCGAGTCAGTGACATTTAAATTTGATAAGTACTGGGGTGATGTCAAGAAATTCAATTTATTGGTGTTTATTGCTTCTGTTTTTGATCCGAGGACAAAATTGGCATACCTCAAGGTTAATCTTCATGGTATATATGGAATTGATAAGGGGCACAAGGTTTGTGAATTATGTGAATGTGTGTTGCTTGAACTATTCAATGATTATAAAAGAATTTACTCGGACAAGCAAGTGAACAAGGTGTCATCTTCATCATCTAAAATCGTTAAAGAGGAGTCTTCAAGTAGCAAGAATATTAGTTTGCTTGGGAGTATGGATGATACAAGGAGAGCCCTTAGAGAGAGAAATATGGCAAAGGTAAAAAGGCAAAAGTTAGAATCGGGTGAGGATGAATATTCAAAAAACGGAGTTATATAGATATATGAATGAGAAGATTGAAGGAGATGATGTTTGGTATGAAAGTAAAGATTTCACTATTTTGGATTGGTGGAAAAAGAGAAGCCCGGCATTTCCTGTATTGTCTCTTCTTGCTCGTGATATATTAGCCATTTCTATTTCAACAGTGGCTTCTGAGTCTACATTTAGCACACGAGGTAAAGTGCTTGACTCATTTAGGAGTTCTTTAACCCCTAAAACTGCTGAAGCTTTAATTTGTTGTCAAGATTGGATTCGTTCGAATAGTGTTGATTGCAATGTCGAAGAAAACGTTGAAAACCTTGATAAACTGGAAGAAGGTAATTTACTTATTTTTATTTATATTTTAGCCAACATATTTTTTATTATATTTTCTAGTTTAACACTTGATCTTTTTATTTACTTATTTTTGTTTCTTGTAGACATGAGAATGATAACGGTCGAGGTTGATTGACGAGTTACACGACAATGTGGCATGACAATTGGCAAATAAACTTCATATTTGTTTTTATTCACTTCATATTTTGGAAGTTCTATTTTGCATGAAAACTTTGAAGTTTGTTTGTTTAAACTATCGGTATTTTGGTTGTATGTCGTATGTATGCAAAAAGAAACTTCATATTTATTTTTGTTCACTTCATGTCATATTTGTTTTGGTTGCATGTTTAAAAATATGCAAAATATGTTATTCCTTTGAATACGGTTTATACAGTTTGAATACGGTTTATTTGGTTTGAACCTGAACCGAACCGTATTGAATATGGTTTATTTGATTTGGTTTGTAAGTTTTCCAATATGGTTTGGTTTGGATATGGATGTGATAAAACATAATTACAAACCAAATAAACCGAATCGAATAAACCGTAAACCGAACCATTGAACACCCCTACTTATGACATGTTTGATGAATTGGTGCATCGATGACTTGTCAGGAGTTTAAGAAACACCGACTCGGTCAGGAATAAAAATAAGTGTGGGACTAGGAAAAAAAATCGTTCATAAGCTTTTTTCTGCCCAAACAAACACGTTGACTATTGACCGAGTCAATGATCAACTCTAACCGAATCTGGTAAGTGTAAATCAAATAGCCCTTTAGAATCATTAAAAAATCATGAATACAATTAGATGATTAAATGAGTTTTATGAGTTGGGTTCGTTTTAATGGTCAATTTATATTTCTTGAGAATTTGCAGTATAGAAATTGAAATAGGCAACAATAAGAAAGGAAAATGGCTTAAATGAAATATTGGGCTGAATTAAAAGTTTATGATGGTTCACATAGGCTAGCAAGACACGAAAGTAAAAAGTTGGACTACGAGTCTTTTTACAGATTTGGGCTATACACAAATAAAAAGTAGAAAGAAAAATGAAAAAAAAGGGTCCTGTGTTATTTGTACACCCTTCACTTTTTTTAGAAAGTTTTATATGCAGCGTATAAGGCAATACGCAACGTATTTTTCATTACACTAATACGCTGCATATAAGATACTTCGCCGCCAAAAAATTCAGGGGAGGGGTGTACGCTTGATCGGTATATACGCCGCATATAGGCCTATACGTTAGGTACTTTTCAGAGCCCAATATGTTAAATAAAAACTTATACCGTTATACGTAGCGTATTGAGGCTGTATAAATAGCACATAGAGATGTGGGATGTACGAATAGAATGTGTTAAAAAAAAGCTACAAAAGCTATAGTAAAACAAGTATAGCAACAATAAGAAGTTCCATAATGTATATGGGTAAGAATAAGAATACAAGGCATGGAATAAAAACTAACTAAATAACTATTTCAAATCGATTTCCATCAATAACCGAATTCAAATTCATAGTATAATCCAACGGTCTAAATTGTATCTGTGGATAAAAAACTATAAACCAAAGTGTCTTTCACATGCCCTTTGATCATTGTATATTTCCTCAAAAGCCCCTCCTTTTCAAACCCCGCCTTCTCCAGCACCCTCTGCGACCCTTTATTCTCCACATCCGTAAACGCCTGCAACCTCACTATCTCCGGGAACTCCGTCAACACCTGCTTCACCGCCATCTTCACGGCCTCCGTCGCAATCCCCTGTCCCCAGTACCTCGCCGCCACGCCGTAACCTATATCTGCCTTGTGTCCATCCTCGTAGAAAGTGGAGACAAATCCGATCGAGCGGTCGTCTAGGCATATCGACCGCCGCCAACGGTGAGGTATGCATACCTCCTTGATGAAAGTCAACACTTCGTCTGTTGTGGTCAATGTTTCCCAACGGAGGAACCTTGTTACCTGCTTGTCGCCGGCGAATTGGAGTAGGTCGTCGGCGTCGGAGAGTCTGAATGGCCGGAGGGTGAGGTTGGTGGATGAAGGGTTCATGGTGGAGATGGACAGGGTTTACACCGGCGTAGTGTAGTTGGAGCAGGTGCTTAACTTCTTATAGCGCATTTTAGCAATTTTTAAATAGAGTGATTGCTAAACTTTTATATTTTATAATCTTCAATAATTGTTTCATACATAGTCGGATCTTTGACGGCAAATCAAGGGGTTCGAAATGTAAATGAAATAGATATGGTTATGGGTTCTAATTAGAATAAAATACGATGATTTTTTTTATTTATTTAACGGCAATTCATTAAAAAGGCGACGTCACTAGTAACGAGCTAAAGGCGACCATAAAAAAGCATTACAAGGAGAAGGAATACCAAGTATTTCAATTAATGACACGAGATTTACATCGATTCACAAGCTGTAAAAAGCTTCAATACTTAATTTCAAGCATCACCCTATGAATTGAGAGGGAGCGCCTATCGAAAATCATTTTATTCTTCTCTTTCCAAATATACTAACATCCGGTAAGAATGATGGTATTCACCGCTTTCATCCTCCATTCCTCCCTCAACGTTCCTTTGTGCAAGTAAATCAAATCCTTGACCGAGAAAGAAAAGTAGGAAGAAAATTAAATGAAATTGTTTTCATTAGTCTAATTCTTTCGTCTAACTTCTTTGAAGCTTGATCCACTCTATAAATCTCCATCAGATCCATATCGTTTGAGAGTGGCCCACGAACAAAATTAGAACCCTCAATCTATTACTAGAAACGAATCATATACGTATATTTAAAGGGGTACATTATTCGAAGTAGGTTCGAATAATTAGAAATTCTATTCGACTAAAGGTCAAATTCGAATTTAGTTTTCTAAATTAGATTTTAATAATTCGAAGAGTAAATTACACACAAGGTCATTTATGTTTTACCCCGATTTCGAATTAGCTCCTTTAAGTAAAATTAATATTACACGCGACATCCTTTATGTTTGAACCTGTTTTATAGAAGACCCTTTATCACTAACGAAGTTAAAAACTATTGTTAAGTTAGGGGCATTTTAGTCATTTTACAAAATCCATAAAATAAAACATAATTCGAAATACTATCTAATAAAGGATCGATCAGGCATTAGGTCGCCAACAAACTCGATTGGCAGACAATCATCTTCGGCGGTCAAGGCAATGAACTCATCACTGAATTCGTCACCACCTCCCCCAAATGGTTCCACCACCGCAACTCACCAACTCCAGAACCTAATCTACACCGTCGTACAACCTCCATCACGTTCTGTTCCTTACATCGGCGCCAACATCTCAGCCGACGCCACCACCCCGACGATAACACCTACTTCCCTACCAACAATACTGACTCTTCATCTCCTTATCCTAATTCTAAACTTCACATGGCAATGGACCTCGATCACTACATACTTGATAGAGCATCTCTGTCGTATGTTATTGAGAACTACCGAGGTGATGTTTAATCAGTTCGCCAACTCCGGAAGCCACGCCGTGGAGGATCTGCGGACTATGATCATCGTCGACGGGGATAGGAAAGTCGTCGTATCCTGACGTTAGTCAACGATCTATTTCTTCTACCAATTGATTCCATTGAGTTTGGTTACTATTTTCGGTTATAGGGTTTCTTAATTTATTTAGGGGATGGAGTGATAATGGAGAAGTGATGGTTACAAGGAGCCAAGGATGGATAGGAGTCTTGTGGGAAGAGAGGTGGTCGTTACCACTAAAAAGGAACTGAAAAGAGACCTCAGTGACTCTATGAATCCATTATCATCCGTTGATGATTCTATAATGAGCTATTCGAATTCAATGATGAAGAACTGGGTGATTTTAATTTTTTATTTTATGGACTTCATAAAGGTTCCCTTAGATGGGATTTCGATTTTAATGTTTTATTTTATGGATTTTATGAAATGATTAAAGTGTCCCTGGCTTAACAAAAGTTTTAACTCCATTAGTGATAAATGACATTCTATGAAACAGGTTCAAAACATAAAGGATGTCGGGTATAACAATTTTACTTAAGGAACCTAATTCGAAATCAAGGTGAAACATAAATGACCTTCTGTGTAATTTACTCTAATTCGAATAAGAATTAAATATATTTTTTTATTATATATATATATATATATATATATATATATATATATTATAAGATACTTTTATATTGGGCTCCACTAAAAATTTAACATAACTCAAATAAATGACTCATCATGATCCATCTAGCATATCCATCAAAGAAAGTTATCATACTCAAACAAATGGTTGCACCCTTCATTAATTCATTTAATCGATAAGTGACATTTGACTCTCGCTTCATCAGTTCTCCATCAGACATTTGAAAACTCTAGATCCCAAACACCCTCTCACACTCGACCTTTGCATCTGCAACAACTGCCGTGTTCATCTAGAGTTCCACGTTGAATTATTATAAAAGTTTTATATATTAATTTTATGAAGGTAAAAAATAGATTTCTCTTATTCGAAATTATTCGAATAGATTGGAATTCAATTAGAATTCGACTTAAATTAATCGCTTCAAATTTGACTTTGATTAATCGATTCGAATCCGACTGGTTTTATTCCAATTTGAATCGAATTTAGTTTCAAAAGTTTAAAATTCGAACAATTCGAATTCGATTCGATGAACACTCCTACGTACATTATAGATATTCACGTAACTTATCGGAAAAAAACGCTAGTGGTACCAAAAATAGATCGGGGTTTAACATGTCTAAGTTAAAATAAATGTATTACATTAAATTATAAGTTTTAAGCGTGCATATTTTGCCACTAGTGTTTTGATAAAAAATTAAGCAAGTAAATTAAGTAACCAAATTAGTTTGTGAGGTATGGTGTCCCGGATGTAAGTTTTCGGAAATCAAGTTTGTAAGCAAAAATCCAAGGTTAGATGGAAACGTATGGAAAGACAAACAATAACTTCCCTGAATGCAACTAAAGACAGTGAGATTTGAAAAGGGGAAAAAGCCCTTAATCCTTGAATGTCTTCAAGGATTGCCGGCATAAAAAACCCCTTCGGCAACGATAACACACGTTGCCTATTTATTGCCAAGTTATTGTTGCCGAATACCGTCCGAAAACCCGTCCGAATCACTCATCCGAAATCTCTTGTCCGAAATCCTGTCCGAAAACTCGTCCGAAGGTTTGTCCGAAATCCACACTAGAGAGTTAGTTTGATTCCTCTTTCTCGATAGCTTCCCGTTCTTAGTTTTTTTTTTTATTTTTTATTTTGAGAAACTCATCAAGCTAATCAAATTAATTTAAATTAAAAATACGAAACCACCCAATCAATTTTAGCACCAGATTCAGGAAAAAGAAAAAAAGGTTTTAATTAGAGGCACCAAAATATAAAGAACCAATCAACCACAAACACAGATTTTTGAAAATTAGAGACACCAAAATATGACAAAAAAATAAGAAATATTATGAACCCTAAAATATTATTCGCAGCTTACACCCAAAAACGAATCAAATAACACATAATCACTTGAATCGGATATCGTAAGAACCTCGAAACACACGTTTCTTGGCTCTGATACCAATTATAGGATCGAAAACGACCAAACACGATATCAACGATCTTAATCAATGCGTGGAAACCGTTGATTAAGTGATTCAAGATTAAAGATGAAGAAATCGATGAACACACTAATATAAAAATATGATAAAACCTGAAAATGATGCACACGATTCACTAAAGAACTCGTCTGATACACCTGGAGATTTTCGATCTCCCCCTGTCTTACCAACTCTCTCTGGAATGGCCAACCCTAAACTAGGAGGCTTATGTTTGTTTATATAGACACACGCATAAGCCTACATGGGCTTATTTCAGCCCAAGCCCAAATCTAACTCAATTAAACTATTTTAAACCCACTAAGCCCAGCCCAACTTATTTAATATTACAAGCCTCATAATTCTAACCTCTATAATACTATACATGTGAAAACTAACTACCCTATAAAGTATGTCTTGAGAAAACCTGAGATGTCAGGTAGGATGGCAAAATGGTCCCTGAAGCTGAGTGCTTACAACCTAGTCTATGAAGCAAGAACAACCATAAAATCACAAGCTCTAGCAGACTTTATGGTTGATTTCAGTAGTGATATCCAAAATGAGGCAGATCAAGAATTCCAGAGCCTGCAGGAAGAAGAATTCTCAGGATGTTGGACCCTATTTATGGATGGGGCATCCAATGTCAGGGGGACAGGCCCTGGGATCATACAGAAATCGCCACAGGGGGACATGATACCCCAGGCTGTGAGGTTTGAATTCCAGGTAACTAACAATGAAGCGGAGTGTGAAGCCCTGATTGTTGGCTTACAATTAGCCTTGTATCTTGGGATCCAGAACATCCAGGTATATGTCGATTCCCTACTCTTAACTAATCATTTCAATAGATCTTATGCAGTGAAAGGGGAGAAGCTAGCCAAGTACCTAGATATTGTGAAGGACATATCCCGGGATTTTTAAACTTTCAACATACAGCAAGTACCCATGGATGAAAATGCTGAGGCAGATGCACTAGCAAACCTGAGGTCAGCATTCAAAGCAATGCAGGACACGCGCGTCCCCATAATCCATAACTTAAGCCCAACAATCAACCAACAAGCGAACCTAGAAGACATTGATCCTGGGGGCAGGGTCTTAGCATCCAATTGCCAGGATGGAAAGTGTCCTGATTCCAGGGACGATCCGTCGTCCTGGACCAGACCTGTCATAGACTATCTACAGAATGGCTCCATCCCAAAAGGAGAAAAGGATACATGGGCATTCAGTACCAAAATGGCCAGGTACGTTCTTATAAGAGGAAAATGATATAAAAAATATGTTGCAGGTACATCCTAAGATGTTTGGAAGATAATGAAGTTCAAGAAGTACTCAAAGATATCCACGAAGGCGACTGTGGAAACCATACAGGGGGCAGGTCTCTAATGTCCAAAATCCTGAGAACAGGCTACTTCTGGCCATCCTTGAGAAAGGACTCCCAGGATTTTGCCCTTAAATGTGATGCTTGCCAAAGACACGCCAACATTCCTCACCAACCTGCTGAACCCTTGTATCATATCCCTGCATCCTGGCCCTTTATGAAATGGGGAATGGACATTGTGGGAAAGCTATCCAGGGCGCCAGGAGGAAAGGTCTTTATGTTGGCAATGACTGATTACTTTTCAAAGTGGATAGAGGCTGAAGCATATGTCTAACTCAGAGAAAAAGTAGTCATTTCATTCATCAAGAGGAATATCATAACAAGATTTGGCATATCCTCTGAGATAGTGTATGACAATTGATCTCAATTCATTGGCAAGAGGACTACTGGATTCTGTGAGAGTTGAGGGATAAAAATGATAATTTCTACACCAGTGTATCCTCAGGCTAATGGCCAAGCAGAGTCTAGTAATATGATCATTATCAATAACTTGAAGAAAAGGCTTAAGGAGAAGAAATGAAAATGGGCAGAAGAACTCTCATTAGCATTGTGGGCTGATAGGACTACATCCAAGAATGCCACAGGCCAGACTCCATTTTCCTTGGTTTTTGGTACGGAGGCGGTCATTCTAATAGAAATGGTTGTCCCAACATTCAGGGTCATCAGCCAAACCCAGGATGCAAATAACAAATCCCTGGCTAACGACCTTGATACCGTGGATGAGCTACGAGAACAAGCTGCTTGGAGAATGGCCGCATATCAACAAAGAATCTCTAGAACCTACAACAAACATGTAAGGATCCGAAGATTCAAGGTAGGAGACTTGGTTCTAAGGAAAGCATTTCAGAACACGAAGAATCCAAGGGATGGTAAGTTGGCCCCTAAATGGGAAGGTCCCTACTTGATTGACTCAAAGGCAGGTAAGGGGCATATTCGGTTGCCAACATGGAAGGTGAATTATTACCAAGACCATGGAATACGATTCACTTGAAAGCCTATCTCATGTAAGCTTAGTACCCCAGGATGTTGTGTCCTAGGTATGTTGCCTAATTAAGAAATTATTCAAGGTATTTCTCTTACTTTCTTTATTATTGCACACTTTTGTTTTCTTTTTGTTTTTATCATTCTCTATAAAATCTACTAACTCTTGTGGTCAAGACATTTGAATGGAAATAGGTACATGAACCTGGATGCATGAAGCCAGGGATGTATTTCTCCTAAGTTAGAGACTGACCATCTCTCATCCGTTCAAGGTATCCATCATACCTTCTAAGGTTTGAGAGGATATCACCTCTCCTACGTTTGGGTAATCGCCTATAGCGCACGACCCCCGCTTGTAGCGCATGTTTGGACCCAGGATTATGGGATTATGGGATCGACTTGTGTTGACAGCATAGGCGACAACCTCATGATTTATGGACATATAGGGGTTCCCTAAGGTTTTTGGTGTTTTCACACCAACATAAGACATACGAGGCAATACCATGGTTCGCCGGTTCGGCTCAAGGTGGACCCTCGAGAATCACCACTACGACACCGGGCATGACCCCAGTTCGCCGGATCGGCATCGGGTTTGACCCCAGTATGTTTGGGCTTGACCCTAGTATGTTTGGGCTTGACCCCAGTAGCTCCAGGAGACGGGAGTTGACCTACAAAAAGGTAAACGTAGATTAAAGTTTATTTTGTATCTAACAATAAAATGCATGTAGTGCAGAGATACCCAAAGGTTACCTGATGGGCGATGACCTCAGCATGCTGCACAAGCTCCTGGGGAGATAGCTCAGCCAGGGGATGTTGGGTAGTAGCGGTGCTGGACCCTCGAGTTTTTCTTTTCATACCATAGGCCCTAGATGTGGTGGCCCGGGATACTGGGGTAGGCTCGGCTTGGACGGAGCTTAAGATCACCAGCTCCTGGTCGTCTCCTAGCCCTGAAGAGAAGGCAGCTTCGAGGTCATCAACATCAAATGTAGGGGCAGCTACAAAAGAAAACATGACCCAGGATGTCAGCAGTCAGGTATGAAAGAAACTAACAAAATACATGGTTATTTACAACTAGACATGCTGACGGTAGGCTAGGAAAAGACTGGATGTTCGGCAGCTTTGAATGCACGCTCAAATTCGCGGATCTCAGGAATTTCTGCAAGTTTCTTTCTGTTTCTTCCTCCTCAGGACCAATTTCCTTCAAATTCTTTGCTGCAAAGGATAACATTCAAGGTCAGATTGCGTAATTTCAAATAAAAAACCCTTATATCTAATGCAGGTGTGCCTACCCTCTACAACCCAAGTTTTTGGAAGCTGTTAACCACTTGGTATACTGGAGCGCTTGACAAAGAAAAATTTACCCTTCCATTCACCATGTTGGATAGCATTGGGGATGAGTTGCATGTCCTTCGAAAGGGACTTAAACAGAAAACGGCTGGACCCGTGGGATTTCAGTCATAGGCCAGGGCTAATTCCGGGAAGCCGATCAAACGTTCATATGAGTAGTTCCGACGATCTAGGTTTCCCAGGATGCGCCACACCATGGGAAGGGTTTGGGCATACGAAAGGCCGGTGGCCCGAAAAAATTCAGCAACGAGGCCAGAGAAAGGGTAGGACAAACCCATGGGGTGACGAAAAACAAACCCAGATTGGAGAAACGAAGTCGGACCTCAATCTAAGGTCAAAGGCCCTGATGACAGCCGACAAAGGAAGGAGACCGGAACCCTTCACCGCTGCAATTTCATTGTTCGTGAAATTAGACTTCTCCTGCTCAGGGTGGTGAAGGAACTTCTGGTCGATGAAGTCTTCCACCCCGGCAAGTGAAATGGTGGGTTCGCGACGAATGCGTCATTTGCTCATGATTCGAGAAAAGCAAAAGAGAGCTAAAAAGGGGAAATTACCTGATCGGAAGAGGTGGAAAGAACAATGAATGCTTCTAACTCTTGACTCAGATGAGGTAAAAGGCTTGAGAGGAGGGGGGTATTTATGAGCCGAGAAGTTACAGAGGTGATGGGAAGACGTGTATGAGATCAAAGCTAGAAAATCGAAATCCGCAGAAAGGATTGGAACAAATACGATGACTCATCAAGATTTGAAAAATTCACAGCTGAATATTCTTATCCACAAGCTGTGAATTTGGGGGCAATTGTTATGACCTGGATTTCGATTTATATACTCGGTACCCTAGAATGATTTATATCATAGGATGTCATACATTCAGGGACTATTTGCTTATACTAACTGATCCTAGCATGTGCGGACACCCAGCATGCTACAACATCATTACTAATGTTTTCTTGACTTTGTTTTGATTAAGTCAGGTACGAGCTTGAAGATAACGGTCAAGAGGACTAGGTCAGAGCTTGGAATAAACGTGTAGCTAAAGACTCGCCACTATACCCGGTCAATAACGGTCACCAGCCGTTGGAAAGAGGATCCCTAGAATCTCGGGATGTTATTTAGGCTTCTTATGTATTTATATGCGGCATAGGACTTAATTTTTCACTTTCAATCACTCGTACTCACACTATCACTTAGCAAATAAGCCGCAAACACTTGTACTCGAATCATTTTTTATTGAAATAAATGGGAAACGTGTATTATCGTTGCCAAGGGGTTTTTTATGCCGGCGACTCTTGGAGACATCCAAGGGTTAAGGGCCTTTTCCCCTAAAAAATCCCGGTGTTCTTAGTTGCATTCAAGGAAGTTAACATTTGTGTTTCCACTTCTTCCATCCAAACCTTGGATTTTAATCGACAAACTTGATTTTATAAACTTAGCATTCAAGGCACCTAACCTCACAAACTAATTTGGTTACTAAATTAAGTCTTGAAATTTTTAGCCAAAACAATTTCCTTCCACTAATAAGATATGAAAAGAATATTTAAATACTTATATGTTATTAGTTTAGAAAAAGAAACGTAAATAATTTTCCAAGTTATAGTTAAAGACAAAATCTAAAAATACAATTACTTAAGTATGAGTCAAAATACTCGTTAAACACTTTAGAAAATAGAAACATTGATAAAAATATTTTTGTAAGACTCCACCCCGTAAATACGATTGATTTAGCTAATAAAAACACGTCCTCGAAAATTTCATCATTTATACCAACCAGAACAAGCCACTTATCTTGTTGTTATACAAAATATGTCCATCATACTAATATTCATCTACCATCAGAGTACGCCATAAAACATATCATCATAACTATTGATAAAACATTATCGGCCCAAAAATTAATGTTCGGTTCTTTGCGAATTCGGCTTGATCATGACCCACCACCTCTAACTTATATCTGCCATTATTACCAGTAACACATTAGCAATAATGGCCATAATACCAAATCTTTAAATTTGAAGCAAAACAAAATTTAGAGGAATTAATTTCATCCCTAGCGTATCGCCACAGACGGTGGCGTGTCGCCACCATGTTTGTGGCGTATCGCCACAACTAACATCAGGCTCCTGGCGATACGCCAAGAGCCAAATTGCAAGTGGCCAGCTGCAAATCTTGGATTTCCATACTTAGCCAAATTTTTATGTTTTTCGAACCAAATAACAAAATTCTCATTCTAACTTCTACCTTATCATTCCACATTCCATTTTATAAACCAAATAAGAAAAATTCAAGCTCATTCAACCCCATTCAATTTTGGCAATCGATTGGAGACTCTCAACTGTAAATCCCAACCCGTTGACCCATTAATTTTGTTAGCATACAAATCGATCAAGCTAGTCTTTCCCACCCTATGCCCCAAACCAAAATCACAAGTATCATGAATCACTTACAACAATAGTAAATAGATCAATCAAATAAGTAGATTTCTACTCTATCATGGACAAACCATATATCCTACAATTTTACTTTCTTCCACCTTATTATTCAATTATTAACTTTCCCCTTGACACAAGTTAACTTATGAAAAGGTCACTCTTTCACCCGAATGTACATCTTGGATCATGAATGTTCATGGATCCCTATCTTACTCAAAGTTTCAACCTTGGGTTCACACTGTATTCCACCTTACCCAAACGGGTCATTCAACATTTCCAACATCCCGGGTTCATTCCATGGATGAATCCGCATTTTAATTGTTTCACACATTCAACTATTAACATACTTGACTACTTCCAGATAACAAATTCTAGGGAATTTTTACATCCCTATAGCATAGTAATTAGGCACACTTATGTTACCTTTATGTCTTTTCCTTTCCTTCACGTTGATAGCCCGAGATTCCACATTCTTCACCTGTAAAGACACGTATGGGATTGTCTACTTGTTGGGAATCAAGATCAAGACATCAAATCACATGAACACTGTTATACCCTGAATTCTGACACTGAATTTTACTAATAACCTCTGACAGCTTAAGACCCTTGGATGTCAAGCGTACAGGGACTGCGCTTTCGATAACCTAACCCAGGATTTCTACTTATGTTTTACTTGATTACTATCCCAGGATGTAATGTACTCTGAATTTATCCATCTACTTAATCCCAACATGCACGGATACCCTGCATGGAAGGGCAACGTTACTAATCTTTTTCTTTGACTCTATGTGACTAAGCCAGGAACGAGAAGATGGATAACGGTCATCTAGACTCAGTCAAAGTCAGAAGCACGTGTGGAAAAGGAGACCCGCCTCCAAACTCGATCAAATAACGGCCATAAGTCGTTAGAAGGGAGATCCCTAGAATCTCGGAATGATAGTTAGGCGAATCTATGTATTTAAACGCGTCATAGGTTTCATTTTACACACTCTCGATCACCTATACTCACACTACCACTTAGCAAACAAGGCGCAAATACTTGTACTCGAATTATTTTACATGGGAATAAACGGGCAACGTGTGTTATTGTTGCCAAGGGTGTTTTTATGCCGGCAAATCTCGGTGTTCTTAGTTGCATCTAGGGAAGTTATTATTTGCGTTTCCATTTAGCCTATTCAAACCTTGAATTTTGACAAGTAAATCTAATTTCATAAACTTACCATCCAGGGCACCATACCTCACAAACTAATTTGGTTACTAAATTTAGCCTTATAATTTTTTGCCAAAACAATTTGGCGCCCACCATGGGGCAATTGGTGTCAATCTTTTTCCAAACTCTTGCTAGATTCGTTTTTAACTTGATTTTTATCAAAAAAATGGCAACACAACCAAGTACCTCGAATGTGACTACCCCTACGAGCACTTCTACTACAACCAACACTATCCTTCCTCCTCCACCGCCACAGGTTACCACATCAACAACGACTACCGTGAACTGCAACACTAGCATGACTGTCAATTAGGGTGTCACAGGATCAGGAGGCGGTGGAGAAATCTTAGTATTGGTCTCCAATGATGAACTCCTCACCATGTTCATAAAGGTGCAGCAGTACATGGAGCAACAACAGAACGTGAATCAGGATATGTTTGGAGAGGTAGCCAGGTTGCAGTCGGAAATGAACAGGGTGGATCATACACCCATGTATCTTGTCCAGGCCAGAAGGCTACAATACAACAGTCCTGGGAATAGATCTAGTCTAGCGGATGACATTCAAGTCATAGATCCAAGGCCTGCATTTGCTACTACTTATACTAACTTGGCTGACAGACCCAGGATGTATGCATTCAGGGAATATGTCGCGAATCCTGGGGGTACCACTACCCAGGATACTAGTAACATCCTTGGGAGTCCTAATCTTAGTGCTCATACTAATGAATCTGTGCAGGACGCATGTTTTAGCCTAGCAGTAGCCAGGGAGCTCTAGAAATTGAAAGAAATGATCTCGAGTGTCCCTGGGGTGGTCCAACCTATCCCTGAAGTAGCACCATCGAGTGTCCCTGGGGTGGTCATACCCAATAGGTTCTATACTCCGAGTATGAAGTTGTACGATGGCACAACTGATCTGGAAGAACACGTGGCTCAGTATATGGAGAGGATGGAAGTGATCTACATGCCTCCTAAAATCAAGGATGCATGCCTATGTAAAGGTTTTGGGTCAACGCTCACAGGCTCGGCCTTAAAGTGGCAGCTGAATGTTCCACCCTTTTCTATCACATCTTTTTCCCATTTAATTAACTTATTCAATAACCAATTTTCTTGTAGTCGCAGTTTTGAAAAACTGACGAGTGATCTTTACAGGGTTACCCAGAATGCTAATGAATCCCTCAGGGATTATGTGAGCAGATTTGGCAGGGAGTCTTTGGATATCCCCAGTATGGACATGGCTACAGTTGTTCAGGGATTCAAAATGGGTCTCAAGAAGGATTCGCCCTTCTATGAAGATCTTGTGATGAACCCCTGTCACCGACTTGATGAAGTAAGGCATAGGGCCCTACGATTCATCAGGCTTGAAGAGGATATGAAAATGCAGGAAAAAGTGGACGTTGTCCCAGGATACGGCTCCTCTAACAGGAAATCAGAACCGGTGCATCCTTAGGTCCCAAAGGCCTAAACCCTATTCCAAACCTGATAATCCAAGGGTCAACAGGGTTTATCAGGGCGAAGACGAGGATGATGAAGAGTATCCTACTTTTAATGAGTTTTGTTTTGCTACTGATGTTGCAAGTGTAATTAATGCTATGCAGGACTTGGGGAACAAAGCCAGATGGCCCAGGAAGATCGATAAACAAGCATCCTGGAAGGACAAGTCCAAATGATGCGCTTACCATGAGGACTTTGGCCATAAGACCGAGGATTGCATAGCTATGCGTAAGGAGATCAGTTATCTACTGAGCAAAGGCTTCCTGAAGGAGCTATTGGGAAGAAAGAAAGATAAATTGAAGGGCACTAACAAGCCGGCAAAATCCAGGGGTGCTGACGAAACCCAGGATGCAAACATATCGCGCGGACACCCTGAGCGGGCAGCATCCCCTTCCCAGCCTGGATGCAAAGGTAATTTATTTTATTTCCGGTGGATCTGATATATGTGGTACTTCTCTTATTCTGCAGCTAAGAGGCACGCAAGGGAGACCAAGTCAGACGTACCCAGGAAGTCAGTAAAAGTCTCAGTACAAGCGGATGTGAAGGACGTAACCTTTGGTGAGGATGACAGGTGCAACATCATGGACCCTCATCATGATGGGCTCGTAATCACGCTCTACATAGCCAACCATTTCGTGAAGAGGATCCTGATTGACAGGGGCAATTCTGTCAACATCATTCAGCTAGAAACATTGACAAAGATGGGGATACCCTAGGATGAAGTCATTGCAAAGTCCACAGTCCTCGTAGGCTTCAGTGGTGAAATGAAGAACACCCTGGGAGAAGTAAATCTTTCGGTATATGTTGAGGGGGTGAACTCGCTGCAACGCTTTTGTGTCATGGATGCTCCGTCTGGGTATAACATCATCCTGGGCAGACCCTGGATTCATGATATGAAAGCGGTCCCCTTAACATACCATCAGTGCGTAAATTTTCTGACACCCTGGGGAGTGGTCACCATCCACATCGATCAACAGGAAGCAATGGACTGCTACACATCGTCTATGAAAATCTCAGCAAAGGCCCGTTAAGGATAACAATTAAAGAAGAAGGCCAGGGATGTCCTAGAGGGAAGGGAGCAGGATGTCAAACAAATAGTCTTGGATCCCTTGCATCCTGGGAGGAAAGTGTCTATTGGCACCAACATCCCTGACGTTATTGAAAAAGAGTTGGTGGAATTCCTCAGATCTAGAATGTCAACATTTGCTTGGAATACCGAAGACATGACAGGTATATCCAAAAATGTCATAACTCATAAACTTGGTACCGACCCCTCTTACAGGCCCGTACATCAAAAGAGAAGAAAGTATGATCCTAAGAAGTATGTGATAATCCAAGAGGAGGTGGACCGTCTATTGAAGCATAAGATGATCAGGGAAGTCAAGTTCCCAAGATGGTTAGCTAATGTGGTGGTAGTAGAGAAGAAAAATGGCAAATGGAGGGTCTGTGTGGATTATACAGACCTGAACCGTGCATGTCCTAAAGACCCTTTTCCCTTGCCACACAGTGACTCCATGGTAGATGCAACAGCAGGTCATGAAATGTTAACATTCATGGATGCCACCTCAGGATTTCAACACATTCAGATGGAGCCGAGCGACCAGGAGGATATGGCGTTCATTACACCCATAGGTATTTACTGCTATATTGCTAGATTCTGCTTGACCATTGGTTTGAGGATGCACATGTGTGGAGTTATCATCTTTATTCCCCAGGATTCACAAAATCCTGTAGTTCTCTTCCCAATAAATTGTGATCCATTGTCGCATACGATCTCAGTAGGTACACCAAACCCAGTCAGGATGTTCCTCTTAATAAAGGATATAACTCCTTTTTACCCTAACTTGAACGTATACCTCTGCTTCTATCCATTTAGAAAAATAATCGATAATGGCTAGCATGAAGACCTTTCCTCCTGGGGACCTGGGTAGCTTTCTCACGATGTCCATCCCCCATTTCATAAAGGGCCAAGATGCTGAGATAGGATATAAGGGCTCTGCAGGCTGGTGAGGAATGTTGGCATGCCTTTGACACGCATCACATTTCAGGGCATTATCTTGGGAATCCTTTCTCATGGTCGGCTAGTAGTACCCTATCCTAAGAACTTGGGACATCAGGGATCTGCCCCCAACATGATTTCCACAATCGCTTTCGTGAATGTCTTTCAACACTTCCTGGGCTTCCTCCTTTTTCAAGCACCTTAAGTATGTATCAGCAATAGATTTTCTATACAATATTCCTTTTATAAGAACATACCTGGCTACCTTGGTTCTGAATGCCCTAGCATCCTTTTCTTCGTCTGGGATGGAACCACTTTGCAGATATTGAATTATGGGTTTTGTCCATTATGCAATTTCTTCTAGAGAATCAGTATGTGGGTCATCCTGGGTACTGGATACCAAGATTTTGTTCCCGGGATAAGTATCTTCTAGATTTTCATCCTGGTTGATATCTGGGCTCAATATGTTAATTATAGGGATATATGTATCTTCAAGTGCCTTGAATGCTGAGCCCAAGTTTGCCAATGCATCTGCCTCAGCATTCTCCTCTCTTGGTACTTATTGGATATTAAAAATTTGAAAATCTTGGGCCATATTATTCACCATCTCCAAGTATTTCACCAATATTTCTCCTTTTACAACATAGGAGCCATTAAAATGGTTAGCTAAAAGCAAGGAATCGACAAATACCTGGATGTGTTGAATTCCTAGATGTAAGGCTAGTTGCATCCCAGCAATCAGAGCTTCGTATCTTGCTTCATTGTTGATTGCCTGGAATCCACACCTAACTGCATGGGGGTATCATGTCCCCCTGTGGCGATTTCAATATGATTCCCAAGCATGTCCCCCTGACATTGGATGCTCCATCAGTGAATAATGTCCAGCATCCTGAGATTTCTTCCTCTTGTAAATGCTGGAATTCTTGTTTAGCTTCCGTTTGTATGTCATCACTAAAGTCAGCCACAAAGTCCGCTAATGCTTGTGACATTATTGTTGATCCTGCTTTATAGACCAGGTCATAAGCACTCAGCTTTACAGACCACATAGCCATCCTACCTGACTTCTCTAGTTTTCTCAAAACGGACTTAATAGGGTAGTTAATTTTCACATGTATAGTATTTGTTTCAAAATAATGTCTTAATTTAGTATAGGCCATACTTAAAGCTAAAATAAGTTTTTCTAAGTGAGAATACCTGGATTCTGCATCCAGTAAGCTTTTACTTACATAGTATACTGGGTGTTGCTGTCGCATCCTCGGTCAACACTTCACTTACTATGTTCCTTGAAACTGAGAGGTAAAGTGATAGTGGTTCTCCTGGTTCTGGTTTCATTAGCAACGGTGCCGAGGATAGATACACTTTCAAATCTTGATAAGCCTTTTCATGCTCGGGTGTCCATTCGAATCTTTTATTTTTCTCAGGATATCGTAGAATTCTCGGCATCTCTCCGAGGATTTCAAAATAATCAATTCAGGGCCGCTACTCTACTTGTTAATCTTTGCACATCCCTGGTTGATCCCGATAAATTTAATTTACCATAGCTCGGATTTGCTCAGGGCTAGCTTCAATTCCCTTCTTTATGACCATGTATCCTAGGAATTTGCCAGCCGCTACCCCGAAAAGGCATTTCTTAGGATTTAGCTTCATGTTGTACTTGCCCTGGATATCAAAGGATTCTTTTACATCCTGGACTTGGTTGTTCGTCTTCACAGATTTGACCACCATATCATCGATGTAATACTCCATGGTGTCCCCCAGCTTTTCTTTAAACATCATATTGACCAGCCTTTGGTAGGTGAATCCAAAGGGCATTACAATATAACAATATATACCTATGGGGGTGATGAATGCAGTGTCTTCCTGGTCTTCAGGATCCATATGGATTTGTTGAAATCCTGAGGTGGCATCCATGAACGTCAACATTTCATGGCATGTCGTTACATCCACCATCGAATCTATATGTGGCAGAGGGAAAGGATCCTTGGGGAATGCTCGGTTTATGTCGGTGTAGTCTACGTAGACCCTCCGTTTGCCATTCTTCTTTTGCACGACCACCACGTTAGCTAGCCATCTTGGGAATTTTACATCCCTTATCATCCTGGTCCTGAGTAAACGGTCCACCTCTTCCTGGATTATTATGTTCTTTTCTGGGGCTTCCTTCTTTTCTGGTGCACAGGCCTGAAAGAATTGTCAATTCCAAGGTGGGTTTATGTGTTATAACGTTTTAACAGATACCTATCATGTCATCGTGACTCCAGGCGAACGTAGACATCCTAGACTTAAGAAATTCTGTTAAGTCTTTTTCTATAGGCCGACGGATATTCGTGCCAATTAGGACCTTCTTCCCAGGATACATGGGATCAAGTACCACTTCCTTGACGTCTTGTTCCCTTGTTTCCAGGATATCCCTAGCATTCTTCTGTAATTGCTATCCTTGGTGTCTCTTTGCGGAACTCTTCATCAAGGATGTGTAGCAATCTTTGGCTTCTTGCTGGTCACTGTGAATTGTGACTACTCCTGGGTGTTGTTAGTTTCATGTCATGGATCCAAGGTCTACCCAGGATAATATTGTATCTAGACGGGGCATCCATGACACAGAAGAGCTGCATAGAGTTTACACCTTCAACATATACTGGGAGTTTAACTTCACCCAGGGTGTTCTTTGTTTCTCCGCTGAAACCTACCAGCACCGTGGATTGGCTATGATTTCTTTGTGGGGAATGCCCATATTGGTCAATGCCTCTAACTGGATGATGTTTACTGAACTTCCCCTATCCATTAAGATTCTCTTGACAAAATGGTTGATGATGTATAGTGTAATCGCCAGTCCATCATGGTGAGGGTCCAGAACATTGCATCAGTCATCTTCGCCAAATGTAACTTCCTTCACGTCAGTTTGGACAAAGGCTTTGACATGTTTCCTTTGAACATCCGACTTTTCTTCCCTTGCATGTCTCTTAGCTGCAGAATAAGAGGTACCACAAATGTCGGAACCACCACAAATAAAATTAATTACCTTAGCATCCGGATATGGGGATGCAACTCTCTCAGGATGTCCACGAGATCTGTCCGCACCCTGGGTTTATACACTTCGATCAACGTCCCTGGATTTTACACCTTGGTCAATTCCCTTGGATCTTTCTTTCTTTCTTCCCAGTAATTCTTTTAGGTAACCCTTGCTTAGTAGATAGCTAATTTCTTTCCGCATGGCCATGGAATCCTTGGTCAGGTGACCAAAGTCTTCATGATAGGCACACCATCTAGACTTGTCTTTCCAAGACGTGGATTTTTCATTTTTCTTAGGCCATCTTACCTTGTCCCCAAGATCCCGCATGGAATTAATTACACCTGAAACGCCAGTACTAAAACATAATTCAGTAAATATAGGATATTCTTCTTCCTTGTCATCCTGGTTAACCCGATGACTATCTGATCTGGAATATGGTTTGGGCCTCTGAGTCCTAGGATGGACTGCTTCTGACTACCTGTTGGAGTGCCCGTATCCTGAGGATGCTTCTGCTTTCTCCTGAATTTTTGGTCTTCTTCCAACTTGATGAAACGTAGCACCCTGTGTCTAACTTCATCTAGCTTTTGGCAAGGATTCATCACCAGATCTTGATATAATGTGTAATGTTTTTTTAGTCCCATCTTGAATGCTTGGACTGCTGTTGCCATATCCATGCTAGGTATATCCAAGGTTTCCCTGCCAAATCGGCTAACATAATCCCTTAAGGACTCGTTAGCATTCTGGGTCACCCTGTATAAGTCGCTTGTTAGTTTCTAAAAGCTACGGCTGCAAGAAAATTGGTTGTTAAATAAATTAATTAAATGCGAGAATGAAGTAATGGAAAAAGGAGGAACACTAAGGAGCCATTTTAAGGCTGATCCGGTGAGAGTGGATCTGAATCCCTTGCACAAGCATGCTTCTTTTATGTCAGGAGGCATATATATATGACGTCCATTCTTTCCTTGTATTGTGCTACATGCTCCTCTGGATCGGTTGTGCCATCATAGAGTTTCATGTTGGGGATTTGAAATCTTTTGGGGATCTCCACATCACATAATGGAGATGCAAATCGAGAGAGTCTATGGCTCACGGGTGCCACCTTTGAAATAGTTTATACTACTCCTGGCACACTTGAAATCATGTCCTTGAGCTTCTAGAGTTCTTTAGCTATCACCGGGCAGACACCTGTATCTAGCACCAACTCATTAGTATTAGTATTAAGAGTGGAGTTTCTAAGGATGTTACCAACATCCTGGGTAATGTTGACCCCATGATTTACAATTGACTCTCTATAAGTTGACACCCTGGCAATATTAGCCAGGGGCCGAAACAGTGGGTCTCTGTTCCATTGGGATGATGTCCAGGGGAAGGCTGGAATCATTCCTAGGAGTGTTGAAGCTCAGCGTCCTGGGTCGGATAGGAGATACAAGAATCTGATCCTTGTCTCTCTGTTCTGATCTCAACCTTGCCATTTCACCCATCACATCCTGGTTCACTTTCTATCGTTGTTCCATGTAGTGCTGCATTTTTGCAAACATGGTAAGAAATTCGTCATTTGACACCAAGACTAGGGGTTCTGTGTTGTGCCATGATCCCATAACACCATAGCTAAGTGTTTTGGTTGAAAATCACCGAAGCAATTTAGTGAACCGAACTTTGTAAGTGAGGTAGTGTGCTTTATAATGAAATTGATACTATATCGTATTATGAATATCTACACAAGGATGTAACGAGGGAAAATCCAGAATCCTTCGAGTTTCCTCTAGGAATCCTGGAAAAAAACCTCAGGAGCCAGCCTGAAGAGCCTGCTGCCTAGCACTTTTATTAATATGAAAATAAAGATTAAAATCATTGTGATGGTATGATCGATCAATCTAAGTTTTACAATGATTTTTTGCTATCAGAGCTAATGTGTGAGTGAATTGTTGTGTGTCCCTAAATCGATCATAACCTCTATTATATATTGGTTACATTGATAACAAATTCTCCGGGATTCCCGGGATCTCATTCTCTAACTTACTTGGCCGTTAAACCACTATGTGTCCACGTCGTTCAACAGCTAGAGCGATTCTTCAGGAAGTAGTTGGCCGTTCAAAGTCACATGCAATCAATTAAACAAGAGGAAATAATAGAGGTTAGCGAATAATAGTGAATCAGGATACCTGAGCTGGTAGGATTCCCAAGTCATTTTCAGATTCCTGAACAATCTGAGCTTCCTAGCGCGCATCCTGAAAATCAACCCCTAACAATCGCCCCCGAATTTCGACAGTTCTTGATAAGATCTACAGCTGGCGGAATTCGAATATCCCGTTTACACGGCGTCTTGACGGTAAATTCAGTTTAGAAATGATGTTTTTTATGGCCTCCCATGCGAAGTGACTACCATCATTACTCCTTTTAAATACAAAATACCTCCATTTGCTTTCATCTTCTTCAGAAAACCCTTAGGGATTCCTCTGCTTGTTCAAGTTAGTTTCCTCTCTTCTTCTTTCTAATTTCTTCCCTGTTTTCGACCATGGCCAAGAAAACCACCTGCTCATCTTCTTCGTCGATCGCTTCGGCGGTTGACGACTTCCATGAGCAGGGCTACATAGTTCCCTGTGAAGAAGAAGCTTGCTCTTTTGATGATAATGACATCAAAGCCTTGAGCAACTTTGGATTATTCCCCCTTTTGCTGTTTTTCACAAATTCGACCCCAGAATCAAAGCCAACTGTATGTCTACTACCTGGGTGTGTTTTCTCTTCTACCCTTTCTCTCTCGGAATGTCATACCCCTTCCCTGACATTGTGAATGAGCTCTTTGAGATCACCGGACTCAGCTATTCTCAGACCATACCAATGGTCTGGAGAATCCTATTTTTCCTGGACAGTCTGAACCATTCCAGGAATCTGTACATAGGGATTCCTGAGGTCTGTTCTGCTTACCAGCTGAGAACCCATGGAAGCTGTCGCTTTGTCCTCCAAAACCGCTCTTCAAAATGTCAATTAATACCCCGCTTTTCTCATAATGACCATGATTGGAAGAACAAATTATTCTTCGTCAAGCGTGACTCCATTCCCAGGGGTGCTGAATTACCGTTGAAATGGGTTGGAAAGGGTAGGATACTGTCTTTTAATTTTGATTAGGATTCTAAATTCTGCTAATATTGATTGCTTTTCCTTGTCTTTACATCTGTTAAATTCGAGAAGCTTGTTTCGGTGGGCGAAGATAACATTGAGAAGGTTACACGATTCCTTGAGATTCCGGCTGTTGACAGAGTTGTCACCATCGAAGTAGCAGCCAGCGAGCAAAGCTATTTAGCCGACTGTTAGGGGTCGATTTCAGGATGCTCACAGAAAAGCTACATAAGACCAGGAATCTCGCTACGGTTTGGGAATCCCGTCCAGTCAGGTATCCTGAATATTTATTATCGACTAACCTTTATTTTTGCCATATGCTTTATTTGTTTTTAGGAACGTTATAGAGCTTAACCGCCTCCTGAAGACTCGGTCTTAACTAACTGGCACGGGGAAAAGTGGGTCGCACCTCCTTCAACGGTCAAGAGAAGTGGGGAAAGAAGATCCCGAGAATCCCGGATAGTTAGTTAGTTGTTAGTTTGTTATATAAACGAGGACTCGATCAATAGGAACACACAACTCATTCACGCTTTAGCTCTGATAGCATACGATCTCTGTAACACTTAGCCTGATCGATCAAACCTCCAAAACACTTGTACTTTTCAGTTTCCTATCAATAAAATTGTGTGGTAGCGGGCTCTTCAGGCCGACTCCCGAGGTTTTTTTGCTAGGATTCCTAGAGGCAACTCGAAGAATCCTGGATTTTTCCCTCGTTACATCCTTGTGTTCAGTTTTACATTTCGAGCATATTGACAAGCACACTACCTCACATTCTAAGTTTGGAATACGAAATTCCTTTGTGAATTTTTGACCAAAACAGTTTGGCGCCCACCGTGGGGCAAGTGGTGCTTAATCTTGTCAAAATCCCATACCTTATTCACTTCATTTGATCTCCAATCTCAAAAATTTCAAACCAACAGAAAACTGTATCGCCCTCTACATCGTCCTCCATTCCTCCTCTTCCTTCCTTTCCAGGAAGCCAGAAGAAGACTAATGACCGTCAGAAGAAAGTGGACGAGCAGTCGAGAAAAACTGATTATCCTGTCTTCACAGGATCCCAGGTTCAATCTGTTGATCCTGTTATTACTAACAATGATTTGTTTTCCTTGATTAAGCAGGTGAAAAATCAAATGGATCAGCAAGAAAAAACCAATCAAACGGTGATGAAGGAGATTAAAGAGCTAAAGAAATCTAGGAAGTCCATGGAAGAGCAAAGTCCTCTGTTTCCCAGGCATCTTGATTTCAATGCTTCAGGATCCTCAGATCCGTCTCGCTACAATTACAAATCAGCATCAGGCTTTACTACAGCCCCTACAATGACTTCTCAGGCCGCTGGATATGTAGAGAGTACCGCTGGATTCTCAGGAGCTGTCCCACCAGAATCCTCACAGTCACGCTACAAGGGTCCTTGGATTCCACCACTCTTGGGAACCTCAGCTTCGCCGTCTCAAGGATATCCTTTTTCTGTTGGGAATCCAAGCCAGAATCCCCAAGGATATCAATACACTAACCCTTCTGTTTCTGTAGGAATCTTTAAGACCAGCTCCTCAGAAGTGCATGATGGTGACGTCATCCCCATGCAAACAGCAGCCACTACAGAGCCGAGCATCCCAGTGGGCTATGGATATTGTTTTGGCTAAAAATTACTTAAGCAAGATTAGTAAAATTTGAACCATATATGAATGTGAGGTTCGGTGCCTAGGATTTAGATATGAAAATAGTTTGAAGAAATCCTAGGATAACAGTAGAATTCCAGGGACAAACAACTAAAATCCTTGGTAAAAAGTTAGGTTTGCTTATGGAATTCGTTAAGAAGCTTAGCAACACAAATGTAACCAGAAATGCAAGTAGGAACACCGAAAATTTTACTAGGGAAAAGCCCTTAGCCCTTAGATGTCTCTAAGGCGCCGCAGGCATAAAAACCCCGGGTAGCGATAACACACGCTACCAATTTATTGATCACGTAAAAAGCTTGAATACAATGAGTTTGCGGAGAATAAGGTACGAGAATACAATGAGTAAAGCTCGAATGAGCTGAAAACTAAGTCTAAGTGTCCTATATATACTCCTAGATCTTCAACAACTTGTCCGATATTCCAGGGATCTCCTCTTCAACGTCTCTTTCAGTTGGTTGACCGAGTTTCCAGCTAACTGACTTTGACCACGTGCTAAATGAATCTCTAGCTTCTTTTATTCTACCATTGGGAGACTTCGTCAACCTGTCTTCACTTAAATAAAGGCACAAAATACGTTAGTAACAATGTCCTAGCATGCAGGGTCATTTCCACATGCTGGGGTCATCTATAAAATAAGGGTAACCCTGGATTATGCACATTTTAGATCATATTAATATAGAATAAAATGAATGTAAACTTCCCTGAATAAAGTCGACATCCTGGGTCATCACTTTACTATGGACACATTCAGGGTCATTTGAACGTTACCCGTTAAATTCTGGGTTATACAATTCCTGGGTCACTCCTGTCCTTGGCCTTTACCTGCACCCTGGATTATCAGCCGAGAATTCGGGGTATAACAATTGCCCACAAATTTTCGCGAGTTGTGGATAGAATTTACAGCTGTGAAAATTTCAAATTTTGGGTCAAATCAGCTCTTGTTTCGATCGTGTCTGTTAAATGAGGATCTGTTGCGCCACGTCGTAGGATCGTGTCCCATTACATCTACAACTTCTAAAGCCCCTTAAATATCTGCATTTACCTTCCTCTTTCTTCTCCATTACCGTTTTCAAGAGCAAAATTCGATCGTTCGGAACTCCGGCTCACTTCCTCTTCCGATCAGGTAATCTTTCCCCTGATTTCTTTTTCTTTTCTTCTTACGTTACCATGACTCGTAAGAAAATCCGGTCAGAAATGACGGCCATACGGACCGAGATCGAGGATTTCCTTGATCAGAGGTATCTGCAAGCTCCGGAAATGGAAACCTGCAGCTTCTCCGACGCCGACATTACCTGTTTGTTGGCGTCCGGTCTTCTTCCTGATGGTGCCGAGGTTAGGCCCTTCGACAGGAGACTTAGGTCGGATTTTTGTTCCGCAACCTGGGTCTGCTTTCCTTTCACTCCTTTCTCCATAGGGCTTTCATATCCTTTCACTGGGTTAGTGGCTGAATTCTTCGAAGCTACCGGCCTTGCCTACGCCCAAACTCTTCCTATTGCATGGAGAATTTTGGGTACCCTTGACCACCTGAACAGGGAGTTTGATTCCCTGGTTGGGTTGCCTGAGCTGTCCCTGGGCTATGAACTGAAGTCCCATGGCAGCAACCGATACTTGTTCAAGGCTCTAAACAAGGGTACTCAGATGATTCCTCGGGCTTCATACCATGAAGAATGGAAGGGGAGGTTCTTTTTTGTGAAGAGGGCGACCATCCCGGGAGGAATGGATCTTCCGATTAGGTGGAGAGTAGAGGGTAGGTGCTCACCTGCATTAGGAATTAGGGTTTCAATTTTTAAAATACATGTTTAACGAAAACTGACCTTGAATTTTTCTGTTTTGCAGTGCCTAGCTTGAGTTCCATTGGCCCTGTGAATCCAAGGACGTTCAAGAGGTTCGAGACCTTCTTGACCATCACTGAAGAGGATCGCGAGTTCATGGTTGACCCTGATCAAGTTGCTTCTTCCTGCTCCCATAGCATGTCGAGTTGTAAGCATCCTGGGACCCTGCCTTTTAGACCTAGGATTTTCCCTGGATTCCGCTAACTTTTTATTCTTTTCGTTTCTTAGCTGCTGCTGCTGTGAACTTTGAAGAGGTGGATCTGGATGCCTATCTGCTGAGTGATGATGACTTCCAAGTCCTGGCCACGGTAAAATCCGAGCCTCCATCGGTCCCCAAAGCTCCACCTTCCAAGACCTCGGGCACCAAGCGCAAAACCAGGGCCACTAGCTCCGCCATATCACCGCAGCCCCTGGAGAACATGGATGCCGCTGGGCTACTTTCACATGCTGAGGCTACCTCTCGCCAAGTAAGTAAATCCTAGGTACCCCTAAATTTTCCTGCATAGTTAGTCCATTTAGAGTTTAAATTGTTAATTAACTTACCTTTGCTTGCAGATTGCTGGGCAATTCTTTGAGTTGGTCCAGGCCGCTGAGAGGCGTGCCTAGGATGCTGAATCCTTAGCCAGGAAGGAGGTCGCCACCCTGAAGAAGGAATTGAGCTCGACCAAGATCGTTGCTGATAAGAACCTGGGGCTGGTGCAGGAGCTGGAGAAGAGGGCTGTTGAGGTGCGGGTTGAGCATGAGGCTGCGCTGGTCGCAAAGGGTGATGAGGGTAGGTTGATAGCCCGCATCTCGCTCCTCCAGTGCAGGTTGAAGATGGCGAAGGAGGCCAGGGACCTGGGCTTTCAGAACCCCAATTGGGATGTGTCCGTGTCACACACCCAATTTCCACTAACGGAGTATAACCGTGTGGGGTGTGATCCAGACCAGGATCCCAGACTTTAGTTACAACCAAACCATAACAGAATTTATAAATTAACATAAAGTTTTAGTTACAGTCCAAAACAGTAAGTTTAACAGTTCAGCGGAAGCATAAATAAAGTTTGCAGTTATGGTGTTACAAAACGATGGATTTAAATATTTGAAATTCCGGGTTTTTCAAAAGGTATCCATAGGGAGTACTGCCACCACTGGTGCCGTCCATGATCCACCTAACGACCTGAAAAGAAATCAACAATCAAGTGTCAGCCAAGGCTGGTGAGTTCACTAGAGCGGTCTACACGCCACATGTAGACCTAATGTATGAATAAAGAAAGGTAAAACACAATCAATAATCATAAGGCTAGTAAAGTTCCATATCGTAGGTAGCTAGCCTATAGTTATGTACACCTGAATTGTTCATAACCGAAGCTGACAATGTTTTGATAGGGGATACCTATGAACCTTGCCTTCCCGTGTCCATCCGGATCACGGTGGGTAGGCTAACATTGATCTCAGTCCGACCGCCAGTCGGAGGGTGCATCCCGTGCACCGCTGAGCGGGGGTGTCAATCCCCAGTAGTACTACTCAATATTACCTCGCTACTGTATATTAACGGCCCGAATGTAAGGACTTTTTAATGAAAGCAATTCAGTGCAACATATGATATTTTGTCGGAAAATTACTCAAGTAAAGAAGTACCTTTACCGTCGGGTTGCCATCCTTTACCGGATGCAACTATCTGTGCGTTATCATCCTAAACGGATATAACAATAATAGTAAGTGAAACTCACCTTAGGGTGCACTGGTACCTAGCACTTGATTCAACAGGTTGGTCAAAGTCAACCTATTCGGATAAATATGGTCTAATGAAATTAGAAGGTGTCGCGAGGACGAAACTAGCACATAAGCACCTAAACATGTTTCATGCAATCATACAAGTCACTCAATGCACATACAAGTCCCAGATTGGGAGAAAATCAAGAAATTGCAATTTATGTCAAAGTTGACCCAGAAAGTCAAACTTCAAGCACTTAACTAGTGGTATAGCTAAAATCCACAATACTTGGAATTAGATTCTTAAATTTTACAGGAATATACTACACATCAATTAGGACTTGTTGCAAAAAGAATCAAGTAAAAAGGTTAAGGTATGAGAAAGTTATGCACGTCCGAAGTTGGCACTTTTGGCATTTAGCAAACAAGTCAAGGTAAAATGAAAACTTGCATTACTCATTCAAAATTTGGAATTTAAACATTAAATTCTCCAGATCTTACTTTCAATATATAAACATCAAGTCCAAATAGCAACCACACCATTAAAACAAGATTTACATGCCCAACCAATTTGCAAAGTCCACTTTTCACAGAAAATGACAGCTTTGAGTACCCGACTTGCAGCTGTGTTTTGAGTGACCAAACGGAGGTTTTAGAAAGTGTGCGAGTAGCCATTGTAAAGCTAAGACATCCTACTTTACTTGGGAAAAAGAATCAGTCAGTTTCGAGCAAAAACGAGCAAGTTATGGCTGCTGAAAGTTGACCAAAAATCTGGTCAAAGCTGTTTGGAATTTCAAGTTGGCAAAAGTCTAGAATTTCGATTTCTATGCTACCATATAGTTATCCAACATACATCAACACAATTGTAATCAAAATAACATGAGATTTGTGGTCCTATCATGATCATACCATATTCATAGCAAAATCTCATCTTATAGCTAGCATTTAAGCACATTACATCCAAAACCCATAACCAAACACCCAACAATCATTTAGGACACTTGAAGCTTAACCCAATCCTCAATTTCCAGATCCAAACCCCTCCACAAATCTGTCCCAAACCGTGAACTAATGTATCTTGAGCCAAATCAAGATTCATGAGCACACCAACACCACATTTAGCATAAAAACACAAAATAACACACATGCAACTAACAAATTTCGGGTTTCACAAGTTAGGGCTTACAAGTTGGAAGAAGAAATTGCAGGTTAGAGATGGAGAGGAGAAAGGGGAGCTTCCTTGATGCTTGTGGAGCCTTGAGAACCTTGAAATCTACCTCCTTGTTGCTTGAATCTTCAAAAATCGAATTGTGTGTGTGTGTGTTGTTGGAGCCGTGAAGAAGAGAGGAAGAAATGGAGCTGGTGATCGTGAATGGGGGTGGGGGAGGATATGGCAGATTTTGTTTAATTTAAAAGTTACCCATTTGGCCCCTCAACTTTTCTTTTAATCATAAAAGGCATAAAACTCATTTTAAATGGGTTTCTAACTAGAAGTTGTAAAGTAAAACTTCTAAAAATATTTCGAAGTGTTTTTAGATCATTTAACATGTAAGATTTAATCGGGTTATATAAATTTATCATTTATACATAAAATCCAAATTTACACACGAAGCCCGGTTTCGCATAAAAAGGCAAATTTTCACAACTAACACATAAGGTCACGAAATTAGTTCACGAAACAAGTTACTAATATTAATTAGCAAATAATCATGAATAAACATGTAATCATACAAATAACGGGTCTCGGGTTCGTTAACGGAACTACCAGAACTAACGGAAAAACTTAACGGGGTTAACTTGGGAAGTTACAGTTGTCAAG
>JBCNJP010000013.1:12098534-12149205 GCA_039602395.1 Deinandra increscens subsp. villosa
AAGTTCGATTCACCAGCCAAATACTACAGGAACAATCACCTGATGATTGAAACACTGTAAATGGTCGCACCAATTCTGGTGCATATTACCATTACAAATACATGTGCATACCTACTCACATCTTGAAAGTCTTAGACTACACTAGTTGTACTCACATGTGTTTAAATTCGACATGCACTAAAATGTTTAGCACAGCGATTCATGGTTTCATCATGAAACAGATAAACACAAGACAAATGACTTGCCACATCTATAGCCCTTGACACTTTGTGACCATAACCCCCCTTCATACATCACTTGCATAACTAACCTCCAATCCCAAGATTAGTATTTTGCGATGATGGAGTTCAGTAATTACATGTCCAAAGCTAGATCTCTAAATATCTAAAGAAAGGTGACTCTAGCAAGTCACTGGACCATGTAAAACAACTCTCGCATCTAAACGAGACGGGCCAGATGAGCAATGTTTCGCCAACAATGGATTGTTGCTTAGCGAAACATGTTGACATTCGAATTAGAGTCTGTATGTTAACTTTACCAGTATAAGGGAAACATTCTCTAATGTCAGACCCGAGAGTCTGATAGAATAAATCATCGCCTCAACCATTACAAGATACTTTCAAACAATCATAGACGAAAGCGTATCCGTACTATCAAACTCTGAAATGACTTTGACAATCGTCTTTGAACTTATGAACGAGTCATAACATATGGATATTAAAGTTTTGTTTTTCGTACCTTATGCTACGAAAACAAACAACTTCGTTCTTGAAAACGAACTTTAATGGCCACGTTTTCTTCGTGTAAAATTAATATCCGAAAGGTTTGAAAGAGGAATTATGATAAGAATGTCAATCTGCCTAAAGCAAGTGGGAGCATCGCCGTTGATCCTTACTAAATAACGATCAAAGTGCCGATCTAGAGTTCATTTAAATTTACTGAGTTAAGTTTTCAATGATACCTCAACTGCCTTAAGTTTCAAGATTAAACCAAGCATTGATCATAATATGGCTGAGCAACCATTGACACGATCAATCTATTGAAACAATTCGAATCATACTAAATATGATACGAAAGGAAATCCAATACTAAGGATATTGCATGGAAGGTTGCCGTAAGGTGTTACGTCACAACCATAGATGGAAAATCACAACATCACTGCTAAACACTGATGAAAACAAACACGTTCATTAAAAAGGTACAGATTGTACTCATTGAACATTAATAGCCACCTTCATTGAATCTGAACTAAGGATGAAATTAAAACATTCGAAGGATTAATTCGACTCTGTAAATAGTCGGTTAAACATGTTTGCGTGATAACACAGTCGTTAATGTGCTCACCAAGGGCACTGCATTATCACAAGTTCGATTCAATTAAGAAGACTCACTGTTCAAGACAAGCACTGAATCTTAAGAAACAAATTACATTAGGCATTCCTAAAACAAAACACTAGAACATGATAGCGAATTCATACTTTAAATGATCAGGCTTAATCAGCGGAATAATACTACTGAATAGTGTCAGGACGTAACTCGTATCAGATTGTCTTCATGGAGTTAATCATAAGACAAATCCTGATTGATGGTATACTCAACGATATCCTTCGACCTGAGATACATGAGCGACCTCCCATCTGCTAAAGAACTTTCTTTGATTGTAGCTTAACGCTGTCGCGTAACTGCCAGCCATAACGGTTACTTTTGGGAATGGATCTGAAGCTTAGTAGGAGCTGTATGTAGTCAATATGGGATTCTGTACTCTTGCATTAATAATGCAACAGTTTGACATCGTGGGCCCTCTCGTCGGTTCCAAGTGTTAAGTGTAAGGCCTTACCCAAACTTACTGTGTGTTTGATTGGACCACTTCGAACAGTAAAACGAGAAATACAATGATCGAACACAATAGAGAATGAATAAATCCATGCCTCTAGTTCGATTGATGTCTCATACAGAAAGGATCTGATGACTTTACAAATACCATAAGTCTAAACTATATCACGAGTTTATTGATATGCCTTGGTTGTTTTGGCTTGAAGTGTCATGACTGGTTGGGACAGCCATGTGTAGCTAGAGCACCTCTGACTGCTTCTTGATTTATAGCCGCGCTCAGTCCAAGTGGGAGACTGTTGGATTTAGGTATCCAGACCCGACTAAATCAAGTACCCGACCCGGTCAAGACCCGTAAGAGTTACACCGGAGGCAACGGGTATTTAAGACCTCTTACTTTATAACCGGCATATTCGCAGAACAATTGATTGTTTGTTTATTAAATAGTTTAATAAATAAATAATTGATTAGATTATTAAATTAGCGACAAAAGGACGATAAATAATATTACGTCTTAAACGACGATTAACGTATTAGTCATTGACTGATATTCGTTAACTCTCGGCACACGAAAAACGTTTAACTAGTTAAATGTTAGTCGTGTAGATTAAATGGTTCGATTGAGGATTAAAATAAACACGAAGGACCTAACGGAAAATTAGTCAGATATATATCTGACTAATGGAGGGGGCGCAAACCCTAATCCAGATTAGAGAATTTTCGGCCCCCCTCCCTCTCCTCTCTCTCGACGCCGCCGACGGCACCCCACCGCCGCCGCCTCCTCTGCTTCTCCGGCGATCTCATCAGTTATCCGCGAGAACCCTTTCACCATTAGCTGAGCCGCCGTAGCAACTCAAGCCGAGCCGCCGCAGCAGCCCAACCCGAGCCGCCGTAGCAGCCCGCCGATCTTGCTCCACCGTCGACCGCCGCCGCTGATCGAGCGCCCTTCGCCGCTCCACAACCGCCGCCGCCGTCCGCCGCGACCCAGCCGCTGCCGCCTGCAGCGCTGCCGCAACCGGTCACCGCGCCACCGTCGCCCTCCTCGTCGCACGCAGCCGCCGCCCGAGCCGGCCGCCGCCACCTCCCCTCGCCGTCGCCGCTTCACCGCCGACAAAACCCTAGTCACGAACCGCTTCTATCGCGTGTTCCGCCGTCGTCCGCGAAACCCTAATTTCGCGCCTATCCGACGTACGAGATTTCGGTGCCGTGTCATCGAGGGAAATCCGTAACTGCGAGGCTATTCTCGATTTGCCCGTCAAATCGATCTGTGAAACCATAGCGTCACCCGTTGACTTCCGGTGTCTCGAACGTTTGTTTGAATCACCGCTCAGGTATATCTAAACTCGTTATAAGTTTAGATTTAATTGTTTAATTATTGGTTTATATCGCGTTTTTGTTTAAACGCATTTTGGTGTTTGCGCGTTTGGTGATTGTCGAATCCTGTTGTTTTGGCTTACGTTAAATGACTGGTTTTCGTGTTTGTAAATTAAATCGTTTCCGCTGCCAATTAAATTAATTGTTAATTTAATCTAGTTTAATTACTCGGTAATTGATTAAATAATTATTTATTGTAAATAATTATTTCCGAATATAAAAAAAAAATTGCTTTTGCCGAGACCCGAATGCCACTGTCGTAACCCAACAGTGGTATCAGAGCCTTGATCACCACACGCAAACCCATATCGGTTACATTAAACTGAAATACTTTCGCGAACTGGGGTTTTGAACCCGAAAGTCGCGAAATTGCATGAATCACCTTTTCATTATGTTTAGTCGATTTTGGATCCACCAAACATAATCCGATTCAATTTAATTGATTGAATTATCTTTCGTACATATTCGGCCCAACCACATTTGATTTGGTCGTGGATTCGTTATGGTTTGGCCCATTTGGCCCATGTTGTTTTGTTTTGGATTGGCCCACTTTTATTGGGTTCAAAGTTGTATACATTTAAAATAGAATAGTTTTATTTTAAATTTGTAATTGCTCACTTTCGCCTGGACAAACGAGACGAGCCTGACTCAAGGACCCATTAGAAATTATCCTTTAAGGGAATTTCATAAATGGCTAGAGCCCAAAACGAGACCGACGTTTCCTGATGACGCGCAGGAGTTTGTTGAAGTCAGTGGGAGCAACTAAGTCGATCAGGGAGTTTTTCTGTTCTCGTGGTTGATTTACTTTTACGTCCCTTGACCCTCATTGATATTGTCATAGGCTCTGACAATATCGAATCCCATGTCTGGCCGAATATGTACATGTGTGTTTGCTTGTTTTGGTTGCTTGTCTTAATTTGATTAACGCGCCAACTAAAATCCAAACTTAATTTTACCAATATAAAACTAATTTTTCAATCAATAAATTTAAAGTCCTAATTTTATTACGACTCTATTAATTTGTTAACCAATTCTAATTCGACATTAAATTCGGGTTTTTCGATAAAGTAATCGAATTCAGCTTATAATTGGTTATCGTCTCGCGACACGTAGATCATTAATACCTAGGTTATTTTAAATGATCGTCCCGAGTGAGATAGGACTTATAATATTGTCGTCACATTAAATATTAAAATATGACAATAATCCTATCTGGTAAGCCTAAAACTGGTAGTCTATGCCATCCTAAGTTGAGTCTAACTTGGAACATATTTACCGAGGCATTCGTGTTGGAGTATTTCAACACCGCACGTGGTGTTTAGGGTATCTTCCAAGGTGTGCGTATTGGAGTATTTCAACACCGTACGCACGCATTGACCGCTTGGGACAACTACTATTTTCTTTACACGCACCTTTGGTATTGGAGTATTTCAACACCGTATCTCTGGTCGGCGTGTAAACAGAATGGGCATAGATGGGGCTAAACGTATTTCGTTGATCCGTTCGCGAAAGCCCCATATCGGGAGTTGTGATGTTACTCACAAGCGACAATCGTTGTCCATTCAGTTACTTAGAGATTTTGAAAGCACTTTACGCTGTCTGGAGAAATTGTCTGACTGACTGAATTCCCAATTCCTATTCAAGATTAGCTTGCCATCCTTGAATACGAATCAAACATCGAAACACTAAAACATTTGCCTATTGTTTCAGATGGCTAACCGCGCAAACCAAGAGATATTCCATCTCAAGTCTCTCCTTGAGAAGGAGAAACTAAATGGCGCGAACTTCCTTGATTGGGAAAGAAATCTGAAAATCGTCCTGAAAATGGCTAATATGAAAAACGTGCTGGAGGCTGAGGTTCCTGAGGAACCTAAAGCTGAAACAGCCGCGGCGCGAAACGCCCATAACTCACTGCGCACAAATGCTAAAAATGTCGCGTGTCTTATGTTAGCCACCATGGATTCTGAGATTCAGAAGAACATGGTTGACAGGACTGCTTTTCAGATGATCGGTGATCTGAGGGGCATGTTTGAAACTCAGGCCCGACAGGAGCGCTATGACACCGTTGTGACACTCATTAGTTGTCGCATGGCCGAAGGCGCTCCGGTTAGCCCTCATGTCCTGAAGATGAAGAGTTACATCGACCGTTTAGCAGAGCTGAATTACGTCATCCCCGCCGAAATGGCGACTGACCTGATTCTTCACTCACTGTCCAGTGCCTTTACCCCTTTTCGGGTAAACTTTAACATGCATAGCATGGTAAAGACAGTGACTGAACTTCACGGCATGCTTAAGACCGCTGAAGTTAATTTTGTTAACGGCAAGGCACCCGATGTACTCGCAATCCGATCAGGAGGCGTCAAGAAGCCCGAGGTAAAGAAGGGTAGGCGTGGGAACAAGAAGAAAGTCAAGGTAGCTGTCACCAGATCGTCTGGAAGCTCCCAGAAGGGTAAGTCTAAGGCAACCAAGGCACCGCCGCCTGAACAGCGCGAGTGTTTTGAATGCCACAAGATGAGGCACTGGAAAAGAAACTGCCCAGAGTATCTTGCCAAGGTGAAAAGCTATAAAAGCCCAGCCGGGTAATTCCTCAGGTATACACATAAGTTCATGTTGTATGATGCTTCACTTATTCCTACAAAATATATGTTTGACATACTTTACACTTTGTAGGTGCATGAAGCTGAGAGAAAGCAAACCAAGACGACACTGAGCTGCCCTGCGATTTTCGTACCTAAATAAAGTTCGTGTCTTGAGTTTTTGGTTTAAAACAATTCTTGGTGACTTTAGAACAACTTGTTTTGTTTGGTTTCCCTGACTGCGTTCAGGATGAACAAATAGCTTTCTTTTGGATTTTGATCATGACATGTTTTGGCTATGGTTGATTTTCAAAACATGCATGACTGGTTTTAATCTACTTTGAATTTGATTCAACCTTTTGTTAGATTAAGTTCAAAATCCCACAACAACATACCTTATTGCCTGGTGCACTTGATTTGATCAAGGCTAGCTTAAATGCGACATGATAACCTTTAAGTTATTATATCCCATCAGAGCTATAATGCCTTAAGCGTGTATCGTAATTTTTACGAGACAACACATGACGTAACAGTAGTTCATAAAGTCCCATGACTTTGAACCATCTGACGTCAAGAATATTAGATCAAGTCGAACCGATTGAAGATCGCCGTTTCGATCTACAACCGTATGAACATATCAATTCTCTGCTTTAAGCAGACATTTGTTCACATAAGTTCGATTCACCAGCCAAATACTACAGGAACAATCACCTGATGATTGAAACACTTTAAATGGTCGCACCAATTCTGGTGCATATTACCATTACAAATACATGTGCATACCTACTCACATCTTGAAAGTCTTAGACTACACTTGTTGTACTCACATGTGTTTAAATTCGACATGCACTAAAATGTTTAGCACACCGATTCATGGTTTCATCATGAAACAGATAAACACAAGACAAATGACTTGCCACATCTATAGCCCTTGACACTTTGTGACCATAACCCCCCTTCATACATCACTTGACCTCCGGCTCAACCTCCGGCTCAACCTCCTTGTCAGCTTTTTCAGAAGTTTCCCCCTCTCAGCCAACAGCTTCTTGAGGCTCACCTCCCAATCCTTAACCGGCCAGCTCTCTGGGGTAAAGCCTTCAGCCTGTGCAGCAGTCGCCATCTCAATCATACACTCCAGCACGCTGATGGCAGCTAAAGATTGAGCATTCTGTTCGGCCAGCTTTAAGGCTTCAGCTGCTGCAGTGTCTTTTTCTTTGAGCTGCTTCTCATAATGGCGTGTGTTGCTGGCTGCTGCCTTACTCACCTTCTCAAGACGGAGCGTGGCCTGGTCAAGCTTAAGCTCGGAGGCCTCAAGCTTCTGCTCAGCTGCTTCAAGCTTCTGCTCCATAGTCTCCAATTTGCCTTCAAGATCAATCACCTCATGGCTCAACTTGTCAATGCCCTGTACCAAAGCATAACACATCAGAATCAACAAGGGAAGTATTATAACTATAATTTTGACAGACTTCTATATTATTATGCTATAACTTACAATGTTCACCACAGCTTGCAGTGAGAGCAACTTGTTAGCGGCTGCAACAGGAGGGAGATCATATAAGCTGTCCACATTGATAGTGGAGTCTGGAGCCTTGCGCTTCTTGGCAGAAGATGTCTTGGATCGAGTGCTGGGGGCCCGGAACTTAGGGGCTGAAGGGTCCGTGGGAGCCTTGCTGCTAGCTTCCTCAGTCTTCTCTTTCTTCGCAATGAGCAATTTGAGATCTTTGAAGGAGAAGTTAGAAGCTGAACCTGGAGCTTCGTCATAGACAGAAAGTGATCAGTTTCCAGAAATAATAGAGGATAACTTAAAACAAAAGGAGAACAGGTTCATATAAGTACCTGCTGACATGGTTCTTGAGGGGCTGAGAGATTGCTGGGTGATGCTTCTAGCACTTGAAACGTCTTCGGGTTGACAGCTTCTTTCTGCCACTGGGATGCTGAAGAAATCCTTGAGCTTCTTGGAGGATTCACGGGTTGGCTTGATTAGAGCTTCAAACTTGGGCACTATAAAGTCAAGAAGGCAAGCATGTCAGTTAAATAAGATTGAAGAGTATTTAGAATTAAAATATTACAAAAACTCTTCCTACCCTTGACAACCCATTGGGTACGAAGGTTCTCGCAACCAACAAGGCTACTCCTTTTGATAAAGAAGAATTGACGCTTCCAATCATGGTCATTGTGAGAAACCCTAGGGATCATCTGGGCTTCTCCGGTTCTGATTTTCAAGACAAATCTACTGTTGCCATGAGTGGCCAACCGATACACTTTGCAGATCTCAGCAACCCCAATGTTCAGATTATGGGCTGGTTCAGGTGGTGGAGAGAAAGAAGGATTCGCCACACCATGGGCATTACTTGGGAATAGGCAAGGTGGGTGATTGAAAAGAAATCGGTGACCAAATCCGGGAAAGGAAATGTCATTCCGAGCAGAAAAGGGTAGTGAAGGAAACAGACCCGGTCATCGGAGATATGGTCGGCTTTCAAAGACGGATCAAAAGGACGGAACTCAGCTCCGGCAGGGAAGCTCGAAGAACGCTGCAACATTGCGATCTTTCGATCGTCAAAGTTGCAGGTCTCCTCCGCCGTCGCCGGAAGGAGTCCTTGGTCAGTAAAGTCGTCGGCCACTTGGTCGGAGACCGTGGCCGATGATCGCAACAGCTTTTTCCCTATGATCGGAAAAAAGAACGAGAAGGGAGAAAGAGGATACTAACCTGGAGAAGATGGGAGAAGCTCTAGGGTTTTCGCCGAATAAAAGCTGTGAGGGATAATGAAAGCGAAGAGATAATTATAAAGGAAAAACTAACGGGAACTTCGCCTAGGAAGTTGGGACTAGCTAATTCCTCTCAAATCATAGTTACTTAGCGATAAGGTTCAAGTTCAAATTTTCGACAGCTGGCTTGCATGCGCCAACCGCCAAAAATTTGGGGGCAATTGTTGGTACTAGAATTCAGGAGATACTGAGCAGCTCGCATCAGCTCGCAAGCACTTCACTGTAAGGATCCTGAATTATATTTCTTGACTAACTATTGCTTTTTCCTTTTTGTTTATTATTCACAGGTTAGCTCGAGCATGGATCACGTGTCCTAAAGACCCGGTCAACTAACAGAAACGTGGACTAAGTGGACTTCAAACGGCTAAGTGGGAAACGTGGAGTTAGTTGCTAGTTTTTAGGAGATATTGTTATGATGTAATCTTTATTTAATCCGAGCTCTAGGCTTACACACACACACCCTTTTTACGATCACAACTCTCTGCAACACTTAGAATACGAGCTCATTTCATTTGTACTAAAAACCTTCATTATATAAAAGTTTTAGGAGGCAGGTACTTTGAACCGGCCCCCGAGGTTTTTGCTAGGCTCCTTGAGGATACTCAAGGATTCCTGGATTTCCCTCGTTACATCCTCGTGTCAATCTTCACAATTACATTTTCATCTTTATTTACATCAAACACGCTACCTCACTTACGAAGTTTGATCAACTAATTGCTTAGGCAGTTTTTGACCAAAACATATCTGATCTGGAATATGGTTTGGGCCTCTGAGTCCTAGGATGGACTGCTTCTGACTTCCTGTTGGAGTGCCCGTATCCTGAGGATGCTTCTGCTTTCTCCTGAATTTTTTGGTCTTCTTCCAACCTGATGAAACGTAGCACCCTGTGTCTAACTTCATCTAGCTTTTGGCAAGGATTCATCACCAGATCTTGATATAATGTGGAATGTTTTTTCAGTCCCATCTTGAATGCTTGGACTGCTGTTACCATATCCATGTTAGGTATATCCAAGGTTTCCCTGCCAAATCGGCTAACATAATCCCTTAAGGACTCGTTAGCATTCTGGGTCACCCTGTACAAGTCGCTTGTTAGTTTCTCAAAGCTACGGCTGCAAGAAAATTGGTTGTTAAATAAATTAATTAAATGCGAGAATAAAGTAATGGAAAAAGGAGGAACACTAAGGAGCCATTTAAAGGCTGAACCGGTGAGAGTGGATCTGAATCCCTTGCACAAGCATGCTTCTTTTATGTCAGGAGGCATATATATATGACGTCCATTCTTTCCTTGTATTGTGCTACATGCTCCTTTGGATCGGTTGTGCCATCATATAGTTTCATGTTGGGGATTTGAAATCTTTTGGGGATCTCCACATCACATAATGGAGATGCAAATCGAGAGAGTCTATGGCTCACGGGTGCCACCTTTGAAATAGTTTATACTACTCCTGGCACACTTGAAATCATATCCTTGAGCTTCTAGAGTTCTTTAGCTATCACCGGGCAGACACCTGTATCCAGCACCAACTCATTAGTATTAGTATTAAGAGTGGAGTTTCTAAGGATGTTACCAACATCCTGGGCAATGTTGACCCCATGATTTAAATTGACTCTCTATAAGTTAACACCCTGGCAATATTAGCCAGGGCCGAAACAGTGGGTCTCTGTTCCATTGGGATGATGTCTAGGGGAAGGCTGGAATCATTCCTAGGAGTGTTGAAGCTCAGCGTCCTGGGTCGGATAGGAGATACAGGAATCTGATCCTTGTCTCTCTGTTCTGATCTCAACCTTGCCATTTCACCCATCACATCCTGGTTCACTTTCTATCGTTGTTCCATGTAGTGCAGCACTTTTGCAAACATGGTAAGAAATTCGTCATTTGACACCAAGACTGGGGGTTCTGTGTTGTGCCATGATCCCATAACACCATAGCTAAGTGTTTTGGTTGAAAATCACCGAAGCAATTTAGTGAACCGAACTTTGTAAGTGAGGTAGTGTGCTTTATAATGAAATTGATACTATATCGTATTATGAATATCTGCACAAGGATGTAACGAGGGAAAATCCAGAATCCTTCGAGTTTCCTCTAGGAATCCTGGAAAAAAAACCTCGGGAGCCAGCCTGAAGAGCCTGCTGCCTAGCACTTTTATTAATATGAAAATAAAGATTAAAATCATTGTGAAGGTATGATCGATCAAGCTAAGTTTTACAATGATTTTTTGCTATCAGAGCTAATGTGTGAGTGAATTGTTGTGTGTCCCTAAATCAATCATAACCTCTATTATATATTGGTTACATTGATAACAAATTCTCCGGGATTCCCGGGATCTCATTCTCTAACTTACTTGGCCGTTAAACCACTATGTGTCCACGTCGTTCAACAGCTAAAGCGATTCCTCAGGATGTAGTTGGCCGTTCAAAGTCACATGCAATCAATTAAACAAGAGGCAATAATAGAGGTTAGTGAATAATAGTGAATCAGGATACCTGAGCTGGTAGGATTCCCAAGTCATTTTCGGATTCCTGAACAGTCTGAGCTTCCTAGCGCGCATCCTGAAAATCAACCCCTAACAATTTCCCCCGAATTTCGACAGTTCTTGATAAGATCTACAGCTGGCGGAATTCGTATATCCCGTTTACACGGCGTCTTGACGGTAAATTCAGTTTAGAAATGATGTTTTTTATGGCCCCCCATGCGAAGTGACTACCATCATTACTCCTTTTAAATACAAAAAATACCCCCATTTGCTTTCATCTTCTTCAGAAAACCCTTAGGGATTCCTCTGCTTGTTCAAGTTAGTTTCCTCTCTTCTTCTTTCTAATTTCTTCCCTGTTTTCGACCATGGCCAAGAAAACTACCTGCTCATCTTCTTCGTCGATCGCTTCGGCGGTTGACGACTTCCATGAGCAGGGCTACATAGTTCCCTGCGAAGAAGAAGCTTGCTCTTTTGATGATAACGACATCAAAGCCTTGAGCAACTTTGGATTGTTCCCCCTTTTGCTGTTTTTCACAAATTCGACCCTAGAATCAAAGCCAACTGTATGTCTACTACCTGGGTGTGTTTTCTCTTCTACCCTTTCTCTCTCGGAATGTTATACCCCTTCCCCGACATTGTGAATGAGCTCTTTGAGATCACCGGACTCAGCTATTCTCAGACCATACCAATGGTCTGGAGAATCCTATTTTTCCTGGACAGTCTGAACCATTCCAGGAATCTGTACATATGGATTCCTGAGGTCTGTTCTGCTTACCAGCTGAGAACCCATGGAAGGTACCGCTTTGTCCTCCAAAACCGCTCTTCAAAATGTCAATTAATACCCCGTTTTTCACATAATGACCATGATTGGAAGAACAAATTATTCTTCGTCAAGCGTGACTCCATTCCCAGGGGTGCTGAATTACCGTTGAGATGGGTTGGAAAGGGTAGGATACTGTCTTTTAGTATTGATTAGGATTATAAATTTTTCTAATATTGATTGTTTTTCCTTGTCTTTACATCTATTAAATTCAAGAAGCTTGTTTTGGTGGGCGAAGATAACATTGAGAAGCTTACACGATTCCTTGAGATTCCGGCTGTTGACAGAGCTGTCGCCATCGAAGCAGTAGCCAACGAGCAAAGCTATTTAGCCGACCACACTCCCGATACGTCTAGTAAGCTTTACAGGATTCTGAACTTTATGCTTTATTTGAGAATCCCAAATGTCGATAACCTTTTTTTTTGTTGCAGTTCCCAAGTCCAGCTCCTCGTTCTCCCTCAAGGATCTTGATTCCATGCTCACAACCAAGAAGGAAAAGTCAGAGCCTCCTGCTACTTCCAAGCCTCCTGCCAGCCGGCCCAAGTCTTCTGCTTCCAAGAAGAGGAAGGGTACTGAAGCCCTTGTGTACATGGACAGCTTCGATGGACTGGCTCCCATCGAGGTGAGCAACAAACTGCTCTCGATGCAGACTATGATGAACCTGGTAAGAAGCTCAACAATAGTACATTAGTTTTATACCTGTCACAACTGTTGCTTAGGATTCCCACTTTTCTGTGCAGGGCATTGAGAAGCTCAGCACCTACACCATGGAAACGGAGCAGAAGATGGCCGAGGACAAGATCAAGACCCAAGTTTAGATCGCCAAGGGAAAGACTCGGTACTACGAGCAGAAGCTCACTGAGCAGCGCTTGGCTTTTGAAGCCGAGAAGGCTTCGGATGCCGAAATCGGCAAGCTCTCAGCTGCCCGGAGCGTCTTGGAAAGCAGAATCAAAATGGCGGGCGAAGCTGAAGAGGCTGGCTTTAAGGTTCCTGGCTGGGATGCTGAAGCTTGGAGGTCAATTCTGGAATCCTTGGGAGGAGGCAACGGTGAAGTGGTTGGAACTGGGAAGGATGAGAACGAAGGCTGCTCCTCAAAGGTGGTTCTAGAATCTCCGGAGGCGATGACAGAGGTGTTCACGGTGAAGCTTGGAGGAGAAGATAAGGTGACGGGCGATGAGGATAAAGCAACGGTCTGAGCCTAGTTTTTTTTTATGTTTTTTGGTTTGAATGGTGATGGTTGTAAAGACAATTAACTCCTTTTTTTGTTTTCATGTTTCAAACAAGCAATAAACAAACAATGGTAGGAATCTGGGTGGAGGGATCTTGTGTTTTACAAGACGAAACCTGGAATCCCAATTGAACAATGACCTCTGCGCTTCCCAAGCGGAGGGATCCTGATATTTTCAGGACGAAACTTAGGGAGCTCAACCTTGCCCCTTTTTTATAATAATAGTATGGTATGACTTTTGACTTATTATGGCGTACTTTAATTTCCAATCTTGCTTGCAAAAATTATTTTGAGCATTAGAACTTATAAAACCCTTAAAGTGTAACTATAGCTTCACGGAACGATTTAGAACACTTAGAAGTTGTAACAAAATAAAATGGGAAAGATATAAGGTCCCTGATAGAGTTTAATAATGTATATTTTGAATATATTAGATACATGACCATTAGGTTTCACCTTAGGCAATTTCCAAGTTCATTCTTTTTTAGCATTCTCGTCGGTGTCCCATTCGGGATCCTTAAGAGAATTTCTTCTGGTATAGTGGCAATTTACATAAAACATTACCCATAGGATTCCTGAACTCAAAACAGAATAGGAAATATAGTCAAACTAGGGATAAACCTGAAATATTTGGGACAAAGCCAATTCTAGGGATGAGCCCGGATTCTTGGGACTAAGCCATGTAAATGTCAAAACCTTTGTTAACACGTGTTAAAACCTTAAGGATCCATCCGGCAGCCTACATTGATAAGATTATCAGCCACCCTTTAAGATGGACTGGTCCGGCCACCTTGAGCATGCTGGTGGATAACATACGTTCATGGCGAGGGTCGTGCGCTACTGGCGATAACCCAAACTTAGGATAGGAGACAACCTCTCAATCCTTAGAAGGTATGTAGGATACCTTAAGTGTAGGAGAGGTGGCCAGCCTCTAACTAGGGATATACCCAAAGTAACTTATCAGGATTCTCAGCATCTGCAAAACACTCAACACTTGATGAGGGGTGGGTGTTAGCCTTGCTTACACCACTCCGATGCTTAAGTCAGTATTATATCGTGGAAATAATAAAGATAAATAGAAATTGGAATAGTGGACATACATGTTTATGTTGAGGTAAAGAAGATTCTTGGGAATCCCAGCAGGTTTCTCACATGAAATAAGCCTTAAGATGAATAGCATTCCAAGCCCTCGGTAAAGGTTCTCTTTCCATGTTGACTAAACGATATGTCCATTTTCCTTCTTCGGAATCTATCAAGTATGGGCCTTCCCACTTGGGTACCAACTTCCCATCAGCGGGATTCGTGGTGTTTGGGAATGCTTTTCTGAGCACCATATCTCTTACTTGGAATCTATTAAGCGTGGTGTTCTTGTTATAAGATTTGGCCGTTCTTTGCTGGTAGGATGCCATCCGGATTCTGGCCAAGTCTCTGAGCTCTTCAACTATTTCGAGATCCTGAAGCAGATTCTGATTATTGGTTTCAAGTTCCTAACAGCTGATTCTTGCTGTAGGTATCACCATCTCTGTAGGGATCACAACCTTAGTTCCAAATACTAAGGAGATTAGAGTTTGCCCTGTTGCGTTCTTAGGTGTTATTCTATCTGCCCAGAGTACAAATGGCAGCTCCTCAGCCCACTTGCCTTTCTTGGAACCCAATTTTTTCTTGAGGTTATTGATGATGATTTTGTTGCTGGATTCCGCTTGACCATTGACCTAAGGGTGAACTGGTGTCAAAGTGATCATCTTGATTCCCCAACTTGCACAAAAGTTGGTAGTTCTCTTGCCAATAAACTGGGAGCCATTGTCACAAGTAATTTTCGCCGGAATCCCAAATCTAGTGATGAGTTTCTCTTGATGAAGGATATCACCTCCTTCTCCCTTAGTTGAACATAGGCTTCTGCTTCAATCCACATGGAGAAATAATTTGTCATGGCAAGCATAAACACCTTTCCTCTGGGAGCCTTAGGTAGCTTACCCACAATATCCATGCCCAACTTCATAAATGGCCAAGGTGAGACTATGGAGTGTAGATGCTCAGCTGGTTGATGCAAAATATTGTCGTGCCGTTGGCGGGCATCACATTTCTAGGAGAAACTCATGGCATCCTTCTTCGTTGTAGGCCAATAATAACCAAATCTAAGGACTTTGAGAATAGTGCTCTGCCCCAGTGTGATTTCCACAATCTCCTCCATGGATGTCTTCAAGTACTTCAAGAGCTTCTGACTTTTCCAAGCATCTCAAATAGACACCTGTAAGAGAGTTTTTGTATAATACATTATTCAAAATAAGATAGGGTACTACCTTGGCGCGAAAGGCCCTGGGATTCTCTCCGTTAGGAATCTCTCCATCTTGCAAATATTTTTTGATTGAGTGCATCCAGGATTCCTGAATATCTTTGGGATCCTCAATATTCGTGTCACCGTTGCTGTCAACTGCGTGAGCTTCCTGTTCAGCTATTGCTGGAGTTAGGACGTGTGTTATTGGGATCCTGATATCTTTTGGTATCCTGAGTGACGATGCTAGGTTTGCTAAGGCATCAGCTTCTAAATTTTCTTCTCTTGGTACCTGTATTATGTTAAAATTTTAAAGCACAAAGCTAATTTTTTAACAATATCCAAATATTTAATTAAATTATCCCCTCTCACTGCATAAGAGTCATTAAATTGGTTAGTCAATAAGAGAGAATCAATAAATACTTTAATGCACCGGATTCCCATATCCCTGGCTAGTTGTAATCCAGCAATCAAAGCCTCATACTCCGCTTCATTGTTGGTAGACTGAAACTCACAAGATATGGATAGTGGTATTATGTCCCCCTGTGGCGATTTTAGCAGGATGCCCAGCCATATTCCTCTAACATTTGAGGATCCATCTGTATAGAGAACCCAATTGTCGTCGAGCTTCTCAAGCTTTTGGACTTCCTTATCGGCTTCCGGCTCAATGTCACTGCTGAAATACGCCACAAAGTCAGCCAAGGCTTGGGATTTGATTGCTGTCCTTGGCTCGTATCTGATATCATAGGCACTTAACTTGACTGCCCACTTAGCCAACCTACCTGACATTTCTGGCTTTCTCAGAACTGCCTTAATGGGATAGTTAGATTTCACAAAAATAACATGAGCTTCAAAATAATGTCTTAGTTTTGTGGAAGCCATAATAAGAGCTAGGATTAATTTCTTAAGGTAGGAATACCTGGATTCTGCATCTAGCAGAGTTTTACTTACATAATACACCGGATGCTGCTAGCCTTCATGATCCTTGACTAATACAACGCTAACTGAGCTTCCGGATACTACAAGGTACAGAGATAATGGCTCTCCATTTTCCTGGTTTCACGAGAAGTGGAGCTGTTGACAAATATTCCTTTAGGGATTTCAGGGCTTCTTCATGCTTTTCATTCCACTCAAATCTTTTGTTTTTTCTCAGAATATCATAGAAATCTTTACTTTTCTCCGAGGATCTTGAAATGAACTTGTTGAGTGCCGTTATCCTTCCTGTTAACCTCTGTACTTCTTGTACATTTGATGGAGATTTTAGATTCAAGATTGCCTTGATATGCTCTGGGCTTGCTTCTATCCCTCTTTCAGTAACCATATATCCCAAGAATTTCCCTACTCGCACTCCAAAGTGGCACTTGGAGGGGTTCATTTTCATGTTATACTGGTCGAGAATATTGAAGGCAGTCTGGAGATCCCCGACATGATCTTTGGCTTTTTTGGATTTCACCACCATGTCATCGATATAGACTTCCATTGTGTCCCCCAGGTGCTCCTTAAACATCATGTTGACTAGTCTCTGATATGTGGCACCTTCATTTCTCAAACCAATTAGCATAGCGGTATAACAATATATACATGTTGGAGTCATGAATGTCGTGTGCTCTTGGTCACAGGGCTCCATTTGAATCTACTGGAATCCCGACGAGGCATCCATGAAGGTGAGCATCTCATGACCAGCCGTTGCGTCCACCATTGCATCGATGTGAGGGAGTGGGAAAGGATCCTTGGGACAAGCTTTGTTCAAGTGTGTGTAATCTACACAAACTCTCCATTTCACATTCTTCTCCTGTACTACAACCACGTTGGCTAGCCATATCGGATACTTGACCTCTCTGATCATCTTTGTTTTGAGAAGTTTGTCAACTTCCTCTTGGATGATTGCATTCTTCTCGATGAGAGAACTTTCTTCTCTTTTGTTGGATGGGCCTGAAAGAATGATCTAAACCAAGTTTGTGAGTAATAATATGTTTAGGGATACCTATCATATCCTCATGCTTCCAAGCAAAAGTTGAGGTTCTGGATTTTAGAAGCTGAATGAGCTCTTCTTCGGTATCCGCTGGGATGCTGGTCCCTATCAGCACTTTGACTTCAGGATTCTCAGGGTCCAATTGCATTTCTTTCACATCGAGCTCCCTGTCTTCCTGTTCGTCATGTGCCTGTTTCTGTAATTGCTATGCTTCGTCAACTTTTGTTGTAATTTCTATGCTATGCTTCCTGAAATAAAACTGATTATCCTGTCATCCGAGGGTGGAGAAGCTGCTCTCAGAGGAAGCTTGTCGGCTTCCTGGGTCTTACTTTTCTTCCTGCTCAGTAATTCTTTGAGATGCCCCTTGTTGAGCAAGTAGATGATTTCTTTCCGAAGTGTTATGCACTCATCGGTTAGGTGGCCGAAATCCTCATGGTAGGCACACCACTTGGTCTTGTCTTTCTAGGATCCCTGTTTGTCATTTTTTCTGGGCCATCTTGCCTTTTCTCTGATATCCTGCATTGCACACATCAAGCCACCAATATCAACAGAAAAGCAATATTCAGATACCTTAGGATACTCCTCCTCGTCATCATCTTCGTCCACAGCATTGATCCTTTGGTTGTCTGGTTTGGAATATGGCCGAGATCTGTATTGCTTCCGAGGGGATTCTGACTTCTTGCCACTGGGATCATATTTAGGAATATCGACCCTTTGATGAATCTTCTTATCGTCTTCCAAACGGATAAACCTCAGAGCTCTGTTGCGCACTTCATCAAGATTCCTGCAAGGAGTCATCACGAAGTCATCATAAAAATGGGAGTCCTTACGGAGCCCCATTTTGAAGGCTTCAACGGCTGCCACCATATCTAGATGAGGAATCTCCATGGATTCTTGTCCAAATCTGGCAACATAGTCTCTGAGCGGCTCATCCGGCTTCTGAACCACTCGATATAGTTCACCTGTGAGCTTATTAAAGGTTCTGCTGCAAGAAAATTGATTGTTAAACAGGTTAACCAAGTGAGAAAATGATGTAATAGGGTTGGGAGGAATGCTCAGTAGCCATTTCATGGCTGGTCCTATTAAAGTTGAACCGAAGCCTTTGCATAAACAGGCTTCCTGGATGTCTTTTGGAATGGGATTGATTTCCATGCGCTCCCTGTAATGTGCCACGTGTTCTTCAGGATCTGTGGTCCCATCGTACAGCTTCATGCTCGACGTTTGAAAGCGTTTCGGAATCTCTACGGCGGCTATTGGCCAGGTGAACCTCGAGATCCTATGGCTTTCCAAGGGGACCTCAGGAATAGGTTATATGATCCCGGGAACACTGGATATCATCTCTTTCAGCTTCTAGAGCTCCCTAGCGATACTTGGGTTAATACCTGCGTCATAAGAGGCACCCTGGTTAGAAGCCAAAAGAATTGAGTTAGACACATTACCTGGGTCAGGATTCTGGACTGGAATCCTAGGACCATATCCATAGCTTATTGGGATGCTTGGCTCTGTATTCGCTGCCGTCTGCATGGGAATAAAGTCTCTGTCATGTACTTCTAAGGAGCTGGCCCTCAAGGCCCCTGCGGAAACAGAAAGGTTAGAGTGTTGATATCCTTGGGAGTTCTGGCCTGAGTTTCCTGCATAAAATTGGTATCCCTAGGATGGCGTAGCTAAGGATCCCAACGATAACGGAGTCCAAGGATCTTTAGAGCGTGGCTGCTAGGATTCCGGTGGAGCGGCTTCCGAGAACCCAACAGCAAAACCTCGCATACCCAGCAGCCTGGGAAGTCATCGTAGGGGCTGTAGTAAGGCATGTGTTTGCCGGCGCTGTTGATTTGAGATGATAGCAGGCCGGATCTGAGGATCCCGATGTATTAAAATTGAGATGCCTAGGAAATAAGGGGCTCTGTTCCTCTGCAGGTCTTTTAGATTTCTTGAGCTCCTCAATTTCCTTCATCACCGTGTGATTAGTTTTTTCTTAATGATCCATCTGATTCTTTACCTGTTTAATCAAAGTAAACAAATTAGTGTTAGTGTTTGGGCTAGTATTTCGGGATCCTTGGCGGAAGCTCAAGTGGTCCAGTATCCTCAGACGGGTTGAGAATCCTGACAGGTTCGGGCATCCTGAATTGCAGTTATCGACTAACCGCTATATTGTTCCTTGTATTTATTTGCTTGCAGGTAAAGAAAACGTGTAAAGCAAGCCTAAAGACTCAGACAAATACTATAGAACGTGGAATAACTTGTCCACAACGTTCATATTGAATTAGTGGGGAGAATCCCTAAAATATAGGACAGTTGGTTATTTTATTTCAGGATCCTTGCCGGAAGCTCAAGTGGTTCAGTATCCTGATAGGTTCGGTATCCTGAACTGCAGTTATTGACTAACCGTTTCAATTGTCCACGTGTCCTAATTAATTGCAGGCTTAAAGGGACATGTAAATGAAGGCTAAAGACCAGGTCATGCATTAAAGAACGTGCCATAACTGATTCCTAACGTTCACAAAGACTTGGGAATGGAATCCCTTATTTTTAGCACTTTCGGTTATTGCCTTGTAACTATATAAATAGAGGTTTTCATCGACTTAGGAACACACATAACTCGTTCACACTTTAGCTCTGATAGCATACAATCTCTGTAACACTTAGCTTGATCGATCATACCTCCAAAACACTTGTAATTTTTGGTTTCTTATTAATAAAATTGCTAGGAAGCAGGCTCTTCAGGCCGGCTCCCGAGGTTTTTTGCCAGGATTCCTAGAGGCAACTCGAAGGATTCTGGATTTTCCTTCGTTACATCATCGTGTCAACATTCATACTTTGATATTTCGTCATTTTGATCATTAAGCACACTACCTCACATTATAAGTTTGGAATACCAAATCATCTTGTTGATTTTTGACCAAAACAGTTTGGCGCCCACCGTGGGGCAAGTGGTGCTTCATCTTACAAAAATTCCATTTTTTGTTCACTCCATTTGATCTCCAGTCCAAAAATGTGGAACCAACAAAAGTCTGTCTCGGCCTCTACGTCATCCTCCATTCCTCCTCTTCCTTCCGCTCCAGGAAGCCAGAAGAAGACCAATGACCGTCAGAAGAAAGTGGATGAGCAGCCGAGAAAGATTGACTATCCTGTCTTCACAGGATCCCAGGTTCAATCTGTTGATCCTGTTATTACTAACAATGATTTGTTTACTTTGATCAAGAAGGTGAAAAATCAGATGGATCAGCAAGAAAAGACCAATCAAACGGTGATGAAGGAGATCGAGGAGCTTAAGAAGTCCAAGAAACCTGTAGAAGATCAAAGTCCTCTATTCCCCAGGCATCTTGACTTCAACACTTCAGGATCCTCAGATCCAGCTCGCTACAATTACAAATCAATAGCAGGCTTCACTACAGCCCCTACAATGACTTTCCAGGCCGCTGGATATGCAGGGAGTACTGCTGGATTCTCAAGAGCCATCCCGCCAGAGTCCTCGCAGCCACGCTCCAAGGATCCTTGGATTCCACTATCGTTGGGATCCTTAGCTACACCATCTCAAGGATATCCTTTTTCTGCCGGGAACCCAGGCCAGAACTTCCAGGGATATCAGCATTCTAACCCTTCTGTTTCTGCTGGAATCTTCAGGACCAGCTCCTCAGATGTGCATGATGGTGACTTCATTCCCATGCAAGCAGCAACCACTACGGAGCCAAGCATCCCAACAAGCTATGGATATAATCCCAGGATCCCAGTCCAGAATCCTGGCCCAGGTAATGTGTCCAATTCAATTCCTGTCGTTTCTAACCAGGGTGCTCCTTATGATGCAGGTATTCATCCAAGTATCGCTAGAGAGCTCCAAAAGTTGAAAGAGATGATATCGAATGTTCCAGGGATCCTGAAACCTATTCCTGAGGTTCCTTTGGAAAGCCACAAGATCTCTAGATTTACTTGGCCGATTTCTCAAGTGGAAATCCCAAAGCGTTTTCAAACTCCAAGCATGAAGCTTTACGATGGAACCACGGATCCTGAAAAACACGTGGCACATTACAGGGAGCGTATGGAGATCAATCCCATTCCGACATAAATCAAAGAAGCCTATCTGTGAAAAGGCTTTGGTTCAACCTTAACAGAACCAACCATGAAATGGCTACTGAGCATCCCTCCTAATACTATTACATCATTTTCCCATCTAGTTAACCTATTTAACAATCAATTTTCTTGCAGTAGAACCTTTGAGAAGCTCACAGGCGACCTATATCGAGTAGTTCAGAAGCCGGAAGAGCCGCTCAGAGAATACATTGCTAGATTCGGACGAGAATCCCTTGAGATTCTTTATCTTGATATGGCAGCAGCCATCGAAGCCTTTAAATGGGGCTGTTTAAAGATTCACGTTTTTATAATGATCTAGTCATGACTCCTTGTAGGAATCTTGACGAAGTACACAACAGGGCCTTGAGATTTATCCATTTGGAAGATGACAAAAAGATCCATCAAAGATTGGATGTTCCTAAATATGATCCTAACAGTAAAAAGGCGGAATCCCCCCGGAAGCCGTATAGATCTCGTCCATACTCCAAACCAGATAATCACAAAGTCAATGCTGTAGAGCAGGATGATGATGATGAGGAGTATCAAAAGGTATCTGAGTATTGTTTATCTGTTGATATTGGTGGCCTAATGTGTGTAATGCATGATCTTGGTGTAAAGGCAAGATGGCCTAGAAAAAATGATAAGCAGGGATCCTGGAAAGACAAAACCAATTGGTGCGCCTTCCACGAAGACTTTGGCCACCTAACAGATGAATGCATAGCACTTCGGAAGGAAATTAGCTATCTACTCAGTAAGGGGCATCTTAAAGAGTTGATAGGCAGAAAGAAGGTCAAGACTCAGGAAGCCGACAAGGTGCCTCAGAGAGCAGCTTCTCCACCTCAGGATGCTCAAATAATCAACTTCATCTCGGGAGGCTCAGACATCTGCGGCACTTCGTATTCCTCAGCCAAGAAGCATGCTAAGGAATCTAAATCTGAACAGGGTGACAGACCTGTCCGGACATCCACTTCACTCAAGACAAGCGCATATCTTTTGATGAGAGTGACCGTTCTCATGTTCAGGATCCTCGTCATGATAGTCTTGTAGTCACGTTATATATTGCTAACCATTTTGTTTGCAGGATCCTGATTGATAATGGGAGCTCAGTAAACATAATCCGTCTTGATGTGCTCAAGAAGATGGGGATCCCAGAAACTGAAATAGTTGCAAGATCCTCAGTCATGGTTGGCTTTAGCGGTGAAACCAAAAGCACTGTTGGGGATATCAGATTACCAGTATACATAGAGGGGGTAAACTCTATGCAAAAATTTTGTGTTATAGATTCTCTCTCTTGTTGTAATATAATTCTTGGCAGGCCATGGATACATGAGATGAAAGCAGTCCCTTCAACTTATCATCAATGCATCAAGCTTCCTACACCTTGGGGAGTTGTGAGGATTGAAAGCGACCAGCAGGAAGCCAAGAACTGTTATTCAACGTCAATGAAGAACATCACTAAGGTGACGAAGGGATAGTAGTTACAGAAAAGGGCACTTGAAGTACAGGAGGACAGGGAGCTTGATGTTAAAGAAGTCCTTCTAGACCCTGAGAATCCTGAAATCAAGGTGCTCGTAGGAACAGGCATCCCAGCGAATGTTGAACAAAAATTAGTTAAGCTTCTGAAGGCCAGAACCTCAACTTTCGCCTGGAAGCATGGGGACATGACAGGTATCCCTAAACATGTTATTACTCATAAACTTGGTTTAGATCCTTCTTTCAGGCCTATACAGCAAAAAAGGAGGAAGTTTGCTCCAGTGAAGAATGTAATCATCTAGAAGGAAGTTGACAAGCTTCTCAAAACCAAGATAATTAGAGAAGTCAAATATCCTAAGTGGCTAGCAAATGTGGTGGTGGTCCAGGAGAAGAATGGAAAGTGGAGAGTTTGTGTTGATTACACAGACTTAATTAAGGCATGTCCTAAGGATCCTTTCCCACTTCCCCATATTGATGCAATGGTGGATGCCACGGCTGGTCATGAGATGCTCACTTTCATGGACGCCTCAACAGGATTCCAACAAATTCAAATGGAACCATGTGACCAGAAGCATACGGCATTTATGACTCCGACAAGTATCTATTGTTATACTGCTATGCCTTTTGGTTTAAGAAATGCAGGTGCGACCTACCAGAGGCTCGTTAATATGATGTTTAAAGAGCAACTGGGGGACACGATGGAGGTCTACATAGATGATATGGTGGTGAAATCCAAAAAGGCAGAAGATCACGTCGAGGATCTCCAAACTGCCTTTGACATCCTTGACCAGTATAACATGAAGCTCAATCCCTCCAAATGCCACTTTGGGGTGCGAGCTGGTAAATTCTTATGCTACATGGTTACCAAAAGAGGAATTGAAGCAAGTCCAGAGCAGATCAAAGCAATCCTAAATTTGAATTTCCCATCGAATGTAAAAGAGGTACAAAGGTTGACAGGAAGAATCGCAGCACTCAACGGGTTCATTTCAAGATCCTCAGAAAAAGTAAGGATTTCTATGATATCCTGAGGAAAAATAAGAAGTTCGAATGGACTGAGAAGCACGAAGAAGCCCCGAGATGCCTGAAAGACTACCTGTCAGCAGCCCCATTATTAATGAAACCAGAAGATGGGGAGCCGCTATATTGATATCTAGCTGTTTCCGAAATCTCAGTCAGTGCAGTCCTGGTAAAAGACCATCAAGGTCCGCAGCATCCGGTATATTACGTACGTAAAACTCTGCTAGACGCAGAATCCAGGTATTCTCACCTTGAAAAATTAATTCTAGCTCTTATAATGGCTTCCACTAAACTTAGAAATTATTTTGAAACTCATAGTATAATTGTAACTATCCTATTAAGGCAGTTCTCAGGAAGCCGGAAATGTCAGGTAGGATGGCTAAGTGGGCAGTCAAACTAAGTGCCTATGACATAAAATATGAGCTAAGGAAAACAATTAAATCCCAAGCTTGGTTGACTTTGTGGCTGATTTCAGCAGTGATATAGAACCAGAAGTTGAGAAGGAAGTCCAGCAGCTTGAGAAGCTCGAAGAAGACTGGATCCTTTACACTGATGGATCCTCAAATGTTAGAGGAATAGGGCTGGGCATCCTGCTAAACTCGCCACAGGGGGACATAGTACCACTATCTATATCTTGTGAATTTCAGGCTACCAACAACGAAGCTGAGTATGAAGCTTTGATTGTTGAGTTGCAATTGGCTAGAGATATGGGCATCTGGTGTATTAAAGTATTTGTTGATTCCCTTCTATTAACTAACCAGTTCAATGGATCTTATGCAGTGAGAGGGGAGAACCTAATAAAATATCTTGATATTGTTAAAAAATTATCTTTTCCTTTCGAAAGTTTCAACATTTCATAGGTTCCAAGAGAAGACAATTCAGAAGCCGATGCTTTAGCAAACTTGGCTTCATCGCTCAGGATCCCTGAGGATATCAAGATTTCCATAACGCATATCCTGACGCCGGCAATAGCTCAACAGGAAGCTCACGCTATCGGCGACAGTGAAGAAGCATATGTTGGGAATCCCAAAGATATCCAAGAATCCTCGACTTATCCGATCATTAAATATCTTAAAGATGGAGAGATTCCTAAGGGTGAAAATCCTAGAAGTTTTCGCGCCAAGGTAATACCTTATTTCATCTTAGATAACATACTATATAGAAAATCTCTTGTAGGTGTCTACTTGAGGTGCTTAGAGAAAGCAGAAGCTCTTGAAGTGCTTGAAGACATCCATGGTGCAGATTGTGGAAATCACACTGGGGGCGGAGCACTCTTCTCCAAGATTCTCAGATTTGGCTATTATTGGCAAACAATGAAGAAGGATGCCATGAGCTTCTCACAAAAGTACGATGCCTGCAAAGGGCACGGCAATATTCTGCATCAACCAGCTGAGCATCTGCACCCTATAGTATCCCCATGGCCATTCATGAAGTGGGGCATGGATATTGTAGGCAAGCATGCCCAAGGGTCCTGGAGAAAAAGTATATATGCTTGCAATGATAGACTATTTCTCCAAATGGATCGAAGCAGAAGCCTATGTCCAAGTGAGAGAGAAAGAGGTGATATCCTTCATCAAGAGAAACATCATTACCAGATTTGGGATTCCGGCAGAAATCATATGTGACAACGGCTCCCAGTTTATCGGCAAAAGAACAACAAATTTTTGTGCTAGTTGGGGCATAAAATTGATTACTTCAACACCTGTCCACCCTCAAGCTAATGAACAGGCAGAATCCAGCAATAAGATCATCATCAACAACCTAAAGAAGAATTTGGGTTCCAAAAAAAGGCAAGTGGGCTGAAGAGCTGCCTTTTGTTCTTTGGGCAGATAGGACAACACCCAAGAATGCAACTGGCCAAATTCCATTCTCATTAGTGTTTAGAGCTGAGGCTGTGATCCCCACAGAAATGGTGCTACCTACAGCCAAGATTAACTACCAGGATCCTGAAACCAACAGCCAGACCTTGCTTCAGGATCTTGAAACAGTTGAGGAGCTCAGAGATATGGCTCCGAATCCGGATGGCATATTATCAACAAAGGGTGGCAAAGTTTTATAACAGGAATACCAGGTTAAGAAGATTTCAAGTAGGAGACTTAGTGTTGAGAAAGGCATTTCAAATTACTACCAATCCAGCTGATGGGAAGTTGGCACCCAAATGGGAAGGACCATATTTGGTAGATTCTAAAGAAGGAAAAAGGGGCATATCGCTTGGTAAACATGGAAGGAGAACCCCTACCAAGAGCCTGGAATGCCATACACCTCAAAGCTTATTTTATGTAGGAATCCCTTTGGAATCCTATTAGAATCCCGAGGATTCTCACTGCCAGATACTACAAGGTACGTATTCCAATCCAACTTTAATATTATTCTTATTAATTTTATGACATGATACTGACTTAAGCATCGGAGTGGTGTTAGCTAAGCTAGCACCCACCCCTCACCGAGCATTGAGTGTTTTGCAGATTCCGAGAATCCTAAGTATTTTGGGTATATCCCTAGTTAGAGGTTAGCCACCTCTCCTACGTTTAAGGTATCCTGCATCTCTTCTAAGGTTTAAGAGGCTTTCACCTCTTCTATGTTTGAGTAATCGCCGGTAGCGCATGACCCTCGCCAGGAGCGCACGTTGTTCACCGGTATGCTCAAGGTGGCCAGACCAGTCCATCTTAAGGGGTGGCTGACAATCTTGTCACTGTAGGCTACTGTGTGGATTCTCAAGGTTTTTAACACTTACGTGTTAACTAAGGTTTAAAAGGTCTTCACCTTTTCTAAGAATCGCCAGGAGCGCTCGTTATTCGCTATTAGGCGGATCCTCATGTAATAGCAGACGTGCTATCCTCATGAATTATCTAAGGTTTTGGCATTTTCATGTCACCTACGTATGGGTATATCCCCAGTTGGCTTAGTCCCAAGTTTATCGGGCTTGTCCCCATAATTGGCTTAGTCCCAAGTTCATCGGGCTTGTCCCCAAAATTGGCTTAGTCCCAAGTTTATCGGGTTTGTCCCCAGAATTGGCTTAGTCCCAAGTTTATCGGGCTTGTCCCCAGAATTGGCTTAGTTCCAAGTTTATCGGGCTTGTCCCCAGAATTTGCTTAGTCCCAAGTTTATCGGGATTGTCCCCAGAATTGGCTTAGTCCCAAGTTTATCGGGCTTTTCCCCAGAACTGGCTTAGTCCCAAGCATCCCGGGTTTATCCCCAGATTAACTCAGTTTCGAAACTACTATGATTTTGCCACAGGTATCCTCAAGTGAAAGAGGATTCCAGGAGTTATCTAAATGCGCCTAAGGTAAAACCTACTTAAGGGACTATATCAGGTAATGTACTTTCAAATTATTACATTTTTTATCATGTTGACTTGTGTCATGGTTTGTCAACTTACATACTTAACTTAAAGCATTTTTACTACCTTAATATTCCTGAGGAACCTGATAGGATTCTCACTTAAATATATCAAAACTTTTCATGAACAAAATCAAAACAAGGGGTAAACACACCATGATAAAGAAAGTCGGATACTAGTATTAACCATGAAGGAAATTCAAAAGGGGCAACTCCAGCTTCTCAGCACCCCAAAGCTTCTCCAGAGTTCCTTTCCAGGTAGCTGCATCCAAGCCTTAGCAGTGAAGCCTTCAGCATCTGCTTCATTGGCCTTGATCGCGGAAGAAAATCGAAAAGAAAAGGGAGGGAGCTGACCTGGACAAAAAGAGAAATCAAGAAGGTTCCTACGGTAAATCAGGGTTATTTATTGGAGAAGTCTCATGAGAAGTTGCGTCTCTATCAAATCAGGAGCTAACGAGTCACCTTCGTAATTATTTCAAGAGTTTAAATTTTCACAGCCGTCTTCATGGTCAACAACTGTCAAAATTCAGGGGCAATTGTTTGGGCTGGTATTTTGGGATCCTTGGTGGAAGCTTAAGTGGTCCAGTATCCTCAGACGGGTTGAGAATCCTGACAGGTTTGGGCATCCTGAATTGCAGTTATCGACTAACCGCTATATTGTTCCTTGTATTTATTTGCTTGCAGGTAAAGAAAACGTGTAAAGCAAGCCTAAAGACTCGGACAAATACTATAGAACGTGGAATAAGTGGTCCACAACGTTCATATTGACTTAGTGGGGAGAATCCCAAAAATATAGGACAGTTGGTTATTTTCTTTCAGGATCCTTGCCGGAAGCTCAAGTGGTTCAGTATCCTGATAGGTTCGGTATCCTGAAATGCAGTTATTGACTAACAGTTTCAATTGTCTACGTGTCCTAATTAATTGCAGGCTTAAAGGGACGTGTAAATGAAGGCTAAAGACCAGGTCAAGCATTAAAGAACGTGCCATAACTGATTCCTAACGTTCACAAAGACTTGGGAATGGAATCCCTTATTTTTAGCACTTTAGGTTATTGCCGTGTAACTATATAAATAGAGGTTTTGATCGACTTAGGAACACACACAACTCGTTCACAGCTTAGCTCTGATAGCACACAATCTCTGTAACATTTAGCTTGATCGATCATACCTCCAAAACACTTGTAATTTTCGGTTTCTTATCAATAAAATTGCTAGGAAGCAGGCTCTTCATGCCGGCTCCCGAGGTTTTTTGCCAGGATTCCTAGAGGCAACTCGAAGGATTCTAGATTTTCCCTCGTTACATCATCGTGTCAACATTCATACTTTGATATCTCGTCATTTTGATCATTAAGCACACTACCTCACATTCTAAGTTTGGAATACGAAATCATCTTGTTGATTTTTGACCAAAACAGTTAGTAATAACAGGATCAACAGATTGAACCTGGGATCCCATGACCACGGGATAATCCGGTTTCCTCGGCCGCTCATCCACTTTCTTTTAACGATCATTGATCTTCTTATGGCTTCCTGGAGCAGGAGGAAGAGGAGGGACGAAGGATGAAACAGAGGCTGAAACGGAGTTTGGTTGGGTCGACATTTTCGAGGTGGAGATTCAATGATGTGAAAGGAATATGGAAATTTTTATAGAACGAAGCACCACTTGCCCCACGGTTGGCGCCAAACTGTTTTGGCTAAAAATTACAAGACTAAATTTAGTAACCAAATTAGTTTGTGTGGTATGATGCCTAGGATGTTAAACAATTGATATGTTTAGAACAATAGAAATTCAAGGTTTAAACGGAATAAAATCAAACACAACTAAAAAATTCCCAGGATGCAAGTATCAACACCGAGATTTATACAAGGGAAAAGCCCTTAATCCTTGGATGTCTCCAAGGATTGTCGGCATAAAAAAACCTTGAGCAACGATAACACACGTTGCTACTTTATTTCACTGAAAAATACCGATTACAATGGTTTTGCGGCTGATTGCTAAGTGAGCGTAAGTACAAGTGTTGAAAAGAGCAAAAAAGTGTGTAAAAAACTAAACCTAAGCCGCCTTTAAGTACATTGTATGTCTAACTAACTATGCGAGATTCCTGGTGTCACACCCCCAATTTCCACTAACGGAGTTTTACCGTGTGGGGTGTGAACCAGACCAGGACCCAAGTCATTAGTTACATCAAACATAAGTTAAGGGTTCAAAATGTAAATATATCTCAAACGGAAATATATCGAAACTAGAGTTTAAAGTTTAGCGGAAGCACATAAAAGTCAAGTTGCGCAAAACAAGCGCCCGATAAGTAAATTACCAGTTCAAGTTGAAAAGATTTGAAAACGAATTCCCAAAATAAAAGGTTTTAGCCAACGTACGTGCCCAAAAATCAGATTCTCCTAGCGTCCTGCAAAGCATGCATAAGAGCAAGTGTCAACTAATGTTGGTGAGTTCACATAAGCACATAAGTACAACTAGTATAAATATGCAGTACGAATACAACAGTCTTTATTCGTATGTAAGTATGTATATTACAAGTACAATCCATATCGTAGGTAGCGAGCCTAAGTTCATGTCACTAAAACGTTCATAACCGAAGGTGACCAATTAGTTATAGGAATAATCCTTACGTGTTTTGCCTTCCCCGTGTCTACTTGATCACGGTAAGTTAGGCTGACATTGTCCTCAGTCCGACCGCCAGTCGGGTGGTGTATCTCGTGCCTGCTGAGTGGGGTTTGTCAGACCCTAGTGAGTACTACCCAATATCCCTTCGCTATATGCTATTAACGGTTCGATAAGTAAGGACTTGAAAGATAAAGCATTTTACGTAAACATATGATATATACTGGATTTCTACTTTAATCATACATAAAATTCGTTGTGTTATCACCCTAACCCGGGTGTAACGTGTTTGCGTGTGTTATCGTCCAAAACCGGACATAACGGGCATTGTAACTTACCTTAGGGTGCGCTGCTACAATTTAGTAAGACTTCGAGTTTTGCGTAACTACCAAGCCACATATCGATTTTACATACGTAAGTGTGTATCCGCACATGAGTAACATAGCCTAGACGACGGTGTTCTTATCAAGTAATTCCAAATATGACGTAGGTGACAATTTCAACACGTGACGGAAATCGTTTGTTCGAAAGCAATAAAAAATGACATTTAGATCAAGGACACAAAGATTTACGAAAATCAATGCGCGTATATTATTCCAAATAATAAATGTACAGATGATCGGGTAAGCATATATGTGTTCTTAAATCTATATATCAATATACGAACATAGCCATAAGTGTGAAAAATAAAACGTCCTATATATATATTTATATGTCGTGTCAAGTTTTCAAGAGTTTAAAGAAAAGTCTTTAAAACGTTCGCATATGTATAAATACATGACAATAATTTAAATATAACTATTTTTCTATGTTTAAAACTAATTTATATTAACATAAACAAAATCATCAAGTTTTTAATTCTTTTAAATCATAAGGTTTTCATACGATTAACATTTTAAGGGCATCACAAGTAGAGATTTAATAGACATGTATTAGTAGTTTTTGAGTTTTGGACCAAATAATGTTTAAAACCATTAAAAAGAAATAAAAGAAGAGAAAAAAGGGGGTCATAGGACTCGAACCCGTGACCTGGAAGTTGTAGCACAACAGACTTACCACTCGGCTAGCCCTCAATTTGGTTTATTTTCGGAACAGAAATCATTTTATGCAACATTGCGCCGGGCATTAGCTACCAAGAAAACAGAGAAAAACAAAATGCAGTGGAGGGGTTTAGAACCCACGACCTAATGGTTCTAAACACACGACTTTACCACTGCACTGGAACCTGCTTTCATTTAAAACTTGCGCCCAGAATACTAATATTTAGACATGTCGCGAGCCCTCCTTCTTCCTCATAACTCTAGTGGCCGGAGTTTTATTCCGATCACCGGAAAATCACGAAATCATAGAAAACGTAAAGAGAAACGTGCGACTAGAAGAGAGAAATCGAATATGAGTTGTGACGCGTTTTAGAACTCGAAACAAAACCGAAAAATCTCGACTCCGCCGCTTGTTGTTGCTCCGTTCCCGAATCCAATGCTTCGGGGTTACTTAGTGGAGGATGGCGATCTCAGTGATATACAAAACAAGTGGAAAAACAGTGGTTGTTGGCCGGATTTTCTGACTTCGCCGGCGACTAAAAAAACGATCCGAGAGTTAGGGAGACGATTGAGGGTGAGTTGTGTTTGTGAATGATTATGATGTGGGATGATTAACAGTAATTGGAAGTTAATTACCATTGAATTGAAGGAGCCGGTTATCGAATCTGGAACAAAGAGCCGTCGGTTTCGTTTTCTGTAATCTGTATGTATTAATTTTTTTTATTAAGCAACTTCTGCTAATTGACAATAATGGTCCCTCCCAACTTTTACAAGGAATGTATCATGTTCAGAGAATTACAGGTTGAGTCCCTCAACGTTTAAAACTGTTAACGAACTCTCTAACGGAGTTAACAGAGGTAACTTGACGATGATTATTCGAGTGTACGTCAAAACGTATTTAGTGAACGAAGTTTTATAAAAATATAACGTACATATATTTTGCATAAATCGTAGTCATAACTCATAACCACATGGTTTAAATTCCTACAAAATTATAGAAACGCTTCGAGTAATTTACGTGACATATCGTCACATAAAATCATAAAATGGCGTGCGTGTATATATATACATATGTACCACATAAAAATAATAAATATATATATGTCACATAAAATGACAAAACGTTTTTATGAAATTATAAAGTATGATTCACATAAAATCATAAAATATAATTATTCAAGTAAGTTAACCGACGTCTAGACTCATGTGCAATGTTCGTGTAACTATTCTAGTTAACCGAGGTGACGGACGTTATTGAAATATAACACAAGTTATTAACGGGGGTTAACCAGGGAAATTGCCGGTTGTCACATCATCCCCTTGTTAAGGAAATTTCGTCCCAAAAATTGACTTAAGTTGCTACGGTTTTTGTGGAGGAAAAGAAAAAAAATTAGGATTGCTACATCATCCCCTTGTTAAGGAAATTTTGTCCCAAAATTTAACTCATACCTTGATTAGATGTTGAGGCTTGATCAAATAGGTGAGGATATTTCGTTCTCATCTGATCCTCTCATTCCCACGTGAACTCCGGTCCACGCTTAGATTGCCATTTCACTTTGACGATGGGGATTTTATTTCGTTTCAATGTTTTCTCCTCACGTCCCGTGATTTCCACGGGTTTTTTCGCTAAATCGCAGTTGTTCATCGATTTGTAGTTCTTCTAACGGAACTATGAGAGTGTCATCAGCTAAACACTTCCTCAAGTTCGAAACGTGAAACACGTTGTGTACTCCATCCAATTCAGGAAGTAAATTTAAACGGTAAGCCACCGAACCAATGCTTTCGGTGATCTCGAATGGTCCTAGATAACGGGGATTCAACTTCCCGCGCTTTCCAAAGCGTACGACACCTTTCCAAGGTGAGACTTTTAATAGTACTTTGTCGCCGACTTCAAATTCTAATGGCCTTCGGCGTTTATCTGCATAACTCTTTTGCCTATCTCTTGTCGTTTTCATGTGGTTTCTGATTTGCACGATTCTCTATGTGGTTTCATGCACTAGTTCAGGTCCAGTGAGTTGGCTCTCACCGACCTCGGCCCAAAAGACCGGCGATCTGACGGAGCGGCTCCAATACTCGTATGGTAGCTGTTATTATAGGAGAATTCTACCAGCGGTAGATGCGTTTCCCAATTTTTCCCGAAGTCGAGCACACATGCTCTAAGCATATCCTCGTGAGTTTGGATGGTATGTTCAGTCTGTCCATCTATTTGAGGATGATATGCGGTACTCATATCTAAGAGAGTGCCCATCGCCGCTTGTAAGGATCTCCAAAAGTTTGAAGCAAATCTAGGTTCTCGGTCAGAGATAATATATAAAGGCACTCCGTGAAGCTTGACAATCTCCTTGAGGTATATCTTTGCAAGTTTTTCTGTTTTGTCACTTTCCTTGATAGCTAGGAAATGAGCGGATTTTGTTAATCGGTCAACGATAACCCAAATCATATCGTTACCGCCAGAAGAACAGGGCAATCCCGTGATGAAATCCATCGAGATTTCTTCCCATTTCCATTCAGGAATTCTAGGTTGTTGCAGTAATCCTGCTGGCTTTTGATGTTCTGTTTTGACCATTACGCATGTCAAGCACTTGCTAACATATCTAGCGATGTCAGCTTTCATATTGGGCCACCAATATAACCCCCTTTAGATCTTGATACATTTTTTCAGAACCTGGATAGAGCGAATAACGGGACTTGTGGGCCTCGTCCATCACCAGTTCTCTAAGATTTCCATGAAAAGGTACCCATATACGGTCATAGTAATAATGAAGTCCATCAGACTTAACTTCAGAAGTTCCATATATGTCATGTAATGATTCAGACCCGAAGTTTTCCTCCTTTAGGGCCTCTTTCTGAGCATCCTGGAGTCTATCCGGTAGCCCCGTATGGATCGTTAATTGGAGAGCTCGAACCCTTCTTGGTTTAACATATTCCTTTCTACTGAAGGCATCGGACACAACGTTGTCCTTGCCTGGTGTTATGGGTCGAATTCCAAGCACCCGGCTGAGAAGCTTGATCATGCAGGAATCCGGGAATCCCAAGGATTCTCGACAGGTTACGTTACTTGTTATTTATTTTAATATCCTTTATCTGCTAATAGCCACGTGATTAATTTTAATGGCAGGTAAGCAAGGTTTAACCTCCCTAAGGAATCGGTCAATTAGCGCTGACGTGGCATTAACGAACGTGGACTAAGTGGTGAACTTCCTCAAACGGCTAATGGACGTGGTCAAGAGGATCCCTGATTTCTCGGATAATTAGTTATTTCTGTTTGTAGCTATAAATGAGACATGATCGAATTAGAGAACACGACACACGACACTCTGAATATTGTAACACTTAGCCTTCGATCATCGTCTCCACCACTGTAATCGAATTCTTACTTTATAAAAGCTTTAGGTAGCAGGCGCTTTGAGCCGGCTCCCGAGGTTTTTACTGGGATTCTCAGAGGCAACTCTCAGGATTCCGGGTTTCCCTCGTATATCATCGTGTCATTTACATTACTTTTTCTTTATCTTTGAACCAGACTTCTTGGCACCTCACCCCACATTCTAAGTTTGGAATACGAGATTGCCTCGTGCAATTTTTGACCAAAACAGTTTGGCGCCCACCGTGGGGCAAAACGGTGCAAAACTTCATTTACTCTATTATATCCTACGTTTTCGATCGCTACAATGTCGTCCCACATGAAAACTTCATCAGTATCCGCGGGATCTTCGGGCATAAGCAAGATCAACACGATGTCCTCCTCTGAAAACCAGCCGAGGGACACTGGAGTGTTCATGCCAGCAGTTAGCGCGTCACTTCCTCCCATCCCAAGGAGAGATGTAGCAAAACAGAAAGGACCGCAAATTCCTGTCTTCTCGGGATCTCAGGGTGAGCGTATCGATCCTGTTATTACTAACCATGATATTTTTACTTTGATTCAACAGATGAAATCTCAAGCGGAGCAGCAGGAAAGAACCACTAATCAAGTGATGAAAGAGCTTGAGGAGCTTAAGAAATCTAGAAGCTCGGTCGACGAAGAAAGCCCTTTATATCCCAGGAATCTTGACTTTGGTGTGTCGGGATCCCTGGCCAAAGATCGTCTCAAAACAAGGGCATCAACTGCCGCCAATAAAGGCTCCTCGGCAACTTTCACAACGTGCCCTCCAATCGTCAGTTGTCAGAAGCAGATGTCTGGGATCCCGGAAAGCTATTATCAGGAATCCTCGAAGTCGCGTAATTACGATTTCTGGGAATCCCAACCAATGGGGGACCGGGAGTATTCTGCTTCTCAGCCTCGTCCTAAGGCTAAGGAGCCAAAAGGATACCGCTATACTGATCCGTTCGTCATCTCAGACGCCGGTCCTGCAAGACCTTCAGAAGTTCACCTAGGAGATTTCATTCCTATGCAGGATCCCGAAACAACCGAGTTTCCAGTATTCAGAAACTCACGACAAGAGCAAAGTCCCAGGACCAGGGACACATATGCAGGGAGAATTCCTAACCCTAATTATAATGTACCTAACACAACTGTTATGCAGGATACAGGAATTCCACCTCAATTTCTCAGGGAACTTCAGAAACTCAAGGAGATGATAGCTAGCGTCCCGGGAATCATCAAGCCCATTCCTGAAGTCCCTCTAGAGAGTCACAGGATATCAAGGTTTACACGGCCCATATGTGATGTGGAGATTCCGAAACGTTTCCAGACCCCCAGCATGAAATTATACGATGGAACGACGGATCCCGAAGAGCATGTGGCTCACTATAGAGAGAGGATGGAAATCAACCCAATCCCCGCTGAAATCAAGGAAGCCTGTCTCTGCAAAGGCTTTGGTTCAACTTTGACAGGACCAGCCATGAAATGGCTACTGAGTATTCCTCCCAATACTATAACTTCGTTTTCTCATTTAGTTAATTTATTTAATAATCAGTTTTCTTGCAGCAGAACTTTTGAGAAACTCACAGGTGATCTTTACCGAGTGGTACAGAAGCCATCGGAACCCCTCAGGGATTATATATCCAGATTTGGCCGGGAATCCCTGGAGATCCCAAATTTGGACATGGCGGCTGCTGTGGAAGCGTTCAAAATGGGACTCTCTAAGGATTCCCGATTTTATGACGATTTGGTTATGACTCCATGCAGGAACCTCGATGAAGTAAGAAGTCGGGCTCTGAGGTTCATTCGTCTAGAGGATGACAAGATAATTCATCAAAGAGAAGAAGCTGCGAGAAATGATCGAAATTCCAGGAAGTCTGAATCTTCCGGGAAATATTATAACTCCAAACCATACTCTCGAGGAGATAATCAAAGGATCAATGCTGTAGACGAAGAAGAGGACAATGAAGAGTATCCTAAAATTTCTGAATATTGTTTCTCTTGTGATATTGCCGGTCTAATGTGTGCTATGCAGGATTTAGGAGAAAAGGCAAGATGGCCCAAGAAAGGTGACAGACAGGGATCCTGGAAAGACAAATCTAAATGGTGTGCCTTCCATGAGGATTTCGGGCATCTCACCGATGAATGCATTGCACTCAGGAAAGAGATTGGGTATTTGTTGAGCAAGGGGCATCTCAAAGAACTTCTCGGCAGGAAGAAGAGCCGAACTCAGGAACCCGAGAAGTCCCAACAGCGAGCAGCTTCTCCGCCTCCGGATGCTCCAATTATTCATTTCATATCAGGAGGCTCAGACATATGTGGAACCTCTTACTCGTCTGCAAGGAAGCATGTTAAACAGTCGAAGAATGAGAAGAATGAGAAGCCTACGAAGACTTCACGTTTAACTGAAGAAAAGCTTATCTCGTTTGACGAGTCCGACAGAAGCGACATCCAGGATCCCCATCATGATAGTTTAGTCATTACTTTACATATTGCTAACTGCGTTGTACGCAGGATTCTGGTGGATAACGGAAGCTCAGTAAATATCATTCATCTGGAAGTATTGAAAAAGATGAACATACCAGAAGGCGACATAATTCCAAGATCCTCAGTCCTTGTTGGATTCAGTGGAGAAACCAAGAATACGATTGGGGATATCCGGCTTCCTATTTATATCGAAGGGGTAAACTGTGTTCAAAAATTTTGTGTTATTGACTCACTCTCTTGTTGCAATGTTATTTTAGGTAGGCCCTGGATTCATGAAATGAAAGCTGTACCATCAACCTACCACCAGTGCATCAAATTCCCAACATCCTGGGGAGTTGTTCGGATAGAGAGCGACCAACAAGAAGCCAAGAACTGCTATCTCACTTCAATGAGAAAAGCAGCTAAGCTTAACTCAGCATAGCAATCAAAGAAACTGGCACTTCAACTTCAGGAAGAAAAAGAATCAGATGCGAAGGAAGTTCAGATTGATCCTGAGGATCCTGAAGTGAAGGTGCTAGTAGGAACTGATATTCCCAGGGATACCGAACAAGAATTGATCCGGCTTCTCACCAACAGAAGGGCAACCTTTGCATGGAAACATGAAGATATGACAGGTATTCCTACTAACGTTATAACCCATAAACTTGGTTTGGATCCTACTTTCAGGCCAATCCAGCAGAAAAGAAGGAAGTTCGCTCCAGAAACCAACACTATCATACAAGAAGAGGTTAACAAGCTTCTCAAGACAAAAATGATTCGGGAAGTCAAGTATCCTAAATGGCTAGCAAACGTGGTCGTGGTACAGAAGAAGAATGGGAAGTGGAGAGTCTGCGTGGATTACACTGATCTAAACAAGGCTTGTCCCAAGGATCCTTTCCCATTGCCACATATCGATGCTATGGTGGATGCTACCGCAGGACACGAGATGCTCACCTTTATGGACGCCTCATCTGGATTCCAGCAAATTCAGATGGAACCTTGTGATCAGGAGCACACCGCCTTCATGACCCCAACAGGTATCTATTGTTATACTGCGATGCCTTTTGGACTTCGAAATGCAGGTGCCACCTATCAGAGACTTGTAAACATGATGTTCAAAGACCAACTGGGAGACACTATGGAAGTCTATATCGATGACATGGTAGTGAAATCCAAGAAAACAGAAGATCACCCTAGGGATCTCCAAACGGCATTTGATATCCTGGATCATTACAACATGAAGCTGAATCCTTCTAAGTGTCACTTTGGGGTCAGAGCTGGAAAGTTCTTGGGTTATATGGTAACGGAAAGAGGAATTGAAGCCAGTCCTGAGCAAATTAAAGCCATTCTAAATCTGAAATCTCCTACAACAATTAAGGATGTTCAGAAATTGACCGGAAGAATAGCAGCTTTGAACAGATTCATATCCAGATCCTCAGAAAAAAGTAAAGATTTTTATGAGATTCTGAGAAAAAATAAAAGGTTCGAGTGGAATGAAAAGCATGAGGAAGCTCTCAAGTCGTTAAAGGAATATCTCTCATCGGCTCCTCTATTGATGAAGCCAATAGATGGGGAGCCTCTAACCCTGTACTTAGCAGTCTCAGGAAGCTCAGTCAGTGCAGTCCTCGTCAAAGATCATGAAGGGCAGCAACACCCTGTGTACTATGTAAGTAAAACACTGCTTGATGCAGAATCCAGGTATTCCTATCTCGAGAAACTTATTTTAGCTTTAATCATGGCATCCACTAAATTAAGACATTATTTTGAGACTCATACTATTATTGTAAGAACTAACTATCCTATTAAGGCAGTGCTCAGGAAGCCTGAGATGTCTGGCAGGTTAGCGAAATGGGCAGTCAAACTCAGTGCTTATGACATACAATACGAGCCCAGAACGGCTATCAAGTCACAGGCCTTAGCTGATTTTGTAGCAGACTTCAGCAGTGACATCCTCCCGGAAGCCGATGAGGAAGTCAGGAAGCTTGATGAACTTGAGGAGCCTTGGATCCTATATACGGATGGGGCTTCCAATGTCAGAGGCACGGGCCTCGGAATCCTACTAAAATCACCCCAGGGAGACATCTTACCCTCGTCTATTTCTTGTGAATTCCAGGCTACTAACAACGAAGCCGAGTATGAGGCGCTTATTGCAGGTTTACAGATTGCTAGGGGCATGGGAATCAGGTGTATACAAGTTTATGTTGATTCCTTATTACTTGCTAACCACTTCAATGGATCTTATGCAGCCAAAGGAGAGAAACTTTCGAAGTATCTTGATGTTGTAAAAGATTTGTCTTTAAAATTTGAAACTTTCAATATAGTTCAGGTTCCAAGGGAGGAGAACTCGGAAGCCGATGCCTTGGCTAACTTGGCCTCATCTCTCAAAATTCCAGAGGATGTCAAGATCCCAATCACTCATGTTTTGACTCCAGCTATTTCGGCTCAGGAATCCAATAAGGTGGACTGCGAGGATTCTATGGAAATTCAGGATCCTGAGAAGGTCTTGGAATCCTGGACCTCCCCTATTATAAAGTATATTCAAAGTGGGGAAATTCCTAAAAACGAGAATCCCAGAGCCTTCCGCACGAAGGTAATTCCTTACATTATTTTAAATAATACTCTATATAGAAAGTCTCTTGCAGGTCCTTACTTAAGGTGTCTTGAGAAATCTGAGGCGCTCCAAGTAATTCAAGATATCCATGCGGGAGATTGTGGAAATCATACCGGTGGAAGAGCATTGTTTTCCAAGATCCTCAGAACTGGTTATTACTGGCCAACTATGAAGAAGGATGCTATGGACTTCTCACAAAAGTGCGATGCATGCCAAAGACATAGCAATATTCTCCATCAACCAGCTGAGCCGTTGCACCCCATTGTCTCACCTTGGCCGTTTATAAAGTGGGGGATGGATATAGTTGGGAAGCTACCCAAGGCACCCGGAGGAAAAGTCTTTATGCTTGCAATGACCGACTACTTTTCTAAATGGATAGAAGCAGAAGCCTACGTTCAAGTTAGGGAAAAGGAGGTTATCTCGTTTATCAAGAGGAATATCCTAACAAGGTTTGGGATCCCAGCAGAAATTGTATGTGATAATGGCTCCCAGTTTATTGGCAAGAGGACTACGAGCTTCTGTGAGAGTTGGGGGATAAAGATGATCACTTCAACACCAGTACATCCTCAAGCCAACGGTCAAGCGGAATCCAGCAACAAAATCATCATCAATAACTTGAAAAAGAAATTGGGTTCCAAGAAAGGAAGATGGGCTGAAGAACTTCCATTTGTTCTTTGGGCAGATAGGACGACTTCCAAGAATGCAACTGGCCAAACGCCTTTTTCCTTGGTATTTGGGGCAGAAGCCGTCATCCCTACTGAAATGGTGATTCCTACAGCAAGAGTTACGCTCCAGGATTCCCAGAATAACTCTGAGAATCTACTTCAGGATCTTGAAACGATAGAAGAACTCAGGGATCTTGCCAAAGTCAGAATGGCGTCATATCAGCAAAGGATAGCAAGGTCATATAATAAGAATATCAGGCTCAGGCGATTTCAGGTTGGAGACTTGGTATTGAGGAAAGCGTTTCAGAATACGACCAATCCGGCTGATGGGAAGTTGGCGCCCAAATGGGAAGGACCTTATCTAGTGGAATCCGAAGAAGGAAAAGGGGCATATAGACTAATAAACTTAGAAGGAGACTTATTACCGAGAGCTTGGAATGCTATCCATCTGAAAGCCTATTTTATGTAGGGATCCTATCAGGATTCTCACCCGGATTCTCACCCAGTCAGCAATCCAGGTAAGTATACTAATCCAATTTCAATTCGCTTTATCAATTTCTTTTTAACCATTACTAACTTAAGCATCGGAGTGGTGTCAGCAAGGCTGACACCCGCCCTTCACCAAGCATTCAAGTGTTTTGCAGAAGGTTGGAAGTTGTACAACAGTTTTTTGGGTTTATCCCCAGTCAGAGGCTGGCCACCTCTTCTCTGTTTAAGATGTCCAGCACATCTTCTAAGGTTTAAAGGTATTCACCTTTCTCAAGTTTGGGTAAACGCCTGTGACGCACGACCCTCGCCTGGAGCGCAAGTAATCCCTCAGGATGCTCAAGGTGGCCGGACCAGTCCATTCTTGAGGGTGGCTGATAATCTTGTCACTGGAGGCTTCTGAGTGGATTCCTAAGGTTTTTAACGCTTACGTGTTAACGATTGGTTTGGCATTTTCATGTCACTAAGTGGGATTAACCCCAGTTTCCTAACAATTGGTTTGACATTTTCATGTCACTAAGATGGGTTTTACCCCAGTTTCTTCGGGCTCGTCCCCAGCTTGTTTGGGTTTAACCCCAGTATCTTCGGGCTTGTCCCCAGTGTTATCGGGAATAACCCCAGTTTCTTTGGGCTTGTCCCCAGTGTTTAACTTGAAATTTAAAACCTATTGGATCCCAGTCGGGAGGAGATTAACAACGCGAGTAATTTTGACTTATTATTCGAAGTCCTTTTTAACAGGTTTGGGAATCCTAAGGAATTGGGAATCCTGATCAGAAAGAAAGGAGAATTGAAGGGCCTTATCTTTCAACATACTTCATGCTTTGGGTCCTACAAAATCTGAACATGCGACATTCTTTTATGAGTAAAAGGTTTGTTTTGGATCCATTAAGGTAGTGGATTCAAGAAAGATTCTTTTATACTTTAATATTCTATTTGTGGAACCCAAGCATATACTTTATTCAAGTCAACGAAAAAACTATTTTTGCAAATAAAACGACAAGTGTTGGTAAAACCTACCATACCATTCATAATATTTAAGCAAAATAAAGGGATAAAGCATCCCAGGTTTCGTCCTGAAAACTTCAGGATCCCTCCACCTGGGAGGCTTGATTGTCTGGGTTCTAGGATTCCGGATTTCGTCTTGAAAAGTTCAAGATCCCTCCACCCGGAATCCTATCATTGTTAATTGTTGTTAAGTGTGCAGGAAACATAAAGAAACATTGTTTGAAACATCAAAACATCAACAAAAAACAGTGGAAATGAACGGCGGCACCTCAGGGTTCTTCATCATTGTTGGAGGTTTTGGAGGATCCCATCACCTCTTTCCCCTTGTTCTCGCCGGTATGGCCGATCACATCCACAGTCAACATCTTCTCACCACCCTCCTGCTCAAGAAGCTCATCGAGGCTACTCCCCTTAGCTGCCATCTTCTCAAGTTGAGTGCTGGGACTTTCTCCTTCTTGCTCAGAAGGATGAGCCTTCTCTTGCTTGGCAACCTCGGCATCTTCGGCCTCTTTCTTCAGCTTCTCCAACTTTGCCCTCCAAGCTTCAACTTTCCAGATCCCAACAGAGAAGTCTGTCTCGGATGCCTGCTCAGCCATCTTGATTTTGCTCTGAAAAACAGCTATGGCAGCAGACCTTCTTCCCTTCTGGACCTCCAGCTCCAAGGCAGCATCAAACCCTTCTTGCACCATCTCCAGCTTCCTCTCGAAGTACTTGTTCTTTGATTCGGCAATGTCCCCCTGGATCTTGATGGTATCATGGGCCCTCTTCACCTCTTCCTTCAGCTCCAATACCTTGGCTTCAGCATCGGAGTACATTGTGGCTAGGCGCTCGAAACCCTGCAAGATTGAGGATACTGATCAGAATCCTACCGGAAATATCAGATTGTCAATCAAGAAGTTTAGAAATTGGGACTTACATGCTTTTGAAGGCTAGTGAGCATGTTGATGGTCTCAGTAGTGTTAAGGCCTTCGAAGCAGTCAGGAAGGCTGATGGAAGCGGAATCTGAACCCCTCCTTTTCTTGGTGGTGGTGGCTTTGCCTTTGGGCTGCGGGGGCTTGGAAGAGGTAGCCTTGGAGATGTGTTCGACCTTGGTATGGGTCAACTTGGGAGCTTCAGTAGTTACATCATCATCAAAGTAGTCAGAAAGGTCCTCGAGATCAAAACTCATCTTGGTCTTGGGAGCTGAGAAGTTGAAAATACGAAACAGATAAGTCTAAGATTTTCAATTTATTATAAATTCATATTACAAAATCTATCGGTACTTACTTGACATTTTTTCAGAATTGCTTGGCTCGCTGAAAGAGTTCTCTATCGCGAAGGTTCTTTCGGCCACGGGAATCTGATAAAAAGCCACAAGCTTCTTATCTGAAAGAGGAGTAGGTTTAATAAGCTTCTCGAACACAGGAGCTGCAAATAAAGGAAACTGAAGGTAAGTTAACAAATCACAAATATATCGACAGAAACGAAAGAACACAAGCTTCCTACCCTTCTTCACCCATTGCACCGGCAACTCTTCACCCCCAACGATGGAATCCCTACGGACAAAGAAGAATTTCTGCCTCCAATCGTGGTCATTGTGGGTGGCCCTAGGAATCAGATGGGAGTCTGAGGTTTTGGCTTGAAGAACAAAGCGGCTGTTTCCATGGGTTCTAAGGTTGTAGGCAGCACAGATTTCCGGAATTCCTATCGACAAGTTTCTTGAACGGTTCAAGCTGTCAATGGAGTAAAGAATCTTCCAAACCATGGGCATGGTTTGGGCGTATGACAGCCCGGTGACTTTGAAAAAGTCATTCACCAGTGCAGGGAAAGGAAAGGACATACCGATTTGGAAGGGGTAGAGAAGAAAGCAAACCCAGGTTTTAGAAATCCAATCGGCTTTCATCCTGGGGTCGAATTGGAAGAAGACAGCATTGGACGGAAACTGGCCGGACTCCTTGAGGTCTTTCACGTCAATGTCAGTGAAACGGCAGGACTCCTCCGATTTCACCGGAATAAAGCCCTGATCGACGAAGTCTCCAACGGTGGCGGGAGTACCGGGGGCAACAGAGGAGGAACGAGTTCTCTTGACCATTACGAAAGCAAAATGGAAAAAAGAAAAATTTCCGGGAAGAAGGATTACTGACCTGAATGCCGGAAAGAGCTTTTCTCTAGGGTTTTCGGGAAGATGGTGAGTAAACGAGAAAATAGATGGTGTATTTAAGGCAGCGAGGTGTGACGGAAATCTCGTATGGAGGAGAGTGTAAGCCGTCAAATCAAAAAGGGTATCTTAGATCTCGGCCGTCCACGTGGGCATGCAGATTGTTTTGAAACGATTTGAATTTCACAGCTGTTATCCTTTATCGAACACCCGCGAAATTCAGGGGCAATTGTTATGGGTCGAATTCCAAGCACCCGGCTGAGAAGCTTGATCATGCAGGAATCCGGGAATCCCAAGGATTCTCGACAGGTTACGTTACTTGTTATTTATTTTAATATCCTTTATCTGCTAATAGCCACGTGATTAATTTCAATGGCAGGTAAGCAAGGTTTAACCTCCCTAAGGAATCGGTCAATTAGCGCTGACGTGGCATTAACGAACGTGGACTAAGTGGTGAACTTCCTCAAACGGCTAACGGACGTGGTCAAGAGGATCCCTGATTTCTCGGATAATTAGTTATTTCTGTTTGTAGCTATAAATGAGACATGATCGAATTAGAGAACACAACACACGACACTCTGAATATTGTAACACTTAGCCTTCGATCATCGTCTCCACCACTGTAATCGAATTCTTACTTTATAAAAGCTTTAGGTAGCAGGCGCTTTGAGCCGGCTCCCGAGGTTTTTACTGGGATTCTCAGAGGCAACTCTCAGGATTCCGGGTTTCCCTCGTATATCATCGTGTCATTTACATTACTTTTTCTTTATCTTTGAACCAGACTTCTTGGCACCTCACCCCACATTCTAAGTTTGGAATACGAGATTGCCTCGTGCAATTTTTGACCAAAACACCTGGGTGGTACTTTATTGCTAGATCGTAGTCGTTTAGCAATTCGACCCACCTACGTTGCCTCATGTTGAGTTCCTTATGTTCGAATATGTGATGGATGCTCTTGTGATTAGTGAATATCGTAGACTTGGTTCCATATAAGTAGTGTCTCCAAAATTTCAAGGCAAATACAACAGCGCCCAACTCTAGGTCGTGAGTTGTGTAATTCTTCTCATGGGACTTTAGTTGCCTTGACCCGTATGTGATGACCTTACCTCTTTGCATCAACACACATCCGAGTCCCTAGATTGACGCGTCACAATAGACCTCGAAGTCGTCAATCCCATCAGGTAAAGATAATACAGGTGCAGTACAAAGTTTCTCTTTCAAAGTTTGGAAGGCTGCCTCTTCCTTGTCACCCCATCTGTACTGAACCCCTTTCTGCGTAAGAGAGGTCAATGGCTGAGCTAACTGGGAAAATACCTTTATAAAACGACGGTAGTAACCCGCTAAACCTAGGAATTGAAGAATTTCCGTAGGAGCTCTGGGGTAGACCAACTTTAAATTGTTTCGACCTTGGATGGGTCAACGTGGATACCTTGCTCGTTAACGATGTGACCCAGAAATTGAACCTCTCGGATCCAGAAATCGCACTTACAGAAGTTTGCTGTTATACCCCGAATTTTTGGCCGATAATCCAGGGTACAGGTATAGACTTGGGGCAGGAGTGGCCCAGGAATCATATGACTCAGAATTTAACAGGTAAAGTTCAAATGACCCAGAATGTATCAAGAGTAAGGTAATGTCCCAGGATGTCGCTATAGTCCAGGGAAGTCTGTGTTTACTTTATTTCTAGTTGTATGTTATTATGACCCAGGATGGGTTTAATCCAGGGTCACCCCTATTGTACGAATGACCCAGCATGTGGAAATGACCCTGCATGCTAGGACATTGTTACTAACGTATTTTGTGCCTTTATCTAAGTAAAGACAGGTTGACAAAGTCTCCTAACGGTCGAATAAAAGAAGCTAGAGACTCATTTAGCACGTGGTCAAAGGTTGTTAGCTGAAGATTCGGTCAACCAACTGGAAGAGACGTTGGAGAGAAGATCCCTGGAATATCGGACAAGTTGTTGAAGATCCCTGGAATATCGGACAAGTTATTGAAGATCTAGGAGTATAAATAAGACACTTAGTCGTTTATTTTCAGCTCATTCGAGCTTTACTCATTGTATTCTCGTACTAAACTCTCTGATCCTCTGTGACCTCTGATCTGTACTCAAACATTTACGTGATTAATAAATTGGTAGCGTGTGTTATCGCTACCCGGGGTTTTTATGCCGGCGGCGCCTTAGAGACATCTAAGGGCTAAGGGCTTTTCCCTAGTAAAATTCTCGGTGTTCCTACTTGCATTTCAGGTTACATTTGTGTTGCTAAGTTTTTTAACGAATTTCATAAGCAAACCTAACTTTTTACCAAGGATTTTAGTTGTTTGTCCCTGGAATTCTACTGTTATCCCAGGATTTCTTCAAACTGTTTTCATATATAAATCCTAGGCACCGAACCTCACATTCATATTTGGTTCAAATTTTACTAATCTTGCTTAAGTAATTTTTAGCCAAAACAATTTGGCGCCCACCGTGGGGCAATTGGTGTCAATCTTTTGTCAAACTCTTTTTAGATTCATCCTAAACTTGATTTTTACCAAAATCTACCAAAAGATGTCAACACAAATGAACACCTCGAATGCTTCGGTTCCTGCTCTCAGCACTTCAACAAGTGGAGCCATTCCACCGAGGGTCAATACCTCAACTGCAACCACACGCAACGATGGTTCAACAATCAACTCCGAACGGATTGAAACGGATAACGTTCATGAAGACCCTGTTCTGATATCCAATGATGATATCCTCTCCTCACTCACTAGAATGGAACGCTACATGGAACGCCAACAAAAGCTGAATCAGGAATTCCTGGCCCAACTAACGAGCGTGAGATCGGAGATACCTAGGGCTGCACCAGCTCAACCTTCTCCACTTGACCCCAGGATTCTGAATTTCAACACCCCTGGGAGTAATTCCAGGGTACATGAAGATGTCACCCCATCGAACGGAAGATCAACGTTCTTCCCTACTCAAATGGCCCATGCTGATCTACCCAGGGCGTCTACCATCAGAGAACCAGTCGTTAATCCTGGGACAAATATACCCCAGGATGTCGGTAACACTCCCCAAACTTTCACCCATTATGCTAATACTAACAATTCAGTGCAGGATTCAGGGATCAGCCCATCAGTGGAGCGAGAGATTCAGAAACTCAAGCAGATGATTTCAAGTGTCCCAGGAGTTGTGCAGCCTATCCCTGAAGTTGGGCCAGCAAGTCATAGGCTGTCCAGGTTTGCTTCACCAATCTGTGACGTGGAGATACCTAAGAGGTTTCAAACACCCAGCATGAAACCTTATGACGGCACGACAGACCCTGAAGAACATGTGGCGCAGTACCGAGAAAGAATGGAGGTTATCTACATGCCCCCTGAAATCAAGGAAGCATGCCTATGTAAAGGATTTGGGTCCACCCTAACAGGGGCAGCCCTGAAATGGCTCCTGAATGTTCCTCCTTACTCTATCACTTCGTTTTCGCATTTGATTAACTTATTTAACAATCAATTCTCTTGCAGCCGTAGCTTTGAAAAACTAACAAGTGATTTGTATAGGGTAACCCAGAATGCAGGAGAATCCCTAAGGAATTACGTTAGCAGATTCAGCAGAGAAGCCTTGGAAATCCCAAACATGGACATGGCAACTGCAGTCCAGGCCTTCAAGATGGGGCTCAACAAAGACTCGCCCTTCTATCAAGACCTGGTCATGAACCCATGTCATAAGATGGATGAAGTTCGTCATAGGGCTATCCGCTTCATCAGGCTAGAGGAGGATAGGCAAATCCTGGGAAAGGGTGAATCCACCCCAGGATTCAACAGCTCTAACAGAAAATCAGAGCCCTCACATACTAGGTCACAGCGATCTAAACCATACTCAAGGCCCGATGAACGTCGAGTGAATAGTGTGGACCAGGATGAAGAGGAAGAAGAATATCCTTCCCTTAATGATTATTGCTTTACTACTGATATCTCTGGTGTTATGTTTGCTATGCAGGACCTTGGAGACAAAGCAAGGTGGCCCAAGAAGAACGATAAACCTTCCACCTGGAAGGATAAATCCAAGTGGTGTGCTTACCATGAGGACTTTGGTCACCAGACCGAGGATTGCATGGCCCTGAGAAGAGAAATCAGCTATCTACTTAGCAAAGGCTACTTGAAGGAGCTCCTGGGAAAGAAGAAGGATAAATCCAGGGAACAGAACTCAAAATCCAGGGATAATGGTGCAAGATCCCAGGATTTTGGACACCCTGATGGCCGTCTTGAAAGAGCATCCTCTCCGCCCCCGGACGCTAAGGTAATACACTTTATTTCTGGTGGTTCTGACATTTGTGGTACCTCCTATTCTGCAGCAAAAAGACATGCCAAGGAATCCAAGTCAGATAGAGAGGGGAGACCCAGGAAGAGCTCTGTTCAACCTGATGTCAAGGAAATTACATTCGGGGAAGATGATAAACGCGATATCATAGACCCTCATCATGATGGGTTGGTGATAACGCTTCACATTGCCAACAACATTGTGAAAAGAATCTTGATTGATGGAGGCAGCTCAGTAAATATAATCCAGTTGGAGGCTTTGCAAAAAATGGGAATTCCACACTCGGAGATCATCTCAAAATCCACGGTACTCGTGGGTTTCAGTGGCGAAACAAAGAATACCCTGGGTGAAATCAAGCTTCCAGTCTACGTAGAAGGACTCAACTCAGTTCAGCGTTTTTGTGTGATGGACGCACCATCAGGGTACAATGTAATCCTGGGTAGACCCTGGATTCATGATAACAGGGTTGTACCCTCGACGTACCATCAATGTGTGAAGCTGCCAACACCCTGGGGTGTGATCACAGTACATAGCGACCAACAAGAGGCCAAGGAGTGTTATACTACATCAATGAAAATATCCTCCAAACAAAGACAAGCATAGCAATTAAAGAAAAAGGCCCGGGAAGCCCTGGAAGCAAGGGAGCAAGACGTCAAAGCTGTCGAGTTGGACCCCTCAAATCCAGGGAAGAAAGTCTATATTGGAACAAATATTCCAGGGCCAATAGAGGAACAGTTAATACATCTACTCAGAACCAGAATGTCAACCTTCGCTTGGTCCCATGACGACATGACAGGTATTTCTAAATCCGTTATTACACATAAACTTGGAATTGATAACTCTTTCAGGCCCATACACCAAAAGAGAAGAAAATTTGCACCGGAAAAGAACGTCATAATCCAGGAAGAGGTTGATAGACTCCTAAAAGCAAGGATGATCAGAGAAGTAAAGTTTCCCAGGTGGTTAGCCAATGTGGTGGTAGTTGGAAAGAAAAATGGTAAATGGAGGGTATGTGTGGATTACACAGACCTGAACCGTGCATGCCCAAAGGATCCATTCCCGCTACCACACATAGATTCCATGGTCGATGCTACGGCAGGCCATGAAATGTTGACTTTCATGGACGCTACCTCAGGATTTCAGCAGATTCAGATGGAACCCCAGGATCAGGAAGATACGGCATTCATAACACCAACAGGTATATATTGCTATATAGTTATGCCCTTTGGACTAAAAAATGCAGGGGCAACGTACCAGAGATTGGTTAACATGATGTTCAAAGAAAAACTGGGGGACACGATGGAGGTGTATATCGACGACATGGTGGTGAAATCCAGGGTCATCAATGACCATGTCCAGGATGTTAAGGATTCCTTCGACATCCTGGATAAATATAACATGAAGCTAAATCCAGAAAAGTGCCATTTTGGAGTCGGAGCAGGCAAATTCCTGGGATACATGGTAACCAAGAGAGGCATAGAGGCAAGTCCAGAGCAAATCAGGGCAATTGCCAACCTACAATCACCATCCAGCACCAAGGACGTTCAAAGACTTACAGGTAGAATTGCTGCCCTGAATAGATTTATATCGAAATCCTCGGAAAGATGCAGGGAATTCTATGACATCCTAAAGAAGAACAAGAAATTCGAGTGGAAGGAAGAACACGAGAAGGCGTTCCAGGATTTGAAAACATACTTGTCCACGGCACCCTTGCTCATGAAGCCTAATCCAGGGGAGCCCCTGTCCCTGTACTTAGCAGTTTCCAGGAATACGGTAAGTGCAGTCCTGACCAAGGATGCAGAAGGTCAGCAACATCCTGTTTATTACGTAAGTAAAAGCTTACTTGATGCTGAATCCAGGTACTCACACCTTGAAAAACTTATATTAGCCCTAAGTATGGCATCTACTAAACTGAGACACTATTTCGAAACTCATACAATTCATGTTAGAACTAACTACCCTATAAAGTCTGTTTTGAGAAAACCAAGAAACATACAGTTCAGGTCGAATGGCTAAGTGGTCGGTGAAGCTAAGTGCGTATGATCTGATCTACGAGGCCAGAACAGCTATAAAATCCCAGGCTCTAGCTGATTTTGTGGCTGATTTCAGTACTGACATACAACAAGAAGCGGACCATGAATTCCAGCAGCTTCAACAAGAAGAAATTTCAGGGTGCTGGACCTTGTTCACTGATGGAGCATCAAATATCAGGGGGACAGGCCTAGGAATTGTACTGAAATCGCCACAGGGGGACATGATACCCCAGGCTGTCAGATGTGGATTTCAAGCGACTAATAATGAAGCGGAGTATGAGGCCCTAATTGTTGGGTTACACTTAGCATTACACTTGGGAATTCAGCACATCCAGGTATACGTTGATTCTCTTCTTTTAGCTAACCATTTTAATGGGTCTTATGCAGCTAAAGGAGAGAAATTAATCAAATACTTGGAGGTGGTAAAAAGAATGTCCCAGGATTTTCAAAATTTTAATATCCAACAAATACCAAGGGAGGAGAATACTGAAGCAGATGCATTGGCAAACTTAGGTTCAGTATTCAAAGCTCTTGAAGACACCCATATTCCTATAATTCATGTACTAACACTAGCTATAGACCAGGGTACAGATACCCAGGATTCTGACACAGCAGAAAAAATCCTGGTATCCAGTACCCAGGATTCTTCAACCCAAGAGGAATCCTGGACCAGACCAATTATTCAGTATTTGCAGGATGGTACTATTCTAGGGAACGAGAAGGATGCCCGTGCATTCAGAGT
>JBCNJP010000013.1:12149705-12168180 GCA_039602395.1 Deinandra increscens subsp. villosa
ATCGAATGGTTTTACGAATTGCTTGATAGGCCGTTAGTTAGGATTGCGAATCCTTTAGATTATGACTGCCTTAGAAGAATGAACGTTAAACGTTAGAAATCATCCGAGAATTTTGAAGCTTGCAGCGGTAGTGTTTACACTCAGGAAATGAAAGCATTAATCAGGATGTCCAACTAGTTTATTGAAAGTAAGTGATAAATAGTCATAAATTATACTGACTTTGTTGTGGTTAGAATAGTAATGTCTCCTACACTAGGCTAGGACTAGTACACCTCTGGTTGTATATATCAAAGGTGTGGTAGATACGCCGCTGGTACATCTTATATATATACACCTGAGATACAACGAGAAGTGGACTAGAGTTAGTCTTGTGTAAGTAGATAGTACGGGCCACTGTGGAAAACAAATCGGTAGAATTTATGGATATAAATCACTTATTAGTAAGCAAGTGAGGGATTGTTGGAATTCAAGAATAAAGACCAATGCATGCAAGTGTAGATAAACGTTCAACGTACGCAAAGGGTAAAATGGAGCAGTAAAAGTCTCACAGAGACGCGTTCTTCCAAGGAGTTAGCTAATATATCGTCTGAAAGATCGTTGCAGTGTTGAAGCGAACGGGTCAGAAATAATATCTTTCGATAGAATCGTATTCAATGTCAGGTTATCGTATATAGAAATGCGTGTTGCGGTTCTAAATCGCAACTAGAGGAAAGGGTTAGGAGCATGATAGTTCCTTTAGCTAAAATGTTATGAATGCCTAGGAAAGATTCTGAATCAACCTAGGAAGGAAAGGGGGTGAAATTGGAATATCTCATTTATGAGTTATTCGTGAACGGAGCAGGTTTCGGGACGAAACCTTATTTAAGGGGGGTAGAGTTGTAACATCCCAAAATTTGAGAAATACGATTAATATACATTATATATGTATTAGGTAGCTAAACGTGTTAAAACGTTTGAAAAATGTATGTTTACCCATTACCGGGTAATAAATCGATAAAAGATAGTGTTGCGTGAATAATGTACGTGTGGATTGAGAAAATGAAATAAGGAAATAAGATGTGTTTTATATCAAAGATAATTGATATATATGATATTGGCATGAAAAAACGTAGTTAAACGTTTATATGATAAGAATGATTGATAACCGGGAGAAAATACCTTTACGTGATTATCTTATATTGAATACATGTGTAAAAATATGTTTGAATAGTATGGATGCATGTGAAATATTCATTTGATGGATATATACGTGGAAATACGTGTTTGAATAGTTATACGTATGAAAAATGCATGCTTAAATAGTTAACAAGAAAATAAAAGGGTAGAAAGTGTAAATTATGAAAATACACATATATATATGTATATACATTATTATATATGACCCGAACCTTCGAGAATGTTAGAAACATGTTTAGGGGGTTATAAGATGTAAAATGATAGTTACATCAAAAGATTAGGGTTTAATATGCATAAGATAAAAGTTAAAGGGCTAAACGTGTAATTTATTTAAAGTTATGAATACTTACGGATATTATACGTATCTATAACTTTTATAAGTACCCCAAGGCTTATAATATATTATAATAATGTCCTAAAGTGATTCGGTACATAAAATAATATGTATTGTAAAGTTTGAGGGGCCAAAGGTGTAAATAATGAAAAATATATATATATATATATATAAAAATATATACGTACGTATACGTATATCATCGAGAGTGTCCTGAGCCTTAGAAACTTTATTTAACATATTTTATAACGAGATGGATGACCCCCCCGCGCGTTGCCGCGGGGTTGAATTTGTAGACTAAGTTATAGTGAAAATGTTAAGTGACTACTAAATGTAAGCATGACAAAGACCACAGTAGTAGTAGAGTGATATAAGTTTTAGTTATTTGTTGCAGCCAATGCAAAATACATATAGGTCATATCACTTATGAGTTTCACTAACCAAGCCAAACAAAGTTAAAAAGGAATATGTAATTTATCATTAAATGGGTAGAATATTCCAATTCTTCATGGGACAAAGTAATGAAAGTTTTGAAAGCAAAAATTATTATGAAAATATTTTACTTCGGGTTACATTACCAATTTAAACATGGTTTGTCCTCGTTGGGTTTCTGGTTGTAAAGATTAATCGTGTCAATTGAAAAAGATAAGTATATCATGTATAAGTATATAAGTATAAGTATATAAAAGTCTAGTAGTCTTAATATACATTTAGAGTTAAACCTTCGGTTGTCTGGATGCGATTCCAAAGAGTTAAAGTCAAAAAGTCATTTGGTACAACACTATTATGCTTTATAGCAACAGGTATGTATATGTAATGATCAAGGTAGACCAACATTATAATAAAATATAGCCACCCATTAGAAACAGTTCGTCTCAATACATATCAATTATTCCTGTAATTTAATCGCTTGGCCCATTCTAACCTTCAATCAAATCTCACCTAAAAGATGAAGCTAATTTCATAATGAAACTTGTAATGACCTAAAAAGTATATGAATGACGATAAAACAATCATCATACCATAAACTACATAAGAAACCAAGCTACCAGTGTCAAAAAGATAACAAAGGAAATTATTCATTAAAAACTAACTGGAAGTGGTCGAACAATGTTGGCCCACAAAGAAAATGCTAACAGAGTTCAGATTCATTTCTTATCAACATGGCATGTTTCTATCACATAACCTTTCCTATGCAAGTTTCTGCGATAAACTCATTCAGCCTAGACCCCATCACAAAAACCCATCTAGTGTAGTGAATCAAATGAAATCAACCGACAATAGGAACATCATTGGCTCATTGCTACTCTCTCTGTATATTAAGATAACACGGGCTTTTCAAACAATTAACAATAAAAAGAACAAACATACCTCTGTAGGGTCTAGACTGCAGAAACAAATTACAAATTATGAGAGGGAAAGAAAAATGGATCGTGAACCACTCCCGAGTTATCATACTAAACAAAATAATTAGAAATATTAAAGCCATGGCCTTAACTTCAAAATCAGAGTGTAAGTGAAAGAATTATTACGAATAATGCAAGTTACATTTTTAAGATCAGGTTCTAACGTATAGATAGGATAGAAGATGTCACTCACCAAAGTATATGTGGTGGAATTTGTTTAAAAAAACATAATTGTGCAAGGCTTAAGGTTAATTAATAGGCTTACCAATTCAGGGGAGACCGATGGGGCTGAGCAATATTAGTTGATATTGGCCAATCTGGTGGATGATGAAACTTGCAATAGACCCTAAACTTACAATCACCAGTTTTCATGTAGCATTGGCATTCGGGTTGGTCAAGTCTTTCAGGAAATACTCAGTCAGTTTAACTACCATTAATAGGGCCATTAAAAGGTGTAAAAGGACGATCTTGGACTACAAAAGACGGGCGTAAATTATTTGCTTCATATTCAGAAGGTGGAGCACCCAGAGACAGGACAGGCTTACACATTCCTACATCTCATATACTATTAACACAATAAGAACTTCACAAATATTTAATAAAAAAATTAGAGGTTATGTTTTTTTACCGAGTAAGTACTCCAGTATAGTAAAGGAACCACGCTATATGCGCCCATAAGCACCAGGCGGGTAGTGCAACTTGCATGATGCACCAAACTTACACATGTCTGTTCTTGAATAATACTGCAATATTCAGAAAATACAAACAAACAATAAAACACATTATGTCTAAAATGGTGAAATGTATATCTAAATTTGCACCCCCTAAATGAAAAAAGAGTACCCGGTAAGAAGGTTCTCCCGATTGCTCTGGGTAGGCTTCCCCTCCTGCAGCCTAATAAGCATAAAAAGTTAAAAACTATCAGTTGTAAAAACTTAATATTGGTGATTTCACCATATTGTGATTGATTAGATTCATAAGATATGCATATCACTAACTTTACTCTGGTTTTTCTTTGCTAAACTAACATTAAAACTCACATCGAGAACGAAATTATAAAGTAAAAGAAATAGATTAACACCACCTATGAGGCAAAAGAAAAGAAATATAACATACCTCTAGGAAAAGAACCAACTGTAAGACAATGTGATACCTGTAATTGGGGGAAAAAACATACACATCAGTAAATTGGCATGCGACACATTCTTCTAATTTAACATCAGTAAATTGGCATACACATCAGTTTTCCACATTACTCGTATCATCAAAAACTACAACATGTAAAACTTCCAAGAATAGAAAAACCAGTAAAACTGTATAAAACAAACAGAGACAGGTCTTCCAATTTTAAAAACATGAAAAAAAAATGATATAAAAAATCACGAAAGTAAAGAAATAATTAAGTAAAAAAAAAAACTGCCACCACCTATGAGACCAAATGGAAAATGAAGCAAGAGTAGCACAATGTGATACCTGCAATAGGGACAAAAAAGAACACACATAAGTAGTAAACCAGGTTAAAAATTAGCAAAAAGAATTACCTTGAGGCACAACTTGTACTCACATATCAGCATGAAGAAAGTTACAGTTTCTCATAGTACTTGTTAAGACCAAAAAATTAGAACATGTAAAACTCCACAGAAAAGAAATGATTCACACAAAATGGCAAAATTTATAAAACATATATTATTGCTCTTCTTAGTTAGAAATAACAATACCAATATAGACTCGGTAATAATCAAGAAGAATAGTCAATTCCTTACCCAAATTACAACCGAAAATATTATATTCAATCTAACACAAACCAACAAAAAACGCACACATGCAACAACACACAAATTAGGTCAGCAATGAATTACCCCAACTTTAAACATCCAAAAACAAAAAACTCAAAATAGCAGTCAAACACATACATTTAAAACATTAGACACAACAATCAAGATCCAAAGAAGCACAATAGCTAGTAAAGTAGAAAACCAATCAATGCGAACATGAGAAAACGTAAGAAAGCCAATTAAATACCACAAATATGAACATGCAACAGAACATGAAGAAACAAATTACCTGGAACAAAGATGACGAACACCTCAACCGAAAGTAAGCTCCACCTTAAGAAAACAGTGATAAAGAAAACTTAAATAACAAAATAGAAGGAAAAAGAGGTGAACGGCGATGGAACAGACGGACATAATTCATACCAGAAAGTAACGGGAGTGAAATAAAGCAGTGGAAAAAAGAGGGGAAAGAAGAGGAAGATGCCACATATATAATCGATCGTATTGTAAGCTTCCCACTCCCCATCCTACCGCCGGAGCACAAAGATAGAAACCCTAGAAGGCGGAAATCGTAAGGAAGCTACACACCATCGTCGGACACTGTCGGAACAACCATTTGATCTAGTTGAATATCATCACTTCGACCCTCCCACTTCCATAAACCAGAACCAGCTCGAAGATAGATGAGAAATAGGATCTTTTGTGCAAAACAAAGAGAGAGAAGGATATTAGGACTGGTAAGAGATGATGAATAAACAACGCGTGGAAAGCAACGTGCCATCTCCTTAAAGAGCCGCCCCAAATAGCCAATTGTATCAAGGCAGCTATTAACTGGATTAATCGACATAGCTATCAAGAAACAAAAGCAATTGAAAAAAATTGTAAAGTTTAAGGGTCAAATATGTCAAAGAACCAAACTTACGTGGCTAAAGTTTGAAACACCAAAACTCCAAAATTAAGTGGTATAAATCGTAAAAGTCTAATAGTCTCGTGGTGAAAATATAAAACTATAACGAAAGTTAAAAAGTTAAGGGGTATAAAACGTAAAAGTCTAAAAGTCTCGTGGTGCACGGCGTTGAATTTATATGCTCAATGAAAGTTAAAAAGTTAGAGGTATAAAACGTAAAAGTTTAAAAGTCTCGTGATGAAAGTATAAACTATAAAAGTATACTAAAAGCGAAAGTAAAAAAGTTAAAAGTTTCGTGGTCAAAGAAGAACACAACAAAACTTAAAACAAAAAAAAAAGTTTTAAAAGTTAGAGAGTTAAAAAGTTAAAGGGTATAAAACGTAAAAGTTTAAAAGTTTTGTGGTATAAGTATACTAAAAACAAAAATAAAATGTTAAAAGTTTCGTGGCCAAAGTAAAATATAACAAAACTTAAAACAAAAAAAAACTTTGACGAAGTATAAAACTATGAAAAAAGTCATCGTCAAAGTAAAAAACTCTAAAAGTATACTAAAAATGAAATTAGTCGAATAAAAAACGAAAGTTAAAAAGTTAAGGGGTATAAAACGTAAAATTCTCGTGATGAAAGTATAAAATATAAAAGTATACTAAAAACGAAAGTAGAAAAGTTAAAAGTTTCGTGGCCAAAGTAGAAGACAACAAAATTTAAAACAAAAGCAAAAAAAAAACTTTAAAAGTTTGAGGGTAGAAAACGTAAAATTATGAAACATATGTGGCCAAACTATGAAAACCGAAAGTTTGCTATTTCATTAAAAAAACAAATTGTAAAAGTTTAGGGGTGGAAAGCGTCAAAGCACCAAAGTCACGTGGCCAAACTATGAGAAACGAAAACATCACTATTCATCCTCAATTTCTATTGTATATATATATAATAGTTCGGTACATAAAATGACAGTTTGGTAGAAGTTAGGGGCTTAAAATGTAATTAAAAAGTAGAGGGACCATTTCTGCCAAAACCCCAAAGTACCAGGCGGTACGCGCCACCCTCTCCCTCCCCTAGGCGATACGCGGCCCGCCCACGACGCAGATTCAGCCACGTTTCAGCTTGTTCTCCACGATTTTGACGAAATTGACCACCCTAGGTGGCGAAATTGATCGGATTATCACCATGTACACGTGCTAGGACCTCCCACGGACCTGTTGGGTATAAATAGGGGCCGAATTCATTCATAATTCCTTGCCAATTCACATGATTTCAACCCAAAAACCCCATAAACGAACCAGCCTCTTCTTCTGCGAAATTGGAGCAAACAGTGAGGTATTTGGAGGCCATCTTCTGCAGATCTACATACTTTGGTATGCTCTACAAAACCCCTCAATCAATTTCAGTTAATATTGTTGTTATGATCGAATTCTAAATCTAGGTTAAAATTAGGGTTCTTGAATATAAATCATCAAATTCGGGTGATCGGGTGGGAGTTAGGCTCTGAATTTTTGTAGGCACTCTTAAAATGATGTTATATAAGAAATCCCTAAGTTTATTTCATAATTGGTAAAGGTTTGGTATGGGTTTTGTAAACGGGTCAAAATTAGGGTTTTCATGTCGTTGTTCTGCCCAAATCGAGTAAACGGTTTTGAATTAAGATTTGCCATTTTAAGGGATATTATAAAATGTTATAATGGATAATACCCTAAGACGGTTTTGAATAAAAATGAGTTTTGATAATAAAATGGGAATTTTATGAAATTAGGGTTTCGGAATAAGATTATTTAATATAAAATAATCCGGAGGGTATGGGGACTTGAATTTTGGTATGGTAACATGTTTATATATATAATAAACATATATGGGTTTAAAATGGATAAATAACAAAGTATTTAAAATACCGAGTTAATCGGATATTAGAGGTTCGCGCGGACCGGAAGGGTAGGCACCTGTACACTGGGGTTTCTGGCAAAAGCGGGGGTGTCGCCATCCCATCTGGGCAATGGCATCCCAACACTGGGCGACCCCGGAGTGAGTGTCTACTTATAGGAATGCGCGTCTTCATATTATCGTTAAAAGAAAAGGATATATGCCTAAAGGGCATTTTGGTCATTTTGACCTTTAAAAGGGGATAAACTTAATAACTGAATATTATTAAGATAATAAGATATTAAAATAAACATAGGAAGTGTTTATTGTGTAAACCTTGCGTTAACGCCATACGATACGCAAATTAGGTTAAATTGGAAATCACAGCGGGAGTTCTGTCCAAGTAACGAGTTAAAGAGATAAGGTGAGTTCTATGAGCCCACTCTTAAATGTTTTAAATGTTTTCGGGCTGATATACATACAAATGTTATAAAATACATTTAAATGATTTATAACTGAAATGTTGCCTATCTGAACTATTGAAGTGTTAAACTGTTGAATTACCTTTGAGTAGATATATATGAGATTTCTAAGGTGCTGATTGTTACTGGATATATTGAATTGTTAAATTATTATTGGATTGATATATATACGTGGACTGTTATGGAAATGCATATACGTGAAATATCTTGAATTGATAAACTTTTAAAAGGGCTTTTGGGATAAATATATATATATGATATGTTATGAAAATGATATTAAATCATTTGTACGTGTTATATGATATGTGCTTTATTTGCTTCAAAATTAGATAGTCAAGTGATAAAGGAATTATTAGTAAACGTTATAGTGAATATGTATGATTATATGAGAACAGGTGATGCATTCACTTTATTATTATGTGGTGGATACGCCGCTGGTACTTCCTATATATAAGCATAATAATATTAGTTACCCGGTATATCAGAAGTGTGGAGGATACGCCCTGTATACATACACCAACTGTAAATTGGGAGATGTCCACTTGTTGCAGTATATGAAGACCTTATCACTGTTTACTAATAATCTTAAGTCACTTGGGTATTTAACTAGGGGCGGGTAGTAGTACAGGGGAGTTAGGAGGTAGTGTTGCTCAAAGGGATTGGAGACCACTACAAATAGAAAAGGGAAAAAGCTACTGACCGTTACAGGGAATGCTCTAGAGGGGTAAACTCGGCAGCTAGCAAATAGGGGAAGACGGTGCAACTGTCCGTTACAGGGAATGCCCTAGAAGGGTAAACTCGGCAGTTAGCAAATAAGGGAAAGCGAGACGACTGGCCGTTATAGGGAATACCCTAAAGGGGTAAACTCGGCAGTCGGCAAGGATGGTTTCTCTGCTTATGTAGTAGCAGGGTTTACACTGGTAATAGATGTTGGGGTTATAGAAAAGGGATATTGGGATAAATGGTTTTATAGGGGGTGTTTCCTGTTAAGGAATATTACGTGTTGTATAATTGTGATATATATTATACTTGATAAATGTTTGTGAAAAAGGGATCTTGCAGGTCCAAGGGTTTTAAACCTCATGCCGAGGTAAAGCTTTTAAAATATAGAACTCACCAGCATAAGCTGACCTTTTTCAAAAATGTATGTATGTCAGGTCAGGGTGAGGCTTCGACTAGTTGTGAGAAGGCCCTGGTGATAAGGGATTAGACGGGCAAGCTATCGGACGGAAGGAGAGTTCCTGGCAAGCTGGCATAGATATAGAAATAAAACGTAGTGACGTTAGTATTTCCTTATGTAAATTATCTCTTACTTTGTAGTACTTGGCAATTAAATAAAAGTTTAAAATTTCCGTTGCTTAGTTATCTCTGTTAATACCTTGTGTTCATGAGTAAATCCGATTCGTGACCCCTTCTAGAGCCAAGTCTGGAAGTGGGCTTTACAATTTTGAAACCACCAAATCATTTCATTTTCTCTTTTCTCCATTGGGTGATTTATTTTGAAACCACCAAATCATTTCGATTTCTCTTTTCTCCATTGGGTGATTTATTTTGAAACCACCAAATCATCTCATTTTATCATCGAAAGCAAAGATATACATAAGTTTTTCAGACAACGTATGGTTCATGAACTAGCTAAGGACATGATGTATAATTAGCAACATAAGCTCTAAATCGATACGTAAACCACTATTCGAAAGTATTTCCCCACCATGTTTCACGATCAGGCTACCGATCAGTGGGCTAGGGTTGGTCATTCCCGATAGATCTATCAATACTTCTCTTGTCTATTCCATAGTTAACGATTTAGACGGCCAAATTCTATTTCATTCTCTTTTATTTCTGTGGCCAAGCTCATCTTTTCATGAGCATTCGTGTCCTTACTTATGTCTAATCATACCCATACATTGGTTGTCAACTCATAATATCCATATTATTTCATTATATGCATTTTCAGCCCCAAAACATTTATAAAATATTTCAGAAAAAGGGGAGTAGTGAACTCACCTTTGCTTTCTCGTGCGATTTGTGCTTCTAATTGTATAATTTCAAATGCCATGGTCCTATTTCCCATTATATCAGATTAGTTAGGCCATTCTCATGTGACAAATTCTGAATTTTCAGACTATTCGATAAAAATGACGATTTTGCCCTTATTCGACTAATTCCAACACAAAAAGCAAAAAGAACTAATCTTTATACATGAAACTTTATGCTAAGGCTTAATATAAGTTGTTAAACTTAATTAACATTATTCCAAATATTTTAGCACTTGTTTTCTAATTTTCTCTATTTTATGCTAAATTACCCGTTTTTACGGCTTTTTCGACTACGGTTTTTATCCAAACTTTCTACAATACTTAAGTTTTCACTTTCATATTATTTCTATATGTTTCCTATACATTATTAACCTGTTTCAAACCTTTAAGCCACTGATCTAAATTGTTTTCCTCATTTATACCTTATTTTACAAAAAAATTTATACGTTTTAATGCATAATTTTTACCGTTTTAAGGGTTCGGGTGCCATTTTCACCTAAGTTTTCAATTATTCTCACTTATATTTGTTACGTACTGTCCAAAATAAGTCCTCATTTTATTTCATATTATTTCTCCAATTTATTCTATTTTTAAGCATTTTTAGCCATTTTTAAGCATGTAAATTCCATTTTAATTATTAAATCAAATTCTAGAATAATTTTCCAACTCATATCTACTGATTACTAACCTTTTGCTACTGACCAAACTTAAATTTTCAGATTTTTGCCATATTTTTACATTGTTCTACACATTTAATGCATTTAAAGCTTCTAAAAGTCTAACTCTAATCATTACTTTATTCCCATACATTTACTCCAAGTTTTTATTTAGTAGCTTTGGTCTCTTTTAGTCATAAATATTCTGACCTCAAATCAACTTTTATAATCTTTATTTATTTTATATAAAAACTTCACATTTATATAACAATTATTCATATATTACATATTAATCGTGTACCGCTTGTGTTTTCCCATAACCGACCATTATAGGCGGAATTACTTTGAGAAATAACCACGGGGTTTTATCTTGATGACAATCGTTACCGACCGTGTAGGCGTCATAGACGACCATGAGGCGGGTTTACTACAATTGTAACACCAAGTCTTTATTTTATTTAACAATTCATATCAAGTTTAAATATTTATTTATTTTTTTTTATTTATATTTTCGGATTTCAAATAAAAACCCAAGAGTTCCATGACTTATTTTATCACCCATACTCATATCATCATATCACAACAACAAGTCCAATGGCGAAGCTTCGGGGAAAAGTTTAGGGGGGGGGGGGGGGGCGAAAAGTCACGGATCATAATCTCGGGGGGGGGGGGGGGGGCGGTTCTCAGTATATATAAAAAAAATTTCGAAAATGGCAAAAATTAGCACTACGGCCGAAAAAAACCGGGGGGGCGGTCGCCCCCCCGGGGCTCCACTAAGCTTCTCCCATGACATCAACTATAAGCAAATTATTAACATCACACTTATGAAAACACACATAAAATCACATAAATTCGTAAGATTTATACATGCATGTATCATCTAGTTTTAGTTTTCTTTCAAGAACTTATGGTTTCATCTTAGATCATTAAATCTTTCATAAAACTCAAGTTTTAGGCTTTGATTCAACATGCATGTGGGTTTCTTATGGATCAAACCCTAACTCAAAGTTCAACACACACTTTCACACACTTTCACACACTAACACACACTTCACGATTTTAGTGTGTGTAAGTGAGGTTTTTCACACAAATCTTTGTGTGTTGAAGCTTAATCCTTCCAAATCCACCATAACTAATCGAGAATTTGATGTTGGATCTTAGAGTTGGAAGTGGGTTTTTCGAAATTTAAGATGAAGATGAAGTGGGTTTCGAAAATTTTAGAAGATCTAGATGAGTTTTCTTACTTGATGCTAGAAAGTAAGTGTTCTTGAGTGTTCTTGAACTCTTGAATCTTGAAAGAAAATGGAAAAAACTAGGTGTGTGTGTGTGTTTAGAGAGAGAAGAGGATGAGAAAAATGAGAGAGGGGGGGGGGGGTGGGGGTTTGGGCCGTAATTTATAGAGAGGGAGAGAGAGGGAGAGGTGGAGTGTGGTGGTGTATGTGTGTGTGTAGGGTTTTAAAGGGAGCAATGATGACTTAGGTGGGCTAGGTGTCAATTTCCTATGCAATCTCATCATTACATTTCCATACACATACACATACATATATACACGACATATACATGCATACATACCATTCCTTTTATAAATTTTCACTAGTGTAGGTCACTTGCAGGTAAAAGTCTGGTTTATTACGCAATTTGCAGTATATTTTTCAGACTCATTTTGCTATAAATTTTTATATCAAAATTCATAGAATTAAATTACGCTTGGAACTGTATAATTATTTTTCAGTTTCGTCACACTTGGTCGGTGACCAAATGTAGTGACGTTTTTATTTACTCGGTTCGTTTTCATAATCACGTAATTTTCTCTATTTCATCACTAACCGAGCATAAAACCTTCTGTTAAGGTCCTAACTCATATCAAACTCAATATTTAAACAAAACGAAATATTTTATCCGTTTCGTTGGTCGGTTCATAGTGACGAGTCTTTATATATAATATTCAAGTAATTCACAAAGTCACAATTAATCCTAATTTATTATTCTTAATTCAAAAATTAAAGTGACAGATGTCACATAAGGTGAAGTCATAAGACTAGCGACAAAATAGTCGTTGAATCCGTAATAGTCGAGCGTGAAGCTGAGCTCCACCCCCTCCACCCTTACATGCTTATTCCTCTTCATCAAACACATTCAATGTTAGTACCATATCATAAGTCTTACTAGCACCACTACTAAAATTTAAACATATCCGAAAAGAATTAACAAGAACCTTAGCCAACCTATCACAGAAAAAGAGGAAAAACACACAGGTTCATAAACCAACCAATCATAGTTTTAAGCGGCATTGAATTTTTTCAATTGGTTGCTTTAACCCTCAATGTGCCTTTCTTTTTGCCAGCTTAGCCCCATCAATTTTATAATGGTTTAAGATTCAATATTTATTCTTATAAAAGATTGTATGAATGGTGATTTTTCCTAAAACAAACAAGTCATGGGTAATTTATAACCTTCATAGGTTGTGGCTGGTGGGCAAAGAGGATTCGACGGCTTCCAGAGAAACATTACGGTTTGGCCTATTTTGGCTCTGATACCATGTATGTGACAATACAATGATCTTATTCATTAATGAAATAATGCATCTCTATATATACAATACAAGATACACATACTCTATACAATTGATAAATTCATAATATAACTAATACTAGGTGGTAGAGGCTTTGTTTCTTAAAAAAAGACTGGGGCGCACATCCTAGCATGGGTAGATTAGAAATTTGTGTAAGTTATGAGTAGAGGTAGAATATTATTTACCGTAAAAAAAAGTAATAATGTTTGATATTGAATGTAAAAGCAATTTTTATAATAATAATGTATACACTTATCTAATCTACTTTCTAGTTCACTAACGAGACTTAAACTCTTTTTCTTGACCCATAGAAAACAAGACAAGACGAAGCAGCTCAAATAGAAACATTTGCTTCGGCTCTTTTCAAAATTGACCGGCCGGGAAAGGAATATTTTGGATCACTTGGCCGACTAGTGGTATTTTCGCACTAGCCGGTGGAGTTTTTGTTCTTATTGGATCTTGTAACTGATACAACGAAACTATTTAAAGGACTAAATATATTGATGATTTAACATTTTTTATATCAGTTTAATCATAATATTGTTTCTATGTTACTTTGGAGCCGGGGGTCTCTCTGTAAGCAACCTCTCTACTCGAAAGATAGGGGTATGGTTTGCTTACATCCCACCCTCCCCAGACCTTACTAATAGTACCAATGTGCTATACGTGGTACTAACCTGGGTACGGTTATTGTTGTTGTATTGTTTGTATGTTACATGCTTACTATACTAATAAATAAATCAACCTTTATTTGTTATATTTATAAATAATATATAATAAGTGATATATCAGAGCATTCACAGTCGTTTCTTATGTCCATCCAGTTATCCCTTTAATTTAACTAAAAAACAATACATTTTTTCTTCCCTTTTTAATTAAATAATATTTTTTATACATTTATCATTATCTTTTTTCTCTCTTTCACTTACAACCACTTAAAAAAAATATTTAAAAAATATAGGAAATGAATATTTTTTTATCAAATATATGGATGAAAAATAAATTTTTTCTCTCTACTCCACTCACAATCAAACCTCAAATTTTAAGGACTTCACTCACACAAATATAAGGAACGGGCTTTGAATGCTCTCACAGAAAGTATTGTTATAATTTTTCTACAAATAACATATTAGTTGTCACTTATTTTTTTTTGCTTTAATTTATTTTTAGAACCGCTAACTCACATATTTAGTAGTTATGCTCTTAAATATATAGATTTTGTTTCCTATGAGATATGAACATTTAGTTATTTGGGGAGGGACATATCGAGTGAAGGATCTGGTTGATGGAAGTTTTGTCAGACCATCTGGCAACATTGAGGGTCGCCGTTCCCATAAACAGCTCAGTCAACATGTCGTCACACCAGCTTTTCTACAGTTCTTTCTACATATGCTTTTTTTTACCCCAACGCAGTCATTCTCACAAACACCTTATTATTTCGACGTCACCATTTTTTCATATTTTTATATATTATATTAAATATTTTTAGTTATATAATAATATAAATTAAATAATCATAATTAAAAATAGTTAAATAAATTATTAAAAGAATGATTAGATCATTAAATAAATACTCAAACAAAATATTTAAATAATTACATAACAGCTAGTTTTATCCGTTTTCAGTTGATGACATTCATCTGTCATGCCCTTGAGCCAGGTGGAAAGCGCAGTACTTGTTCGTGTTTCTGTTTATTACATTCTGTCTTATGGGTCTGGGCTTGTTAAACTGTCTGCTTGCATCTTCTGTTTGTAGGATTTCTTTTGGTGTCTTTGACAGGTGTCGGTAGTCATACTTGCGATCGTTTAGGTGACCTGATGACCCGGGTCGATCATATGGTGTAAAGCCTGACTGCCTTCTGTCGTCTATTCCCGACCTGTTATTGCCCGACTGCCATAGACGTCGGCCGTCCCTTTGATTGGATTGGCGGTCGTGGTTTTTTCTTTGGGCCTTTTTGTCACGCGGTTGTGTTGCTTCTTCTCCTCGAATGAATGCTTTGGTTCTGTCAAAAGCTTCATGTATCGTTTGAGTCACACGGGAACTCATTTCCTTGATTAGGTGCCTGGTCCGGTTCCCGTGGATGAATCCGGATATCCTTTGCCTTTCATCTGCTTGGCCGGTCGTTAGGGATTCTGTTTTGTACCTTTCCAGGAATGTTCGGAGGGACTCTTGGTCGCCTTGCCTGATGTTATGAAGTTCGATCAGGTCTTTGGTGCACCTCTTCTGTTGTCCGAAATGTTGTGCGAACAACTGTCTCAACTACACGTAGCTGTCGACAGACCGATTTGGCAAGGCATTAAACCATAATCGAACGGGCCCCGTCAGCGTTTGTACGAACATTTTACACCAGATGGGTAGAGGCCATTGTTTGATTCTGGCTGCTGATGTGAAGGAATGCAGGTGGTCCTCTAGGTCGGTGCTGCCATCATATGTCTTCACTGTTGTTGGGAGTTTGGTCTTTGGTGGGCATTCAAAGTTTACGATCCTATCCGTGAACTTGCTTTCTTCTTCTGGTATGTACGGCAGCGATATGTTGTCTATGACATCATCACTTGTTCCGAGGGTGGTGGTCGCTGAGTTGTTACTGTTAATGTGCCCGACTGGAAGTGTGGCCCAGCGATGGGCGGTCGGGTGTGGTTGTGATTTATCAGTGAGAATGGTGGGATATATGGCATCTGGAATGCATGTGGCCCGTATGGGTAGTAGGCTGAGTGTGGGAAAAATTGTTGTCCTTGGAAGACCGACTCGTATGATTGGTATCCATACAGGTGAGGAAGGTCGTTGAGACTTTTTGCGACGAAAGAGGTGACAACTGTTGATTGGGCTGGTACTTGTGTTGTCTGACCCGGTTGTGGTTGTGGTGGTGGTGGTGCCGGATGTGGTACTTACGGGTGTATTTGCCACGACTAAAACTCTGGTGCTATATGTGATTACTGCTGTAATTAGAGCATATACCTATGCTATGATGTGTCTCGTGTATTGTATCTAAGTGAACGTGTTAGTGTGTGAGTCTTAGGAGGCAACGTACCAAGCTGGTCCGCCTGTACCAATGGTACATTGGATGGTACGCTGGCCAGATTGTGTTACCTATAAATATCTTATGTTAGAATGAGCTAAACACACTTCTATCATTTGAGTCATTTATGTGTGTGTGTTTTAGAGAGAGAATCTAGAGAGACTTCTTTGTAATCTTCAAGTGATTCAATAAGATGCGTATCAATCAATGTAGTGAATGAGAATGTAAATAAGAGAAATCTTATTGAATCACTTGAAGATTACAAAGAAGTCTCTCTGGTTTCTCTCTCTAGAACACACACACACAGAAATGACTCAAATGACAGAAGTGTGTTTAGCTCATCCTGACATAACCTATTAATAGGTAACACATTCTGGCCAGCGTACCATCCAACGTACCATTGGTACGGCCGTACGACGGACCAGCTTGGTACGCTGCCCCCTAAGACTCACACACTAACAAGCTCACTTAGATACAATACACGAGACACATCATAGCATAGGTATATGCTCTAACAGCTGTCGGCCCGGAGGCGTTGATTGCACCACTTACGGTTGGGATGGTTGTGTGGATTTGTGGAGCTTCGTCGTCATAAGTCAGCTGTAGGCATACTCTTTTTAGCCGCTCTGCTGCAACATATTCGTTCATTACCTGTCTGAGGTGTAGGAAATTTCGGCTGACTAGCTCTGGTGTCAGAGTCAGGACTGTTGAGTCGGTTCCTTCTGATAGGCCATCATTTGGATGATTCCCGGTTGGGGTGGTGAAACCCAGCTCAGCATCTGAAGTTTCTGACATGCTTTATTGATGAAGTACCGTGCGGATGGCGCCAATGTAGAATCGGGCTTTCCCGGACGGCCGGATAGGAAGAGCCTAGGACGGGCCGTATGGACAGTTGACCTAGCGAATGATTGCAGGGGTGAGCCGGGACACGAGTGGAGCACTTATATCTTCTTAGCTGCCTGCAAAAGAGAAAACACCGTTGCTCTTGGAGGGCAGGACAGGGTGTCCTGCGACCAAGCTCGTGCATGAGGATAAGTATTTGTACTAGGATAAAGAGTAAGAACGAATAGGGTGTAATGAATATGCCACTTACCTGGTGGTTGGGGGTATTTATAACCTTCAACCTTTGTCTTGGTGTATAATAAATGCAGCATTACCCGAACAGACATCCTGCGCGCGTGACCTGGTGGTTGGATCAGGATGCTACAGTACCTATTTCAGGTAATCCCTTGATCAGTGAGCCCAGTCAGGCGGGTGACACCCGACCGACATGTGTATTGAGCATTGGTCTGTAGGTCCTTGTTGGACGAGTGTTGTGCCAACCATTTGACCTCGAGGTCGGTCGGTAGGTTGTATGTGTTGGCTTTTACTTTGTTCATTAGGGATGACCGTGATGTCATCTCGACCGGACATACGTCATCACTACTCAACCATAAGGATTACAAATAAAAATACTAATAAAAAACACTTTCAATAACTAAAAGAAAACATAATTATAAATAAGTAAAACACTACATAATTAAAAAATAAAAACATTACATGATTAATTAAGCGAAAAAAATATGATCCGTCAAATCCTTCTTGAGGTTGCGATTCACTTTACATCCTGATTTTCTTGGTTAATTAGTTCTTGTTCGGTTTCGTCAACAACTTTTGGTTGAAATTGGAAGGGAAGCATGGACATATATTTATTCATTTCCATTCCACCATCCTATTGTAAATTATAAAGATAACATACATTACGTTTTATAGTTTGGCTGGTTCCCAAGCTCGTGCTGGAATAACGATTACATGCAACTTCTTTTTAAGGACACCGAACGCTTGTTCGATTTCCTTGTACCATTTTTTTTTTGTTGCAAACTTTTGCTATTTTGTGCCTATCGGTTGTCTATACATTTTAACAAAAATTGCCCATTCATGATAAATATCATTAACCAGATAATAACCATTTGTAATTCATTCCACGTAATTGAAAAGATGTATCATGTGCAAGGCCCCTAATGACGTGGTTGAATATACACGATCTATCAAGAACGTTTATATCGTTTGACGCGGAAACTTCTAACATCATAGTTAGATGTGGATGACTACCTATAATGTACTCACCCCTCCATGCAGTCGAACAACTAGATCACTCGCAATGCATATAATCCAAGCTACAAAAAATTCTCGGGAATCCATGTATTGCCTCGTGTGCCTTGTACATTTGACGAACGTCGTTTGCATTTGTTTTTCTCATATACTTTGGGTGATAGAG
>JBCNJP010000013.1:12168680-12191537 GCA_039602395.1 Deinandra increscens subsp. villosa
ACACAGAGGAGATCTACATTTCCTTCCATATAAAGCTTCAAATGGTGCTGCTTTGATGCTAGAGTGGTAACTGTTATTGTAAGAAAACTCTGCCAATGGTAGGTGAGTATCCCAATTACCACCGAAATCAATAGCACAAGCCCTTAACATATCCTCCAGGGTTTGAATTGTTCTTTCACTCTGACCATCAGTCTGGGGATGATAAGCCGTGCTCATATCCAAATGAGTACCCATTTTCTCTTGAAACGATTGCCAAAAACGAGCGGTGAATCGACCGTCCCTATCTGAAATAATAGATACTGGAACTCCATGGCGAGCTACGATCTCTTTCAGATATAGTTTAGCTAAAGTTTCTGCATCAGTTTTCTCTTTCATGGGTATGAAATGAGCTGACTTGGTCAATCTATCGACAATCACCCAAACTGTGTCATTTCCTGCTGTCGTACGGGGCAGTTTTGTTATGAAATCCATTGCGATATTCTCCCATTTCCAAACTGGTATCTTAGGCTGTTGCAACAAACCAGGTGGTTTCTTATGCTCTGCCTTTACCTTGGAACAAGTGAGACATTTATTTACGTATATCGCAATATCACCTTTCATGTTGGGCCACCAATAGAATTCTCGAAGGTCTTTGTACATTTTTGTAGCACCAGGATGAATCGAATATCTCGACTTATGCGCTTCATCAAGGATTAAGCTACGAAGATTTTTGTACTTCGGGACCCATATTCTATTCATGAAATAGCTAATGCCATCTGCTTTAGTTTCCAGCTCACACTCTAAGCCTCAAAGTCCTTCATTCCTCAAGTGATGCTCCTTTAAGGCATCTTGTTGAGCAATCCGAATCTTCTCTGATAGATTCGTTTGTATTGTTAATCCTAAAGCATGTACATGCAATGGTTTAACTCTTTCCTTCCTGCTTAAAGCGTCAGCAACTACGTTGGCTTTACCCGGATGATATTTAATTTCGCAATCGTAATCATTGAGTAATTCCATCCAACGTCGCTGCCTCATGTTAAGATCTTTTTGATTAAAGATATGTTGAAGGCTTTTGTGATCAGTGAAGATTATACACCTGGTTCCGTATAAATAGTGTCTCCAAATCTTTAGAGCGAACACTACGGCTCCAAGTTCAAGATCATGAGTTGTGTAATTCTTCTTATGCACCTTAAGTTGTCGTGACGCATAGGCTTTGACCTTATCTTTCTGCATAAGCACACATCCAAGACCTAATCTTGAAGCGTCACAATATACTACAAATCCATCCGTTCCTTCGGGTAAGGAGAAGATGGGTGCACTACACAACTTTTGTTTCAGCATTTGGAAAGCGTCTTCCTGTTTCTGGGTCCAGTCGAACTTCTTTTCCTTTTGGGTTAGCAAGGTCAACGGTTGAGCAATCCGAGAGGAATTCTCACTGAACCTTCTGTAGTATCCTGCTAAACCCAAAAATTGTCGCACTTCCATCGGAGCCTTTGGTGCTTCCCAATTCTTTGTTATTTTGATCTTTGTTCGATCTACCTGTATGCCTCATTCCTTGATGACGTGGCCGAGAAGATGGCTTCTCGCATCCATAAGTCATACTTAGAAAATTTTGCATACTATTTCTCTTAACTTCAAATCAGTCTCATGATCTTCCTTGGTTTGTGAATATACTAAGATATCGTCAATAAAGACTACCACAAATTTATCCAAGTAGGGTTTGTATACCCTATTCATGAGATCCATGCATTTGGCCGGTGCATTTGTCAATCAGAATGACATTACTAAGAATTCATAATGACTGTAACGTATCCGAAAGGCGGTTTCGGAACGTCCTCGTCCGCTATTCTTAGTTGATGATACCGGACCTTAAGTCAATCTTCGAATAGTAAGTAGATCCTTGCAACTGATAAACAAGTCATCAATTCTCGGTAATAGGTAACGGTTCTTGATAGTTAGTTTATTCAGTTCTCTATAGTCTATGCACATTCTGAATGAACCATCATTCTTTTTCACGAACAATATTGGTGCTCTCTATGGCGAAAAGCTTGTCCTAGTAAATCCTGAAATTCTTAAAGTTGTTTCGACAACTCTTGCATCCGTTGACTTCTTACTGAGCTCGTCTTTCTTCACCAATACGCCCTCACGCACGGCGTTATCAGTCAACGATCTAGTCAAAGACATTGTATCCTGAATAGTAGCTGGCTTAGCCGATGTGGCCATGCCTCGGATTTGAGGTGTCGGACCTCAAATGTAGTGCTCTATTCGGACATATTCAGGATTGACTATGCGAGGAACAATCATTGCTAATTCGGTAATCCAAGAGGTGTACTCTCGATCTTCAGCACCTTCCATCTTTAGGTTCCTAAATTCGGTCTCTAGCTTCTGAAGCTACAGGCTACAACTTTGGGCAGTGCTCTCTCAGCAGCATTTCCTCCAACTCATTCTAGGAGTGTTGATAAGTCGCGCCTTCTCCCAGACTCTTGACTTGCGTGCTCCATCAAGGTATCGCTTCATCTTGGAAAGAGCATGTTGCGTACATAACCTTTTTGCTCAACACTACACCGATAACTATAACGAGTTCCATTTTCTATATCCATCTTATGATGTCTAGAGGACCTTCGAGTCCGTTAATTGACCTAGGGTTACACCCTTTAAATGTTTTATATGAGCACCCATGTACTCGATTTTCCGATCACATAGTTATATATCAATCTATGGGTATTGATATAACTATTTATCATGACACATGGAATTTTAACAAAACATTTCGGTCATTTTCTACTTGATCCCTGACCACCAATGCCTTGCATTCGCCCGCGTCCAACATTGGTGTTATGTTGTTCAATAGCATCAATCACATGTTACGAGATTGAACGTGCTATCTCATCAGGTGTCGAGGGTAGTCTGACTCTATGACCACTGGTATTTTGTCGGGTTTCAGATGCCATTCTTGTCTATCATTATAGGGTAACAATGAGACAAAAATTCTAGATACCAGTATTCACATAATGGTTCATAATCCAGAACGATTCGGCATAACAAATCAGTAATTATCCCGGCCGGTACATAATTACTCATCTTTTATACGTTCAGGTTCCAAATTACATCCCATTACGTTTCTAACTAATATCCGCACCGCTCTTTCTAACTTACTGATCCAACCTTGCTCCAGCATACTCTTGACGCACTTGAGGTATTTATATATGGTGAATCATAACACATCCGCCACACCTTCATTACACGAAGAGTATACTATGTACTATTATTTAGGGATTGGATCTGGCCTTAACCGATATCTGATCGGACATAAGGCTCTCTTATCATTTCCTAATCACTTTGGTCACTATAAGTGCCGAACCACTTATCTTGGTGTCCGTTACTTAATAAACCAATTTTTATTATTATCTATTGATCTTTCGATTCTTCTACTTAATAGGTCTTTCAGCATCTAGGCCACGCAACAAATGATACTCTAGATACTTTTCGTATGAATGAATACCTTATGGCAGTAGCTAATTTCCCTAACGTATTCACCAAACTTACATATCCAAAGTCCCTCCTATTGTGTGCCTATAGCTTTTCCTAACTATCTTTCACTTCCTTTGGCGTGTATAAACATCCAATGGGGCCTCAGACTCTCACCAGGTAGGGAGGGTCATTAGGGAAGGGGTAGAACCCACATCTCGTTCCCACCATTCGAATCATGAACATTACTATCGGTATGAGGATTACGTCTGTGACAAAGCTCATTCGTACTAAATTAATGGTTTCACTAAGTCAAATAATTAAACACATAATCTTAACAATATATTATAATACCGCACTTTAGTATTTTCTTGGCTTCGTGAATCGGGGTACACTACGTTGTCGTATTTCTTTTTGTAAAGTATTTGAAAACATTTTGAGTTATAGTCTAGAATTTTATTTTCAAAATTTCTAGTTCACTATAACCAATGGCTCTGATACCAACTTCTGTCACACCCCAATTTTCTTAATTAAGCGGAAGCAACACGTGGCGGTGATCAAAAGTTGGTAACCCATGGTGTTTTAGTAAACGATAGTTCAAAACATTAAACATATTATTTATTTATTGATGGATGATAAATCACCCATACAGTAGGTCCCTTCGAAACATAAGTTCAAGTTTACTAAAACAAAATTCGTTTTAAAAGAAACCACGACAACATCTTCTTTATTTCTCCCGAGCCGAATCCAAGCCATTAAATACCTGAAAATGCATTGAAAAGATTTTTGTCAACCAAAAGGTTGGTGAGTTCACCAAATTTTCATATCAAAACCATATTCTCATTTTTCACATTTCCACTTTTTCAATATGTGTGGTTTATTTTGAAACCACCAAATCGTTTCATTTTCTCTTTTCTCCATTGGGTGATTTATTTTGACACCACCAAATCATTACATTTTCTCATTTCTCAATAAGCGGTTTATTCTGAAACCACCCATTCATCTCATTATCTCATTCGAGGGTTTATTTTGAAACCACTCATTTCATCAATTTCAAGGATATATATAAGTTTATTAGACAAAGCATGGTTCATGAACTAGCTAGGAACATGATGTATAATTAGCAACATAAGCTCTAAATCGATACGTAAACCACTATTTGAAAGTATTTTCCCACCATGTTTCACGACCAGGCTACCGATCAGTGGGCTAGGGTTGGTCATTCCCGATAGATCTATCAATACTTCTCTTGTCTATTCCATAGTTAACGATTTTAGACGACCAAATTCTATTTCATTCTCCTTTATTTCTATTTGTGGCCAAGCTCATCTTTTCATGAGCATTCGTGCCCTTACTTATGTCTAATCATACCCATACATTGGTTGTCAACTCATAATATCCATACTTATTTTATTATATGCATTTTCAGCCCCAAAACATTTATAAAATCATTTCAGAAAAAGGGGAGTAGTGAACTCACCTTTGCTTTCTCGTGCGATTTGTGGTTCTAATTGTATAATTTCAAATGCCCTGGTCCTATTTCCCATTATATCAGATTAGTTAGGCCATTCTTCTTAACTCATGTGACAAATTCTGAATTTTCAGACTATTCGAGCAAAATGACGATTTTGCCCTTATTCGACTAATTCCAACACATAAAGCAAAAAGAACTAATCTTTATACATGAAACTTTATGCTAAGGCTTAATATAAGTTGTTAAACTTAATTAATATTATTCCAAATATTTTAGCACTTGTTTTCTAATTTTTCTCTATTTTATGCTAAATTACCCATTTTTACGGCTTTTTCGACTACGGTTTTTATCCAAACTTTCTCCAATACTTAAGTTTTCACTTTCATATTATTTCTATATGTTTTCTATACATTATTAACCTGTTTCAAACCTTTAATCCACTGATCTAAATTGTTTTCCTCATTTATACCTTATTTTACAAAAAAATAAAATTTATACGTTTTAATGCATAATTCTTTTACCGTTTTAAGGGTTCGGGTGCCATTTTCACCTAAGTTTTCAATAATTCTCACTTATATTTGTTACCTACTGTCCAAAATAAGTGCTCATTTTATTTCATATTATTTCTCCAATTTATTCTATTTTTAAGCATTTTTAGCCATTTTTAAGCATATAAATTCCATTTTAATTATTAAATAAATTCCAAAAATTCTAGAATAATTTTCCAACTCATATCTACTGATTACTAACCTTTTTCTACTGACCAAACTTAAATTTTCGGATTTTTGCCATATTTTTACATTTTCTACACATTTAATGCATTTAAAGCTTCTAAAAGTCTAACTCTAATCATTACTTTATTTCCACTACATTTACTCCAAGTTTTTATTACTAGCTTTGGTCTCTTTTCAGTCATAAATATTCTGACCTCAAATCAACTTTTATAATCTTTATTTATTTTATATAAAAACTTCACATTTATATAACAATTATTCATATATTACATATTTAATCGTGTACCGCTCGTGTTTTCCCATAACCGACCATTATAGGCGGAATTACTTTGAGAAATAACCATGGGGTTTTATCTTGATGACAATCGTTACCGACCGTGTAGGCGTCATAGACGACCATGAGGCGGGTTTACTACAATTGTAACACTCAAGTCTTTATTTTATTTAACAATTCTATATCAAGTTTAAATATTTATTTATTTATTATTTTATTTATTTTAAATTTTCGGATTTCAAATAAAAACCCAAGAGTTCCATGACCTTATTTTATCACCCATACTCATATCATCATATCACAATCATCAACTATAAGCAAATTATTAACATACACACTTATGAAAACACACATAAAATCACATAAAATCGTAAGATTTAGCTACATGCATGTATCATCTAGTTTACTAGTTTTCATTTTCATCCATGAACTTATGGTTTCATCTTAGATCATCTCATAATCTTTCATTAAAACTCATCAGTTTTAGGCTTTGATCTCAACATGCATGTGGGTTTCTTGATGGATCAAACCCTAACTCAAAGTTCAACACACACTTTCACACACTAACACACACTTCACGAATTTTAGTGTGTGTAAGTGAGGTTTTTCACACAAATCTTTGTGTGTTGAAGCTTAATCCTTCCAAATCCACCATAACTAATCAAGAATTTGATGTTGGTATCTTAGATTTGGAAGTGGGGTTTTTTGAAATTTAAGATGAAGATGAAGTGGGTTTCGAAAATTTTAGAAGATCTAGATGAGTTTTCTTACTTGATGCTAGAAAGTAAGTGTTCTTGAGTGTTCTTGAGTGTTCTTGACTCTTGAATCTTGAAAGAAAATGGAAGAAACTAGGTGTGTGTGTGTTTTTAGAGAGAGAGGAGGATGAGAAAAATGAGAGAGGGGGGTGGGGGTTTGGGCCGTAATTTATAGAGAGGGAGAGGAGAGGTGGAGTGTGGTGGTGTATGTGTGTGTGTAGGGTTTTTAAAAGGAGCGATGATGACTTAGGTGAGGCTAGGTGTCAATTTCCTATGCAATCTCATCATTACATTTACCATACACATACACATGCATATATATATACACGACATATACATGCATACATACCATTCCTTTTTATAAATTTTCACTATGTAGGTCACTTGCAGGTAAAAGTCTGGTTTATTACGCAATTCGCGGTATATTTTTCAGACTCATTTTGCTACAAATTTTATATCAAAATTCATAGAATTAAATTACGCTCGGAACCGTATAATTATTTTTCAGTTTCGTCACACTTGGTCGGTGACCAAATGTAGTGACGTTTTTATTTACTCGGTTCGATTTTCATAATCGCGTAATTTTCTCTATTTCATCACTAACCGAGCGTAAAACCTTCTGTTAAAGGTTCTAACTTATATCAAACTCAATATTTAAACAAAACAAAATATTTTATCCGTTTCGTTGATCGGTTCATAGTGACGAGTCTTTATCTAATTTTATAATATTCAAGTAATTCACATAAGTCACAATCAATCCTAATTAAATCCAAATAAATCCTAATTATCATTAATAATCAAAAATTAAAGTGACGGATGTCACAGTCTCCCCCGGTTTAGAAAATTTCGTCCCGAAATTTCATTGTAAAGCGTACCTTTTCTGCCTTCTGACGGAACAGCTGGGGATATTTCTTTTCCATCTGATCGAGTCGTTCCCATGTGAATTCCGGACCATACTTGGAATTCCAGCGAACTTTTACCAGCTTAATACGACTTCGTCTAAGCTTTTGAGCCTTCCAATCTAAAACCTCAACAGGTTCCTCACTAAATCTAAGTTTGTCATCGATCTGAACCTCACCTAGCGGGTAAGATCAGTGTTTCATCCGACAAACATTTCTTTAGGTTGGACACATGGAATACATCGTGTACTCCATCCAACTCAGGAGGAAGTCGTAGTCTATAGGCCACGTGGCCTATACGAGCTATTATCTCGAAAGGTCCAATATAACGAGGACTTAGACTTGCCTCTCTTACCGAATCTAATGATGCCTTTCCAGGGAGAAACCTTTCAACATAACATGGTCTCCTATATTAAAGTTCTAAAGGTCTCCGTCTATTGTCGGCATAACTCTTTTGTCTATCGGCCGCCGCCTTCAAGTCTTTCTCTAATCAATGCTGATTCTGATCAGTTCGTTTCCTGAATAACTTCCGGGCCTGTTAGTTGCTTTTCACCAATTTCAGCCCAACACAGAGGAGATCTACATTTCCTTCCATATAAAGCTTCAAATGGTGCTGCTTTGATGCTAGAGTGGTAACTGTTATTGTAAGAAAACTCTGCCAATGGTAGGTGAGTATCCCAATTACCACCGAAATCAATAGCACAAGCCCTTAACATATCCTCCAGGGTTTGAATTGTCCTTTCACTCTGACCATCAGTCTGGGGATGATAAGCCGTGCTCATATCCAAATGAGTACCCATTTTCTCTTGAAACGATTGCCAAAAACGAGCGGTGAATCGACCGTCCCTATCTGAAATAATAGATACTGGAACTCCATGGCGAGCTACGATCTCTTTCAGATATAGTTTAGCTAAAGTTTCTGCATCAGTTTTCTCTTTCATGGGTATGAAATGAGCTGACTTGGTCAATCTATCGACAATCACCCAAACTGTGTCATTTCCTGCTGTCGTACGGGGCAGTTTTGTTATGAAATCCATTGCGATATTCTCCCATTTCCAAACTGGTATCTTAGGCTGTTGCAACAAACCAGGTGGTTTCTTATGCTCTGCCTTTACCTTGGAACAGGTGAGACATTTATTTACGTATATCGCAATATCACCTTTCATGTTGGGCCACCAATAGAATTCTCGAAGGTCTTTGTACATTTTTGTAGCACCAGGATGAATCGAATATTTCGACTTATGCGCTTCATCAAGGATTAAGCTACGAAGATTTTTGTACTTCGGGACCCATATTCTATTCATGAAATAGCTAATGCCGTCTGCTTTAGTTTCCAGCTCACACTCTAAGCCTCGAAGTCCTTCATTCCTCAAGTGATGCTCCTTTAAGGCTTCTTGTTGAGCAATCCGAATCTTCTCTGATAGATTCGTTTGTATTGTTAATCCTAAAGCACGTACACGCAATGGTTTAACTCTTTCCTTCCTGCTTAAAGCGTCAGCAACTACGTTGGCTTTACCCGGATGATATTTAATTTCGCAATCGTAATCATTGAGTAATTCCATCCAACGTCGCTGCCTCATGTTAAGATCTTTTTGATTAAAGATATGCTGAAGGCTTTTGTGATCAGTGAAGATTATACACCTGGTTCCGTATAAATAGTGTCTCCAAATTTTTAGAGCGAACACTACGGCTCCAAGTTCAAGATCATGAGTTGTGTAATTCTTCTTATGCACCTTAAGTTGTCGTGACGCATAGGCTTTGACCTTATCTTTCTGCATAAGCACGCATCCAAGACCTAATCTTAAAGCGTCACAATATACTACAAATCCATCTGTTCCTTCGGGTAAGGATAAGATGGGTGCACTACACAACTTTTGTTTCAGCATTTGGAAAGCGTCTTCCTGTTTCTGGGTCCAGTCGAACTTCTTTTCCTTTTGGGTTAGCAAGGTCAACGGTTGAGCAATCCGAGAGGAATTCTCACTGAACCTTCTGTAGTATCCTGCTAAACCCAAAAATTGTCGCACTTCCATCGGAGCCTTTGGTGCTTCCCAATTCTTTGTTATTTTGATCTTTGTTCGATCTACTTGTATGCCTCATTCCTTGATGACGTGGCCGAGAAGATGGCTTCTCGCATCCATAAGTCACACTTAGAAAATTTTGCATACTATTTCTCTTTCCTTAGCAATTCAAGAATTAACTTCAAATCAGTCTCATGATCTTCCTTGGTTTGTGAATATACTAAGATATCGTCAATAAAGACTACCACAAATTTATCCAAGTAGGGTTTGTATACCCTATTCATGAGATCCATGCATTTGGCCGGTGCATTTGTCAATCAGAATGACATTAAGAATTCATAATGACTGTAACGTGTCCGAAAGCAGGCGGTTTCGGAACGTCCTCGTCCGCTATTCTTAGTTGATGATACCCGGACCTTAAGTCAATCTTCGAATAGTAAGTAGATCCTTGCAACTGATAAACAAGTCATCAATTCTCGGTAATGGGTAACGGTTCTTGATAGTTAGTTTATTCAGTTCTCTATAGTCTATGCACATTCTGAATGAACCATCATTCTTTTTCACGAACAATATTGGTGCTCTCTATGGCGAAAAGCTTGTCCTAGTAAATCCTGAAATTCTTAAAGTTGTTTCGACAACTCTTGCATCCGTTGACTTCTTACTGAGCTCGTCTTTCTTCACCAATACGCCCTCACGCACGGCGTTATCAGTCAACGATCTAGTCAAAGACATTGTATCCTGAATAGTAGCTGGCTTAGCCGATGTGGCCATGCCTCGGATTTGAGGTGTCGGACCTCAAATGTAGTGCTCTATTCGGACATATTCAGGATTGACTATGCGAGGAACAATCGTTGCTAATTCGGTAATCCAAGAGGTGTACTCTCGAACTTCAGCACCTTCCATCTTTAGGTTCCTAAATTCGATCTCTAGCTTCTGAAGCTACAGCTTTGGGCAGTGCTCTCTCAATAGCATTTCCTTCAACTCGTTCTAGGAGAGTTGATAAGTCGCGCCTTCTCCCGGACTCTTGACTTGCGTGCTCCATCAAGGTAACGCTTCATCTTGGAAAGAGCATGTTGCGTACATAACCTTTTGCTCAACACTACACCGATATCTATGACGGGTTCCATTTTCTGTATCCATCTTATGATGTCTAACGGACCTTCGAGTCCGTTAATTGACCTAGGTTACACCCTTTATATGAGCACCCATGTACTCGATTTTCCGATCACATAGTTATATATCAATCTATGGGTATTGATATAACCATTTATCGTGACACATGGAATTTTTAACAAAACATTTCGGTCATTTTCTACTTGATCCCTGACCACCAATGCCTTGCATTCGCCCGCGTCCAACATTGGTGTTGTGTTGTTCAATAGCATCAATCACATGTTACGAGATTGAACGTGCTATCTCATCAGGTGTCGAGGGTAGTCTGACTCTATGACCACTGGTATTTTGTCGGGTTTCAGATGCCATTCTTGTCTATCATTATAGGGTAACAATGAGACAAAAATTCTAGATACCAGTATTCACATAACGGTTCATAATCCAGAACGATTCGGTATAACAAATCAGTAATTATCCCGGCCGGTACATAATTACTCATCTTTTATACGTTCAGGTTCCAAATTACATCCCATTACGTTTCTAACTAATATCCGCACCGCTCTTTCTAACTTACTGATCCAACCTTGCTCCAGCATACTCTTGACGCACTTGAGGTATTTGCATATGGTGAATCATAACACATCCACCACACCTTCATTACACGAAGAGTATACTATGTGCTACTATTTAGGGATTGGATCTGGCCTTAACCGATATCTGATCGGACATAAGGCTCTCTTATCATTTCCTAATCACTTTGGTCACTATAAGTGCCGAACCACTTATCTTGGTGTCCGTTACTTAATAAACCAATTTTTATTATTATCTATTGATCTTTCGATTTTTCTACTTAATAGGTCTTTCAGCATCTAGGCCACGCAACAAATGATACTCTAGATACTTTTCGTATGAATGAATACCTTATGGCAGTAGCTAATTGCCCTAACGTATTCACCAAACTTACATATCCAAAGTCCCTCCTATTGTGTGCCTATTGCTTTTCCTAACTATCTTTCACTTCCTTTGGCGTGTATAAACGTCCAATGGGGCCTCAGACTCTCACCAGGTAGGGAGGGTCATTAGGGAAGGGGTAGAACCCACATCTCGTTCCCACCATTCGAATCATGGACATTACTATCGGTATGAGGATTACGTCTGTGACAAAGCTCATTCGTACTAAGTTAATGGTTTCACTAAGTCAAATAATTAAACACATAATCTTAACAATATATTATAATACCGCACTTTAGTATTTTCTTGGCTTCGCGAATCGGGGTACTCTGCGTTGTCGTATTTCTTTTTGTAAAGTATTTGAAAACATTTTGAGTTATAGTCTAGAATTTTATTTTCAAAATTTCTAGTTCACTATAACCAATGGCTCTGATACCAACTTCTGTCACACCCCAAAATTTTTAATTCAGCGGAAGTCTTACATGGCGGTGATCAAAAGTTGGTAACCCATGGTGTTTTAGTAAACGATAGTTCAAAACATTGAACATATTATTTATTTATTGATGGATGATAAATCACCCATACAGTAGGTCCCTTCGAAACATAAGTTCAAGTTTACTAAAACAAAATTTGTTTTAAAAGAAACCACGACAACATCTTCTTTATTTCTCCCGAGCCGAATCCAAGCCATTAAATACCTGAAAATGCATTAAAAAGATTTTTGTCAACCAAACGGTTGGTGAGTTCACCGATTTTCATATCAAAACCATATTCTCATTTTTCACATTTCCACTTTTCATCATGTGTGGTTTATTTTGAAACCACCGAAATCATCTCATTTTCACTTTTCTCCATTATGTGGTTTATTTTGAAACCACCAATCATTCATTTCATTTTCAATAAGTGGTTTATTTTGAAACCACCAATCATCTCATTTCATTTTTCAATATATGTGGTTTATTTTGAAACCACCAATCATCTCATTTCATTTTTCAATATATGTGGTTTATTTTGAAACCACCAATCATCTCATTTCCAATATATGTGGTTTATTTTGAAACCACCAATTTACTTCTCATTTTTCATTGAAAGCAGGGATATACATAAGTTTTCCAGACAACGTATGGTTCATGAACTAGCTAGGGACATGATGTATAATTAGCAACATAAGCTCTAAATCGATACGTAAACCACTATTTGGAAGTATTTCCCACCATGTTTCACGACCGGAGCGACCGATCAGTGGGCTAGGGTTGGTCATTCCCGATAGATCTATCAATACTCCTCTTGTCTATTCCATAGTTAACGATTTTAGACGGCCGAATTCTATTTCATTCACTTTTCTTTCTATTTATGGCCAGGCTCATCTTTTTATGAGCGTTCGCGCCCTTACTTATGTCTAATCATACCCACACATTGGTTGTCAACTTATAAAATCCATACTTTTTCATTATATGCATTTTCAGCCCCAAAACATTTATAAATCATGTAGAAAAAGGGGAAATAGTGAACTCACCTTTGCTTTCTCGTGCAATTTGTGCTTCTAATTGTGTAATTTCAAATGCCTTGGTCCTATTTCCCATTATATCAGATTAGTTAGGCCATTCTTCTTAACTCATGTGATAAATTCTGAATTTTCAAACTATTCGAGCAAAATGACGATTTTGCCCTTATTCGACTAATTCTAACACATAAAGCAAAAAGAACTAATCTTTATACATGAAACTTTATGCTAAGGCTTAATATAAGTTGTTAAACTTAATTAATATTATTCCAAATATTTTAGCACTTATTTTCTAATTTTTCTCTATTTTATGCTAAATTACCCGTTTTTTACGGCTTTTTCGACTACGGTTTTTATCCAAATTTTCTCCAATACTTAAGTTTTCACTTTTATATTATTTCTATATGTTTCCTATACATTATTAACCTGTTTCAAACCATTTAAGCCACTGATCTAAATTGTTTTCCTCATTTATACCTTATTTTACAAATTTTATACGTTTTAATGCATAATTTTCACCGTTTTAAGGGTTCGGGTGCCATTTTCACCTAAGTTTTCAATTATTCTCACTTATATTTGTTACCTACTGTCCAAAATAAGTCCTCATTTTATTTCATATTATTTCTCCAATTTATTCTATTTTTAAGCATTTTTAGCCATTTTTAAGCATATAAATTCCATTTTAATTATTAAATAAATTCCAAAAATTATAGAATAATTTTTACAACTCATATCTACTGATCACTAAATCTTTTACTACTGTCCAAACTGAATTTTTCGGATTTTTACCATATTTTTACATTTTCAATCCATTTAATGCATTTAAAGCCTTAAAAAGTCTTATCTAATCATTACTTTATCTCCACTTATTTACTCCAAGTTTTTATTACAAGATTTGGTGACTTTTCACCATAAATATTCTGTCTTCTTTTTAATTTTTAAAATTTTTATCCATTTTATATAATACTCACATATTTATTCTTAAAATTTTCAAGTATTATATATTTAATATATACCACTCGTGTTTCCTCATAACCGACCATTATAGGCGGAATTACCATGAGAAATAGTCACGGGGTTTATATTAGTGACAATCGTTACCGACCATGTAGGCGTCATTGACGACCATGAGGCGGGTTTACTACAATTGTGACACTAAATCTTAGTTTTATTTAACACTTTTGTTCCAACTTCAAGTATTTATTTATATATTATATATATATATTTAATTTTTCGGATTTTTATTAAAATCCAAGGGTTTCATACCCTAATATCTTTTATACATATCATTTCATATGACAAAAATCAAAGATTACCAAGTTTCTAGAGTAAATCATCATCATATACACATAAAATCACATAAATCACATAAAATCATAGATTTTAGCTCATGCATGCATCATCTAACTCACTAGTTTTTATTTTCATCCATGAAACTTGAGTTTTAACTAGAGATTTCTCATGGATCTTTCTTTGAAAGTCATCATTTGAAGTTAGATCTTACATGCATGTGGGTTTTTAGATGATCAAACCCTAACATCAAACATTCAACACACACTTACACACACTCACGACACACTTCACGATTTGTGTGTGTGTGTGTGGATTTTTCACACAAATCTTTGTGTTTTCATGCTTGAATCCATCCAAATCCACCATAACTTATCAAGAATCTTGATGTTGGTTCTTGGATTTGGAAGTGGGTTTTTCGAAATTTAAGATGAAGATGAAGTGGGTTTCGAAAATTTTAGAAGATCTAGATGAGTTTTCTTACTTGAAGCTAGAGAGAGAAAGTAGTGTTCTTGAGTGTTCTTGATCTTGAATCTTGAAAGAAAATGGAAGAAACTAGGTGTGTGTGTGTTTTTAGAGAGAGAGGAGGATGAGAAAAATGAGAGAGGGGGTGGGGGTTTGGGCCGTAATTTATAGAGAGGGAGAGAGGGAGAGGTGGAGTGTGGTGGTGTATGTGTGTGTATTGGGTTTAGTACATAATATCAGTATAAATCATGCGATCTATGTGTGTAGTGAATGTTCATAGAATATGATAAACAAGTATTGTAATCGACCGCGTATCAAACCCTTGACAATTAGGCTTTCAATCACAGGACGCCACACGCGAGGCATGCCAAGTGGGTTGTCAAACCAATAGATCTATTATTGTTACCCCGGCTCGGTATGTTAATGAGTACGCATGCTAGTGTAATAGTATTGGAAATAGAATATAACAACAATCATGGTCCAAACAAGTTTAACACATCAAGAACACACATAACTAGCATAGGATTCGCATTTAGTTTTAGAGAAGTAAATATAGAGTTTGGAATTTGAGATAGAGATACATGTTACACCCCAAAGTATTAAAAGAGAAGGGGGCTATGAATACTCACTTGATAAGGAGATAGGGAACAGGGATAACGCCGATTCGTGAAAGATAAGTAACTCAGAGATTATCCTAATGAATCAAATAAGGTATATGAATATAGGAATTCAAAATGAATCAAGTTTTAAGTATTCGAGGAAAGTTATATTTGATTAGGTCAAAATTACCATTTTGCCCTTTTATAGGTAAATTAGGGTTTAGTAAAGATGTGCATTCCTAATATTTTATCATTTATCACTTTTAAGCTCATGAATACTTATTGTATATATAATTATGATCTAGTACCAAAAATCAAGTCTTAATACCTTCCGGTTTATTTATTATTAAATAAACATATTCAAAACCCTAATTTTAGTAAAATAATTAAATAATTACCAAAACTCATTAGATTTTGGAACAAACTTAGGGTTTTATTCATATTACTATATTATAATATTCTTGAAAATATAAAACCTTAATTCATTGTCGTTTATCCAGTTTTGACAAAATAATGACGTGAAAACCCTAATTTAAGCATAATTGCCAAATAAATATCAAAACTCATTAGATTTTGAAATAAATTTAGGGTTTTATTCATAATAATATATAATGATATTCTTGAAAACATTAAACCCTAATTTCACTTGTTTATCCGGTTTTTGTAAAATAATTTCCCGAAAACCCTAATTTAAGCATAAATAATAAATAAATATCAAAACTTATTAGATTTTGAAACAAACTTAGGGTTTTATTCATAATAATATATTATAATATTTAAAAAATTATAGAACCTTATTTCAACACCGTTTATCCAATTTTGGCAGAACAACGACCCGAAAACCCTAGTTTTGGCATAATTTTATATAAAATACCAAATGATTAGATAACATGAAATTGATTTAGGGGTTCTTTAATATATGTTAAAACATAGTAACCCTCAAAAATTCAGACCCTAATACCTTTCCAATTGCCCAAAATCAAAGTTTTATCTCAAGAACCCTAATTTTGACATGAATTTAAAAAGCATACTTAGAATATCGAATTTGACAAAACTGAAAGAGGTTATTGTTAATCATACCTAAAGGACGCTTGACTGCATGAAATCTAGCTTCAAAGTCGAAACGAGGATGCTCGTATTTGAGTGGATGAAGTTTCTGCTGCTTGATCTAGGGTTTTTGAGGTGAGAATTCGGTGAATTGGTGAGGTAATTATGGACGGATTCGAGGGTGCTATTTATACGTATTAGCGGTCGCAGCTGAGGGTCCTACAGGTGTGATAGGTGACTAATCGAGTCAAAAACGACGCGTATCTGGATCAAACTTGGGCTAAGTTGAAGTCGTGGCAAAGAATCGAGCTAAGCCAAGATTCTGCGACCTGCTGGACGGCCCGCGTATCGCGCCAACCCTGGGAGTAGGTTCTGCGCGATACGCGAGCCAAGTATGCAGGATTTGGCAGTTTTAGTCCCTGTACGTTTATATTTGCATTTTTGACCCTAAACTTCTACCGAATTGTTATTTTATGCACTAGAACATTATAAAACATGTTTATAAAAGTTTCTAAGGCTTTGGACACGCTCGATGATATACGGATACGTGCGTTTTATAACTTTCAATAAATTGCACTTTTAGTCCCTCAACTTTTGTTTTATGTGTTTCATCTTTGTATCCTTCGATGTAATCAATGTTTTAGACTTAATATGATATTAGAATACTTCTTTAAGATTTATAAGGCTCGGGACACGTTTAACGAGGTATAAAATATATAATTTATATATATTTATTTATATATTATTTGTTAAAAATTATGAAAAATCATCAAAATTCACTAAAATTCACTAGAATTCATTATAATTCACCATATTGATTTGTGATATAGAATCCATTAAATATAATGTCATGGAATAATAGAATGAGAATTTTTGGAATATACGGACTCCCGGTTAATACCGAAATTGCACGAAAACTCGTATTTTTGCTATTTTTGTTTTAAACCTCGAACTTTTACGAAACCTCACATATATTTACTTGTGTGTATGACTAGTATTACCTACAAGCATTATATATGTTTGAATTGCTAAAGTTTTTCCGGTTTTGCACAATTAACAAAAACGATCGAGTTAGGGATTCGATTTGTGATAAATTGAAACATCGAATGTTACGAATATTGTGATCAAAGGATTAAATCATGAAATACATGAAATAATAATATAAAATGTGAAACGATTCTTTATTGATTATCAACCATGATAGGAAACGGGTCGGGTATTTACAAATGGATTTACCGAAGTGTTACATAGGTAAGGCTAGGTGTCATTTTCCCATGAAATCTCATGATTACACTTCACACATACTCATACATTATATATATATATATATATATATATATATACACGACACATACATACATACACACCATTTTTAAAATTTTACTAGTGTAGGTCACTTGCAGGTAAAAGTCTGGTTATTACGCGATTTACGGTATATTTTTCAGACTTATTTTGCTACAAATTTTATATAAAAATTCATGGAATTTAATTACGCTCGGAACCGTACAATTATTTTTCAGTTTCGTCACACTTGGTCCGTGACCAAATGTAGTGACGTTTTTGTTTACTCGGTTCGTCTTCATAATTGCGTAATTTTCTTTATTTCGTCACTAACCGAACGTAAAACCTTCTTTAAAGGTTCTAACTTATATCAAACTCAATATTTAAACAAAACAGAATATTTTATCCGTTTCGTTGGTTGGTTCATAGTGACGAGTCTTTATATATAATATTCAAGTAATTCACAAAGTCACAATTAATCCTAATTTATTATTCTTAATTCGAAAATTAAAGTGACGAATGTCACATATATGAGGCTCGTCTTTCCCCCTGAGACGCAAATACATTCACTTAATCATCGCTGCCACATTATGGGAGGTTTAGAAGGCGAGAAACTCAAAAGAGTTTCATGGCAGGTTCACTCATGCAGGAACAATCGTTGAAGACATAAAATCAAACACATTTTTTTGGTTTAAGCATAGGGCAAAACAACCAGATCTAGTATGGGAGTCCTAGCGTAATGTTCGTACCATCATTTCGTCACGTAGCAAGAATAAAATAATATTTTTTGTTTCTCATAAAAAAATAACAAATTTAACATATGGTGGTCTAATAGGTTTAGTCGTGTGAGTTTAGCTAATGAGTTGTTGTTGAGTTAGTGGTGTAATATGTAGAGTCGTGTAATATAGATTTTGTTTAGAGTTAATTTCTGTTTGATTCCCTGTGGTATATTAATTCTAACTACCTGAGTAGGAACTTTCATTTGATTACCCGTGGTTTTAATTTACTTTCAGTATGAGTCCCCCAGTCTAACTCCATCCAACTTTACCGTTAAGTGGATGGGTATAATTGTCATTCAACCCTTATTTCCTATCTATGATTTAAAAAAAATTTGTCTGGTTAAACAAAAAAACCCACCATTGATTAAAACCCATGTCACACCCCAATACGTCGGGGCATGATGATTGTCCAAATGCTCATGACACTAATTAAAGTTTCAATACTTAATCATTACCAAATTCCAAGTTAATCAATAGGTTCAAATACACATAACATAACAAATAGATTGAGGTTGATTTAATAAATCTAGGTCCAAAGCATCCTAGATGTGACATCAATCAAGTATGGCTCAAACTGCATTTCCTGTAACATGTATAAAAATAGAGAGTGTCAACTAAAAATAGTTGGTGAGTAAACATAGGGTTAGAATATATATAATCGTTTGAAAAGCGATTCAAATGTCAAATGTAGACTCAACCATGTATGAATGAACCAATGTATGTGTGTAATCAAACATTGATGACTAGTGTCCGTAACTCGAAAGTCACGCTATGTTGAAAATAGGTTTCAATCACCCGAATGCCAATTACCGGTCAAATTCAGGTGGTTTATCAGCCAATAGATCTATCATTGTTACCGTAGGCTTGTATGTTAATGATTACACTGATGAATGACGAATGATGAATATATATGTAATAGTTTGACATATAGCATGTGATCACACATAGACATATAATGAAATCGCGTAGTTTGTATAATGAATAAAGAATTGATGCTTGAATGTGTAAACTCAACACGAATCACCATTTCGAATGAATCACCATTCTAATGATAACACGAATTGATTATTTAATACCACAATGCAAATCACCATTAGAATGAATCACCATTCGTATGATAAAGAGAACTGGATATTGAAAGTTATATTTTTGTCATAGGATACATGTTACACCCCAAAATAGTAAAAGAGAGAGGATATAAATACTCACTACTCAAATTATCATTTGAAGGAATCACCCTTCTAATAATAACAAGAGTTGATATCGCATAATATTCCACAGTAATAAAAAGGGGTATGAGTACTCACCTGAGGTGGTGAGTGAAATATGAAAATAGTCCAAGTGATAAGAAGACGACCATCCGTGTCCTAGATTATATGAAGACACTTTAAGTCTAGAGATATGAATCGAATGTCTAAGTCACCCACTTTAGACTAGTTGGGTCTTGTTTAAATGTGTTAACCCATTGACCATTGGTGATATATATTGGTTTTTGGTTTAGTGTATCAATTGGAGATTTTGGACAGCTTAAGAGCTGTGACTTTAAGTGCGTTTTTAAAATACCAAACGTTATCTATAAATTACCAAAATTTACAGGTTGCTAGTTTAATATATTATAAACAACTTTTGTTTAGATGACTTTTTAAGAAAAAGCTAAGAGAAAGCTCGAAACAGCCTCACAAAACAGAAGGTACAGAAACGCGCACCATTTTTGTAGGGACTGTTGTGAGCTGCTCGGTTTGAATTAGGAAGCAAACTATATATCGTTGGAAAGCTAACTCGACGAACTTAGTCGTGGAGTCTGAGTTTGTTAAATTTGAGTTAGAAATGACCAAGATATGGCCGGTTTAAAGTCTAACAACGAATCTGTGATTTTCCAGAATTTAAAGTTGAGTAGTTTTCTTTTAAAGGTGATTAACCAACAAGCCCTTTTTAATGGGTGTTCTTAGGTATAAACAAGAACGAGTATTTAAGTAATATAAATAAGATGTTTTTCTCACAGTAAACAAGCAAGGAGAAGGTAGTGAAGATGACGGTTGAGCTTGGATCGACACTTGAAGCCTTGAGGAGTTCTTGAGCTTTTCTGACAGAAAGTTGGGTCGACTTTGGAGGACGATTCTGGATGATTTAGGAAACCAAATGGTACAGATTTTAAGTCTAAAATGAAGTACTTTGAAAGAGGAAAATGTAGGAAAAAGAATCAGCTCAAACCGATCTCGTTTGGTACCTCAAATGTGCTATGGAAAACAAGGTCGCACAGCAGCGAGCTTCTGGAGTAGTCGTCGTTCAAAGTTGTCTAGAGGGCTGAGTTTTTATCGAAATTGAGTGAGGTCAGTTGGCATTTTTAGAGGACTCAAAGGGGAAGATTTCTGCAGAAGAAAGGAAGGATTTGGACGATTTATGAGGGAGATATGGGTTATAGAAGTGGCTGTAACGAATCTGATGAAAAGTGTGAGAAAACTAATGTTTAGCTTTGGTATTTATACAAGAAAATTTAGTCATGTGGGTGGTGTACTTGAGGACTAATTTTAGTCATGTGGGTGGTGTACTTGAGGACTAAATTTAGTCATGTGGGTGGTGTATTTGAGGACTAATTTTAGTCATGTGTTTGGTCTATGTGATATCATATATACGAGAGATAGAGAAATAAAATAACGAGTTTCAATTTGATATGCTTTGCTAGCTAATGATCACGTTTCTAGTGAGATTACAACTAACGGAGGTATGGAACATAAATGTTTCAACCTCAACAGAACGATGTCCGCCTGAACCATTCCACTTGGACTTCAGCCGGAACGACATCCGGCTGACCTCGGTTTTGCCCGGACCATGCAGGTCCATTTGAACTTTGGCCGGATCAATGTTCCGCGAGAATGATAATGATATAAGTCACAACTTCATAAAAGAGTATAATGTTTAACTTTTATAAACTCTATTATTGTTCCATCATTAATGCATAGTTTTAGAGTTATCCAATAATATCACCGTTGGTTTTGCTTTGGGTTGACTTGGGTATGACTTAGGTATGACTTAGGTATGACTTTAGCATGGATAGTAGAAATGGGTCGGTTCATAAATATGGAAAAATACACGGATGTCACAACCCATCCATTAAAAACCCTTATTTTCTCATTTCTTTGACTTTGCATATTATTCTTGCATACTGGTTTGACATCTTGCATACTATACTGGTTTGACATCTTGCATACATAATTGAATTTTGGAGCAATTCTCATTTTTTTTTTACTTCGCATATCATTCTTGCATCAGTTACCACACATCAGATGCTCTGGTTAGAATTGCTAAGAACATAAATACCATTTTCATTCATACCAAAGCTAATTGAAACATTACATATCAGACCCTTTACAATTCACAATACGTATCTTGCATCTTTGACACCAACCAACTTCTGTCTCCAAAATCTTGCATCTTTGACACAACTTAAACCCCGTTTAGAAAACACCCATTCATCCTGAACACAATCAAATCTGTTAAGCTTGTGATCTATTACAGTTGCCAATTATACGGGTATGTGTTTGTATCTTTCAGAAAGGATAAAAAAACATGAATTAAAAAAGGTAGAAATTTTCGGACCTTCTGGGTGTTATAAACAAAACTAACGCATTCAACTCTTCCAGTGTTGCATCTGGAAACCGGTCATTCATATTTGATGTGATCTTTCGATAACGGATATAATTAGCAATTCGCATCTTGAAGTTTTTGAATGTCTCGTATAGCTCCCGGATCACGTGAAGAGGCAGACTGTAGTTCCTGGAGAAACCAAAATGTAAACAAAAGAAGTGATTCATTCATCCAAGGGCAAACCACCACCATTGTTGTCGACATTCAAGCAAGGAGAGAGATCCAGACAGTATGAGCTGGTGGGGTTCCTCTTAGAATGAGTAAGCTAGGGCTTTTTTGGGTTTATAAGCAGATGGTGGGGTTAAGGGTTTTTAATGGATGGGTTCTAATCGATGGTTGGGTTTTTTTGTTTAACCAAATAATTTTTTTTTAATTCATAGATAGGAAATAAGGATGGAATGACAATTATACCCTCTCACTTAACGGTAAAGATGGATGGAGTTAGATAGAGGGACTCAAACTGAAAGTAAATTGAAACCACAGGTAATCAATTGATAGAAAATGAAAGTTCATACTCAGGTAGTTAGATTTAGTATACCACAGGGACTCAAATGGAAATTAACTCTTTTGTTTATTTCTTTC
>JBCNJP010000013.1:12192037-12231705 GCA_039602395.1 Deinandra increscens subsp. villosa
AGCTTGTACCCTATGTTTTAGAAATGATACCACAACTTGTGTTATGTTACTATAGGGTAATAAAAAAAAATCATGAACAATGATGCAAGTGACAGCAGCATAACATAACAAACATCACCACTCTTTCATCTTGATTCAGATCGAAGCTTTCCATACCTCCATTAATGGCGAATCCACTCTCCTTCTTCTCCCCAAGAGGAGACACTCTCCTCTACCTCATCGCTCTCCTCTCCATCTCTTCCATCCTTCTCCACAACCTCTCTATCTCCGCCTCCGCCGACTCCCACTTCGAAGGCTTTGACGCCGACGAAGACCTAGAAGACATCCTCCAGTCACCGCTCTCCGATCTCCCCCGCCGCTCCCCTCCTCCTCCCACCACCCTCTCCACCTCCTCCGACCCCGAATCCCACCATGGCCCACCTCATCCCCAATCCGATCCCGATCTCGATCTCCCACCTAAACCCTCCGCCACCACCTCGTCTTTCGATTACTGGGATGAGGATGAGTTTGAAGGCTTTCCGACTGAAATTGTGCCGCCGGAAGCCACCGATGAAGCGGTGGAACTCGCCGCTACTCCGGCTGAACCGGAATCAGCGAAGGTATCGGAACCGATTTCGTTAGCTAAGAGAATTAGGGCTTATGCGATTGAAATTACATGTGTATCGTTCTTAATTATGTTTACGATCAATTATTTCACCGGGAAAAAGGAGAACGAAACCCTAGCCCTAGCATGGGCGGCGAAATTCGCCACTAGAGATACGATTTTTGACAAGAATTTCAGTTTGTTAGGTGTTAGTGATACTGATGACTCGCCATTGTTGTTGAAAGAGGGTCAAAATGTGTTCAAGTTTTACGCCAGCGGAAGGAGGTTTTGCCAAGGGTTGGTGGCCACAATGGAGCTTAAAAGCCGACAAGATTTGATAGCTAAATTGTATAATATGATTGTTCCATGTAAAGATGAGATTACTTTTGAGGTTTATATGAATGATGATGCTATGGATCATGTGGTTTTTGCTCTGGCTAAGAAGAAGGCTGCAAAAGCTATGCAGAAGGAAGTAAGGGATCTTCAAAGGTTTTCGAGTTTGATGACATCTGCCCCGAATGGTAGGAAATGGGTTGCTGATGAATTGACTGTTATAACGGAATCCAAAGAGGTGGCTGGAGATTTGATCACTGAGACGGTTCTTGATCAGGTTAGTGATTATGCTTCTTTTAACTACTCAGTTGCTTTTATTAGCTGTTTAGATTTAGTTTGATAATTATAAACTGCAATAGAATGATAATATCTTGTTCCAAGAGTTATGGGATCTTGAATGTTTGAATAGTTTCCATTTGGGGATGCGAGAAATGTTTCTTTTGGTCGATGTAGAACAATTTTCTTGGATACCCAAAAGTTTATTTTTGTGTTTAATGTAGCAATTTGATATTTTTCATCATTATAAGGAATGGATAATTAGTTTTAATTCATAGGTTTTGTGTTCGTTATAGGTCATTAGGACCCTTTTAACTAATAATTGAACACCTCTTCTAAATCATATGTTGGCGAGTACCAATTTATTAATATCATGAAGGAGAAGTCGTAATCTTGTAATGATGTTATTTAATTTTTGGGCAAGGCCATGTGAGCTTTAATGTGGTGTCTTAAATATAAGTTGATGACCTAATTCTAGGCTTTGTTGTATATGGCATGCCCCCCTCATGTAGGGTTACCATGTGTTCTATTTCGTGGTTCCTCAATCCTCACCATATGTTCATGTGGTCAACTTGGATGAGTTTTCTGCATATTTTGGGTCTTTAATCCCAATTTATATATGTAATTATAGAAAATCAAGCTGACATGATGTGTATTATGTAATCTGGCTAGTCACAAACATTAACTTCATACAATTTATTTCCAATTGAGAAAAGATGATGCCATATATCAAAGCTTTGTTCTAAGTTCTAACTTCTAACTTCTAAATGTTCAAATCTCCCCCTATATCTTTACTTTTACCCCTTCATATTTTTTCCATAATATGAGGCGTATCATAAAAAATTCCATTTCCAGCCAAATTGTTGATTTTTTAAAATTCTCTATGTCCTATGTTTTTAAGTTTTTCTTAAACTAATTACAAAATGTAATGTAGTTTTTAACGCTTACATTTCTAAGATCTCTTGAATTCTACCCGGTTGATTTCTTCTTCAATGTCTTATTGGTATGTCTTTTGTTATGATGAATTATATTAATAAATATACTAATAGTAAATTAATATTCAACTTTGTGAAATGGTTTACCATTTATTACTTCATATGATTCAATATAAATTTGATTGACATATATATATCACAATAATGTATGCATTCAAGCCTCTACACTTCTATGTTTATGTTATAAGAAAATTCAGCAGTGCTGACATCATAACATTGTTATATAAGTTTTTCTATCTGCTATTGCTAAAGTGAGTTAAATCTTTTAACGCATTGTCATCTTACGTATATAATATACAAAAGCTTTGTTTAGGGTGACAATGTTTAAGTTGGTTGATACATAAAAACAAATCTGCAGTCATATCATACCCTCGAGATTAAACATTATGTTTGCATTAAACAAACTCTACAGGTGTTTGGTGAAAAAGCTTTTGAGAAATTTGGGAAGTGGTTCATTTCCATGCATTTCTCAGATCAGCAGCAGAGTACACACAGGAAGGTGCTGATTTTTAAGTTTGCTCTACCTGATGTTAATCATATGGCTGACATGACACGTCTGGTGGCTCTGGTGCCATATTACATCGATCTAATTGGTCGTTACAAGCTCAGTTCACAGGTTCATTGATTATTTTTTTTCAAACTTTTCCGTAGTGGTGGCAGTATATGCGGTAGGGTAATGGGTCAAAACGGGCTGGGTTGACCTATCTAAAAATGTTTTTTTTTTTCAATTAGCGTGTCAAATACGATTATAAAATTCTTATCAAATTTGATAATAATTCAACTTTGTGGGACTTTTGACCCATTTCCTTTTTAGCCGGTTCTTTCTATTTGATCTGTTTGATCTCTCAAACATAACCCGAAGCGACCCGTTTATAAGTTAAACCGCTACCTCTACCTTTGAGTGAAAATCTAAATGACAATTGAATGACAAAACTGAAACAGGCCCGATCGAAAACTGAAGCAGCTCGATCAAAGGTCGCACAGGAGGTGTACAAGGAACTTCAAAATGCAAGGCAAGAAGCATTGCAGAGAAAGAAGGCGGAGAGGAGAAAAATGATGGAGGAAGCGGAGTCGAAACTTAATGCTGAGGCTGTTCGTAAGAAAGAAGCAAAAGAACGGGCCCGACAACTTAAGAAAGCAATGCCGAAAATCAAGATGTCCCGTGGCGCCTAAATCTTAACCTTGTCGGATTGTATTCAGGTTAATTTGTAGCCTCCTTTAGTTTTGAGTCTAATGGAAACCCACGGCACCAAATCACCACCATTATAAACTATTAAAGTTGTTTGATATTAATAGTTACTTGATCCCTTTGTGCTTTGGTTGTTTTTAGTCAGAATCAGCTGAATGTAGGGAAGTTATATACAGACAACAAATACTCATACCCGTTGAGTCCCACCAACTAACAATGCTTTTGGGAAATGTGAGATCATAGGCAATTTTTTTCCATATTGTAAGTAGAGATGTTAGTTTGACAGTTTGAGGGACACGCCAACTCCAAAGGGCGTGGGAAAGTTAAAAGGAAAAAAAGGAAGTTTATCATATGAGAACTAACAAGCAGCAATTAAAAGAAACTAAAACTAATAAGTCTATAGTAATAAAACACCATAGTACTATACATTATAATTATGTACATCATAAAGAGACATAAAGCCAAGGCAAATGTATGAGAGAGCCGCAAGTTTAACAACAACGACAATAACAACCAACCCAGTAAAATCCCGCCAATAAATTAGGAGGGTCTGGGGAGGGTGGATGTAGGCAATCATTTCCTCTATCCGAAATGATAGAGAGGTCGCTTCCAGAGAAACCCTCAGCTCGTGGCAGAGTTGGAAGTGCAAACGGAATCCTAGAGATGCCGCCAAAAAGCAGGTACCTGGAAGTAAACAAGCAACAAAAAGAGGGGCTAACAAAAAGTTAAGCCCAAAGCATTAGTATAGTACATTTTTTAAACATATTAAGGAAACATTAAAACCTAGACACATATAAGATACATAGGCCACCATAAAATGGGAAAACGAAGATAAACGAATACGCCAGAAAACAAACTGTAACTCCACCCATCCTAAAGGTCCTTAATCCTACGTCTCCAAGAAGTCCTATCCTCGACCATATCCTCAGAGAGTGCAAGTCTAGCAAATCATGCCTAATCTGCTCGTCCCACGTCAGTTTTGGTCTCCCGCTCCTTCTCCTCCCATTGACAGTGATGGTATCCACTAATCTAACCGACGCCGTGAGCTGACTCCTCTTCACATGCCCAAACCATCTCAGTCTCCCTTCCTTAATTTTCTCTGAAATACTAGCCACCGCGAATTTGTTCCTAAAATCCTCATTTCTTATTTTGTCCAACCGCGTGTGCCCACTCATCCACCTCAACATCCTCATCTCAGCAACCTCAAGCTTACGCGCTTGCGTCTTCTTTATAACCCAACACTCAGAACCATATAAAATAGCCGACCTGACAGCAACCCTATAAAATTTTCCTTGAAGTTTACTCGGGAACCTCTAGTCGCACAATACCCATGTGGCTGCTCTCCACCTACACCAGCCCGCTTCAAAATGCAAGGCAAGAAGCATTGCAGAGAAAGAAGGCGGAGAGGAGAAAAATGATGGAGGAAGCGGAGTCGAAACTTAATGCTGAGGCTGTTCGTAAGAAAGAAGCAAAAGAACGGGCCCGACAACTTAAGAAAGCAATGCCGAAAATCAAGATGTCCCGTGGCGCCTAAATCTTAACCTTGTCGGATTGTATTCAGGTTAATTTGTAGCCTCCTTTAGTTTTGAGTCTAATGGAAACCCACGGCACCAAATCACCACCATTATAAACTATTAAAGTTGTTTGATATTAATAGTTACTTGATCCCTTTGTGCTTTGGTTGTTTTTAGTCAGAAACAGCTGAATGTAGGGAAGTTGTATACAGACAACAAATACTCATACCCGTTGAGTCCCACCAACTAACAATGCTTTTGGGAAATGTGAGATCATAGGCAAATTTTTTCCATATTGTAAGTAGAGATGTTAGTTTGACAGTTTGAGGGACACGCCAACTCCAAAGGGCGTGGGAAAGTTAAAAGGAAAAAAAGGAAGTTTATCATATGAGAACTAACAAGCAGCAATTAAAAGAAACTAAAACTAATAAGTCTATAGTAATAAAACACCATAGTACTATACATTATAATTATGTACATCATAAAGAGACATAAAGCCAAGGCAAATGTATGAGAGAGCCGCAAGTTTAACAACAACGACAATAACAACCAACCCAGTAAAATCCCGCCAATAAATTAGGAGGGTCTGGGGAGGGTGGATGTAGGCAATCATTTCCTCTATCCGAAATGATAGAGAGGTCGCTTCCAGAGAAACCCTCAGCTCGTGGCAGAGTTGGAAGTGCAAACGGAATCCTAGAGATGCCGCCAAAAAGCAGGTACCTGGAAGTAAACAAGCAACAAAAAGAGGGGCTAACAAAAAGTTAAGCCCAAAGCATTAGTATAGTACATTTTTTAAACATATTAAGGAAACATTAAAACCTAGACACATATAAGATACATAGGCCACCATAAAATGGGAAAACGAAGATAAACGAATACGCCAGAAAACAAACTGTAACTCCACCCATCCTAAAGGTCCTTAATCCTACGTCTCCAAGAAGTCCTATCCTCGACCATATCCTCAGAGAGTGCAAGTCTAGCAAATCATGCCTAATCTGCTCGTCCCACGTCAGTTTTGGTCTCCCGCTCCTTCTCCTCCCATTGACAGTGATGGTATCCACTAATCTAACCGACGCCGTGAGCTGACTCCTCTTCACATGCCCAAACCATCTCAGTCTCCCTTCCTTAATTTTCTCTGAAATACTAGCCACCGCGAATTTGTTCCTAAAATCCTCATTTCTTATTTTGTCCAACCGCGTGTGCCCACTCATCCACCTCAACATCCTCATCTCAGCAACCTCAAGCTTACGCGCTTGCGTCTTCTTTATAACCCAACACTCAGAACCATATAAAATAGCCGACCTGACAGCAACCCTATAAAATTTTCCTTGAAGTTTACTCGGGAACCTCTAGTCGCACAATACCCATGTGGCTGCTCTCCACCTACACCAGCCCGCTTCAAAATGCAAGGCAAGAAGCATTGCAGAGAAAGAAGGCGGAGAGGAGAAAAATGATGGAGGAAGCGGAGTCGAAACTTAATGCTGAGGCTGTTCGTAAGAAAGAAGCAAAAGAACGGGCCCGACAACTTAAGAAAGCAATGCCGAAAATCAAGATGTCCCGTGGCGCCTAAATCTTAACCTTGTCGGATTGTATTCAGGTTAATTTGTAGCCTCCTTTAGTTTTGAGTCTAATGGAAACCCACGGCACCAAATCACCACCATTATAAACTATTAAAGTTGTTTGATATTAATAGTTACTTGATCCCTTTGTGCTTTGGTTGTTTTTAGTCAGAATCAGCTGAATGTAGGGAAGTTATATACAGACAACAAATACTCATACCCGTTGAGTCCCAACAACTAACAATGCTTTTGGGAAATGTGAGATCATAGGCAAACTTTTTCCATATTGTAAGTAGAGATGTTAGTTTGACAGTTTGAGGGACACACCAACTCCAAAGGGCGCGGGAAAGTTAAAAGAAAAAAAAGGAAGTTTATCTAGGCCTGTAAACGAACCGAACGTTCAGCGAACGTTCATTGAACCGTTCGGCGGGAAGTTCGTTTATTTAATAAATGAACGAATACGAACATAATTTTTCGTTCGTTTAATTAAATGAACGAACTTGAACAAATGTCACGTTCGTTCATTCATGTTTGTGAACATTCGTTTATGTTCGTTTATTTGTGTTCGTTTATGTTCGTTTATTTATGTTCGATTATTTGTGTTCGTTTATGTCTGTTTATGTTTATTTATTTCATTAACATAATATTATAAAAGAATTTCTCATTTAATAAACTAGAAATCGACCGCGCGTTGCTGCGGTATCTAAGGTTTTATGAAAATAAGCATATCATTTATCAATTTAAGATATCACTACGTACTAAGTCATTAAATTCTACACATCATGAAAACCTTAAGTATATACAAAGTTACCCAGATCCCCTAAATGCTTTGCATACTTTTTAGAAGAATTTTTTTCATATATAGTATATTTATAAATGTTCTTAACAAAAATAGGGGGTTCGTTATTTTTTTTTAAAAAATGGTTATCCCGCACTTCCCAAGTGCGGGGGTTAGGCTCGGGTGGAGGCTCGGCATAAGTCTGATTGCTTAAAGAAATTTTGGTGGGTCCATTGGGGTTGCCAACTGCGAGACACTGTCTCCAGAAAAAGAGGCGGGCCCCATCCGCACTTTCCAAGTGCGAGATGTCAGATCATAAACCCTTTCCTAACTGCGGGTGATGTGATATTGACATATCAGAAACCCTAACTATGTTTTTTTTTAAAAAGAAAACCCTATAGTTTTTTTTAAAAAGCTATGGTGGTGATGCAAAAGCAGACTGAATGCATGTGACCAAACACTGTAAGACTGAATGCATGTGACCAAACACTGTAAGACTGAATGCATGTGACCAAACACTGTTTTCCTGCATGTCTCAAAACACTGATTTGATCACTCAAATTGATTAAGGCTGAATTGATACCTCTGTAAAAGCACTGATATGATGACTCAAATTGATTGAATGAGAACACTAGAAAACGCCATCTTTAAATTGAGAGTTTATCTCAGTTGAATTCTCACAAAACACCATCTTCTTTAAGTATTTTCAAGTGCAGAAATTTCAATCACCACAAATCCAATTAAGAAAATGTCTTCTTCATTTAGTCCCTTTTTGTTAAGAATTTTCTGGGGTGGTAGCATATCATTCCAGAACGGTGTTGTTTCAGCCTCCGAAGAAACTAATATCTCAACATATCCCACATTTCAGAAATTTTCATATGAACAATTAGTTCATATTGTATACGGCTTATTTGGTGTTAGCCAACAAGATTATAACGTCACTATTTTGTTGTCGTATGAGTTTCACGGGCTGCGCGATGTTTCAATAATCAAAGATGATGGGAGTTTAGAAATCCTGTTCTATTTGGCGGGAACAAAACCTAACTACGTTGGTGATGTTTACGTTAAAATGGAAGAAGTAATCAACACTTGCCATACTGGTTATAATAACCAGGAGAATACTGGTTATAATAACCAGGAGAATACTGGTTATAATAACCAGGAGCATACTGGTTATAATAACCAGGAGAATAGTGGTTATAATAACCAGGAACCGACAAATTCAGCGGAAGACGGTGGCTTTGATGGGTCTGATGGCTACATATCATCATCAACGTCCGAAGAAGATAGAGATCACCTCAGGGTCGTAGAGGAGGATGACACCGATGAAGACGGCTACGATGAACCAGCGGCAGAATATCGCGTGGTAAATCATGCAGGGGGTTCGCAAGTTCCACAAGTGAACCCTGATATTGACACTTCTGTTTTGGAAGAGCTAGAAGATCATGATTTACAAGAGGAGGATTTTATGGTTTTCTGGAATGAAGAAACAAATGTTATTAGAGCAGGTATGTACTTCAAGTCGTAGAAGGATGTTCAACATGCTGTTGGCCAGTGGAACATTAGTCAAGGTAGAGAGCTCTATGTTAAAGACAGCAGGCCGGGGAGATGGAACGCAATATGCAGGACTAATGCTCCTGGCTTTGTAGCCGATACTCATTGTAACTGGATGGTCTCCGCCACAAGACAGGGAAATGCAGCTTCTAGTTTGTGGAGGATTATAAAGTGGGTTCGTGGTCATAACTGTTACGGGTCATCCGTTGGTAACAACAACACAAGTCTTACATCAAGGTCTATTGCATCGTACATCAACCATGCAATAGTTGCTGATCTTACATTTCCTGTTAAGCAAATACAGGCATTTTGTAAGGATAGATTTAGTGTTGATGTTTCTTATATCAAGGCCTGGAGAGCTCGTAGAAGAGCTATTCAAAATATTTATGGCAACTGGGAATCCAATTTTGAAGAACTGCCTAAGTATATCAACGCATTGCAACGAGCAAACCCTAGTACTGTTGTGCAGTGGCGTCATCAAGCGGACGGGTCATCAAGCTCGTTTGTATTTAAGTATGTATTTTGGGCATTTGGACCGTCCATAAAAGCATTCCATCGATGTCGACCCGTTGTATGTATTGACGGAACACATTTGAAGGGGTCTTATAAGGGGAAATTGCTTATGGCGGTATCAAAAGATTCCAATGGTTACATACTTCCGGTAGCCTACGCTATCGTTGACGAAGAGACGAACGAAAGTTGGGGTTGGTTTCTTGAACAGTTTGGAAGACATGTACGATCAGATTCTCAAAAGAATCTGTGTGTTATTTCAGACCGGCATCAGGGCATTATACACGCTATGAATAACCTTGAAGGATGGAATGACACAATAGTGGTTCATCGCTATTGCCTACGTCACATTCGTAGCAACGTTATGACCAAGTTCAAGTCAGTTGAAGTTAAACGTCTCTGTTGGGGGATTGGGTCCACAACACAATCCAGAAAGTATCGATTTCTTGTGAGACAGCTGAGGGGTCTAAATGAAGAAGCTTGGCAATACCTGAAAGAAATTGGCTTAGAGAAGTGGACTCTGATGCATGATGATGGACAGCGCCGCTGGGGTACCCTCACAACTAACATCTCGGAGAGCATGAACAATGCGTTACGGGGTGCTAGGTTGCTGCCAATTAAGGCGTGTATTCAACTCACCTTTGAGAAGACAGTCAACCACTTTGTAAAGCACAGAGAGATAGCTGTTAGTTGCATTACTGAATTAACCCCACGCGTATGGGCTGGTTATAACTTAAGTTATGCGAAGGCAAGGGAGCACACCGTCACCGTGTTCAATGTTGATGCAGGTATTTATAGGGTCACATCAAGGGTGCAACAAAACGATGATGGTGGAAACGACTACAGAGTGTATTACAAGGCCAAAAATTGTGATTGCTTTAAGTGGCAAACTCAAAGGCTTCCTTGTTCACATGCAATTGCAGTGTGTCTTCATAAGGGTAATGACGTCGGAAAAATTATTCATAAGGTGCATAAGACTGGAACCTATCGCCATCAGTACGATTCAAATTTCCACCCACTTGCACACCAAGATTCATGGAGAGATCCGGGTTGGAGCATCAGAGCCAACCCAACTAAATTGATAACATCTAGAGGCCGAAGGAAGACGAGAAGGATTCAAAATGAGATGGATCAACACCACCGCGAAGAATCTGGCCCTAAACGATGTTCGAATTGTAAGCAGCCCGGACATAACATCCTTAGGTGTCCCTATGGACGTTAGGATTCTCCTGAGTTTGTTTGTATTTTCTATTGTTATTTAATGTTTGTATCAAATAAACTTGGCATTTCAAAATTTATAGCCGTTATATACTACCGTTTGAAATGATGAATGGTTGGGACACGTTTATTAAATAAAAATATTAATAAATAATTAGAAAATAAATTTGACCGTTCAAATTTTATAGCCGTTAATATAGCCGTTGGGAGGGACACGTTTATTAAATAAAAATATTAATAAATAATAAACGCGTTTTTAATATAAAATAAATATATAAAATTAGATTGTGAAGCAACCTAAGATACTTATTAAAACTGAAAAACAACCTAAGCTACTTATTCAAACTGAAAAACAACCTAAGCTACTTATTCAAACTGAAAAACAAACATTAAACAGACAACCTAACCATTACACAGACACACGTAGATTATTAACCATGAAACGAGTTATCAGACGAGTAGCCGTTGTATCCATCTGAGACGTAGTCCTCTGGATAGTGTACTTGTCCATAGTACCAAGTCTCAAAATCATCAACGTTGTGAACATCTTCAATGTTCATCCCAGCTTCCGCTTCCCGTTCCAACTCAAAAAGTGCTTCCCACTCTTCAGCATGGTCATCATCAACAAATGGTGGGGATGGTGTACGACCAACACGAGGTTGTCGTACTCTTCTTGCAGCAACATTGCTTGACTCGGCACAGTGGAGGTTGTTCATTTGGGTGATTGGTGGAGGTGGTGGTGGTTGGTAAGGTGGAGGTGGTGGTGGTTGGTAAGGTGGAGGTGGTGGTGGTTGGTGATGATGGTGGTGATGGTGCTGGTGGAGGTGATTGTGGATGTGGTTGAACTGGTTAGGTACTTGAGCTTGAGGTGGTGGTGGTGGTGGTGGTGGAAGTTGTTGTTCATAGCGGGTTAACCACAACATCCGGTAGTGCTCCGAGACATCTTCAGGAGGTGTGCTAGACATGGTGGTGGTAGAGGTTGGTTGATGGTTGTGAAATGAGAATAGATGTGTGAATCTGAGTTCTATTTATAACCTTTTGAAAACTAGCCGTTGGCTAAAATATCTAAGTTTGAAAAACTAGCCGTTGGCTATTAAATCATATTTGTTTTAAATGGTTTAATATTCAAATAATAATGATTGAAAATTTAAATAAATATTTATTTATTTATATATTTATAAAATATCTAAGTTTGAAAAACAGTCGTTCTACTGATGAATAATTACTATTGTAATTTGGTTTTATCTATTTTTTTAAGTATGTTTAAATATTAACTAGGTAGTATACTTGCAAAAGAAAACGTATACCTGCAAAAGAAAACGTATACCTGCAAAAGAAAACGTATACCTGCAAAAGAAAACGTATACCTGCAAAAACAGCTAGGAAAAAGCAACCTGCAAAAACAGACATGCTGGAAAAAGGAAAAGCAACCTGCAAACTTTTGGCTTCATTCAAACAGCCTGGAAAAACAGGCTGGAAATTCACATGCTAAATATTTACCATAACTCTCAACCTTGGTCATTACTCCCTATAAATACCTCTTGAATGTTCACCATCTTCCATCACCACTCATCAACCTTGATCATCAACCTTGGTCATCTTAAAAAATATAATGTCAGACAACAAAGGCAAAGGTATGGCTGACCAAGAATACCATTCACAACCAACAAATAAAACTGCTAGCTGGGTTCCTGTGAAATGGAGACGTATGAGTTTAAAACATTCTGCGTCTTCATCGTCTGCAAAGAAAGCCGATGTTGAAGTTGTCCTAGAGGATATGCCAGAAAAAACAACTGAAGCTGTGTCGGAAGTTGTGCCGACGGAGGATGTCCACGAAGGTATGCCTGAAAAAACAACTGAAGTTGTGACCGAGGGGGTCGACGGCAGTTGGTCTGCTAATGCCATTGAGTTCTACAACAATGGGGATGCTGTATGTTGCTTCTCCCGTTATCTGGACTTGAACCCCCTTGACAAACATTTTTGGGGGACCCTGTTGGGTTACGAGTCTGATGGGTGTCTTTCAACATTGGTAATTTAATTTTTGTTTCTTTATGTTTCTTCTCTCTAATGTTTTACCTTGCTCACAATGTATATAATAATATTTAAAATTACAGCATATTGAAGGCTGGGTCAAGCGAATGATGGAATGTAGACTTGACCAAGTAAGGAAGAACGGCTCCTTGGGGCTTCAATGGACCATTCTACCACCCCAGTTTCGTAATGATATAATAGATGAAAAAACCAAGCATGGTGCGATGTACGCTAACGGAAGTAATGAATGATATCCTCCATTCTGGGAGGTTCTGTATGTCTATTTGCCGTTATATGTTACATATATTGATGAGTGGTTTCTTGCTCGTATCGACTTGTATACGATGGAGATGGTTCAGTATTGGACCAACCATAGATATTCAAATGAATATAGGAAGTTGATTTCGCCAATATTACAAACAATTCTGATAGGTTTCGAGTGGTTGTTGGAGGAGATACATTACTGGCATCATTATAATGGACCACCACTAAGTTCCGAAAACAGAAATCTCAACGTGCACGTTGCTAATGAAGAGTATCTTCCTCAAGGTGGTGTTGAACTCGGGGGTGATTCAGGAGTTCTAATGTGTTTGTTAATGCATAATCTGGTTCGCAATAAAACTGTTAATATGCAGGGAGATTTTAAAGACAAGTGCCTGCGATTTCGACGACACATGGCAGATAGAATTTATCAGGGTCGCTTCTTACCTGGTTAGTTGATTTAATTAAAATATGTTATAATTAATTATGCATTTGGATGGCGAAAATAATCTAACCTCTTTTGGTTTGATTGATAGAAAACGCTAAGAGAAACCAAGAAACGAAAAGAATTGAATTCGTGTTAGCAGATGAAATTACATCTTACCTTTGGTCCCCAAATGCCTATGAGTTCTACTTCAATGGTGATGCAGCATACTGTCAATCGATTGCGCTAGAAAAACAAAAACTTAACAAGCGTTTTTGGGGAACTCTCTTGGGTTATGAAAACGATGGCCGTCTATTCGAAACGGTATGAATAATATAATATTTAGTTTCCCATAATATATGTTATTCCAGATTTTTTGATTATAGATTATTGTACGAACAGCATGTTACAGGATGGGTTAGACGAATGATGCGCATGAGACTTGAAAAGATAGCAAAAAAGGGTACGGAGGGGCTGAATTGGACAATCTTACCACCAAGCTTTCGAGCTGAACTCTCAGTTCAAAAATGGGAGGACATGCCAGTGACATATGCTAATGGAAAAGACGAACTTTACCCTCCATTTTGGGAGGTTCGGTATGTTTATTTCCCATTACACATCGAATCCATTGATGACTGGATACTTATCCGAATCGACCTAGATACAATGGAGATGGTTCAGTATTGGACTAACCACGTATACCGTGAGATGTATCAGAAACTGGTGTACACCAAATATATAGCACTCATTCCACATTATATGGATAATTTGTTGCACCGAGTTGGTTACTGGAAGAAAAGGTACTCTGATCCCCTTGTTAGAAAGGCAAATGAAAAGAAACTAACACACGTTGTTTGTGAAGACTATTTGCCTAAGAATGGTGGTGACCTCGGTGCTGAATCGGGAGTTATTGTATGTTTTTTAATGCAACTGCTAGTGCAGGGGAAGACATTACCCATGGATAATCAATTCAAATCCATGTGTGAGAGGTACCGTAACTACATGGCGAATCAGTTTTATAAGTATCGTTATCAAAACTAATGTACTGAACTTTGTTGCTTTCGAAAATCTTGTTGATTTGCTGTTTTGTAGGTGTTGTATAACAACACTCGTACCTCCGTTTAGGATGTATGATATATGAAATAAAAGCTTGTTATAAGTACTATGTTTAATGTTTGAAATACAAAAACTAAATACGATGTATAATGGGTGAAAACGACAAGTTAAGATGGCAATAAATTTTTAAATAAAACAAACAACAATAAATTTTTAAATAAAACAAACAACAACAATTTTTTAAAACAAACAAAGGACATCTATCAATGATTATGACCATGAGGTCTATACAGTGGACCACCCGATATAGGGCATCTGGTTGGATTCCTATTCCTTCTACCACGTCCTAGCTGCTCATCCTGGTCTTCTTGTTGAACTTCCGGTGTAGATGAAAAATTTCCACCATAAGGTATTGGTGATATATTACCCCTTGTCTGCGGTGGGCGATTGTAGTACTGTTGGTTGAAGTTATCCACATCAAATAAGCTAGAAAAAAAGACCCAGAGAAATCTTGTTGAGTCTGGGTTTGCTTTTCTTGTTGGGGTGTGTAATAGTCTTGATGCTCTTGATTGATCATTGGGGAGAATTGCATTGGGGATAAATGTGACGAGGCTCCTTGGTTCGATGATTCTCCGAACCCGTCACCACCAACAGTACTATTGCTGAAATCTTCGTTTTGCCAAGGGGTAAACTGTAAACTAGTCTCATTCATTGAGCCACTATAATGACTCATGAATTCCTGATTCGTTGAAATACTAGCCTCATTCATTGAGCTACTGGATTCTCCAGCTTCATTATAACTATAATTAGGAACATTTCCTGTATATGGTTCACGGAACCGAAAATATGTATCCGTATTCCTTTGATCAGCTCTTGTAACCGGACGGTCAACATTATAAGGAGGATGTGGGGGAAACTCAAACGGGTTCCATTGACTAGCCAAATGTGACGTTTGGTAGTCAAGGTTATGTTGCGCACCGGCAATATTTAAATAATGTTGCGCCATTTGTTGAACCCCACCCAGTTGATTGTCAAGACCAAACGGGTTATCTTGACTTGCCATTCTATGCATATCCCCAATGCCCTGAGTCTACAATGTATCCAACAAGACAAGTTATAATAATTTTTAAAAGCAAAATATATAAAGTTATGTATTTAAAAAAATCAATACATACCAACAATTCAAACCTTCCACCAATGTTCACTCCCTCGTGGTGTTTCCAGTTTGTCTAGCTGGATCTTCAACGTAGAAAGTCGTTCTCTCCAAGAACCAATTCATATACATAGGACTAGCCCTATACTCGCCACCACATTCTTGCCCTGTTACAACGTGAGCCATACGATTAATCCAGTGACCAATGTACATGGCACACTCTTGATTCCAGTTTATTGTAGTAGCTTTTCTCGACAAACCATGTAATCTTGTGTGCTCATCACGAGTTATTAGAAGGTTAGTGGGGACTGTTTGAAAAAATCCAAACTGTCTCATAACCCTGCTCGGCAGATGGGGCTCAACAACCTCAAAAACTATAAGATACGTGTCACAGTTCCAACACGCTTTTCCTCTCGTATACATTGGGTTTATTAGGTGTGCAACATGCTCATAAGGCCTCCATGTAAACTATTAAAAAAATAAACTAATTAATATATAGTAAAAATTTAAAAATTCTAAATTGCCAAGTAATATGAATTTTATAACCTCGTCAGTGTTTAAACACTGAATATGTGATCGAAAGTCCGTCAATGAAGACCTTATTACGCCAGCCCAACTCAAGCTACCACGCCACCTACATACCATTTTTATAATAGTGTTATCAAATAATAATTGATAAATTATTTTAATTAATTATTAGTGAGTACCTTCCACCAAACAGTGTTGAAAAATCGAACCCTTCTCTAATTCTTGGGGCAATTCGGGGTATTCTCTCCCATGCCCACATTTGCAACAACATGGCAGGTCCGGCCAATTCCCAATTGCTGGGCTCTGCAGCTTGCATAAATTCCTATACAGACATGCAAGCGCAGCACTTCCCCAGCTCAACTTTCCACATTCTCTGAGATCAATCAAGTTTTGCAAGTGGACGTAATACATTGCAGAACCTGAATGGTCAGGAAGAACAACGGCACCTATAAGATGCATTATAATGCATCTTGCAATTTTCAAGCATTCTTCGTGGCTTGCGTTGGGTCCCGGCCAAGATGCCTTTATTTCTTGGAGAATAGTGGTAAACCTGATTGTGTTGGTGCTGAGGTCTTGTCCCTCCAGACCTGTTATCCCCAAAAAATTTCACAATTATCTATTTTTTGTTGGTTGTCCCACTTAAAATCGGAACCAGAAACTACCCGGTCACTGAGTGGTAAACCCCATAGCATTTGAACATCCTCAAGGGTAATTGTGGTTTCACCAAAGGGAAAGTGAAACGTGTGAGTTTCAGGCCGCCAACGCTCAACCAGTGAGGTTACAAGGTGATTATCAACCTTGTCGTAGTAACATTGTAGCACGCCGTAAAACCCGGATATCTTCAGGTACTCGATCAGCTTCGCCGGGAACAATTCATCCTTCATTTTTTCGACTATAAATTTCAAAAAATGTCGATCTCCCCGTCTGAGTTTAAGAGGTTTATTTCTGTCAAAGGTTGGGGAGTAATACACGTGGTGAGCTCGATGGTTAGCACCCAGCCATAACAAATCGTTATTTCGGGGACCAGGGTAAATTTGTGATCCTCCTTGCATTGTATGGAGGATTGTGTTTGATGGTAGGGATAAGGAAATATTTGTGTTTGAAGGGATAGAGAAGAGAAGTATGTGTGTTTGAATGTGGTATTTGTGTATGGTATTTAAAGAAAAAAGTGTTGGTAAAATTTTTGAAAGTCTTTTTTAAAATTTCGGATGGGTGGTGGTCAAAAAGAAAAAGAAAGGCATGCATGCGGGAACCCGTGCTAGGGTTTTGTCCGGTTGTCAGGTCCCCCGCAGTTGGGAATTGCGGCTCTAGGGTTTGTCACGTCACCCGCAGTTGGTAAGTGCGCACTGGCCCCACCATTCTTGTCCATTTCCTGTCCCTCGCAATTAGCAACCACGCCTGGTCCCACTCTTTCCTGCAGACGAGTACCGAGCCTAAACCCGAACCTGACCCCCGCACTTCCCAAGTGCGGGATACCTGTTTTTGAAAGAAAAAAAAAACGAACTCCTATTTTTGTTAAAGTTTTATTAAAAACTACCATTCCTGAAAAAAAATTCTTTTTAGAAAGCTTATTTATACTTACATGAAGGCAAGTACACCCGACATCTATAAGATATTTCTATATTGCAAGTAGAGATGTTAGTTTGACAGTTTGAGTCCCACCAACTAACAATGCTTTTGGGAAATGTGAGATCATAGGCAAACTTTTTCCATATTGCAAGTAGAGATGTTAGTTTGACAGTTTGAGGGACACCCAACTCCAAAGGGCGCGGGAAAGTTAAAAGGAAAAAAAAAAGGAAGTTTATCACATGAGAACTAACAAGCAGCAAATAAAAGAAACTAAAACTAATAAGTCTATAGTAATAAAACACCATAGTACTATACATTATAGTTATGTACATCATAAAGAGACATAAAGCCAAGGCAAATGTATGAGTGAGCCGCAAGTTTAACAACAACAATAACAACCAACCCAGTAAAATTTCGCCAATAAACTGGTAGGGTCTGGGGAGGTTCGATGTGGGCAATCATTTCCTCTATCCGAAAATGATAGAGAATTCACTTCCACAGAGACCCTCAGCTCGTGACAGAGTTGGAATTGAAAACGGAATCCTAGAGATGTCGCCAAAAACCAAGCAAACAAGCAACAAAAAGAGGGGCTTACAAAAAGGTAAACCCAAAGCATTAGTATAGTACATTTTGTACACATGTTAAGGAAACGTTAAAACCTAGACAAAGATAAGATACATAGGCCACCATAAAAAGGGGAAAACGAAGATAAACGATGACGCCAGAAAACAAACCGTACCCCCACCCATCCTAAAGGTCCTTAACCTTAATCCTACGTCTCCAAGAAGTCCTATCCTTGACCATATCCTCAGAGAGTGCAAGTCTAGCAAATCATGCCTAATCTGTTAGTCCCACGTCAGTTTTGGTCTCCCTCTCCTCCTCTCATTGACAGTGATGGTATCCACTAATCTAACCGGCGCAGTGAGCTGACTCCTCTTCACGTGCCCAAACCATCTCAGTCTCCCTTCCTTAATCTTCTCTGAAATACTAGCCACCGCAAAATTTTGTCCAACCGCGTGTGCCCACTCATCCACCTCAACATCCCCATCTCAGCAACCTCAAGCTTACGTGCTTGCGTCTTCTTTATATCCCTACACTCAGAACCATATAAAATAGCGGGCCTAACAACAACCCTATAAAATTTTCCTTGAAGTTTACTCGGGAACCTCTTAAAATTTTCCTTGAAGTTTACTCGGGAACCTCTTATCGCACAATACCCCTGTGGCCGCTCTCCACCTACACCAGCCCGCTTGGACGCGATGAGCCATATCCCTATCAATGTCGCCATCGCTCTGCATAAAAGAACCTAGATACTTGAACTTTGTAACCCGTGGAACCGTCTGACCTTCGATGGTGATCTGGACATCCTCAGCTGCAGTCGTACCACTGAAGTTACAGTGAAGGTACTCAGTCTTAGCACGACTGGCCCTTAGACCTTTAATTTCAAGAGCAGCAAGCCACTCTTCTAACTTCCCGTTTAGATGTTGTTTACTCTCCGCGAGAAGCACAATATCATCAGCAAAAAGCATGCACCACGGAACTGCCTCCTGAACAGATTGACAAAACCGTAAACAGAAACGAGCTCAATACGGACCCTTGGTGAAGGCCTATCTCTACAGGGAACATGTTGGTACCCCCCACATGCGCACGAATGCAAGTCACCGTCGTAACATACATATCTCTGATAATGTCTATGTACTTCCCGGTGACCCCTCTACTCTGAAGACTATCACAAATCAGTTGACGTGGCACACAGTCGTATGCCTTTCCAGGTTAATGAACTCCATATGCAGGTCACGCTTCTTCTCTCTATACTTCTCCATCAAACGTCTTAGTATGTGAATCGCCTCCGTAGTGGACCGCCCTGGCATGAAACCAAATTGGTTCACCCTAACCTGCGTTTCCCACCTAATTCGGGTCTCGATAACTCTTTCCCATAGTTTCATAGTATAGCAAGCAACTTAATACCCATGTAGTTCCCGCAACACTGAGTGTCACCCTTATTCTTGTATAGCGGAACAACGACACTCCTCCTCCACTGATCCGACATCTTGCATGATTTTAAGATAGTGTTGAAAAAGGAAGTAAGCCACATCACTCCTTCTTCCCCAAGCACTTCCACACTTCAATGGGTATGTTTTTCGGACCAACCGCCTTTGCTTTTCCCATCTTCCAAGAGCCACCTTCACCTCCTCCTGCGTGATAGCATCACAAAAACTGTTATTGATCCTTCGCCATTGTGCGCTGGAGTTATCACCCTCCTCAATTTGGGCCTCCCTGTAGTTGAAAAGGTTATGAAAGTAGTTTTGCCAGCTCGACAATATGTCATGCTCCTTGATTAAGACCCGTCCATCTTCATCTTTAATAAACTTTACAACTCCTAAATCTTGTCTCCTGCGCTCCCTAGCTTTGGCAATCCGAAACATTAAGTGTTCGCCCTCCTTGGTCTCCAATCCTTCATACAATAGTTTATAGGTCGTAGTCTTCGCCTCTGACACTACTTTCTTAGCCTCCTTCTTGGCCTTCTTATAAAGCACCCTTAAATGTACACAAGCCTCATCATCATTGCAACTCAAAAGATCCCTCCAGCACCTCTACTTTACCTTAATTTATTCTTGCATGGTCTCGTTCCACCACTAGGACTTAGGGGTGTTCAAAACCGGATACCCGGAATTTCGGATATCCGAATTTCGGGTATCCGAAAATTTCGGATATAAATTTTCGTTGTCCAAGTCCAAGTCCGAAATTTCGGATATCCGAAATTTCAGACTGGACTCGGATAGTTAAAACGGATATCCGAAAATCCAGTTTTTAAAAAAAAAACCATAATTTAACAAAAAAAAAACGACAAAACGACAAAACAAATAAACATATTCCAAGTCTTCAAATACAAATAAACATAAGTTCGACCTAAAAACGATAAAACAAATAAATATAGTCCAACTATTCAATAATTCCTTATTTTTTTAATATAAAATTTATTTTAATTTATTTTAATTTATTTTAATTTATTTAAATTTTCGGATACCGGGTATCCGAAGCTTCCGAAAATTTTGTAAATTCTTGTCCAAGTCCAAGTCCGAATTTTCGGATATCCGAAATTTCCGGATAATTCGGATACGGATTCAGACTCGGATATTTTTGAACACCCCTACTAGGACTCCTTATGGACGGACGCTTGACTTTCCCGTCGAAACCCATAAGGTCTCCCTTGCCGCATGACAAATGGTGCTTACCATAGAATCCCACAACTGGTTTGCGTCCCCATCCAGACAGGACGTAGATGACGAGAAAACCTTATCTCGGAGAAGCAAAATCTTTTCATTCCTTCAAATTTCTCCACCGAATCCTTGGTGAAACAAAATCCACCCTTTTAGTCAACTTTTTCCTCAAACCTATATCAGCCACCAGTAAGCGATGTTGAGCCACTACAGCTTCCCCTGGTATGACCTTGCAGTCAGTCCACGAGCGACGATCCTCTTGTCTCATCAAGATGTAGTCGATCTGCGAGTTGCGCCCCCCACTGCTAAAAGTGATCAGATGAGAATCCATTTTCTTAAAGAAAGAGTTCAAGATACCCAAGTCATGAGCCACCGCAAAGTCAAGAAGATCCCCACCAGGCTCATTCCTATCGCCAAAACCAAAACCCCCATGAACGGACTGGAAACCATCGCAATCCCTACCGATATGGCCATTAAAATCACCTCCTAAGCAAATCTTCTCCTCCCTAGGTATGGCCCCCACAACACCATCTAAGCATTCCCAGAACTCTCTCTTTTCCTAATCACCAAGCAGTGGCGGATCCAGAAAACTTGATCAGCGGGGGCAAAAATAACCACTAAAATGGGTCAAGTGATAGCTTGTTTTGTGTATGTGTGTCCAGTGTGTTACACATTTAGATCACATATACTAAAATTTTACAATCGAAAAATCTAAAATTAATAAATCCAAAAAATATATATATTAAGCAAACCAATTAAAAGTTAAAAGTTAAAAAATAAAAGATAAAGAAATAACTTGTTTTGTTTTTTCAAACGACTAGAATAAATTTTAAAACACTTTCAAGTTTTAACTTTCAACTTTTTTTTGACGGCCAACTAAACGAGTCCTGAGCCGGGATCGTCCACTGGCAAAGGGGCCCACAGGCGCCCAGAACCATCAGTCAAACCGTTCCAGGGAAAACCACCTCCGCGAACGGCCGGGTGGAAAACCTGGTGGCTCAAAGACTCGAACTCATGACCTTTCAGTCACGAGTCATCTCCTCATCGCCTGTACCACTATGACAAGTCCTAGTGGTTTTAACTTTCAACTTACATAGTAATATGTTGAAAGTCAATAAATGATAAGTACAAGAAGTTGACCCACCCGCGCGTTGCGACGGGTCACTTCGTAAAAAAAAGTAGTTGACATTTGTAACTTCCTAAAAGTAGTTGTTTGTCAATTTTATGAACTATCAAGCTACATATATGAACAACCTGCAGTGAATAAACCAACAGATAAGTATAGATAAGTATATTGAATATAAGAATGAAATGCATTCATAAATGAACAAAACTATTACAAATGGATGGTTAATAAACGGAATTAAACATAATGAAAAATATCCTCAGTTCAATCATGACATCTCAAAATCCACAAACTGGTTAAATTTATAGATACATGTGAAATTAGTGTTCAATGTCGGTTACCTGTTCAAGCCCAGTTAGCACATATGCTATAACACGAATTAAATGTTTTTGCTGATGTTCATGACATTTAACTCTCCTAAAGACCCTAAGACACCCAAACATTAAAAACAACTATGCATACAACCTTTTTCATACTTTATTTTTTCTTTTACCCTTGGTCTCCTCTTCATCTTCGTCGTCATCATCTTCATCATCTTCAATGCCTTCAAAATTCATCCTCATGAACAGCTTTCACCCGTACATGAAGAAACAAACCGCACTTTCTCCAGTCGGTTTACTCAACATCCAAGTTACATATGCTTGAGAATAAGAACACCAACTTTTGATTTCGAAAGAAATTGTTAGTGTAATTAGCATTCTTCTATACTCAATCCAGGACTCTATTGTAGAATTTGTTATGATTTGAGTACTAACTTATAAAGTGAAAGGGTGGTAACAAACTAACAATTTTATAAGTGATTACGACCCTTTCACTTTACAGGGTGTCATGAAAAGGTGTAAACCTTGGAAAAAAATTCATGGGAGATGGCATGAGAGTAGATATATGTGCCTGTTCTTTCAGACCTCGACCGTCATCGCTTTCATTGATGTGAATGCTACACAACATAATGTTCCGCATTATTCGAGGCGTGTCTATCAAAGAGGGGGCGATTAAGTTTCTTGTATGATCTTGCCGCTGTAAAATCAAAGAAAAAGTAAAAGTAATTTTCATGTTCTGCGTTTGAGGGGTAGAAGGTTAAAATAAAACAAAAACTTAAATTGATTTGAAACTCAAAAACACCGTATTGGATAAACAAACAAAAAAACATACATATGAAAAAACTTTAGTAGGTAATAGTATTTTTATGGTACCAAAACTAATGATAGAAAGGTAGTAATATAGTACTTAAATAATGTTATAACTTAGTTAAGTTTCGATTGACAATGTAAGCAAGTATGCAAATGATGAATTAAAATCTTAATAAGTGAAGCAGATAATGGTTACCACTAACAAATGGAAGAAACGATACAGACATTGTAAGCAAGTATGCAAGTTTTGGATTAAAATCTTAATTAGTGAAGCAGATAATGGGTACCACTTTTTTTATTCTTAGATTTACTGGATGGTTGACAGCCCTTAAGTATGACTTGAGAGGACGACATATATAATCACTGATGTGGAAACACGCCAATAATTTATCTTTGATTCAAGAGGATCTTTTTCATCCCTGGCAAGTGTGACCTGGATTCACCCTACAATAGGAAAATTCAGCAGTCATGTAATAAAGAAAATTGTTTAGGTAGTAGGATGAAGTGAGACTAATACATGCACATATCTCTATTAGTAGGTAGCATCAAACATTTCTGTATTATGCAAACCTTGATAGAGAAATTCATGCTTCTCCTACCATGATTAATGTTATTATTTCAGTTTCCATGATTAGGCACTTGCTATTAAATAGAACTATAGAAGTTAGTATATGTACGTGTAGATAGGTAGGTACATAGACAACATGAAGTAATTTGTATTCATCAGTTAAATGTGTTTGTAGTTTTAAAAAACAGATTCATTGGTTTAATTAGGTATTGATTCTTAATGAGAAATACAACAGCTCAAATCAAATATTTGTATTCATCAGTTTAGTATTTGGAAGTGCTGAACCGCTACTCACAGATGTAGATATTAATAGTTGGTTTATTTGGAATTTGATTCCTAATGGTAATTACAGGAATGTTGTTGTCCTTAGTTTTGAAAGTGGAGAGTTTCAACCTCAACCCATGGAATTGATGACATGTAAAACTCAGAAGTGATGAAAGTATTACTTTTAGTGATAGAACAACGATTAATTATTATGTTTTGTGATCACAAATAAAAAGAAAACAAAATTATTTTACATATATTCAACCATAAACATTTTAAATTTTTAATAATTGGTAAACAAAAACTCAAACAGACACCAATCGTTAAGAAGCAACGGAAACTTGGAACTGTAAATCCAAGCTATGCTACTAATGAACCCAATAAGCCTAAACAATATAAAAATCCATAAATTAATCAAACAGAACAAACCCAAAGTCACTCACAGTACACAAAATGAACCCAATAATCAAACAAAACAAAGAAAATCCCCAAAATCAAACATGCAAGAAACATACTAACCTATATAGTCTAAAATCAGGACATACCTCAATGCAGAAGGAGAACTAAATGAGTGAAGAACTTCATAAACACCTGTGAAGCATACAAAATAACAAAAATTCACAAATAACACAATTGGCACTTATATGAGAAAAATAGAGACGTTTTTTACTACATAAGAGAAACAAACTGATTACCGAGCTTCATAAACACCTGAGGAACATACAAAATAACCTAAAGTACTTACAATCACTACAAAAGAACAATTGACAAATCGACTATCACAAAATTGACATAGAGTTTGGGATGGGCTCAGCAACAACGTAGAGAGATGAAAAGTAAAGTAGCAAATTAAGAGCAGAGGAAGCCAACACCTGAAACCCTAATAAGGGAAAAGGTCTCCAATACACGCGTCGGCCAAGAACCTTAAGATTAGAACGATGTAAAGCTGAAGGCAAGACCCACCTTTTGAATTTTATATAACAAACACTGGTGGCCAACATCGCTGAACCGAAATCAGATCTACACCCCTTCTCAATCTAAAAGTATAGAGAAGATTCAAAGAAAGCGTCAAAGAGAACCGGTAGTCATGACGATGATGACGCACCAGTGGACACCACATTGGCGGCGATCAAAGACCGGTAACCATCAGTGATGAAGACGCAAAAAATTTGTAAACCCTTTTCGATCAGAGAGGATGAAAAATTGTTGAAGAAAAAGGGGTAAGAGAGAGTTTCTCAAAATGAGAAATCTGGTGTAGAAATTTAAAGAAAGGGTCAAAGGGATGATGTATGTTGGGAACTGTGAGGCCACGTTGTTATTAAAATCTTATTGGACAAAACATGTTAGCTGCCAAATTTTAATTGGAGAGAAGGAAGTACAGTAAAACCCTCTCACAGGCCAGCAATCTAAATTGTTAATTAATAGCTCTTAGGGCTTTGGTTACTATGTGACCCAAGTTCTAATCCAAGGGGAGGCAGTTTTACCCATGTTGTTCCAGGAGGGGGTTTCTGCCAGGAGAAAGCTTCAGGAGGGGGTGTCTTGGTTCTCACGGAGGTCCGAGTAATCGACCTTGGACATAGCCCCGCAAGGGTAGGTTTACACGTGAGACCAAAGTCGCCTGATCGATGCCGTTCCAAAAAAAAAAATATATATATATAATATAACTAGTTTTTGATACCCGTGCCATGCACGGGCAGCTTTTAAAAATTTAATATATACAATAGCATATCATAATAAATGTAAATCAATAATTGAAATTAAAGAAAAAAAATTAACATTGGAGAATTAAAAAAAGTTACAAATTTAAATATACAGACTTATAAACTACATTTAACGTTCGGTTTGTCACATTTCCATCTTCTATATATAATATAACTAGTTTTTGATACCCGTGCCATGCACGGGCAGACTTTTAAAAATTTAATATATACAATAGCATATCATAATAAATGTAAATCAATAATTGAAATTAAAGAAAAAAAATTAACATTGGAGAATTAAAAAAAGTTACAAATTTAAATATACAGACTTATAAACTACATTTAACGTTCGGTTTGTCACATTTCCATCTTCATCCAAACATAAATTTTAGTCACATATCCTATTATTTTAGGTACCTGATTGTGAATAGTGATGGTTGAACATTTGAAATTTTTTTAGCAAACCAAATACGAAATCCAGCAAAGCAAACTAAAACTGCAATGCAGAAAAGAGAAGTAAGGAACCGTACCAAACCAAACAGCCCTCTAAGCTACAAATACCGAGTAAGAACGAAACTATAAAATAATCCAAGGTAAGACATAAAAAACATGAGTGTAAGTCAATTAAACCTAGATAGTAACAGTTAGGGCATGATGATGAAAATGGTATCATGAAATACAAAGCATACATCATGGGAACTTACATATGTCGATTTCCTCCTTGAAATAGACAAAGATAACCATGAAATATGCACAAAACTTATATGAATACAAAATGACATGTATTTTCTATGTCTTCATATGATATTTTTTTTAAAAGTCAAATTCTAATCAAAGTGCAAAGCAATGGAAAAGGCTTATGAGTTTTAATAAACACTCTGTCATTAGGATATGATTTGTGTAGTCAAATAAAAGGGGGATTTGAAACAACACTTTAGTCTTTAAAATTAAATATTATGAACCTTTAATTGGTATGACTAAAGAAATAAAAACACATTTCCATAACCATCTTCTCCTATCATATCACATAAACAATTGTATTATTAATCAACTACATGTAAACCATAGCTCTACTGGGTATGTACCTTGATGGAGATGCCAAAATGGGTTGCAATGCCTATCTAGAGTTACAACCTTAATTACATGGCATTAAAGAAAACCGATAAATCATAAAACAACCGAAAAATAAAGAGACTACACGAAAGCAGTTTTTCCTAAACGGCCAAAACAATAACAGCAAATGAATTTTTCTTTTTGTTGTGTTAGTAGATAACATTATCAAGATTCTAAGCTTCTATATCATAATAAATTTCGTTAGGTGCATCTGAGACGGTCTGAAACTCTGAGCATACCTCTATATTCAGTGACCTGTATCTTGTTTGTTACTATTAAAATGATTTGAAATTTTACCTCTCATCAAATATGGTAATTGTGAGCATGTTTTTCCCGCCTCTTTTGATAACGCCTGTTATTTTCTCTGCTCGACCTAGGTAATATGCATTGACTTAGTTTTTTTTAGTGAATACATGTGATTCAAAAGCTGTATTTGTATGTCCTGTGAGTATTATAATTACAGATCAGTTAGTAATACCTGTGAGTTGGTACATAGAAGCTTAGAATCAAAATAAATTTCGTCAGGTGTATCTGAGACGAAATCACTGAATCGACTTCAAAAACAAAGTGTTCACAACAGCTAAACAGAGATTCATCCAGCAATAAGAAACCCAAAAAATCTAACACACCCGCTTTCAACCCAATAAACTGAAGAAACAAACAACAAAGGCTGCAAAACAGAATTGTAAGACATGACATTTAGCGAACACAACTCTATATTTTTATAAACAGTATGCTATCAATCTAAGAAATTAGAGATTGTGGCATAACTCCTCCAATGGTCAAGATTTACAGTCATATTAGATGGGTCAAAACAGAACATCAACAGTCAACACATCCTTTACCTACACATTACCTCACCTTCCTTTTTTAGCCAAATGTGATAATAATCTTCCATAGTGAATTCAAAAAACTCATATCAGCAACCAAGCCAATTATATATGGACTTTGATTATAAGTACCTCCACTCAAAGGTTAAACATTTTCAAACAAAGCTAACATAGGCAAGCATATGGTTATAACTCAATTCATAATTGTAGAAAATTTGAACGAATCACGTTAAAGTTGATTGAAAAATGAAGTCCATTCACATGGCCAATAATAACACAACTACTTTCAAATATAAAATTTGAATGAACCTCAACAGCTTGTAATGGTTTATCTTCGAGATGTGAGTCTGAATATAAAAATATGACAAACAACTGCAATGACATGGAGTCAACAGCTTGTAATGTTCTTGACTAAAGATTTATTTTTGTTCAACTTTATTTGTCTATGTCACTGTAAGTGTATCGAGAACAGTTTTAAACATATGATATAATCGAGTATAGGTAAATGTCTATTAATTAGGAATGGTTTAAGCCTTACCAGTAGAGGTTTGGCTCTTATTAATACAATGCCTTTTATGAGCAAAACAACCGTATGTCAAATTAAATCTATCCATATGTAATCAAGTGTAGGTAAATGTCTATTAATCAGGAATGGTTTATAGAACACCGTATGTCAAATTAAATTTGTCCATATGTAATGTTCATCATATGCAGAAATTCTAAACAAAAATTGAAGGCATAACGCTTGTAATTTTATAATTCTAGAAACAATTTTTATGCCCTTCTAATGTAATAAGAATGCTATAATGTAAACAGAACACCGCCTTTCAACTAACATAAACCAAAAATCAATATGAAAACCATTAGCGAAAGAGGTGATACAAAAGTAATATGATTTGACTTTTTTCAAGCCACATGATTGTACAATAGACTGTTGTTTTTGGCAAAAATAAGTTTATTACCAGCGTTAATTATTTTAAGATGTCTTAGCCTTGTAACTATGTAATTTTAAACATTGTCCAAGTGCCTATTACTTGAAGGTTAATATAGGAGCAAATTGATAAAGGGAAAGAGTATAGGCACAAAATTATCATGCATTGCTTAAAGTAGTAATTTTATTGGAATCCAATTGGAAAATGGCAGATTACCAGTGACATAAACATGCTTTTAAAGCAGGAGTAGCACACATAACCTTAGATAGTGCCCAACAGTCCAAACCGCCATGACAGCAACGTCAACATAAGAAAAGAAACTAAATCACATGCATACAAACCAAAATGGTTGAGAATGACAAAGGTGATTATTCTTTGTACAAACAGTTTCAAAGAAAATGGAAGGTTAAATGGCAATATAACAGTATCAAAAACTACAACAAAACATTAAACATAATTTAAACTCATGAAACATACGAAGAGGAAAAATAGAAGTCACCTGAAACGCTAAGCAAAAGGGCTGAACAGCAATATGCTCTCGATAACTGGAAATATAACAGAGCACATCATAGGACAGTCGGACTTTTCGTGCTAGTATGAACTTAAACTTTTATAATTGCAATCATGAAATTGTATATTCGTTCTTTTCTGTAACCCCAAGCAAAAAAGTAGAGATTTTGGATAAAATATCAGTAGTCTAAGTGAGTATGATGTCCATAGATAAGTGCTCAAGTGAATGGCATTCGTCGGTTTACAACATTAACTAATACAGAGTCAAGCTATTGAGTCTAAGAACATATACATCGGTCAAATACTTTTAAAAACATAATCTCTATAGTTTAAGAAAAGAGTAAATTGTTCATGAATTGGATATTTGAATGTAACAAAGAAAACTTAATCGTCTGTCAATAGAAGAAGGAAAAGACACGACATTTCAAAGAACCAACTGTTAATTGAGATTTAAAACATGACCATGGAACCTCAGGTTTGGGGATATAAAATTAAAACCACTAACCATGTTATCTTTTCATGATATGAAAATATCCCAGTGCTAAATTTGGATGCGTAATATGAATGAGCAGAAAAGTCAACTGTTAAATATTCCAAACGGCAAAATTTTCATACATGATGCCAATGAGCAAGACATAAAATAATTGAGATTCTATACATATTTAAACAACAAATATGACTATTGAAACTGTTATGAAATTTTTTCCTCTGGATCCAAGATTAAAACCACTGACCATGATATGATTTTCCTAATATGATTAACAGACATCGCACATAAGAATCGATTAACATGATCTTATTTATAATTTTACAATGAATCTGTGGAAGAGAGGGCTTACCTTGAATCAACGAAATCGAGTGCGAATTGGTAGGATCGGATCTTTCGAAAGAAGATTCAAAGAGCGTTCGAATTCACCTTGAAGCGAGGTTGAATTTAAGTGAGTTTGGGAAATTAGGGTTTCTAATAAGCCAGACATATAAGTCGGTTTATTTGTTGTGGGTCGCGTTCTTTTCTGAAGATCCCAACAGATCCGATTCATTTAATGGGATATCATTTAGGCGGGAAAACCATAAAATGGGGGTGTTGTGATGATGCCACGTGGCCATCATTCTTTTCATATATATATTATACTAGCCACTGACCCGGGTAAATACCCGGGGCTGTAATATAAAAAAAAATTAAATATATTATGGAATAAATAATTGGTAAAACATAATTCAATAATACCGATATGCCTTTCCCATTTATTGCTGAGGCTTCAAAATCGCATACTTTATACAAAACGTCTACAATTTCATTGATACAATCATCTTAGTTCTATACAAACAATCAAAAATATATTTATTATTTACTATTTAGCTTCTCACCTTGTCCCTGATAAAAAAATAAAAATAAAAATAAAAACGAAAATTTAAGATAACAACCAAATGTTTCAAATATGCCACAATTTAGAACCGAACTAAGTTATCAACCAGACAATTTACAAAATCAAAGATTGATGAACATCCTATAATTGAACTTCAAAATCACTAACTCAAGTTTGTATCTTTAAGATCCTATGACCACACAGTGGAGCAAGCAAACTAAACTCAACATAAACTATACTTTGAATTTGAGCAGCGTAGTTGGAAAAATCATAGCCTTAGAGCCGTTGTATAAAATAGATATACTAATGTTATTTAGAAATACATCACTGAATATAAACATGGGACCATATTCTTTTATGTTACCTTGATGTTCGGATACATTCATTGATGTGATAACAATTAACAACTATACCTGGAAATTCAGCTCCTTGTAGTGCCTGTTCGTCAACTCTTTCTGGTGAGATGGATATTCCTCTCCACAGCACCGCCACAATTCTATGCACCGCCACAATTCTATGCATCTGTAGTAAGCTTATTAGTTTCGAATCAGCACAGAGAGCATGTGATACACCATTGATGACATTTTATTTTCAACACGTGATCCATCATTGATTACATTTAATATTGGTACTGGTAGAACTACATTCTTAGTCAAGGAGGATGCATTATACTTGAAAATTTGAAGGATTTGAGAAAGGGTCGGCACACCTACAAATAAAAATCATCCACAAATAATTGGTATTTACATCTTGATGCTACATTTCAAGTTATTGGTACAATTATAACCACTATGTCATAAATATATATACTCACAATGACATGATTTAGGAAATGCAAATGTGGAAAGATTCAATTTCTTTTTATGCCTTTGTAACGTCTAATTAGTACCTAATAACATCATACCCTATAATCATACTCCCATGGTATCCAAATTATAAATTACTACACCATAGTCATGAGTGAAGCCACTTTAACAAATCTCCTAGTGATAACAAAGAATTATTATTACAACTACTACAACTTTTATCTGACTTCCATAACACCTACAAATGTCATCAAATTTTAAAGTATGTAACTTATTCTTTCTAATGACTCCCTTTACAAAGGATAGGGATAGATTTTGCTTTCATTTAGAAGGTAAGAAAATGTAAACAGAAGCAATTTTTATATATTATGAATACAAATTGGAGTCAAAGTCAAATAAAATGGAATCAAAGTAATCAAATTCGTACCCTTGAGCTCCTTCAACATAATAGCCAAGCAACCTTATCAAATTCTTGTGACTGTGTATTCTTTATTTCCTCTCATATTGTCGTCATACAAACCATGTCCAAGTAAATTTGTAGGAAAGTTGCACTACTGAAGTAATTATGCAAATTAGTGACCCCCTAAAAACAACTATTTGAAATTAAACCAATATCAGCTGGGTTATCTGGGTATGTAAGTCATAATCAGCTTAATATTATGTAAAAATATGAGAACTGATATCAAAAATTTATTTATTTTTATCGCTCAAAATGGAGAAACTCATTTAACCTTTGTAATATTCTCACTTGCATATGTGAATGAAGGGATTTATTAATCACATGCCTACATTCTCCCATTCATATAAAGTGAGGTGCAATCTCACCAATCTACATGCTTAATACTTCTTGCCATTTTGTTGATTCATTAAACTCCTTCCTTATATAATATCCGACAACTGTCCACACATTCCTCACCTTTTGACTATTAGCTTTAACACATGCAATATTCTTACTATTCCTTGGCTGATATCAATTTTTTTGAATTATGTGTCATCCTCCATATCAAAGGAATACTTAAAACCTAATGAAGACCTAAACTGTAGTTGTTTAAAAGACTACATTTAGGTCAAAAAGATTAGGTATAACGTAACTGAAAATATGCAATCATGCAATCAGATTAAATGTTTACGCCTTCACTCAACAACCTTATTATTATATTTATTTTCCTATTGCTACAAACATGAAATTAAAGGCATGTTCCATGTCAATTTATAATTTTAAATTTTAAATATCTCCTAAATGTTTGCAAATTAGATTCCCGCAGACCAAATAACAATCTGGGACGACGAAATCATCAAACAACCAAAAAACAGGATTTATGAAGATAGAGTAAGATCATACCTTTACTTATAAGCGACCAAAACCTTCATTCATGAACATAAAACACCTTAAGTTCCACACATTTACTGAAAGGACACACACAGAACAAATTTTGACCAAGTTGATCATCCATATCAAATTTTGACTAAGTTGTTCAAAATCCACCTTATAATGGACTGAACTATACACGTAAAATGCCACTCCACAACGTAATATATACTATATAGAGACCATACAAATAAAGTGATGAAAAATACCTAAGTACCAGATATGCTCCAAAGACTTCAGAGAGAATGGACACCTATAGCCTTCAATAAAATCAATAAATGGCTCATCTAGAAACATCAATAAATGGCTTAGAAATCATAGATTAAGAACCAAAACTATAAATACGTATAACAATCAGGAGATACTAAAAATCAGATAAACAACAAACACATCTATCCAATTTAAAGGTGATACAGAAGAAATAGGAACACACACATGTCTGAAACACATCTGTCCAATTTAAAATGAATACTAGGGCTGTAAACGAGCCGAGTCGAGCCGAGCCAGGGTAAGCTCGGGCTCGGCTCGTTTAGAAACCGAGCCGAGCCGAGCCAGCTCGTTTATTTTAACGAGCTAAAATATTGAGCTCAAGCTCGGCTCGTTAAAAGTCGAGCCGAGCCGAGCCGGCTCGTCGAGCCAGCTAGTTTATTTTTTAAAATTTATATTATTTACACATATTGATATATAACATGACTAAAACATAACTTCTGACATACTCGTAATGAAAATTTTAAAATTCGATGTTTATTTATTTATTTTTCAATAAAAACAAATATTTCTTACTGAAAAGTATCATATCAGTTTTATATCTTATTTTAATTTAATATTTTATTAAGTAAAATACTATAGAAAACTTAGTAATTAACTTAAAAATTATATTATAAATAATAAACTCATAATTTTCAGTTATATATATGTATATATAATAAAAATTAAGCTTAAATTTAAACGAGCCAAGCGAGCGAGCCAACGAGCTAACTAACGAGCGAGCCACGAGCCGAGCTGACCTTGGCTCGGGCTCGGCTCGTTTAGAAACCGAGCCGAGCTGGCTCGGCTCGTTTATAATCGAGCTGATTTTCGAGCGAGCTAATTTCGAGTTTTTTCCGAGCGAGCTTCGAGCGAGCCACGAGCTACGAGTTTTTTGAACAGTCCTAATGAATACTCGCATTTCTGTAAGTCTATCCGGTTCTAGTACATACCCAAAGTCTAAATTTGGTGCCTAAGCTACTAAACTGGATCTCTTTAGGCATAATTTTCAGAATGATGATATAAAACTGAAAATGGTAACAATGACCAAGTTCACTATATAAACTAAAACTTTAACTAAAATAAATTAACACACAAATCACGTTTAAGATTCCGTTTAACACAAATCAGTAAATAATGAACCTATTTTGCATAAAGAGTTCATTCAAATCAATTATCAAATACGTATCAAATAATTAAGGTGAGAACTCACCCCTTACACTTCTATTGTAGAGATCCTCAAGAGAAACTTGAGAGGATAAACATCTTCTCCTCTTTGTTTCCTTCGACGCTTTTAGTTACCACCACAAAAACAGTTTCAATAAAACCGATAGCAATCTGCATAAACTACAATCAAACCGAAAAAAAAGAATATGAAGGGGGAGAAAAGGCTGAGAAATTAAGGCGGAACAGAATACTAATTGCAAACCAACATGATTGTTCTACGTATAGATGGATGAAGCAAATCCTTTCTCATAGACTTTAGAACATAAAACACTTAATCTCATAGCAATAAGACAAAAAAATTGATCAAAATCGAAGGTAGCCAAGTCCTAAAACCGTAAAATCAACAAACCTGCAAATACTTCAATCGTCACTCTTGAAGGCGAAAATCAATAAGTTGAGCCGTCATTCTCCAGTATCTGGACTTTCAAAACCATTAAAATGAAAAGTGAATCAGAATGAAAAGTTTGAAACCTTGAAGGATTGAATAGCGATTGGTGAATCACAAACATAATCGGCCGATTGCGACGTAAAATAAGAAAATGTAATTGCCTGACAAACGCAATCCAGCAAATGTAATTACCCCATAAATAAATACATTCAAGGAAAAGAATCGATTATCAACAATAATGAATCCAGAATCATCCATTGAAGTAAACTACATACCTTCTCCGATCGAAATCTTCTCCGATCAATTTTGCGGCGAGAGAGAAAGAAGTTGAAACCCTAGATCGATGTATCAGAATGAAGAATCGAGAAGAAGAATACATGCAGAACTATAAATCGTGATGAAGAATCGATGGAAGCGGCGGAGTTCCAGAGAGAGAGAGATATGAAACCCTAAATTTGCACGTAACAAATGAGGGTATGGTGATGGTTGCGAGTTTAAATATGCGGATCAAAAAAATGGATACCTAAACGGATCATAAAAAGATCCGCGAGTTTTTAATGGTGTTAACTGATTTTTTAATTAGAAAAAACCCAGAAAATTACACATCAGATTAATAATTTGTAGGAGAGTGACACGTAGGCAAGTATACACGTGGACAACCTGAATAAGTGCCAAATGGACTTGATATGTTTTGTTTAATACTTAGGTAGGATAGGATAGGATAGATATAGATAAGTTATAACCTTTTTAAATGACATTTATAACCTTGTTTATTAGAAATAACAAAAGGTAGATAAGAAAACTTATTTAAAAGTTTGATAATGCTTAAATACGAAAAATTAAAAAATTAAAATTGAATATAGTTTAATAAATATATAGCTCAATATGTCAACTAATTAGTCCGGTTATGTATAATAAGAGTAAAAATAACAAATAATAACTTATATAATTCAAAGAACATGAACAAATCTATAAAGAAAACAATAGAATTAAATCAAAAATATAATTACTAAAAGCCAAAATACATTTAAGTATAACTACAGATCAACCGCGCGTTGCTGCAGTTATACAGATTTTCTATATAAATTGATAATTAAAATGAGTAAACCGAAGTATATGAGTTGTCAGGATTATTAGACATACATGAAAAATAAATATAATTTCTTAGAAGATTGAATTAACATATAAAACACTATAGAAATGAAATTTTATCCGTGTGGGTTGAGAAATTATTCCGAACTATATATTGTGTTAGTAGTTGCGGATGCAAAGCAAGTGAAGTCTGATAAGGATAAAAATATTGGAGAAATGCAAGACGTATAATCCTCGTAGAGTAAAACTGATGATTCAGGCTTTTTAAAATACCTAGTAAAAAAAGATTAAAAAAATGGTTAGAAAAAAGGTTAAAAAAGAGTCGTTGTTGGAATCGAGACCGCGCCCCCCCATAGGCAAACCAAAGACCTAAACCATTAGACCAAGTTCACAATTAGTTAATATATTTCGCGCGTTGCGGCGGTTTTGATTGGTAATTATATAATAACTATTTAGTTTTTATTTACCAAAATGTGACATGATATAGAAGTTTCATGTGTAGTACAAAAAATAGAGAGTTGTTTTAGTTTATGGTTACATTTTATACAAAAGGTGAAGAGAAGTTGTTATAACTCATCATAGCTTCTTTTCAGAAAAGCTCGTTAAACCCAAAATATCGCTCTTGCCTCTTCAGTCAAAACAGTGAAAAAATTCAACTGCATCTGTAGTTCCTTCCTAGTCTGATTTCTCTGTATTCTTCTTGATTGGATTTTCAACTGCATCTATAAAAGAGACTTTATTAGGACATAGTGTAATTCAATTTTGTTGTCATAGAAGATGCATAAAGATGGTATTATTGTGAATGTTTTGAAATGTTGTTTAAAAACCATTCAAAACAGTGAAAAATTCATGGACAATATAGTTCATAAAACCAAACAAACACTTACTGTAATTAAAATTTACATTATTAAAAAACATTGGACACAACCATCTACAATAGTAAACTTAAACTTTATTGACTAAAAATAAGTTTAAGTTGGACAATCCAATTTTATTATTTCAAACACAAACCTGTGATCACATTAAAAACATTAGAATTGACATACCATAATCGATAGAGTAATAACCAAACAATGCATGCCAAATTCAAAAACAAATTTATAAAAACATAAATATAATGAGCCAAATTCAAAAATAATTTTTTTTAAAAAAAATTAAACATTGAAAACCACATAGCCTGTCTGTCTAAGCAACAGAAAGTTAACCCAAAAATACCTAAAATACTATGCATGTAAGAATTAATTGTTAATAACTGAATTGCCTAATTTGAAGACATGTAAATGTCCATAAACACCAAGAAACCTTTAAACACTTAGTTAACAGTATAAAAGTTTTATTCTTAAACTAATATCAGAACATCTTACCTAGATAGATCATTTGGATGCCACTGAATTCCATATTTTCTTATGACATGAAGTTTTAATAGAAGTGGATCTTCATATTGAATTAGATTAGTGATGTAGTAGTTAGACATTGGCTGCAAAGTGAAGTCAATAGAACCAAAATAAGTTAATTTTTTAACTGTTTAATATCATATGTTATACTTTTTAGTTTATACATGTGAAGAGTGATGTTTTGTAATTTTAATAATTTTATTTCAATCATAAAAAAAAAAACAAAATCAACTACAGTTAAACATAATATATTTCAAAGAAGCGTCTTCTTTTACAGAGTACATGGCAATACATATGCAGTGGTTACAAATATTAGATAGATAAATGGTACTGTACAAACATATTAAGTTTGCTATAACCTTGAACTGAAAACATACAAAGTTCTTGCATTTTTTGGTATTATAACAACATGATGCATTTTGTTTTCATGTAATAAAAAAGTAGAAGGATCGTTTCCTTAGTCATAGAGTTATGAAATTTGAAATTGTATTCAATAAACTTCTTTATGATAGTATGCCTTAAACACTCCTGGTAGTGATTTCAAATAGCAGGCACATATTTACCAGATCAAGTAAGATTTCTGATTGTAAACCTAAATACATACCAAATCAAAGCATACCTAAACCTTACCAGTAGCAAAATTAATATTTAATGGGAAAATATCCCATAATTAAGGTTACAAACAGGGGAACTGAATAGGGAAAAAGAAAATCACAAACCTGTGACTGGAACGAAACCAAATTGTGACTGCTGGAGAGGGACTAAAACCCTAAATCTTGACAACGAAAACGTATGAGTTTGGGAGGTAACGGTCAATCGGTCGACGTGAGAAGATGGGGTACATCATAGAGCAGCGAGAGCCCAACTCGTCTTCTTCGAGAGCCGCTGATGAGCAGCATACCTATTAGGGTTTACAATGACAAAGGTGCATAAGGAAGTCTTTTAAGTACTTCCTAAATTCCGGAAAAGGAAAAGAAAAAAAAAAGACAAAGGGGAGAATCGAACCCGGGTAAGATGTGTAGGAGAAAAGTGGCCTAACCAGCTACGCTGGGTATCATATGTGTTTTGTTTCTCAGATATATATATATATATATATATATATATATATATTATTTATTTGGTTTTTTTTGTTTAAAGCACGCATCCATAGGCAAGTTGTTCTTTGTATATATATACAATGTCTACTTTGTAAAAGGCTGTAAAAGGGAAGTATCTGACAACTTTATCACTAGTCAAAACTCAAACTACTTTAAGATTATTTTTTATTTTGTTTTTATTTTCATCCACTATCCTCCTCTCACCTCTTTCTTTTTCACACAACCAACAACTAACTCCGATCTACCTGCAACTCCGGCAACACCAACAAGTTCACAACTCAGCAACATTTGCACCTTCGTGTCCATGCTTTTACCAACTAATAATATAAAATGTGGGGTCCTAAAAACAAAAACTCAAGGGGCCTAATTATTTTTCTCTATGATTCTTAAAAAAATTACCTTATTAGGTTAATGTTGAGCGGGGTCCTTTCCCCCCTCTGGCTCCTGCTTCAATCTGCCCCTATCACCAAGTCCAACTTCTGTTTAATCTGCTCATTTTATGTTAGTTTTGGTCTATCTCTTCCTCTCTCACCCTCAACAGTGATGCTATCCACTATGGTGCCGTCAACTGTTTGATCTTCACGTGTCCAAACCATCTCAATCTCCTATTTCTTATCTTCTTTAAAATACTAGTCATCATAAATCTTTCTCAAAAAAACCTCATTTCATATTCAATCCATTTGTCTGTGCATGGAAGTTGAATATCTGGATCAAATAAAAAACATGCAAATAGGAATATATTTCATTGTTTCTCCACACCCAATATGTTTGTTGAAACAAAAGACTTTATTTTCTATGTAGGAATGGAGGATCTAAAAAGGACCAACAGTGTGACTTCCGCATGTACACATATATCTGATACATATATAAATAAAGAAGTGAACTACATAAACATAATTATGGTTTATCTATGATATAAACACACATGGCGGATCTAGAAAATGGGTGCCTTGGATCTCTTGGAAAAAATTTAACAATTTAAGGGTGGTCGGTATGGTTGAGTAGCCGGGCCCGGTTCCAAAGGGAGCCGGGTGGCTCTGCCGGGCTCACCATACCGCCTTACCCGGCTTCCTTGCTTGGCTCCACTTCGCCGGTTTCACTTGGCTTCCAAAAGCCCGATGGAGCCGCCCCTTGTTGACCGTTGCAATGTTACCGTTGGTTGGCCAACGGCTATATTTATTTTTTTTCTTTTAACATTTTAAACATACACTATATATACCCAATCTCATTTATTTATAAAACACACCTCTTTCTCTCTACAAATCATATCTCTCACTCTTAAAAAAAATGAGTCTTTACGATGAAGAAGACATTTTTCCACCACCCGAGATTCCGACATCGTCGAGCAGCTCCGATAGTTCGTGCGAGATAGCGAGATTCATTTTAAGCTCAGATTCGATATCACCGAGCACATCCAAAACACAATGGAAGTGTTTTTAACCGAGGAGGAGGAGAACGCAAATCCTCAACACTAGATTTGTATTTTTTTTTAATAAAAGTTGTAGTTTTTATTATTTTTAAGTTGTCTAAGTTGTAATTTTATTTTTAGTTAATGAATATTGTTTACTTTTATTTTATAAAGTTGTTTAAATTAAAAAAAAAATTAAATTTGGTGGAACACGGCTTGGTTTGAAGCCACACCACCACCATACCATGTGGTGTGGCTTCACATGGCTTCATATTAGAGACATTTGAGTTGTCGGCATTTGATTGGTCTGGCGAGCATGGCTTCTCCAAGCCATGCCACCACCATACCT
>JBCNJP010000013.1:12232205-12259717 GCA_039602395.1 Deinandra increscens subsp. villosa
TACGTTGATGATATCATCCTGACGGGCAACAATTCCAAAGCTATTGATCAGGTTGTTCTTCGCCTCGGTCAGCACTTCCCGGTTCAGGATATGGGTCGCCTATCTTATTTCCTAGGCCTCGAAGTTGTTTATCGCGAATCTGATGTTATTCGTCTCAATCAGAAGTACATCCTTGACCTTCTACAGAAGGCCGGGCTATCGGATGCCAAACCCGTAGCTTCACCCATGTCTACCTCGGTGAATCTTGCCTTGGGTGCTAGCCCTCCGTGTGAGAACCAGGTTCGATATAGGCAAGTTGTGGGTGCTCTTCAGTATGTGACACTCTCCAGACCTGACATTGCCTTCGCTGTCAACAAAGTGTGCCAATTTATGCACTCACCCACGGAAAATCACTGGACTGCTGTTAAACGTATCCTTCGTTACTTAAGAGGTACTCTCACTCATGGGCTTCTCATTCAACACAAGTCGGCCTCTGTTCTACATGCCTATGCCGATTCTGCTCCGAGTAGTGTCTCGGCCTTCTCCGATGCTGATTGGGCTGGCGATCCAGATGACCGTCGTTCCACGGGGGGATATGCTATTTACCTTGGGTCCAACCTTATCTCATGGTCTGCACGAAAACAGAAAACTGTCTCTCGGTCATCTACAGAAGCTGAATACAAAGCCCTTGCTGACACGGTTGCTGAACTCACCTGGCTCAAATCTCTCCTACGAGAATTATATGTTACGGTTGCACTTGCACCTACGTTATGGTGTGATAACTTAGGGGCTACATACTTGACTGCCAATCCAGTATTTCACGCTCGCACCAAGCATGTTGAAGTTGACTTTCATTTTGTACGAGAGCAAGTCGCTCAAGGAAATCTTCGGGTTCAGTTCATCAGCACAGATGACCAAATTGCTGACATCTTTACAAAACCCCTTTCGTCTCAACGGTTTGCTTTACTTCGGTCCAAGCTTAAGGTCGCTCCCCGGCCTTAGCTTGCGGGGGGATATTAGTCGAAGTTTAAGTATATATATATATATATATATACTTAAACTTCGACTAATACTAGGGAGCGCAGGAGACAAGATTTAGGAGTTGTAAAGTTTATTAAAGATGAAGATGGACGGGTCTTAATCAAGGAGCATGACATATTGTCGAGCTGGCAAAACTACTTTCATAGCCTTTTCAACAACAGGGAGGCCCAAATTGAGGAGGGTGATAACTCCAGCGCACAATGGCGAAGGATCAATAACGGTTTTTGTGATGCTATCACGCAGGAGGAGGTGAAGGTGGCTCTTGGAAGATGGGAAAAGCAAAGGCGGTTGGTCCGGAAAACATACCCATTGAAGTGTGGAAGTGCTTGGGGAAGAAGGAGTGATGTGGCTTACTTCCTTTTTCAACACTATCTTAAAATCATGCAAGATGTCGGATCAGTGGAGGAGGAGTGTCGTTGTTCCGCTATACAAGAATAAGGGTGACACTCAGTGTTGCGGGAACTACATGGGTATTAAGTTGCTTGCTATACTATGAAACTATGGGAAAGAGTTATCGAGACCCGAATTAGGTGGGAAACGCAGGTTAGGGTGAACCAATTTGGTTTCATGCCAGGGCGGTCCACTACGGAGGCGATTCACATACTAAGACGTTTGATGGAGAAGTATAGAGAGAAGAAGCGTGACCTGCATATGGTGTTCATTAACCTGGAAAGGCATACGACTGTGTGCCACGTCAACTGATTTGTGATAGTCTTGAGAGTAGAGGGGTCACCGGGAAGTACATAGACATTATCAGAGATATGTATGTTACGACGGTGACTTGCATTCGTGCGCCTGTGGGGGATACCAACATGTTCCCTGTAGAGATAGGCCTTCACCAAGGGTCCGTATTGAGCCCGTTTCTGTTTACGGTTATCTTAGACGAGTTGTCAATCTGTTCAGGAGGCAGTTCCGTGGTGCATGCTTTTTGCTGATGATATTGTGCTTCTCGCGAGAGTAAACAACATCTAAACGGGAAGTTAGAAGAGTGGCTTGCTGCTCTTGAAAGTAAAGGTCTAAGGGCCAGTCGTGCTAAGACCGAGTACCTTCACTGTAACTTCAGTGGTACGACTGCAGCTGAGGATGTCCAGATCACCATCGAAGGTCAGACGGTTCCACGGGTTACAAAGTTCAAGTATCTAGGTTCTTTTATGCAGAGCGATGGCGACATTGATAGGGATATGGCTCATCGCGTCCAAGCGGGCTGGTGTAGGTGGAGAGCGGCCACAGGGGTATTGTGCGACAAGAGGTTCCCGAGTAAACTTCAAGGAAAATTTTATAGGGTTGCTGTCAGGCCGGCTATTTTATATGGTTCTGAGTGTTGGGATATAAAGAAGACGCAAGCGCGTAAGCTTGAGGTTGCTGAGATGAGGATGTTGAGGTGGATGAGTGGGCACACGGTGGACAAATAAGAATGAGGTTTTAGGACAAAATTTTGCGGTGGCTAGTATTTCAGAGAAGATTAAGGAAGGGAGACTGAGATGGTTTGGGCACGTGAAGAGGAGTCAGCTCACGGCGCCGGTTAGATTAGTGGATACCATCACTGTCAATGGGAGGAGGAGAGGGAGACCAAAACTGACGTGGGACGAACAGATTAGGCATGATTTGCTAGACTTGCACTCTCTGAGGATATGGTCGAGGATAGGACTTCTTGGAGACGTAGGATTAAGGTTAAGGACCTTTAGGATGGGTGGGGGTACAGTTTGTTTTCTGGCGTCATCGTTTATCTTCGTTTTCCCTTTTTATGGTGGCCTATGTATCTTATCTGTGTCTAGGTTTTAACGTTTCCTTAATATGTTTACAAAATGTACTATACTAATGCTTTGGGCTTAACTTTTTGTTAGCCCCTCTTTTTGTTGCTTGTTTGCTTCCAGGTACCTGCTTTTTGGCGACATCTCTAGGATTCCGTTTGCACTTCCAACTCTGCCACGAGCTGAGGGTCTCTCTGGAAGCGAATTCTCTATCATTTTCGGATAGAGGAAATGATTGCCTACATCGACCCTCCCCAGACCCTACCAATTTATTGGCGGGATTTTACTGGGTTGGTTGTTATTGTCGTTGTTGTTAAACTTGCGGCTCGCTCATACATTTGCCTTGGCTTTATGTCTCTTTATGATGTACATAATTATAATGTATAGTACTATGGTGTTTTATTACTATAGACTTATTAGTTTTAGTTTCTTTTAATTGCTGCTTGTTAGTTCTCATATGATAAACTTCCTTTTTTTCCTTTTAACTTTCCCGCGCCCTTTGGAGTTGGGGTGTCCCTCAAACTGTCAAACTAACATCTCTACTTACAATATGGAAAAAGTTTGCCTATGATCTCACATTTCCCAAAAGCATTGTTAGTTGGTGGGACTCAACGGGTATGAGTATTTGTTGTCTGTATACAACTTCCCTACATTCAGCTGATTCTGACTAAAAACAACCAAAGCACAAAGGGATCAAGTAACTATTTATATCAAACAACTTTAATAGTTTATAATGGTGGTGATTTGGTGCCGTGGGTTTCCATTAGACTCAAAACTAAAGGAGGCTACAAATTAACCTGAATACAATCCGACAAGGTTAAGATTTAGGCGCCACGGGACATCTTGATTTTCGGCATTGCTTTCTTAAGTTGTCGGGCCCGTTCTTTTGCTTCTTTCTTACGAACAGCCTCAGCATTAAGTTTCGACTCCGCTTCCTCCATCATCTTTCTCCTCTCCGCCTTCTTTCTCTGCAATGCTTCTTGCCTTGCATTTTGAAGTTCCTTGTACACCTCCTGTGCGACCTTTGATCGAGCTGCTTCAGTTTTCGATCGGGCCTGTTTCAGTTTTGTCATTCAATTGTCATTTAGATTTTCACTCAAAGCTAGAGGTAGCGGTTTAACTTATAAACGGGTCGCTTCGGGTTATGTTTGAGAGATCAAACAGATCAAATAGAAAGAACCGGCTAAAAAGGAAATGGGTCAAAAGTCCCACAAAGTTGAATTATTATCAAATTTAATAAGAATTTTATAATCGTATTTGACACGCTAATTGAAAAAAAAAACATTTTTAGATAGGTCAACCCAACCCGTTTTGACCCATTACCCTACCGCATATCCTGCCACCACTACGGAAAAGTTTGAAAAAAAATAATCAATGAACCTGTGAACTGAGCTTGTAACGACCAATTAGATCGATGTAATATGGCACCAGAGCCACCAGACGTGTCATGTCAGCCATATGATTAACATCAGGTAGAGCAAACTTAAAAATCAGCACCTTCCTGTGTGTACTCTGCTGCTGATCTGAGAAATGCATGGAAATGAACCACTTCCCAAATTTCTCAAAAGCTTTTTCACCAAACACCTGTAGAGTTTGTTTAAATGCAAACATAATGTTTAATCTCGAGGGTATGATATGACTGCAGATTTTGTTTTTATGTATCAACCAACTTAAACATTGTCACCCTAAACAAAGCTTTTGTATATTATATACGTAAGATGACAATGCGTTAAAAGATTTAACTCACTTTAGCAATAGCAGATAGAAAAACTTATATAACAATGTTATGATGTCAGCACTGCTGAATTTTCTTATAACATAAACACATAGAAGTGTAGAGGCTTGAATGCATAAATTATTGTGATATATATATATATATATATATATATATATATATATATATATATATATATATATATATATAGGGTGAGGTTATTGTGAGAAGTTTAGTTTGGATAAGAAGGATAAGAAGGAATCATAGCCATTAGATCTTCAATTAAATGAAGATCTATGGCTTAAAATTTTCCTGGGTAAATTAGAGAGAAAAACTAAACAAAATCAAAGATGGAAGGGTATTTTTGACATTTTATCAAATTCCCCCCATTTTTTAAACCTTCATAACTTTTAGATACGACATTATTTTTTTAAAAAAATTACACCATAAAAACGAGCTTTTTTTAATCTTTAAAACGCGTATAGTGTTGCTATATAAAAAATCAAAATTTTTTTTTACTCTTTCGATTGTATCAAAATGTTCAGATCATTGTGTCATTGTGTCGTTGTGTCATTGTGTCGTTGTGTCATTGTGTCAAAATATTCAGATCATTGTGTCATATTGTGTCAAAATGTTCAGATCATTGTGTCATATGGTGTTAAAAACCGAAAAAGTATTTTTTTTTAATTTTATATATAGCAGCACAATATATATACTTTTGACACGACGACACAATGACACAATGATCTGAACATTTTGACACAATGACATAATGATGTGTCAAAATGTTTTGATCATTGTTTCATATGATGACAAAAACCGAAAGAGTAATTAATTTTATATATAGCAACACTATATATATTTTTGACACGACGACACAATGACACAATGATCTGAACATTTTGACACAATGACACAATGATGTGTCAAAATGTTCAGATCGTTGTTTCATATTGTGCCAAAAACCGAAAGAGTATTTAATTTTATATATAGCAACACTATATATACTTTTGACACGACGACACAATGACACAATGATCTGAACATTTCGACACAATGACACAATGACCTGTGTCAAAAATTGAAAGAGTAATTTTTTTTTCATTTTTTATATAGCAACACTATATGCGTTTTAAAGATAAAAAAATGCTCGTTTTTATGGTGTAATTTTTTTTGACACAATGACACAATGATGTGTCAAAATGTTCAGATCATTGTTTCATATTGTGCCAAAAACCGAAAGAGTATTTAATTTTATATATAGCAACACTATATATACTTTTGACACGATGACACAATGACACAATGATCTGAACATTTCGACACAATGACACAATGACCTGTGTCAAAAATCGAAAGAGTAATTTTTTTTTTCATTTTTTATATAGCAACACTATATGCGTTTTAAAGATAAAAAAATGCTCGTTTTTATGGTGTAATTTTTTTTGAAAAATAATGTCGTATGTGAAAGTTATGAATGTTTAAAGAAATTGGGGGAAATAGATAAAAAGTCAACAAAAGTGGCTAAGACTAAAATACCCCTCCTTCCTTTTTTTGTTAGATCAAGATCCAATGGCTGAAAATCCTTCTTATCCTTCTTACCCAAAACAAACTTCTTATTTGAACCTCTCCCTATATATATATATATATATATATATATATATATATATGTAAATCAAATTTAGATTGAATAATATGAAGTAATAAATGGTAAACCATTTCACAAAGTTGAAAATTAATTCACTATTAGTATATTCATTAATATAATTCATCATAACAAAAGACATACCAATAAGACATTGAAGAAAAAATCAACCGGGTAGAATTCAAGAGATCTTAGAAACGTAAGCGTTAAAAACTACATTACATTTTGTAATTAGTTTAAGAAAAACTTAAAAACATAGGACATAGAGAATTTTAAAAAATCAACAATTTGGCTGGAAATGGAATTTTTTATGATACGCCTCATATTATGGAAAAAAATATGAAGGGGTAAAAGTAAAGAATGAAGGGGTAAAAGTAAAGATATAGGGGGAGATTTGAACATTTAGAAGTTAGAAGTTAGAACTTAGAACAAAGTTTTGATATATGGCATCATCTTTTCTCAATTGGAAATAAATTGTATGAAGTTAATGTTTGTGACTAGCCAGATTACATAATACACATCATGTCAGCTTGATTTTCTATAATTACATATACAAATTGGGATTAAAGACCCAAAATATGCAGAAAACTCATCCAAGTTGACCACATGAACATATGGTGAGGATTGAGGAACCACGAAATAGAACACATGGTAACCCTACATGAGGGGGGCATGCCATATACAACAAAGCCTAGAATTAGGTCATCAACTTATATTTAAGACACCACATTAAAGCTCACATGGCCTTGCCCAAAAATTAAATAACATCATTACAAGATTACGACTTCTCCTTCATGATATTTATAAATTGGTACTCGCCAACATATGATTTAGAAGAGGTGTTCAATTATTAGTTAAAAGGATCCTAATGACCTATAACGAACACAAAACCTATGAATTAAAACTAATTATCCATTCCTTATAATGATGAAAAATATCAAATTGCTACATTAAACACAAAAATAAACTTTTGGGTATCCAAGAAAATTGTTCTACATCGACCAAAAGAAACATTTCTCGCATCCCCAAATGGAAACTAATCAAACATTCAAGATCCCATAACTCTTGAAACAAGATATTATCATTCTATAGCAGTTTATAATTATCAAACTAAATCTAAACAGCTAATAAAAGCAACTGAGTAGTTAAAAGAAGCATAATCACTAACCTGATCAAGAACCGTCTCAGTGATCAAATCTCCAGCCACCTCTTTGGATTCCGTTATAACTGTCAATTCATCAGCAACCCATTTCCTACCATTCGGGGCAGATGTCATCAAACTCGAAAACCTTTGAAGATCCCTTACTTCCTTCTGCATAGCTTTTGCAGCCTTCTTCTTAGCCAGAGCAAAAACCACATGATCCATAGCATCATCATTCATATAAACCTCAAAAGTAATCTCATCTTTACATGGAACAATCATATTATACAATTTAGCTATCAAATCTTGTCGGCTTTTAAGCTCCATTGTGGCCACCAACCCTTGGCAAAACCTCCTTCCGCTGGCGTAAAACTTGAACACATTTTGACCCTCTTTCAACAACAATGGCGAGTCATCAGTTTCACTAACACCTAACAAACTGAAATTCTTGTCAAAAATCGTATCTCTAGTGGCGAATTTCGCCGCCCATGCTAGGGCTAGGGTTTCGTTCTCCTTTTTCCCGGTGAAGTAATTGATCGTAAACATAATTAAGAACGATACACATGTAATTTCAATCGCATAAGCCCTAATTCTCTTAGCTAACGAAATCGGTTCCGATACCTTCGCTGATTCCGGTTCAGCCGGAGTAGCGGCGAGTTCCACCGCTTCATCGGTGGATTCCGGCGGCGCAATTTCAGTCGGAAAGCCTTCAAACTCATCCTCATCCCAGTAATCGAAAGACGAGGTGGTGGCGGAGGGTTTAGGTGGGAGATCGAGATCGGGATCGGATTGGGGATGAGGTGGGCCATGGTGGGATTCGGGGTCGGAGGAGGTGGAGAGGGTGGTGGGAGGAGGAGGGGAGCGGCGGGGGAGATCGGAGAGCGGTGACTGGAGGATGTCTTCTAGGTCTTCGTCGGCGTCAAAGCCTTCGAAGTGGGAGTCGGCGGAGGCGGAGATAGAGAGGTTGTGGAGAAGGATGGAAGAGATGGAGAGGAGAGCGATGAGGTAGAGGAGAGTGTCTCCTCTTGGGGAGAAGAAGGAGAGTGGATTCGCCATTAATGGAGGTATGGAAAGCTTCGATCTGAATCAAGATGAAAGAGTGGTGATGTTTGTTATGTTATGCTGCTGTCACTTGCATCATTGTTCATGATTTTTTTTATTTTTATTTTTTTTTATAATAAACTATAGAGTAAATTATGGTTTTCGTCTAACAAGTGTATTCGAACCAATTTTTAGTGAAATAAACGAGCAACGTGTGTTATCGTTGCCAAGGGGTTTTTATGCCGGCGGCTCTTGGAGACATCCAAGGGTTAAGGGCTTTTTCCCCTCAAGAATCTCGGTGTTCTTAGTTGCATTCAGGGAAGTTATTACTTGTGTTTCCATTTATTCTATTTAAACCTTGGATTTTAACTGGCAAATTTGATTTTGTAAACTTAACATCCATTACACCATACCCCACAAACTAATTTGGTTACTAAATTGAGTCTTATAATTTTTAGCCAAAACAATTTGGCGCCCACCGTGGAGCAACTGGTGTCAATTTTTTTCAAACTCTTTTCAGATTTGTTCTAAACTTGATCTTTACAAAAAACCATCAAAAAATGACAACACAACCGAAAACCTCGAATGCATCTACCCCTGCGAACACCTCTACTGCAGCTAGCACTGTCCTTCCTCCTCCCCCGCCACGGGTTACCACATCAACAACGAATACTGTGAACCGTAACACCAACAAAACTGCCAGCCAGGGTGTCACGGGACCAGGACGTGGTGGAGAAATCCCAGTACTAGTATCTAATGATGAATTCCTCACCATGTTCGCGAAGATGAAGCAGTACATGGAGCAACAGTAGAAGGTGAACCAGGATGTGCTTGGGGAAATGGCTAGGCTGAGATCAGAGATGGGTAGGGTGGATCATACACCCGTGTCTCCTGTCTAGGCTAGAAGGCTATAGTACAACAGTCTTGGGAATGGATCTAGTCCAGCAGATGACATTCAAGTCATAGAGCCAAGGCCTGCATTTGCTACTGCTTATACTACCATGGCTGACAGACCCAGGATGTCTACATTCAGGGAATCCACCGCGAATCCTGGGGGCACCGCTACCCAGGATACTGGTAACATCCTCGGAACCTCTAATCTTAATGCTCGTACTAACCAATCTGTGCAGGATGCAGGTCTTAGCCCAGCAGTGGCCAGGGAGCTCAAAAAACTAAAAGAAATGATCTCGAGTCTCCCTGGAGTGATCCAACCCATTCCTGAAGTAGCACCGGCGAGTCATCGGCTTTCAAGGTTCGCTCCCCCAATATGTGACGTGGAAATACCTAAGAGGTTCCAAACCCCCAACATCAAGCTGTATGATGGCACAACTGACCAGGAGGTACACGTGGCCCAGTACATAGAAAGGATTTAAGTAATCTACATGCCCCCTGAAATCAAGGAGACATGCCTATGCAAATGTTTTGGGTCGACACTCACATGCTCAACTTTGAAGTGGCTCCTGAGTGTTCTCTATCACATCTTTTTCTCATTTAGTTAATTTATTCAATAATTAGTTTTCTTGTAGTCGCAGTTTCAAAAAACTAACGAGTGATTTTTACAGGGTTACCCAGAATGCTAACAAGTCTCTCAGGGATTATGTGAACAGGTTTAGCAGGGAAGTCTTGGATATTCCCAACATGGATATGGCTACCACCGTCCAAGCATTTAAAATGGGCCTTAAGAAGGATTCACCCTTCTACCAAGATCTTATGATGAACCCTTGTCACAGGCTTGATGAAGTAAGGCATAGGGCCCTAGATTCATCAGACTTGAAGAAGACAAGATAGTGTAAGAAAAAGTGGATGCAATCCCAGGATACGGCTCCTCCAACAGGAAATCAGAATCAATACATCCTAGGTCCCAAAGGCCTAAACCCTATTCCAAACCACATAATCATAGGGTTAACAGGGTCGATCAGGGTGAAGACGACGATGATGATGAATAATATCCTACTTTTAATGAGTCTTGTTTTGCTACTGATGTTGCAGGTGTAATTAATGCTATGCAGGATTTGGGGGACAAAGTAAGGTGGCCCAGGAAGACGGATAAACAAACATCGTGGAAGGACAAGTCCAAGTGGTGTGCGTACCACGAGGACTTTGGCCATGTGACCGAGGATTGCATAGTTATGTGCAAGGAGATCAGTTATCTGTTGAGCAACGGCTTCCTGAAAGAGCTCTTGGGAAGGAAGAAAGACAAGTCCAAAGGCGCTGACCCGCCTGCAAAATCCAGGGGCGCTGACCAGACCCGGGATGCAAACAGATCACGCGGACATCCTGAGCGAGCAACATCCCCATCCCCAGATGCAAAAGTAATTTACTTTATCTATGGTGGGTCTGATATATATGGCACCTCTTATTCTACAGCTAAAAGACACGCAAGGGAGGCCAAGTCAGACGTACCCAGGAAACCAGTCAAGACATCAATACAAACAGATGTGAGAGACGTCACCTTTGGTGAAGACGACAGGTGCAACGTCATGGACCCTCATCATGATGGGCTTGTGATCACTCTCTATATAGCCAACAACTTCGTGAAGAGGATCCTGATTGATGGAGGTAGTTCTGTCAACATCATTCAACTCGAAGCTTTGACTAAGATGGGAATACCCAGGATGAAATCATCGCCAAATCCACGGTCTTTGTGGGTTTTGATGGAGACACCGTAGGTTAGTCACTAAAAGTAATAAACATGGTAAATTAGTGTGTTTGCATGTGTAATTGGTAAAATATTTGTGGCTACTTTGATTTTTATGTTTGTAGGTGAAAAGGAGCTTAAAAGAGTCAAAGTAGGTACGCAAAGAAGTACGAATCAGAAATGAGGAAAACATAAGCTATTGGAAGTAAATAATTAACAAGATTACATGATAGAGGATGAAATTACGAGAACGTGGGCGAAAACGGCGATGAAAATGGAGTTGAAACGAGAAAGTTATGAGCAAAACAAGATTTCAGCCTGCTCACCGTGGGTCAGCATTGGGCTAGCGTAAGCTAGCATAGGGCCCCCATAAGCTACGGTGGCAGCATAGCTTACGGTGGAGGTCAGTTTCCATCTCCGTATATTCAATTAAATGGGCAGTTTTGGGGGTCTTTTCACATTCATTCGAGGGAAGACGTTTGGGGACGAACCAGAGTCCATTGGAGGCAATTTTGGAGCAGAAAAAGAGCATTGGGAAGCAATTCCAACATCATAATCATTAGAGAATCATCCATGGCATCCAACTTCATCATCATTGTAATCGATTTCATCATGAGTGGCTAGGTCTTCGTGTTCTTCTCATATGTAAGATTTTGATGTAAACAACAATATTAGTGTGCTTTATTTCTGGAATAATGATCTAAGCATTCGATGCTTTTCATTATAATGTTTATGTGATTGTTCGTAACAATTGGTATTTTGTTTAATCGAATTTGTGAACCATAAGTTCTTGGTGCCATTGGCATTCAAGATTTAGTGGGAAGGGAATTGGGTTAACATCTATATTGATTGATCACCGGGTGACAACCTTGCGTTTGTAAACCGGGTGCTTTGTCCCCTTTTATCACAACAATTGCATCTACATGAACCATGTCTATGTGGTTCTTTCTAGTTACGCTATTATTGTTTGTTTACATGGAAATCTGAAGTCTGAGAAGATCGCTTTTGTTTAATAGTTAAGAAAACTGAAAATTCACATTGTCATTTAGTTTCTAGTTATTAAAAATCAAGTTATCAACCAGAACTTCTTGTCACATTTACATTCAAGCTTTCAATTTAGTATAATTCAAGTCATAAAAGTTACAAGAGCTGCATGTCTCTATCTCAGGGCTTTGCAGGTATTTTTGGTCCAGGAAATATTTGATTCCCGTGGGGATAGCCTAAGACTAAGAGCGGATACGCTTTTTGGTCATTATCGGGCCAGGAAATTGAAAGCTAGAAGAAGAGGTGTATCTAATCGGTGAATACAGTCGGGACGATGGAGACGATGATCGCTTTTCTCTCTAAAGAAGTGAGTAAAACTGACGTAGAGAGGGGTATTTAATGGATGGAAATCACAGAGATGAGAAGACATGGGTAAGAATCGTGGAGGATCTACTCCTAAACGAGCTGACAAGATTGAAATAGCTTGGATGAGTCATCAAAAATTCAAAAATTCACAGCTGTGAAACTTTATCCACTAGCTGTGAATTTGGGGGCAATTGTTATACCCTGGATTTCGCACTAAATTTTACTAATGTTCTTTGACAGGTTTAGACCCCTGAATGTCGACCATCCAGGGACTGCACATTTGGTTTATCGGTACCCTGGATTTTCATTTATGTTCATACACTACTACAATAACTGGCATTCTTGACGTGCATTGTGCGTCAAGAAAGTGCCTTCTTGACACGCAAATGCGCGTCAAGGATGCGGGGGTCAAGAAGCTTCTTGACGCGCAAAATGCGTGTCAAGAAGCTCTTGACGCGCGAACAATGACACGCTATCCTTGACACTCCATTCTTGACACCCATTTTGCGCGTCAAGAAAGGGTGTCGTCTGTGATTAATATATTTTTTATTTATAATATTTTTTGGTGTCGTCTGTTTATGACACGCAGATTTGCGTGTCATGCCTTTTATGACACTCATTCTTGCGTGTCATCCTTGTAAGTGTTTTTTTTTCTTTCAAAAATTACTGATTTCCCTGTTAATAAATCATATTTCACAAAACCAAAATACAGAATAGTTGTTGTACCAAAACAATGCATTTCATACAAATAGCAATTGAAAATAATTCGATTTCATGTTCATCATACATGCAATTCGATCACAATGACAAAAGTAAAATGTTCAAAGTTTACATGCATATATATATATATTGGATCACTACTACTACTTCACGTCCGTGTAAATGAAGTGGCAAGCGTAGGTCAACCATTCTTCACGAATCTTATCAAAATCAGCATCTGTGTAAACATTACTATCTCCACCAATCTGTGTAAAAGATAAATTACGAGAAAAAATGATCATCAAAGATAAAGTTAATTAATATAAATATGAGAAAGCTATATAAAAGATATATAGAACAACAGCAAATTAAAAGATATATAGAACAAGCAAAATCGGGAGGCCGGTTGGGTTGTAACAGATCAAAACAGTTAAGATATCGTGCAGTCAAAACAGGAGGGTCCGGGTCGGGTACTCGGGTTTACTGAAAACACTTTATAAAGTGATTTAGGAGGTTTTTTCCACATTACTATATTACTATTTGACGATTTTCAACACATTCCACCCGAACTGACCCATTCACGAGTAAATGGGTCGAAACATCCACACATGTGATGAGGGTAATTACCATAGCTTTTCAGTAATGCAGAATTTGTGGTGTAGAAATCCATGTAGGCGTCGAGCCTCTGAGTCTGAAATATCTTTAGAAGCTGATATACTGATGCATACTTGGTATCTTTCTCCAATTGTGCTACAGCAGGCATCTCAAGCAAATCATGCTGTCATGTTTATAAGAAGACGAGTAAACTTTGGAATTGCTTTGTGAAAGAACCAGTAAAAACCAAGCATAATTCACTCACAAAGAAGCTTTATCAGTTAGTAGGTACCTGAAATATGTCAGGTGCCCTAACAAACTCAATGATGGTATGGACAACTTCTTCCTTAGCTTCCTCCAAAACATGTGAATCCTCACCAGAAAACGTTGCCAGGTACTTCGTAAAAAATTTAAGTGTTTCCTTAGGGGAGCTGAAATTCCATCAAGACAGCAATATTGCATTACTTAGCAAACGAATGAATTGAGAAACTGGTGTTAAGAAGTTATATCTATCTTCATGAATCATGATACCTTTTATGTTCCTTCAATATGTTAGAGATGGCCAAGAAAATATCTCTTTGATCCTGCACTCCAAGGAAAAAAGTAGTAATGTGGATTTGTTTTGAATCATCATGCATACCTCAAACTTTATTCTATATCCTTCAAATTTATTTTATGTTGAATAGATTCTCAATTGAAATGTAATAACTGGTGCCTCATCTTCATTGACAGTGCCATGATTTGTTTGTAATACACATCAGCAGTACCAGCAGAACCATAGATCAGCAACAATATATAGTAAAAAAAAGAACTACAAACAGAAGTATTAGTGATGAAATTAGCAGGTCGAGAAGGTTAGTTTATGGGTAAGAAAACTAATTAGACTTTGATTTGATCAGTCTAAATTCAGATTATGCAGTTGAATGCCTAAAATCAGGTTTATCGTATGTAACAAGGTCCTAAAATATAAATTACAAGATCATTCATACATCGCTGCATTAATTATCAAAACATTTCATCAAACATTAGAGTAATGATTTGAGCAAAATCATTTATCCTAAATGAACGGCAAAAATAATCAAACAAATCAACTTAAAGAAGCAAATAAATCATCCATGACTGAAAATTCAAACCTCATAACCACATTTGCAAGGATTTAACTTCTGAACAGTCCAGTCCATATCTTTTGCACACAAAGGGCACTTTTTCTCTCATGTTCCTCTGAAAAACACATAAATAGTCAAGAATCAAGAGAAATTAACACTATTCTCGTTCTAAATGATTGCATGAACACACATTCATGAACAAATGCGAGCCAAACAGATATGCTACAACCAACAAAATAAGGAATAGTGATTCACATATTAATGAAAAACAGGGAACCAACTTCTAATTTTGTTTTAAAAAGCTCAGAAGAGACCTTGTCAAATTGAACTAACCCATGAAGACAGAAAAAGTTATGAATAATGATATGCATAGATTGATGAAATTAGAATACGAGATGGTTAACTTAGCAGCTTAAAATCAAGTAAATTGGATCGAAGAAATGAAGTACGATTGGATTGTGTACATACCTGCTTCTAGTTTATGTCTTTAGCCTCCCCACCGTCGCACTTCAGTAGGTCACTTAATATTGCTAAAGCTTATTGATGGCTACACTAAATCCCGGAGCCCTAACCCAATCGAACCTGTAAAACCATTCAATTTATGTTGCAACTTGGTGAAAGCGTCGAACAACTCGGTGAAAGCTTTTTTTGTTCGTAGCCCTAATCTCTTCGGTGATGTCCTACTTCATTCTTTTTGTACTGTATTCCTTCACTACGCCAAGACACATCATTTGTAACAGCTATGGGAGGCCTTTGTGAAACTTCCATCCTATATGCATCAGTCTTGATAAACTCACTAAGAATTTTAGCTTCAGTGTACTGAGGATAACCAAAGTCCATCATTTCATCAAGTAGTTCATACTGCATGAAGTTGTAAGACTTAGTGAACTTGTTTAGTTCCAATAAGTGTGAGTAAATATCATTATATAACTATAGTTTCATACCACTACAACGAAGTTATCTCTAAGTGATTCCTCCTCCAACTCCTCAAAGTAATGCTTAAATACCTGTTACAAATAACAAGTTAAAAACAATAATCCGATAATTATCTAACAGGTTAATATATGTGAAGGCCACCCAAGTATTCAACTTTTTCATCAAGCCCATCCACATGTTGAAACTACTTTATACTACACTCAACTACTCGAGTATCTATCCGGTTTCATTTAAAATAAAACAAGATCAAAACATATCGGAAGATTTCAAATAAACAAAAAAAAAAAACACTACTTTTAGATCATTTTCATCGCTACACGTGTTTTTGGCCAGATTTGGTATATAAAAGTTGTACACATACCAATAAAGTAGCTTCAATACATGGTGGTGTCCACCTACATTATCCCATATCCAATCGTAAAAGTGTTTGGGGGCGTATGGATACTACCAATGACAATTCGTGGTCATTTGTTTTTTAGGATGCCAATCAGACAGTGGATTGATTTAATTAACAAATAGCACTTACATCAACCAAACGGTGTAGAAATAGAATAAGACTGGCAGCATTACAGTTCTGCCTGGAAGCAGTCATTAGATACAAGTTGTTGTGCTGAATGAACATATAAGTGACACCATTATCAAACACCACCGGATCTTGGGAACCTGGATCACCCTGAAGTTCATCAAAACACCATAATTTCATAACTAGTTATAAACATACTTACTTTACAAAGCTCCATGACAAAAATGAACCTTAATCTCACTATACATTTCTGCGATTAGTATAACGAAAATACTTTACAAACACATTGATCTTATTCATTAGAATCTTGAGCTCAACCAAAGAGCTCTCATACTCGCTACTTTTCATTTTTTTCCTGATTTCTATATGATTATTAGCAAAATGAAAAATTCTAGCAGATGTCAAGTAGAATTTCATTCATATCCGGATGAAATAACAATACCTAAGTAAGAATACGATCATCTTAGTTTAATTAGCCTAATTTATGAACTAATTTCGTTTTACTTCACTTAATGAACATGATTATTGATTGATAACATGGAAAACTAACAGGATGAGCAATATTGAATGAGAATGAAGATACCTCTTTTTCAATGTGTTTGGTGAGGAAACGTTCGACCTGAAGTGCAGAGACGTCGCCGCGGTAGTCGCGCCACACGAGCACACGGCTTTTGATGTCGAGAAGGAACAGCGCAGAGGCCGCCCCTGCCATCAGTGATCGGGAACGAGATAGATCAGATCAGTGCTTTTTGAATTTCGAATTGAGATCTGGTTTCTGATCGATGGGGACTTGTGAATGAAAAACTCCTTTTTAGGGATCAAATAGGTTTTTGATGTAAATGCTCGAATTCACGAAGCAAAATAAAACAAAATTTGAGCAAAACGAGTCTGGGAATTGTGGTGTATGATCTGTATGCTTTCTCCGCGTGTTACAAAAAGAATGAAGTAGGGCTACTTTTATACAATACAGGGAACCAACTTCTAACTTTTGTAACTTAAAACGAAGTTAAAAAGTCGATTGGGGATGAGAACGATGGAGCAGGAGGTCCGGTAGGAAACTAGGGTTTCGGTAGGAAACTAGGGTTGGTGGAGAGGCGATGAGGATGGAGGATTACGTCGGCGACGGCGTGGACTGTGGGAGGGGGAAATAAGCAGGCTGAATGGAAGTGAAGGAGGGAAAATGTGGGGAGAAGACACTTGTTTTGGGGGAAAATAGAGGCTGAAAATTGAAAATTAGGGCAAAATATTGGGGGGAAATTTGGAGCCAAAAAATTAAAAGACGACACTTTCTTCTTGACACGCGGTTTTTATATGTCCTCCGTGTTTTTTTTTTTGAAATATGACAGAAATTCTTGACACGCAAAAATGCGCGTCATGAATTCTTAGGAATTACCTATAATTGACATTTTATTTTGACACTTCAGTTTTTGCACGTCAAGAATTATCGAGTGTCATCGTTCGCGTGTCAAGGAAGGCAGTTTTTGTAGTAGTGATACTACCTTTTATTTAATTAGTATCCCAGGATGTAATACATTCAAGGTATATTTGTTTAATCTACCTGGTCCCAGCATACGCGGATGCCCAACATGCTAGGGCAACGATACTAATATTTTGTTTGACTTTGTGTGATCAAGCCAGGTACGAGAGAATGGATAACGGTCAAATAGACTTAGACAAAAGCCAAAGCACGTGTGGAGATGAAGAATCGCCGCTGAACTCGGTCAAACAACAGTCACAAGTCGTTTCGGGGAAGATCCCAAGAATCACGGATAGTTAGTTAGGTGCTATTTGTACTTATACGCGGTGTAGAACCCGATTTTTTCACTTACGATCACCTATACTGTTACTCACTCACTTAGCAATCACCGCAAACAAGTGTACTCGAACCAACTTTCAATGAAATAAATGGGCAACGTGTGTTATCGTTGCCAAGGGGTTTTTTATGCCGGCGGCTCTTGGAGACATCCAAGGGTTAAGGGCTTTTTCCCCTAAAAAATCTCGGTGTTCTTAGTTGCATTCAGGGAAGTTATTACCTGTGTTTCCATTTATTCTATTTAAACCTTGGATTTTAACTGGCAAATTTGATTTTATAAACTTAACATCCAGGGCACCATACCTCACAAACTAATTTGGTTACTAAATTGAGTCTTATAATTTATAGCCAAAACACCTACCACCACCATCAAAACGGCCAAAAACCGTGTACAGATCGGGGGAGGGTTGAGATTTATGAGAGAAATTAACCCACCATTTTCTCAAATCTAAGCTACCACCACTACTTCCGAAAACGGCAATGGAAATATGAAACTAATGGAATTCAAGAAACGAAATCAGTTGGAACCCGACTAAAATTGACTAGTAGGGTCCCGATTTAAGAGAAATCATGAGCGGCGACGAACATCACCTTCGATTCACACCACTCGATCCTCATCTTCAGGTTTTCGCCCCTTTAATTTTCACTCTTTAATCGTATAACTGGAGAATTACAAAATCAATGGAACTATAAAATGGGGTTGTAGTATAATCTGGTAAAGATACAGACCACCAAATCGTTCATTAATTAAGGGTTTTAAGCAGGGAAAATGGTGGCCAACATATCTCCAAATCAAACCCTTATATCTCTCTCCGAACTTATCCATTCGATTTATATATAAAAGTGTAAATTATGGATTTCGTTCCTGTGGTTTTCCCTAATTTCACATGTAGTCCTTAGCTTTCATTTACTACGAATATGGTCCTAACATTTTGTCAAACCGTTACAGATTTCATCCCTGACGTGGATATCTGTTAAATTTTTTAAAATTCCTAATATACCCCTACCCTTTTAATTTTATTTTTAATAAAAATTATAACCCCCTTCTTTCCAGATCCCCACGACAGACAAAAGAGGTGCACATGTAACTCTTTCTCCGACAAGCACCGGTGACCTCTCATTCTCCTTTTTCATGTATAGCTAGCTCTCTTATCTCTCGCACACATTAAATACACATTCGGTTCCCTTCATTTCTATATTTAACTTCCAATTTACTCAATTGATTGATTATTACTCGTTGGTTAATTTCTAGAAATTAATAATCGCTGTGGTCGATCTACAACCTGAAATCATCCAATGATGATTATCACCACCAGCAACAACAATGTCGGAGCAGCAATAGGTCCATTCGGCGATATTCCTGAAGCCGTCATTATCTTCGATATAACCACCGGTCGCGAGCAGTCACAACAAGATGGCGACAACCACGTGAAAGTTAGGGTTCAATCGCTAGGGCGGTGGCGACGTTGTTTTCCGTGCATCCAAGACCATTCATGTTGGTAAGGTTACACGACTATCTTGAACGGTTGGGGAGGATTCGGTTCCAGCGTCGCCGTGAAAACCTCCGTCGCCGGTGGTAAAAGAGAGGACCATGCTCCGGTTGGTTTTAAATTCGAAGATGGTGGTAACAGAGATGTTGTGATTACTGGTGATCAGTGGCGGATCCAGGAAAGAATATCAGGGGTAGCGGGGACTAACGGGGGTTCGGGGGCAGCGCCCTCGAATTTTTTTTTTAGGTAGTTAACGGGCTTTTAATCATATTTTTAAGAGACTTTTGATCATATTTTTAAGTAAAAGCCATAAAATTTCTTCCAGGGGTCGCGAAAAATTCGTTTCAGGGGTCGCGAAAAACCGAAAACCTATAAAAAAAAAAATTTTGCACGTCGGGGTAAAAGTTCAGGGGTAGCGGGCGCTACCCCTGACCCCTTAGTGGGTCCGCCCCTGCTGGTGATTACCGACGAAGGTACTGGTGGTGATTAGTAGGGGCATCGTCGGAGATGGTGGTAAGAAGATGTTGTGTTCTTGCCGGAGATGAAGGGGTTGCGATGAGGAAGATGATTATGTCGGTGGTAGAGATAGAAGGGGTTGCAATGAAAGGGTTTTATGAATTTATTTTTGGTTTAGGTATTTATGCATATATTAATTTAATAGAAGGGTATAATGGTCATTTAACATTTACTTAACATATTTTTTTAACGGACATCCACGTCAAGGACAAAATCCGCAATGGTTTGTCAAAAGGTTGGTACCATATCCGTAATAAATGAAAGCTAAGGACTATATGTGAAATTCGGACAAAACACAGGGACGAAATCCGTAATTTACTATATATAAAACCTTTCTTCCCTTCTTCCCTAACCCCTTCCTAAAATCAAATAACCTGCAACCAACCACCGTTGACCACCAGCGTAAACCTCTCCTGCGGCCAAACCTAAGCCGCCACCACTCCAAAGCTAGTCACCACTGGACACCTCCGACCACCGTAAACCTCATCGGAGAGGGGGAGGATTTTGGGGGTCGCTGAACAAGATTTAGGTTTTTAGATTTTATTGATATTTTTTATTTAAAGGAGAATTAAAGGTTAAGGGTATTTTAGTCATTTCATTAAAATTTAACAGAAAATTTTAGCAATGTTAGGTTTTTGGACTTGATTGAGACAAATTGAAAACCACAAGGAAAACATTTGTTACAATTGAAAATTTTGGACTAAAATCGTTATTTGGGTCAAACCACAGGGACGGAAACCGTAATTTACTCTAAACTATAATTGTACTCATGTTACAAGGTTATATAATTTTAATTTTAATTTTTCTGTTTCTATAATTTTTAGGGGTTTTTTTTTGAACGGCGATTTCATTAAAACGGAGAACCACTAGCAAGACACTAAGGCCTCAAACAAAACAAGACCAACAAAGAACTACATTCGGAAATCACACCAATCTTTCCAAGAGAGCGCCCTTGAACTATCTATATTAACCACCCAAAGAAACTTAAGCACTTTATCTCGTTATACATATGGCCCACCGATGACCGTTTATTGTTAAAAACGACATCATTTCTCTCTCTCCAAATCACCCAACAAGCCGTAAATATAATTGCTTTGATAAAGTCTCTTTGTTTCCTATCCAACATTAACGAGGCATCCAAGGTAACAAGATATTCGACGGATAATAAATAGAAATGGGGAACCTTGCACCAACTTGAGATGAGACTCCAAATTCTATCCGAAAAGGAGCAGCCCGTAAATAGATGCAGCGCCATTTCCACATAAACCCCACAATTAGGGTTTTTTAGAAAGCAAAAAACATGAGAGAAAGTGTGGGGTCAAACAAAAGAAATCTGGAAACAAGGATGGACTTTGGTAGCCGACCATAGAAGATTCGGGCATAAAAGGCAAAAACCACCTGTAACACACATCCCATACAAACCCACTACCAATATCACATTTTGCCTCCCTACTAACCTTTCCAATGGTTACACAAACACTGCTTTATGGTGGAAGTGCAGCCCTCTAGGGGTGCTCAAAGACGTTTTCATCCCTAATAAAAAGGATATCAAGGATAACACTTTTGGTTTCGTTCTATTCCCCGAGTAAGAAACCCAGATGCAATTATGGATTAGCTGAGCTATATCCAAATAGGAAACCAAAAGGTGGTTGCCCTAATCGCTAGAATCAAACAAACCATGTCCCCCAAGTACACACCTTTGCCACTCAAAAAGGAGCCCCTGAACATAATGCATTAACCCATTTCTCGCTTATAGACCCATAATAGACCCACATACGAAATGCAGGTCTTATATGCATATGTCATCCACACAAATGCAATTGAGTCCTATTCTCGAAGCTAGACACCTGAGAAATACATGATAAAATGGATCAACATAAAGTTGGTGAGTTCACAGGTTTGAAAGGTAAATGTTTGCGAAAATATTGGTAACCACTTGAAATACGTTTGATAGCCATTTGAAATCCGTTTATGAATCCGGACACCATAGTCATTTGAAAATTCCGTTCATGTGTCCGAACACCATAGATATACTAATTTTAACGAGGGTTCCACCCAAATAATCATTACCATAAGTCACCAGGAACGAAGTTGACTGAATTTTTTTTATGCCTTGTGTGCTAATTGTCACCACAACAATTAACTGTTTGAAATAGGTCAATGATCTACCGACTTGACCTCCAGACAATGTTAGCGCGACTAACACGGATAAGGTTTGCCAAACCCCGATAGTACTATCCATGATTACCTCGCTATGTACTTTTTATCAATGTTCTAGTTGTGCAAGGACTTAACCTGATGAGAAATGCCTTACTTAGTCGTTGTGCATTACAATAGTAAGATTGTGTTCATTGACTATGCATAGATAACCTTGACGTGTGTTGAAAAATGTTACTGAAAGCATTGAAAATATTGAAATCATTGAAGACATTGAGTATTGAAAGCATGTAATCTCCCCTTTTAGTATTTAATGAAACCACTAAAAAGGGGGCCATAAACTCACATGTGAGATGATACTCGACCCAATAGAGACACTTGTTGGATGTTGTGTTTCCTGAACCGACAAATCTTGAACCTAACCTGGTTACGACCCGTAAGAGTTACACCTAGTGCAACAAACATTTAAACTCGATTAAGAGTTAACTGGTAACTGAAACGGAAATGTTTGATTAATGTTTGGCTTTCGGTTTTCGGTCCATTTCGAGCCTAGCACTAGTTCGTTGTAACTCGGTGTTTCGAACGTTTGTTCTACACCGCTAAGATATATCTAACCTACTTGTTTAGTTTAGATAGATTTGTTTATTATCCGTGTTTTCATGTTCAGGTAATCTGATCCTGCTGCTTTTATTTCACACCGGTTTTGCATTATTAGATTTATGAATGTTTTAATATTTATTATCCGCTGCGTTTTAGAATTAGTGAGATTAATTCGGTAAAACTTTGAACTGTAAATTGCTAATCTACCAATCACGTAAGAATTTCAAAATTGTCACCGGGTAACCCGAATACCACTGTCAAAACCCAAGGAGAGTGGAGATTGTTGTTGGATACCAACGGGTGGTTGGGTTAGGTAATGAGAGACCGAGAGATGCTAGGTTTAGATGTCGGTTCCGATCGGGTAGCCAGGTTACGTGACGGATAAATAACGGGTTTAAAATAAATAATACCCGAAAAAAAGACTGAATATATGAATGAACGGATGCTTGGTGTTTCGAATGTTTCTCACTAGATAAAACGAGTTTGAGATGGACATGGATAAATTTTGTTACGATTAAAATGAGTTTAGAAATATGCCATACAAGATAAATTAGAATGATAGAAAATTTTGATAACTTTTAAAAAAATAAATATTTCTCTAGATATTTATTTTGATAGTTCCACAAATGTAAATCACCAACGTCCTTTTATCTTGGAAGCTCTGACATAGTGGTTGGGATGGATTGGTTGTCAAGGAATCAACGCCCCCTAAGTTGAATTTTATGACAATATAGGGTGATAACGAGACGTTACATTGTAATGACTCGTTAGGGCGGATATCACGGATGGGATCTAGAACTGGCAATGGTAGTGGTGGTGAGAGTCCAGCGGTGGAGTGTGTAGGTTGGTCGTGGAGCGGCACAACGACGGGGCATGGCGCCAACTCGGTGGCGGATCCTGGAGGTAAATCGGTGAGATCAAGCGGTGTGACTGCGGTGTTTACGAAAGCTTCTAAGTCCGAACGGAGGGGCTATCGGACATGGCGGCTGACCGGATGCAAAGAGTGCATCACGTAGATTATGGACTGCGAAAATTGACTCCCGGTGGTGAACGGATGGCGACCAGCGGCGACCAAAAGGTGGCTGAACTCCTTCAGTTTTGGTCGATCAACCGATGGAGTTCGAAAACTCCTTTTTTCTATTGCGGGACTTGCGAATGATCAAAATCTGTCGTGAGGTTATATTTTGTTTACGATTTATATCCTAAAATTAATTAGGATTTTATCTCTAATCTAATTTATTTTATTTTGAAACCAGACTTTCTTATTGGGTCCCTATTTAAACTCTCTCTATCCCAGTCCATAATCTTTAGCCCGTTTGTGAAATTTCTTGAACGTGTGAATCTTCTACTTAGTCGTAATGAAATCAATGTAAACGAGTAGAACACAGAGAGTAAATACAAATGACTTGTATTAACCACAGAGATGACCACAAAGTACACAGAGAAGATATGACTCGGAAAACTTTTGAAATCTATACAAGACATTCTATTTATACTAAGCTAAACCCGCTGGTCCGATCCTGAAGTTCGGCCCAAGGTTCGGCCATGTCCGAACTTCAGGTTCGGCCTGAGTTCGGACCTCAGCAATATTGTGTGATTCGTCTTGTATTCGATACTTCACATGACGATTCGGAACCTTGTATCAACAAACTCCCCCTCGGCATGTGCAGTATCATTTCCTCTATCAAAACTTGTATCTTGTATCTTCAATCAAACTCTTCCTCGACCTTGACGATGAGTTCAATCTTGAAGACTTGATATTGCATCGTGTGTAATCTCTTTATCAACAATCTTCAGAAGACTTGAAGTTGTGATGTTCTCTTTCCACATAGAAACCTACCAACATAAATAACCCTGGCGCAAAACGTCTCTTCGAGACTCCAAGATATCATGATTTTGAACCTGATTTCGTATTTCGTGTTGATCAATCGAAAACAAATCAGAAACAAAATCTTTTTGGCTTTTAATTATTTATATCAAAACACACCTAAAATCTTTTTGGTATTTTCTGATAACAAAAATAAATGCATTACAGAATCAGACACTATTTTTGTCTTTTAGGAGAAAGATCACAACTTGGGATCATATTGGTCATAACATGCTGAACTACACTTCAATTTCGGTTATTATAGCACATAAGCCATGTCGATTGCAGATATAATTTGTCCAACTTTAAACTCTGGCACAGTCATACTCATAATATCTGGATATGTTAATTTATTGATTTAGATTTGCATTGACCAGTGTACCTCACACTATCAGACATACTCAGATATGTTTTGTTTATCACATTTTGTGATTTTATTTGTGATTTTTAATCACACAATGATTGTATCCATGATATAGTCAACTGTGTTCCATGCAAAAAGAAATAAGAACGTTAAATCGTCTACCTTAAGGTCGATCTTTCGATACGCAGATAAGGCCTCGGATTTAACAAAATAAGAAAATAAAACAAGTTGAAATTGTATAACTCAACAACAATCAGGTCGGTACTCCCGTACACGCAGAGAAAGTCTGATGAGTTATACGAAACACCAAAGAAAATAAAGCAGAACGTCAAACGAACAACGATCAGGTCGATCTTTCGATACGCAGAGAAAGTCCGATCGTTTGACAAAATAAAAAAATCAAACAAGTTTAAATCTTTACAAAATGAACACATGTATACACAGTGACTTCTCATTTTATTTTTCACATATCTTTTTCTTGATATATCATGAGATATGCATCAAGATGTTGTCCACTAGGTCAAGCATCAGATTTAGTGTATATCACATTTGTATACTTTCTGATTTGCCGAGCCTACCTTACACATCGATAAAATGGTCTTATGGCTTTTTCACTTACTTTTCACATACTTTATCCATGAGCCAGACGATGTCAGCCAATGTACCATCATTTTCCAAACATGCCGGATACAATTTCTCATTTTTCAATGTTTTTGGCTTTTCCAAATTTCTCCCTCTAAAAATGACAACTCTATTTATAGATTTCATTTTACGATTTGAAAAACAACACACTATTTTTGTAGTTTTGCAAAAACAAACTCCCCCTCAGAATGAGACGGAATGATAAACAAGAAAAAATTGATCAACCAACACAATACAGTCAGTTTAGCATTTTGAAAACAAAATTTAATTTTGAAATTCAGTTTAAATTAGCACAGATATTCCACAATCAGCAATTTTCCAATCACCGAAAGGTCTTCTTGAAATACCTGCTGGACACCAAATAAATCATTAGTCGCTCTGGGATCGACCCGATTCAACAGTGTCGGGTCGCCCGGTGTCTTCCACAAAGTCATCGTTGGCCTTGGAAACAACTTTCGGTTTCCAAATTTGTAACAGTTTTAATTTTTGATCAGAACCTGAATCAAATTCAACCGACGTACTCGGTTTAGACCAAGACGATTTACGAGTTGATTTAATCGTTGGAAACCAAGGTTCATCAAAAATTTTACCTTTGTTATCCACATATTTAGCAGTTTTGTGGATATATGCAGTCGTCGGACAATCAACAGCAAGATGTCCCGGTTGACAACATACATAACAAAGTCTTTCTCTAAACATATTTGAAAATTGTTTTGTTTTTGAAAAACCAGATGAATGCTCAAAATTATCAAAGAAATCATCAGAAGAATCATACCTAGGAGATGGACTCCTTGAAGATGACGATCTTCCAGAAGAATAAGAAAATTCTTTCTGAGATGGTGATTTCTTTGCAACCTTTGTTTTAGAAACCTTCTCAGCCTTCTCTGGTTTCTTAGCTTGAACAAGATCTTTCTTCACTTTGTAACCCAAACCTTTGTGTTTAGATCCTTGATTCTTTAAAGAATTGGAAGAAGAACTTGAAGCTACTCGTGACTTAGCGTCAGTAGTGAATTTAGCTTTGATATCGTGCAGCTTGTTCTTCTCAATTAACCCTTTGTCTTCTTCGGTTGCAGATGAAGAACTTGACACACCTTTATCAAAAACTTTTTCATTCTCTAACATAACAGATTTGGAACCAAATTTTGGAGCGACACCCAAAGGCTTCTCCTTTTTCTTAGATTTGGACTTGTTCTTCTTGGGTGGAGTAGCAAATTTTGAATAATCATTTAATTCAGCTTTTGGATCAATTTGAGCAGAAGTAACTTCAATCAAATCCACTGGTTGAGGAACCAAGTGAACGTCATTCTTTTGAGAACTTTCCAAACTCTGATCCTGTCTGTATAAGAAGTTTAGCAATGTCAGAGACAAATTGCAATTCTTCACTTGCCTTTTTAACTCCAAAATCTCCAATTTCAAATCATTAATCTTCTGTTGTCCCTCAAACACCTCTTGTTGTGACTTGATGAATTTTGCATTGAGATCATCATATTCATAAGTTTGTAACTTTTGAATCTCATATTCAGCATATAATTCCTGAAGTACATTTTCCCTCTTTTGCTTGTAAATCTCAACATCCTTAGTTAATACCTCATTCTTGTCTCTGTAGAGAACATTCTCATCTTGAAGCATAGAAATTTTATTTTGAAGCTTTTCAACAGTAACAGCAGTTGTAGCAATAAGAGCAGTAGCTTCTTCATACTTTTGCTGAACTGGATAACTTTTCTCAAACAAATTCTCAAAATCTTGAGCTGCGTCTAAAGCTTCAGCTTTAGCTTTTTCATATTCTTCAGCCAAATGAGACTTTTCTTTCAAAATATCTTCATGAACATGAACCAACTCATAATACTTCTTTTAAAAATCTTCTAACTCTTTCTTGAGCACCACAATCTCTTCAGTTGATAGTTG
>JBCNJP010000013.1:12260217-12277381 GCA_039602395.1 Deinandra increscens subsp. villosa
GCCCACATCAAGCCCAAACCAAGTTTGCCCAATCTAATGTTCATGCCTCATAAAGTATAGCCCAACACATGTCACTAAAACGTTCGCAACCGAAGCTGACCAATTAGTTGTAGAAATAATTCCTTACGTGTTTTGTCTTCCCCGTGTCTACTCGATCACGGTAAGTTTAGGCTGACATTGTCCTCAGTCCGACCGCTAGTCGGGTGGTGCATCTCGTGCCCGCTGAGTGGGGTTTGTCATACCCCAGTAGTACTACCCAATATCCCCTCGCTATATGTTATTAACAGTTCGATCAGTAAGGACTTGAAAGATAAAGCATTTTACGTGAACATGTGATATATACTGGATTTCTACTTTAATCATACATAATAGTTGTCGTGTTATCACCCTAACCCGGGTGTAACGTATGTGTTATCGGACGTAACGTAAAGGGTTGTGTAACTCACCTTAGGGTGCACAGCAAAATAATCAAGCGTCGTGGTTTCCGTGAATCTACCGATCACCTAACGAGCATGAAATTGTAAGTGCGTGTCTAAAATATCAGCGACACAACCTAAACGATGATATTTGACAATTATGTCACTGGCTCAAAGTGTGTGTTAGTTTCCAAAATCGACATGTTTAGCCAAAATAACCGGTACTCAAATGATTGGGAAAATCGATTTAGCGTGCGTTGATAAATCCCCAAAATACACACGGTAATATATATATATATATATATATATATATATATATATATATATTCACATTCGAAGGTATATTTATATGTAAGGATTTTGTAAACAATTTTTGACGAACAAGTAATGGACTTAAAACACTAAACTTATTCTTTAGAGAAATCCATGATACGGGGTTTAGTCAGAAGCGACTAATATGACGGTTACTGGGTTTGGAATGGATCTGGGATTAAATACATAACAATGGAAAGTCAAAACTAACCATTAGATAGTGTGTTAAAAAGTTTTGAAGGACACAAGGGTTGAACCCTTGAACTCAGGTTCATAAACACATGCACTCACCCATTGGGACAGATTAAGTTTTTGTTCTAAATTCGGTTTTTGGTCTATTTTTACCTTAACAGATCGGAAAAACATAAGTTTCGGGAAAATAAAAGAGAAAAAGTTATCGCCGGGTCTTGAACCCACGACCTCGGCATTAAGAAAGAACAACTTAACCACCGGGACAGTGGCATGTTAGTGATTTTAACCAGCAAATAAAATATATAACCCATACATTTCGCGTGTCATCTTCTTCATTCAAACACCCGACCACCATTGATGAACCCATAATCTTACCGAACGAACAGATGGACCACGGACGCTACTAATCGGATACGGGGAAGTTTTGGAATTAGAGGTACCTTGAATAGAAACTGAGATTCGAAGAACTCCGAACGCAACTTGAAAGTGATGACCGGAACCACACGGAATCGTCCACCGTGAAACACCTCATGGCTGTAGATCCTGAATGCGACTACGTTGCGATTTCTGGTGGTCCTAAGGCAGTGATAGCAATGACAGAGACAGAGCGTACACATTTTTGCGATTGCCGGAATGGAGCGGTTCTTGCGGGGGTGGTGGTTCGTCGGAGATGTGAATGGCGGTGGTTCATGAGAGGGTTTCGGTGTTCAAAGTTCTGTACAAATGATTGAGATTAATCAGTAGGTGTTGGTTCATGATGGGGTAAACCGATCAAGTTGCGTAACCGACAGAGAATTAAATAACGAATTGATGCGATGTCGGTTTAACGAAAATGGAAGAAAAAAATATCAACGAAGTTAAGTCTGTGCATTCAAAATCAACTTTGTAGATTTGGCATAACCAGCCCCTCCATTTTTTTTACACACAAGGGTGTCGAGTTTAGTTTTTAGCGGAAATGGTCCCCCGGGTTTAACTAAATAGGATCAAGTTTGAGAATTTACAAGATTGGTCCTTAACGATTTAAATTACTATTCTGACGTTTAACCAACCGTAATTATTTTTTTTAAATACTCATATTACGAAAGCTATTATTGTTATTTTCTTTAGCACATGTGATATTGCATATTTAAATAACTACACCAAGTATTGGGATCAAAACTTATAAAATCGTAACCTCATAAAATCATGAAATGCAATTCACATAAAATCATGAAAATAGTTTACATAAAATCATGCAACGATCTACATAAAAATTACGTCACATCAAATCATAAAAGTCTTACGTGAAACAACGTCACATAAAATCATGAAATATAAAATATAGTTTCACATAAAATTATAAAACATCTAATCCACCTGAAATCATATATAGATTGTGCATAATGATCGTGTTTATTAAGTTAATTCACCGCCGTCTAGACAAATGTGCAATGCACGAGTAATGACGTCACACATAAACCCTAACTATGTATCTAATGCATTGTATGCATGGATGTTCAAAAAAAACGTTCGTAATAACGTGAGTTTGTGTTAGCCAGGATTCACCTGAAAAGTCGAGTTGTCACATACATGACATTAACATGCCATGTAACGTTAACTATTCTTAGTTAACCAAGATGACGGAAGTTGTTAACGGTGTTAACCTTGAAATTGCCAGTTGTCACATCATCCCCAAGTTGAATGAATTTTCGTCCCGAAAATTAAGGTAACGCTTGAGGTGGCGCTGAGCAGTTGACCAGAATGAAGTAAAAGGAGAAAGAAAATTTTCCAGTTATGACATCATCCCCAAGTTGAAAAGAACTTTCGTCCCGAAATTTATAATCAATGTCATTTATAACAAGAATCGATCTTGACCGTAACATATCAAAAGAATTCGGGTTCTCTACTATAAAAGGACTGATGGACGTCAAGTCCAAGAATGTGTACAACAGGTTGAGGAGGTGCCAAGATGTTTATAGGATTTCGAAAAGAATCTAAATCGAAATTATAGAAAGGGTTTATCTAATCTAGAGTTTCTATGAGAAAAGTCGACCGACTGTATTACGAGAACAGTAAGTCGAATGATAATGCTTCACAGAGTAACATGATAACATATGTGTCTGGAGTCAAAACTTTACGTGACGGAGGAACCATAATATCTCCGAGCAACCCCTGGCTTATCGCACCTAATGCTAGGAGCGAGATTCTCATTTCATGTCTCTTTTTCGCATAGGGCAATCACATTTACCAATATCCCAGGTGAATCGGCGAGAATGGAATTTGGGTATGAGAAAATTGTGTGTACATCAAGTCAATCAATGTTTGTCTAATAGACGCGTTGTCTAATGAAAACGTAACATCTGAATTTACCTACCAACTAGCAAATAGCATGAAATTACACAAGACTGATCAAGTTAACGTAAGAAAACTGGTTGATCTGGTACTTTATGGTGTTATGATCAATTAAGTTCACATGATTCCCAATAACATTCAAAATCACTTTTCATGCAATAATGATTCAGATGACATTTGAGTCTCTATGAAGGCTTCCTTTAATGATTGATATGGTCAAAGCATACTAGCATGCAATCTATCATGAAGGTCTTACCATACAACGCATACAATTGTCCCAACACCTTATATACTAGCATACGACCCTAGCATGGTATATCTGTAGCATATAGGTTCATAAACTAACCAACACAACCCATACGGTGCAAAGTTGGCGGGACAACTTCACACAGTCTTGTCATTCCCACCGAGGTAGGAGACTTAGGACCTTGTATGGTGTATGGTTCTCATACTCAATCAAGTTAATACATCCACAACATGTCATTTTCTGGTTCCTAACACGTTTCGTACACATAACTTAATCATGCAATTCTAAGCAACTTATGTTTAAACCAGCATTTCAATAACTAATCAGTTTCTATACCATAAACATAGGATTAGATTCTCAAACACAGCATGCATAAACACTTATGTTTTGTAAACATTTCTCATGGAAGGTCAAAGGCAAACAAACTATTTGTCATGATTAAAATGTTTCAACAATTGATCACATACTAAAACATAGCTGGCAGTGTACTTGATTTTGTGACAGAAGGACCGAGGTCCAAAGAGTAATCAAATTGAGTGCAACCATTTCTTTAAATAGGTAACACGTAAAAAAAATTACTCAATTCTCCTAAGGATTGCTCAAGAAATAACATAAACAGTTATGTTCAAATTCAACTGGAGTTTAACATTATACGCCATATCATCATACATATTATCCTAGGTAAAGATAAAACATTATTGGTAAGGATCCAAAAATTAGGGCGAAAGTCCAACTGAATAAAAGTGTAAACTATGAGGTACGCGATAATCGACGGTGTCCTATAGAAATATGTATGGCATCAAGTATGTGGGTAGAAATTTAAGATGAAGATCGCCAATGGCTCGACTCGTGAATTCAAATTGGTGCTGAGATGGAAAGCGTATTGTGGTCGCAATTACACATTCCAAAGTATGACATGTGAGTTTAGAATGGCACCGGCTGAGATGCAATCTGGGAGGGTGTAACTGACGTAATAGATAGTGTAGTGTTCAAGGAGAAATATCCAACATGCTTGACAAGATTTGGCAAGAAATTAGCATCAATATATATCGAGATGAACGCGTCAACGGTCATACAGTTCCACAGAGTAAGCATCTCATCAAGAGGGGTCTTCATTGCTCAAGTTCACAAATGTGTCCAATCTACTTGGTGTTCTCGCACTTCATGCGATATGAATCGTTCTTTCCAGAATACCGGTTTTAATAGTGTTGGAAAATATTGCACGACGTGAGCATGAGTTTAACGTGTGTCTTCGAAACACAGAGCATCAAGGTATCCAAAGGCGGTTTCGGTTTTAGATAACCGTACATATGAATTTTTTCCAGGGTTTAGTGCCTGTTTACCACGAATCGGGAGTTTAAATCATGTGCTTCATAGGAAAGGATCGGAGGTACCTCTTTAGTGATAGCCAGAAAGTTTATCAAAAGGGACAGTCACTGCAAAAGTAGTTTTCCCTTAAAGGGAGGTCAACCTACTTCTTAACACATGCTTCTAAAGTTGGAGTTGATCATTCGATCATGCAGGCTGTCATTCATTAAAAAAAAGTTTGGTTTTTTTTTATATTTTTAAGTTGATGTTCATCTGGTTCAGAACTCACATTTGAGCTGTGGCAGGAATTTCGCTTTGGGAGAATTTTTCTTCTAGACTCGGACAATTGAAAGCATGGAGTTTTGATTATTTCGGGCATGTTTTTTTTGGTAGATATATACGTAAGGGATATCTTTAATCTCAGAGAAAGTAGTATCAATCAGTTTTGTGAGGACATAGTCCCATTAGATGGCGTCTCTCTAGGCAGGGTTCTTGTGTATGACTCTAAAGTCAATCCTTGGTCCGACACTGGTCCCACATTCAACATGCCACTAATGTTTATATATAGGGTGTACCGCAGCTAACCCACCACACTACCAGCACCTTGAAGGCGTACCACCTGCCTACCATTACTAGCTTTTGGTCAAACAACATTGGATATTTCTCAACGAAAAATAGGGTATGTCTAGTTTCCCTCATATGTTAGGGTGTAAAAGGGTCGAGAGATTAAAGACTCGGTACGTTGTGCAAACAAAAGGTGTAAGAGTTTCCATTTACTAGACCAGTAAGATGTGTAGGGTTTGTCATTCTAGTGAAGATCGTCGAGAGTTTGGCACGCGCAGTGCGAATATTATAACACTTCGGGTTTCAAGACGATCCAAAATTCAAACAGGCCACAAGGTTTAAGTTCAAGCTAGGGAGGTTCATCAATGAAAGCTTTCTGAAGGACGACGAGGGATCGTGTGCTAGAAATTTTGTCGATAGTTGCTATGACAGGAGCGTTAATAAACATACAAAATGTATGGATAACTTGGTGTACTCAAGGCGAAAGAAGGGAAAATGCAGGTCGATGGTACAATTAGTTATAGATAACAAGAAGTTCACGCTCGATAGGTGTAAATAGGGTTTCCATAAGAGTTCGGTATTGTTGCTGCGATTGAAGCACAATGTAGTCTCATCATCGATGGTGTTAACTAGTTGAAAAGCTAACCAAAAGTGTAATACTTTCCGGTTCAAAGCTTGAAAGCTCATCCAAGACATAAAGGATTACAAAAGCGCGAGAATCAGAAATTGTTGGTTGTTAAATCGCAAAAGGTCCAAATTTTGCAGACAAATCAATAGCACATGTTCAAAAGGTCCATCGGAATAGTCATTACGCTAAAATTAGAAGTCATCAGTTTGAAAAGCAGGAAGGCTTTTCACTAACAGTAACCCCATTAGAGAAAGAAATTATGCTTGCGGTAAGCATTTGTACAATCGTGACGATGTTGCTGGCAACAAGTTTTGGTTCGCACAATAAAATCAGCAGTATTAATCTTCAAGGGGAAACTTCACAAGGATTCTCATCCAAGAAATATGTTCCAGTGCCCGCGATATATGATTCATATATTTCGTTTATCCAATGTTGTCTGGGTATTCGTCCGGTGAATGTATATCCAAGTTGTTTCACAATCGCAAAGTTCCCGGGATTGATATGGTAAGTAAAGTCGTAAACGTAGAATTATGATTCAAGATGGGTTTAAACCAGTCAAAGACTTCGTCAAAAGTTTCTGTAGTCAGGAAAAAAAAATATTGTCATCTAAGTACATTAGAGAAACGATGTCCCTTCAGGGCTAGCATTCATAATATGTTTCGAAAGAGTCCTCGAAGGGATTAGAATCCATATACAGGAGATACGGAATCATGCGCGATAACTTTTACAATTATAGATGACTTTGATCATCCGGTTGAGTTCAACATGTTCAACATTCAATGTCACAAGGAAAAAAATTACCAGAATTTGGTCCCAATACGACCATTGGTTTGCCTTGTAGAATTCTCCAGGATTTCCATATACTGCAAATTACATTTACGTGTGCACCCGTAACTGTGATTTACTTTATATGATCACCCTAGTTCCTCATACTTCAGCTACCAGGTATAGTGTGGTCACTAACCCATGATTGTCTTAACCATAATTTGTTAAAAAGACAAGTTTTGAGAGTAAAATGCTTGCTGGAATTAGAATGAGTCACTTGGTATAAATTAGTAAGAAATTTGATTCCATAAGGTATGAGTAGGACATGTTACAATGCCTGTAGTTTAACCGAGAGATTCAGAATAGCTATCACCCATATCGATTTGATCACAAATCTGATACTAAAGAAAAATATTTCCAGTCGGCCCTCATCAGGTACCATTTATGATATAAAAGTTGCATTCAAGTTGTGACATTACAACGCAACCGTTAGAAATGAGAAAGGAAGGATCTTAAAAGATCAGGGCAATGGTGAGAATGATCTGGATAACCAAAAGCGGGTACAAGTGCCCAATAGGCAACCACTGGACCCATACAATGATGCCTCTTCTGAGGTCGAATGATCGTGCTATTAGCACGTCAGGATTACGTTCCCTGAACATGAGAGTTGGGCAGTGTATGCAAGGAAAGTAAAACAAGAACCTCCTAAGTTATGGGAAAGGTTTTAGAACAGGAAGAGGCATCACACCACCTTTCTAAGTAAACACTCGTCAAATGTTTGGGTATTACGCCCAGTCCTTCAGTCTAGAATAATCCTGAGCAGCAAACGGCTCATCAAGAATGAAGATGTGATCCTCTTATCTGATTCGACGTCTCGTCATCCATGGATGTTAACCAAGAGATACACGACACAGAGATGTTGAAAACGACTCAAGAATACCGGTTTTTCGTCGTGAGTATAAAAGAGTTAGATGGTGTAAACGACATATTGTAGTCCAGGCGTGTGTAGGAGTGAGTATCACGATGCATGAGAAAAACGTTTTGGTGTGCCACTAATGCAAAACAGTTACAGTCTAAGACAAAAATCTTAGTTCGCTGTAACCATGGGCTCTGATACCAATCTGTCACACCCCCAATTTCCACTAAAGGAGTTTTACCGTCTGGGGGTGTGAGCAAACCAGGATCCCAGTCCATTAGTTACACCAAACAACCATTAAATATCAAAAGATTTTCATTATGTTAATAAATAATATAAATTCAGAGTTTTACAAATTGCGGAAGCATAAACAAAAGATTTAGTATTTACATGAAACATCGTTATTTGAAATAACGTAACTTGCATAGAAAACCATAACAGGGTTTTAAGGGCTCATGCATGCATACTCGTGATACTTGAACACCTGCGTCCTGAAAGAAACATGTTTAAAGAGGAAGTGTCAACCAAAAGGTTGGTGAGTTCACATAAGTACATATCTACAACTAGTATAGACATGCAGTACGAATACAACAGTCTTTATTCGTATGTAAGTATGTATATTACAAGTACAATCCATATCGTAGGTAGCGAGCCTAAGTTCATGTCACTAAAACGTTCGCAACCGAAGCTGACCAATTAGTTGTAGGAATAATTCCTTACGTGTTTTGCCTTCCCCGTGTCTACTCGATCACGGTAAGTTTAGGCTGACATTGTCCTCAGTCCGACCGCCAGTCGGGTGGTGCATCTCGTGCCCGCTGAGTGGGGTTTGTCAGACCCTAGTAGTACTACCCAATATCCCCTCGCTATATGTTATTAACGGTTCGATAAGTAAGGACTTGAAAGATAAAGCATTTTACGTGAACATGTGATATATACTGGATTTCTACTTTAATCATACATAATAGTTGTCGTGTTATCACCCTAACCCGGGTGTAACGTGTGTGTTATCGTCCAAACCCGGACGTAACGTAAAGGGTTGTGTAACTCACCTTAGGGTGCACAGCAAAAGAATCAAGCGTCGTGGTTTCCGTGAATCTACCGATCACCTAACGAGCATGAAATTGTAAGTGCGTGTCTAAAATATCAGCGATACAACCTAAACGATGATATTTGACAATTATGTCACTGGCTCAAAGTGTGTGTTAGTTTCCAAAATCGACATGTTTAGCCAAAATAACCGGTACTCAAATGATTGGGAAAATCGATTTAGCGTGCGTTGATAAATCCCCAAAATACACACGGTAATATATATATATATATATATATATATATATATATATATATATTCACATTCGAAGGTATATTTATATGTAAGGATTTTGTAAACAACTTTTGACGAACGATGTAATGGACTTAAAACACTAAACTTATTCTTTAGAGAAATCCATGATACGGGGTTTAGTCAGAAGCGACTAATATGACGGTTACTGGGTTTGGAATGGATCTGGGATTAAATACATAACAATGGAAAGTCAAAACTAACCATTAGATAGTGAGTTAAAAAGTTTTGAAGGACACAAGGGTTGAACCCTTGAACTCAGGTTCATCAACACATGCACTCACCCATTGGGGGACAGATTAAGTTTTTGTTCTAAATTCGGTTTTTGGTCTATTTTTACCTTAACAGATCGGAAAAACATAAGTTTCGGGAAAATAAAAGAGAAAAAGTTATCGCCGGGTCTTGAACCCACGACCTCGGCATTAAGAAAGAACAACTCAACCACCGGGACAGTGGCATGTTAGTGATTTTAACCAGCAAATAAAAATATATAACCCATACAGTTCGCGTGTCATCTTCTTCATTCAAACACCCGACCACCATTGATGAACCCATAATCTTACCGAACGAACAGATGGACCACGGACGCTACTAATCGGATACGGGGAAGTTTTGGAATTAGAGGTACCTTGAATAGAAACTGAGATTCGAAGAACTCCGAACGCAACTTGAAAGTGATGACCGGAACCACACGGAATCGTCCACCGTGAAACACCTCATGGCTGTAGATCCTGAATGCGACTACGTTGCGATTTCTGATGGTCCTAAGGCAGTGATAGCAATGACAGAGACAGAGCGTACACATTTTTGCGCTTGCCGGAATGGAGCGGTTCTTGCGGGGGTGGTGGTTCGTCGGAGATGTGAATGGCAGTGGTTCACGAGAGGGTTTCGGTGTTCAAAGTTTTGTACAAATGATTGAGATTAATCAGTAGGTGTTGGTTCATTATGGGGTAAACCGATCAAGTTGCGTAACCGACAGAGAATTAAATAACGAATTGATGCGATGTCGGTTTAACGAAAATGGAAGAAAAAAAATATCAACGAAGTTAAGTCTGTGCATTCAAAATCAACTTTGTAGATTTGGCATAACCAGCCCCTCCATTTTTTTTACACACAAGGGTGTCGAGTTTAGTTTTTAGCGGAAATGGTCCCCCGGGTTTAACTAAATAGGATCAAGTTTGAGAATTTACAAGATTGGTCCTTAACGATTTAAATTACTATTCCGACGTTTAACCAACCGTAATTATTTTTTTAAAATACTCATATTACGAAAGCTATTATTGTTATTTTCTTTAGCACATGTGATATTGCATATTTAAATAACTACACCAAGTATTGGGATCAAAACTTATAAAATCGTAACCTCATAAAATCATGAAATGCAGTTCACATAAAATCATGAAAATAGTTTACATAAAATCATGCAACGATCTACATAAAAATTACGTCACATCAAATCATAAAAGTCTTACGTGAAACAACGTCACATAAAATCATGAAATATAAAATATAGTTTCACATAAAATTATAAAACATCTAATCCACCTGAAATCATATATAGATTGTGCATAATGATCGTGTTTATTAAGTTAATTCACCGCCATCTAGACAAATGTGCAATGCACGAGTAATGACGTCACACATAAACCCTAACTATGTATCTAATGCACTGTATGCATGGATGTTCAAAAAAAACGTTCGTAATAACGTGAGTTTGTGTTAGTCAGGATTCACCTGAAAAGTCGAGTTGTCACATACATGACATTAACATGCCATGTAATGTTAAGTATTCTAGTTAACCAAGATGACGGAAGTTATTAACGGTGTTAACCTTGAAATTGCCAGTTGTCACAGCTAGCCTATATTTATGTACACCTGAATTGTTCGTAATCGAAGCTGACAATGTTTTGATAGGGGGTACCTATGAACCTTGTCTTCCCGTGTCTTTACGGATTACGGTGGGTAGGCTAACATTGATCTCAGTCCGACCACCAGTCGGGAGGGTGCATCACGTGCACCGCTGAGCGGGGGTGTCAATCCCTAGTAGTACTACTCAATATTACCTCGCTAGTATATATTAGCGGCCCGAAAGTAAGGACTTTTTATAAATAAAGTTCAACTCAGTGTAGCATATGATATTTATGTCAGAAATTTACTCAGCAAGAAATACCTTACCGTTTGGGTCACCATCCTTACCGGATGCAACCACTTTGCACGTTATCGTCCCTGAACAGACATAACGATAATATAAATGAACTCACCTTAGGGTGCACTGGTACTCAGCACTGGGTTCAACAGGTTGGTCAAAGTCAACCTATTTGGGTAAATATGGCCGAATCAAATTAGAAGGTGTCGCTAGGACGAAAAGTAACACATAAGCACCTAAACATGTTTCATGCAATCATACAAGTCACTTAATGCACATACAAGTCCTAATTTGGGAGAAAATCAAGAAATTGCAACCTAAGTCAAAGTTGACCCAGAAAATCAAACTTCAAGCACCTATCTAGTGACATAGCTAAAATCCACATTACTTGGAGTTAACTCCTTAAATTTTACAGGCATATACTACATATCAATTAGGACTTGTTGCAAAAAGAATCAAGTAAAAAGGTTGAGAAATGAGAAAGTCATACACGTCGGAAGTTAGCATTTTCAGCATTTAGCAAACTAGTCAAAGTAAAACGAAAACTTGCATAACTCACTCAAAACTTTGAATTCATGAACCAAACTTTCCAGATATTACTTTCAATATATAAACCTCGTTTACAATTTACAAACTCGTCAATAAAACAAGATTAGCATGCCCAACAAATTTGAAAAGTCTACTTTTCACTAAACTTGACAGCTTTGAGTACCCAACTTGCAGCTGTGTTTTGGATGATAAAACGGATGTTTTAGAAGGCGTGCGAGTAGCCCATTCGAGGCTAAGACATAATATTTTACTAGGGAAAAAGAATCAACTGATTCCGAGCAATATTTAATAAGTTATGACCTCTGCAAAATGGCCTAAAAATCTGGCCGAAGCTGTCCAGTTTTTATAGTTTGCAAAAGTTTTGGTTTTCTAATTTTGAGCAACAATTTAGTCATCCAACACCTACTAACATAATTATAACCCTTTCAACATGGAATTTAATACAAGAGCATAAACACCCAATTTCTATAACCAAACACCTACCCAACCTCAAGAACACATGGAGCACATTTTGGGGACCAATTTCCAGATTCAAAACCCATTTAAAATCTGTCCCAACTCAAGAGTGAGCATATCTTAACCTAAATCAAGTTTCATGAGCAAACAAACTCCACATTTAGCACAAAAACACTAACAAATACACATGCAACTCACAAATTCGGATTTGAGGTTCTAGGGCTTTTACCCACCTTGAAGAAAACGAGAATGGAGGAAGATGAGATGGGGGAGAAGCTTCCTTGAGTGTTCTTGTAGCTTGATTGAGCTTCCAAACTCCAAATCTTGCTCCTTGATGCTTGATTTCACGAAATTTGCAAGTGTGTGTGTGTGTGTGTAAAGAACCGTAAGAAAGAGAGGGGGATGAGGTTTGGATCGTGAAAGTGAGGAGGGAGGAGGAAGATGGCAGATTTTTGTTAAGGAAATTTACATGTTTGGCCCCTCAAGGTTTCTTTTACACATATTAAGCATAAAAACTCATTTAAGTGGGTTTTTAACTAAAAGTTGTAAAATAAAAATTCTAAAAATGTTTTTATTTGTTTTTAACTTATTTAACATGCAAGATTTAGTCGGGTTACATAAATTTACCATTTATACATTAAAATCCAAATTTACACACGAAGCCCGGTTTCGCATAAAAATGCAAATTTTCACAACTAACATATAAGGTCGCGAAATAAGTTCACGAAACAAGTTACTAAAGTTAATTAGCAAGTAAACATAAATAGATATGAAATCATTCAAATAACGGGTCACGGGTTTGCTAACGAAACTAACAGAACTAATGGAAAAACTTAATGGAGTTAACTTGGGAAGTTGCAGTTGTCACACACACCTTTGCCACTAAAAAAGGAGCCCCTGAACATAATGCATCAACCCATTTTCGCTTATAGACCTATAACAGATCCTTCAATGTCACAGCCCGCAAAAATGATGGAACACGCGGGCATGCGATGGTCATGGATCATTGTCAAAGTTATATTAAATGACCTCTAAATGATTTACAAAAGGAACTCGTTTTACAAAACATGAATTTAAATTTAGGAGCGGCAAAGTGTGATAAGACATCTTTGAAAGGTTTCTTTACTATGAAAATAGTAGTATTTGGAGTTATGCAAATAACTCTTCGAAAAGTTGAAAGCAACCATGACCCCGTATACGAAATGCATGTCCTATATGCGTATGTCATCCACATAAATGCAATCGAGTCCTATTCTCGAAGCTAGACACCTGAGAAATACATGTTAAAATGGGCCAACATAAAGTTGGTGAGTTCACATGTATGAAAGATAAATGTTTGGGAAAATATTGGTAACGACTTGAAATACGTTTGATAGCCATTTTGAAATCCATTTATGAATCCGGACACCATGAAAATTCCGTTCATGAATCTGAACACCATAGATATACTAATTCTAACAAGGGTTCCACCAAAATAACCATTATCGTAAGTCACCAGAAACGAAGTTGACTGAACTTTTGATATGCCTTGTGTGCCAATTATTATCACAACAATTAACTGTTTGCAATAGGTTAATGATCTACCGGCTTGACCTCCATACAATGTTAGCGCGACTAACACGGGTAGGGTTTGTCAAACCCCGATAGTACTATCCATGATTAGCTTGTTATGTACCCTTTATCAATGTTCCGGTTGTGCAAGGACGACGTTTGTGATCGGGAATACAGAAGCTCGTCAAGAACCCAACATCGTGACGGGTATGTTTCTTCGAAAAGATCATTGCACTTATATTTTATTCGATACAAGTGCTGATAGAAGTTTTGTGTCTAGCGATTTCAGTACCTTACTAGGTGTTAGACTTAATGCTTTAGCTTGTAATTATACGATAGCATTGGCCGATGGTAAGTTGATTGAAACGGATAAGATATGTCAAGGATGCGTTTAGCAGACCATTCTTTCAACATCGACCTACTGTTGGTAACACTTGGAAGCTCTGACGTAGTGGTTGGGATGGATTGTTTGTCAAGGAATCAAGCTTAGATTGTTTGCCAGGAGAAGATCCTATGTTTGTCACTTGCAAATGGTGAAACACTTACAATTCAATATGAGAAAAGTAACTCTACGCTAAGGATGATTTCATACATGAAGGCCCAAAAATGTCTACGAAAGGGATACCATGCGGACTTAGCTCATGTTACTAGAAGAGGAGGACGAGGAAGAGGAGGAGGAGGAAGAGGAGGAAGAGTAAGAGGAAGAAGAGGAAGAAAAGGAAGAGGAAGAAGAGGAAGAAGAAGAAGAGGAGGAAGAGGAAGAAGAGGAAGAGGAGGAAGAGGAGGAGGAGGAGGAAGAGGAGGAGGAGGGGGAGGAGGAGGAGGAGGAGGAGGAGGAGGAGGAGGAGGGGGAGGGGGAGGGGGAGGGGAAGGGGAAGGGGAAGAAGGGGAAGGGGAAGAGGAGGAAGAGGAAGAGAGGAAGAAGAGGAGGAGGGAAGAGGGAAGGGGGAAGAGGAAGAAGAAGACTTACTGGGAGTTCCACCAGCCAAGTAAGTCGAGTTTCGAATTGATCTGGCTTCAGGATCTGCACCAGTTGCGCAGTCACCTTACAGACTCGCATTGTCCAAAATGCAGGAGTTGTCTAATCAGTTGCAAAAACTTTAGACATGAGATTCATTAGACCGAGTTTCACACCGTGGGTAGCCCCAGTCTTGTTTGTTAAGAAGAATGATGGATCCTTCCATATGTGCATCGATTATCAGGAGTTGAATGAGCTCACTGTGAAGAACCGATACCCCCTGCTTAGGATTGATGACTTGTTTGATCAACTTCAAATATTTAGTCTCTATTTGAAGATTGATATGCTTTTGGGTATCATCAGCTGCGATCCTTGAGGACGACATTCCCAAGACTGCTTTCCGGACTCGTTGCGGTCATTATGAGTTCATGGTCATGTTGTTCGGGCTAACCAACACACTTGTAGTGTTCATAAACTTTATGAACATAATGTGCAAGCCTATCTTGACAAATTCGTAATTGTCTTCATATATGATATTTTGGTCTACTCGCGCAATCTGGATGAGCATGCGCTGCATTTGAAGTTAATTATAGAGTTGTTGAGGAACGAGAAATTGTATGCTAAATTTTCCATGTGTGAATTCTGGATTCGTGAAGTACAGTTTCTAGGTCACCTCGTTAGTTATTGGGTTTAAGTGGTTACTACAGACGGTTCATTGAGAACTTTTTCAAGATAGCCAAACCGTCGACAACTTTGACCCAGAAGGACAAGAAGTTTGATTGGACTAAGAAGCACGAGTCGGCTTTTCAATTGTTGAAGCAAAAACTGTGCAATGCACCTATCTTGTCTCTAGCTGAAGGGACAGTTTGTTTCGTGGTGTCATAGACGGGAAACGAAGAAAACAAAAAACGAGAAGCGAGATGAAAGAATAAGGTGTTGTTTGTTTTTTCAGAGGTAAAATGTCTGCAGTCTGCGGATCACATCTGCAGAGATCTGCAGAAGAAGAGGTGGACCAAACCTCTACAGTCTGTAAGAAAAAGACTTTTTGTTTTTTTAACTTCTACATACTGCTAAAATAAACTAAAATTTAAATAAAATAAACTCAAATTTAAATAAGCTGATTTTATAAGCTTAAAAGATTTTATCAACATTAAAATTTTAGATGTTTAAGCTTAAAATTTTTTCAACATTAATATTTGAACATTGTTGTTTCTCTCCTAATTCTAATGAAATATTTAACAAACAAGCAAACTCAAAATTGATAAATTGATAAACTCAAAATTGATAGAATCTTTGACAAGTAATCTCAAAATTAATAGAATCCCTTTCTACCTACTGCTATATTCATAAAACATTTGACAAGCACCGAAAGCACTACTCATATTCATCAATCTCATGAAAATTGAAACTCAAAATTGATAGAATATTGAATCTGTCATCAAAATCCAAATTACTTTCTCCTCCCTCTGTTTCCTCACCACTTTAATCAATCCGGGTCTCTACTTCACCCGACCCAACGGAATCCGAAACACCCGAACAATTCACGAGCCTAGGGTTAGGGTTTTGCCGTCGGCAGCTTGTCAATCGTTGAAATGACGGTTTCTCCAGCCTGCGGTTGCGTAATTGGAGATACGACGATTCAGGACGGCAGTGTTCCGTCGCCGGCGACGACGGTCGTGCGCCGGTTGATTTAAAGGATTGAAGGTTCTGCAAAGCTAGGGTTTTGGCTCACGCACGGACGTCCAGAGACGAATGCGAACGTCCATTTATGCGGCCGTGTTTGCTTTCCTCGTGTATTTCCCTATTGATTGAGTTACTCTATGCTAGTAGTTTGATGATACTCTGCTTGATCACCATTAAAATCGGCTAGGAAAATAAAGAACAGGAGAGAGACATGTGAAGTTAGAGAGAGTCGTTGAAATTTGGTTATTATGTGGATACCTACTTTAGAAGAGGTTAGAAGCCCACGCACAAATCAAAATCCACCTCTGTTTCAAGAAGAGGTCGTGCATAGCTTTTTTTATGAAATGTCTGCGGGAAAACAAATAATTTGTAAGAGGCAATGTCTGCGCGTGGTCGTGTCGCACAGACATAAGAGGAGAAGAAGAGCTTTTGGGAAAAAACAAACTAACACCTAAGAGCATTGACAGCATGTTCTTTATCTTTATCCTTATAATTTATACTTTTATTATTACTTTTTCTCTCTCTTCTACTCACAACCATAATTAAATAATATTTTTTATGTCTTTATCATTACAATTTCTCTCTCTTCCAATCCCTAAATTTTAGCAAATCACCAAATTTTTTGTTAAATATACAGATTTTGTAAAGTTTTTGTCTATCCTCTACTCATAACCACTTACAACCAAACCTTAAATTATACCGATTTACACTCACATATTTTTTAAGAAACCTACCGTGAAATGCTCTAAGAGAAGAAATATAACATCCAAGCAGCTATTCTATTTTTTTTTTTCATAGCTTGA
>JBCNJP010000013.1:12277881-12378303 GCA_039602395.1 Deinandra increscens subsp. villosa
ATTACCTGAGACCTAGAAACCTCTAAACACGAATAAGTAGGGTCAAATCTTGCGGTCACAAGCAATCTAACCTACTAAACAATGCCTAGACAATAACTAGCATAAGAAACGACTCGGTCAAGTCAACCTCAAATGGATGCACACAAGATCAGCCACTAATCAATGATATATCATCATGTAGGAGGTCTCCGGATCATGCATCAACCCAAAAACCAATTCTAGTCTAAGGATCAACAATAAACTAACTAATAATGGTTGCAATTCCACAATCCCTATCAATTAGTCCACACAATACATCATTAACAGCAGCTAATCAAGCACACATGATCATCTCAAGCAACCAAAACTAGAATCATGAGCAAAAATCACAAATTCATGTTGAAAAGTCAAACCGAAAAGTCAAAATGGGTAAAGCTTCATCTAAACTAGGTGATAAATGAGAAATCAGCCACAAATCATGTATCTAATCATGAAATCAGTAGAATCTAAGGAATACATGTTCAAACAATCAAAAACAAGGAAGAAGAAACCGATTTAGATGAAGAAATCTCCAACCGAAGCCTTCAAATCTTCAATCTAAGCTTCAAAATCTTCAATCCGGCCCTTGATTGCTCAAAATTGACCTCTAATCTCGAAGATCTCTCAAAAACGTGCTCTCTGGTCGAATCCCCCCAACCCTAGGCTCAAAAAATGCTTAAATACCCGTTTTAGAATTTTTAGCCGACTGTCCAGTAGTTGCGAACCGCCAAAAAAGTATTTCTCGGATTAGCTGGCCGCGAAAATCACTAAACTGATTTCTGGGAATAAGACTCGCGGACAGCCAGAATTTCAGACAAGGGAATGGCTGTCCGCGACTGACACTTTTCTTCTTTTCCAAGCAAAAACTCGCGGACAGCTAAAATTAATGTGTGGGAGTGGCTGTCCGCGAATCGGCTGCTGTAGCAAAACTTCAAAATCATCTATCTTTTTCTCCCGGACTCCGATTCACGTTCCGTTTTCACCACAAATCACCATAAATCAACCCACCATCACCAGATTTCCTGAATTTCACCAAATAAGCAATTAAGTAACAAAATCTCATCAAACTCGATCAAAAGCCGGTAAAAATGCGGGATTTGCAATTCAAAAACATATATAAGATGCGTTGCATCAGGGTGTCTTGGATCTCTTGAAAAAAAAACCTTGGATGTCTTAACCATTCGGTTCAAAAAATTAGCTATAAATTTAACAATTTGAGTGGGTGCTAGTTGACTCCGCCAGTCCTATCGTTTAACAATGGGCTATTCTAAAAGAAAGGTTAAAATAGTAAATCTTGAACCGGGTCGGGTCGGGTTCGGGTCAGATTTCCCCTTCTAAACCGGTGGCAACAAACAAAGCCCTAACCATTAAACCCTTTCGACGCCGCTTTGCCACCTCCTTCTCCCCTCCCTCTCTCTTTCTAGTCTCGACATCCCTGTCGCCGCCACCGTACTCTTCTCGCATCCGCCGTCATCGTCGTCAGAGGTTAGTCCTGAGAAACCTTCATTTCTCACCATTAACGCACACAAAACCACCAGTAAAAGTAACATCTTCCGCCATTCAATCTGCTTCACAATATCTGTCCTTCGTATTGTTTTTCATTTTTTCCATAGCTGAATTTGCTTTTGTTTCGCTGTATTTGGATGATTGATAATTGATATCTCGATTCGGTTCTGGACTCGATTAGGAATGGGGAACAAAAGGAAAGCTCGTGAAGTTCACTCGGACGATGACGAACCAGCCAAAACGCGTACGAAGACGACGGTGGACGGTGGAAAGCCGCAGTTGCTACCGTCAATGATCAAAAACAAGGAGAAAAGGTCGGCCTTATACGCCAAATTAAAGCATGAGAAGAAGACCGAGAAGCGAAAGAACGCTAAGGCTCGTGAAGCCTTGGAGAGCAGAGCTCTTGAGCTTGGAGAAGAGGTGGTGCTCTTTTTGTAACCCTAATTATTCCTTATTTGACTAAGATGAAGTTATAATTTACATTCTGTTCTTGTTGTTAACTTTGCTGCAGCTTCCACCGAAGAAGATACCTCGAACAATTGAGAACACTAGAGAGGCTGATGAGACTGTATGCAAGCCTGATGATGAAGAGGTATTCTGTTTCTTCCAAATAGTATAACTGATAGGCTAAAATCGATCCATATATGATCAGATTTTGATATTTTATGTATGGTTTTGCAGCTTTTTGCTGGTAATGATGCTGATGAATTCAGCTCGGTTTTGAACAGTGAACGCGTTCCAAAAGTATTGATGACAACTTGTCGGTTCAATTCTACTGTAGGTTTTCTTTTTTACTTCATTGTGTTTGTGATTTTGTAGTAGAGTTTGCTTTTGTTAGTTTCATATGTGATTCTGAATCTTGAAGTATTTCAGAACAAACATGCTAATGTTGCCAATTATTTGTTTTGTGTTACGGTTTCGAATATAGAGGGGACCGGCATTGATCAAGGATTTACTCACCGTGATCCCAAATGCAGTTTATTATAAGAGAGGAACCTACGACTTGAAGAAGGTATCAACTAAGGGTCTATACTTGTTTCTTTTTTCTTTTTTTTTCTTTGGAGATATATGCTTTTAAGATGTTTTGGTTTGACTTTTCAGATTGTGGATTATGCAAACAACAAAGAATTTACATCTGTTATTGTTGTTCACACCAGCCGTAGAGAACCAGGTTTTTTCTCGTCTGGTTTTCTTTTATTCACGTGATTTTACTTTCCACATCTGATCCGATTTGATTTTTCTCTCTTTTACTTACCTACTTTGCTGCTGATTTGTAGATGCTCTTCTGGTTATTGGATTGCCCAATGGACCTACAGCCCATTTCAAGCTGTCAAATCTTGTATTGCACAAGGATCTTAAGGTGCAGAAATCTATTTCCTCCACTTCCTCCCCCTCAGATTTGATTTTTTCTTTTTCAAGTATTTAATTTCAACAGATACACTCTTAGTATGTCTATAAAGTGTATACATGGATCTAGTTTTATCTCTATATGATCAAGTCCTTGGCACTTAATAGATATGGGATTGGTGTAGAAAAGTGCACTTCCTGAGGGCTGAGGCATGAGCCGACCTGGCTTAAAAAACACGCCCCTCAGATGCAATAATGGTTACTTCTGACTTGTAAAAGCACTGTGTCTACAAAAGGCTCACAAATCTTGAGCCAGACGCACAGAAAAACGGCTAGAGGCAGTATTAAAATGTGGCTTGTAAGGGAAGGTTTTGTGCATTAGTATGTTGTACATATATCGTTTGAGCTTCTACACATAGGTTTTTAATAATAGTAAACCATATATCGAGCTTATTCTATAATTTTGGCTAAGTGATGCTAGAAACCTATGAGAAATATAAAAAAAAATCATATAAATATCTTGTGTCTCGGTACGATGATTGGTGTGCTTTGTGGCTTGCGCCTCGGCTTGAGACCTTATTGCCTGGGTATGCCTTGCGCTTTTTAAAATGAAGGAGCTGGTGGAGGCATTACATAATACGCCTCATGTGTCATTAAGTGCATTTATTCCTTGAAGCGACATGAAGAGGTCTATATGGCCCGCTTATTCTTCTTTTTTCCCTAAGATTCTTTTCAAGGAAGCTGAAAAAGGATAAAATAGAATAAAGAGGGAGAGTAAAAACAGCAAGAGAAGAGAGATATGCAGCTTTGGATATAATAATAGGAAATCGTGAGGGTAAGATTGAGCATCTGATTTATGACCTATATAGAAGAGAACAGTGGATCAGTGTACATAGAAGATAAGAGTGTGTTGGTGGGTTTGAGTTGATTGCATATAGAGCTCCATGGGTTCTCTACCTAGAGTTGAATGAATCAGTGAAAGCTAAGATAGGGGTTTTGGAGGTGGTTGGTGTAGGTCGTAGTAAGATAAGATAATCTTGGATAATTTTGTTAGTTTTTAAACAGGCGAGTGAAATCAGACCATTGACTAGCAAATTTAATGTTATTATATCTATTGTTTTTGCAGAATCATGGAAACCCAACTGGTCATAAGCCCGAGTTAGTGCTGAACAATTTCACTACACGACTGGGCCATCGTGTTGGAAGGTCGAGATCATTTTATTGTTTACATTCTTTCATAAATCAGCTGGCACTACAGTTTTTTTTTTATCTCTTCTCTGTAGGTTAATACAGTCACTTTTTCCACAAGACCCTGAATTCCGTGGTCGACGAGTTGTAACGTTTCATAATCAGCGAGATTTTATATTCTTCCGCCATCATCGGTAAATCTTAGTTTTGACAAAAAGATTTAAAAACTAAAAATAATAAAACCTGTATTTAAAAATCCTACTTGTTCTGTGTAGGTACATTTTTGAAAGTAGAGAAGATAAAAAGACTAATGGCAAAGAAAAAGAGGAGGAGGTTACTGAAGACGGGAAGAGGATCTTGAGAGGAAAAATAATTGCTCGTTTGCAGGTTATTCTTCTTCCTCTTTATTTTATTTTATTTTTAATAGAAACAATTAAATCACCAAGTATGATTACAGCTCTACAGTACAATTTTTTTTTTTTTTGGATAGAACACTTCATGTAACTCTGAACCCATTTTAATTTTAGTATGGTTGATTAATGTAAAACATAAAGGTTTAAAGTAGTTGATAATTTGCAGGAATGTGGACCTCGTTTTACCCTAAAATTAACAAGTTTACAGCATGGGACTTTTGATACAAAAGGAGGAGAGTATGAGTGGGTTCATAAGGTATTAAACTAATCTTCATTTTTAATTTGTCATTAACAAACACTTCATACTTGTTGTATTGATACATATAATCTGATCTTATTTGTACTGCAGCCTGAAATGGACACCAGCAGAAGAAGGTTTTTCTTGTGATGTGCTATCGAAACCGGAGAGAATCAGATTGTTTGGCTATCATTATCCTATATTTTTGTTTTTTTTTTGTCAACAGCTTCAATTGCATAATTTTCAGTTCACATATGGGAATCAAATTTTGTAGAGGTGTCAATTTCAGTTTAATATTGACTTGATTATTATCTATAGGTATCATTGTGAATTTGCTTCTTTCAATCTTGTTGCATATTTAGACCCTCGTAGCCTCACCGTTGACCGTCATGGTCATTTCTTTCGCCGACTGCCTCTGTAATGCTCGCTACCTTCTACAATGTGATTAACAAAATCGTTTGTTGTTAAACTTTGGAGCCTTATAACTCCTTATCTTCTACGGTTATGGTCACGGCTTCATGCTTCAGTGCCCTCTAAATCACTTGTCTACAGCTTCAGTTTTTTTTGAAGATTTTAAGTTTTGTAGATGAATAGAGATGGCTTGTGCTTTAAATTAGGGCTGGCAAATCTTGTCAGACACGACCTCTTAAGACACGACAAGATTGGTCTCAAACACCAACACGACACGAAAACTTTTCATGTCTAGTTTTCAAAACACGAACACGACCTGTATTTTAACGGGTCGACACGATAAAACCTGTTTAGACATGAAATTTTAACTAATCGACGGTCGACACGATAAAACCTATTTCACTCAACCTATTTAGACACGAACACGATATGTATTTTAATGGGTTTAAGAATTAAGAGATGTATGAGTGTATGTTACGACATAAATGGAATGGAATTTTGAGAGACGTCACCTAATAATCTAATTTTAATATATCTTTAATTAATTATTTAAAAAATATATATATTATTAAAATATAAACGTGTCTTAACAGGTTAACAGGTTTCGACATGTTAAAACACGAAAATTAAAAGGTCTTAACAGGTCGACCTGTTAACGACACGAAACCTGTTAATCCCAAACACGAAACCTTTTAACATTATCGTGTTTCGTGTCGTGTTTTCATGTCCGTGTCAAAATTGCCAGACCTACTTTAGATAATTATAGAATAATTATAGTCTTTGTTATGATGTTAATCGGGAAATGGAATGGAGTTCCTTTATATCTGTATGGTAGTCATTTCATGAATTCACTTTCTCATTATCTAAAGTACACCGAAAGGTTTAAAGTTTTAAGTAGTTTATAAATACTAGTTGCTTGGTGGTGATTATGAACGAGGGTTTGATCCATTCGAGGTATACATACGTTGATTTTCTCAACCACACTTTTAAAATATCGGTTCTTTTGCCAAATCTGAACGTTTTATAGCATTACTGTAACCATTGATTGCTAATCACAACTAATGAGCCTAGTCTACTTTCCATCAAATCTTTTATGGTGGAGAGTTTGTTAAATTCCTAGACAGGATGTGAATGTTAAGGTTGCTCACGTTGACATAATGATGGGTTTTCCATCCATGAGATCGATGCAATGATATAGAAAATAGGTTATCCAATGGAAGAGGTAACTTACCATCATTTTAGATTCCGAGACAAAACATGAATGTTAGAGCTCATGGTATTTCCAATCACACGGCCATGTTTCTAAAGTGATAATTGAGGGGATGGATGATGTTGGGCCATTAAATCGTAGAAAACCAGAACAATTAGGTTGCCATGAAGATGATATTGAACAGGGGAAGAAAGCGAATGGTGACTTATAAGCACATGGTTACAAGCTTCACATTACAAACCATCAAGTTTACTATGTTCTAGGTCCCCAAAATTTCAAGCCAACATAAAACAGGTTTGACTCCATCACTAAACCTTTACAAACATACAAACTGTTCAGGCCAACATGTCTCCCACTCTAAAGTCCTGAGCCCTGTACTCAATTACCTGAAAAACGAGCCAAACAAAGTCTATGGCAGTGTGTCGATAATAACTAGCTAAACCAAGAAATCTCCTAATAAAAAAAAAATTCAACCCATTTCATAACCAATTAAACTTTTGCCGGACCCGCTTGGATTCCTTGAGCATTCACAACATGTCCTAGAAATTGTACTTCTTGCATTCAAAGCTCACACTTTGAGAACTTTGTGTACAGTTTCTATATTGTTAACAGCTCTAAAAATATCCTAAGGTGATGATTTCCATGATCGACCTCATTCTTAGTAGATTATATAATCCAATCCAAACTTCATATAGTTGTTACAATGGATTTATTTGACCTATCCCATTCCTTTCTATTCAATCTGTTTCCATTTAATATCATAAACAGTTTTATTAATTCATTTATTTAGTAATTACTTTCATTTCTTTTTAATTCATAAAATTACATGACCATTATCACTGATTTCAAATCTTATAAGAATCATAAATTTGCATTTACTAATACAATTTCACAAAACTTCAAATTTCGATTTTTTTTGTCTTGATATCTACATGAATTATTTATCAGCTATATGGGCATCATTGGTGTATGTTTTCTTTAATTTCCCTTTTGTAATCTCTAGCACCTTGCTAGCTTTTTCCGTGTTTGAATGGCCGTTTAAAAAAATAAAAAATTCCTGTGAGATGTCAATAATTAACTTTATTGAATAAATTGTTTTATTATACTATATTATTATATTTACTATTCAGGATTAATAAACTTCTGTTTACTACAACTAAAGTGAACACCTCCACTCTCTTTTTATTACAACAACAATTTACATGTTAAATACTATAAATGGTTTATTTATACATAAGACAAAAGTAGATGTTATTAAATTACTTTAACATATTTAATAATTATGACTTGCTATATTCAAGGGTGTTAGATGTAGTTGCAGTTGTACCTGTTTTTTTGTTCATCAATAAGCTTGAATGCAGAACAGAGAAGTATTCCTCAATGGCCCTTACCCACCTGTGGAGGAGATATGGATTAACATGTTAATGTTGTACCTAGTCAAATGTCTTTACCCTTTTATTTCAGCATACAAAATAGAACAAGTGTGTAAAATGTCTAAATACCCTTTGATGGAAGAAAGAATCACCTTAAAAAGGAAGATGTTTTCAAATTTCAAAGATACCAGAAGAGAGAGTTTACCACAAGTTCTTCCCAGACATCCCTTCAAAAAATGCATTGTGTCCTCCATGTTGTGTGGTTGCTAGAACTATATTTTTGTTCATACTGTCAATAAATTAAATCAGCTACTTTTATGTATTACAAGAGAACATTAAAAACCAATATACTTCCTTAAGTTTCACAAAAAGGCGATCAACCTAATTTTGATTTACTAAAGTCTCTCGACTTGTAAAAAAAATACTTGAAGTCATCAAACTGCTTGTGTATATCAAAGTTCTAAGATGCAAATACCTGTGAAAAAATTTAAATAATTAATGACTTTTACCTCTTAGAATGGTGAAAATTTGATGAAGGGCAAATTGTTTAAATGTTTTTTTGTACCATCTTATTTTGACCAATGTAAGAGTTAACAAGTAATTATTTAAAAGAAAATTTAAAAGCATATGCATTTTAAAAAAGCCTAAGGATTTCATATACAAAAGTTAGTTTCGTGACCGTTCATTGTATTTTTTACAAGTTGAGGGACTTTAATATAACAAAATTAATTGAGGGAACTTTTCAAGAACAAGAAACTATATTGGTTTTTTATGGTATTAGCCACGGAATATATATATATATATATATATATATATATATATATATATATATAATAAATGTAGGAGATTTATAAGGTGTTTTCCATTTTAAGTAAGGTTTTGATGTCCAGCAAGAGTTTCAAGATGCAATCAGAAGAGGAATGCAATTTGGGTCAACAACTATAGCCAAAGAAACACAAAAGTCAAAATTAAGCATCTTAGGTATTCTTCATACCGACACTCATCCCATGGAATGGCTTCATTGGTGCAGACAGGATCATCTATAGCATTGATGCAGACAAGTGGCACCCTTACATTGCTCACCAGATGGACACTGCTAGCCCATCTATGAAATGCGTCAACGGTCTAAATATATGACACATGATCATTGGTAAATAAGGAATGTTGCTGACATTAAATAGAGAAATGAATGAGGATACCTCAAAATTTCCAGTAATTCGACCGGTGTATTTATTGAACTCTCCAACAGAACGTGCCTGTAACGAGATGTATTAGATAATTAATTGATGCAGAATTGCAAATTACAAAAGATATATGAAATTAATAATTGTAGATATGAGTAGCATGCATGACTTGAAAGTAGAGATGGTGACATCGATCTATTTACTAATTAATGTTTGATTTGGGTTACTTTTTATCTCTAACTGGTAAAGTAAATGAAAAAAAAGCAGTGTAAAACAGTCAAAAGTCGCGCAGAGTGTTTTCAACCCTTTTAAATGATTCTTTTAAAAAATCAGATTATCGAGCTAATATAATTTTTATGAGGGTTAATATCATTAAAAATCAATATACTTTCGTAATTTTCATGATAAAGTCCTTGACCTACTTTTGGTATATACTCCCCTAACTTGTAAAATATACACGAAATTGTCACAACTATTTTTTTGTATACCAAAAGTCCCTAAATTGGTCTAAATACACATGTTTTTAAAATGTTATAAAATATGACACTTTTTAACTCGTAAATTGGTCGAAATAAGATGGTATACATTTTCATTACAAAAATATAGATGTCAACTTTATAAAATAAATATTAAAAGTTAAAGAGTTGAACATATCATTTATTTAAAACAAAAAATCACAAGTACATGCAAATTTAGACATGTTTAGGAATTTTGATATGCAAAAGTTAGTTTAGCGATTTTTTTCATGTACTTTTAGAAGTTGAGGTACCTTAATATACCAAAATTAGGTTGAGTGACTTTTTTGTGAAAATAAATAAGTATATTGGTCTTTTATGGTATCAACCCATTTATAATCCCATTTGACACATTAATTATTTAACAAAAAAAAAAATTTAAGAAAAAGTGTTCTAAGTCAACCCAAGACAACCAATAGAAAAAAGGGTACCCATTTTGCTACTTTGGAGATATGTCACCTGTAGCTATAAGCCCATAGCCTTAATATATCTTGCATACTTGTAAAAGTTCCTTGATTTATTTTCCATTTCTTTATTTTCAGGATAAAGTAGCCAAAAAATAAATAAATCAATAAGTAGATCACCTTTTCAATGCCTTCCCAATCTCCAATACGAGCATAGACAACACGATGCCTACAAAAACTCACAACATATAACTTTTTGAAATCAACTAGAGTGTAAGACATAAGATGTTTATTACTGGTTTTAGTAAACATTAAATTACATCTGAAGAAAGAGATGAAGTAAAGGCATACAATCTGGCGACATCTTTTAAAGCATTTGCTAAAACTCTATTATAAAACCTCTGCATAAGCCCTCTGCCAAAGAATCTGTCACCCATCTGCAAAAGTGAGGTAATTGAGGTTTGGTAGAGTTTAGAAGAGAATCTTTTACGTATGGGTGGCAATACGGGCGGGTTGGGTAACAGATCAAAAGGATCATCTTTAGACGAGCCAAATGGCTTGGATTGACGCAACATCATCTTTTGTCAAGTTCTTAATTAATTAATTTAATAATGGATTAATACATTAGATATGATTGTAAGAACTACATTATTAAAATAATTCCTAAATTGTTTGCACCAACATTAAGTTGATCTAACTCTTTTGACATACTTGACCTGTTTGAGTGTTTGACCCATTTCAGTTTTTGATCATTTTTAAATTTAACCCTCGATTAAATTAATTTTGTCAAAAGTCTACCATTTTAAAGTAAATGGGTCAAAACTGCCACATCTACGTTATATGATCATTTGTATCTAAGTGAAGGTCAGATAAATCTGAAATAAAGACTAACCAAAATATCCCAAGGATTACAGATAGATGCAGCCCCAACAATCGGGACATTAACCCCATCCTCACCGAGATATTTCACCTGCAAGATTAATTATCAATAAGTGTATGTTTGGCAACTTTCTAACTGGTTCTTAAACCATGCCTCCTTAGACCAAGCAATGGTAACAGGACAGGCGTGATAATGAGCAATAAATACTGATCTTTATAACACCATTGTAACAACTTTACTGGACCAATTTTCCATCTCTAGCTTTCACATGCTTTATCATGTAGAAGTGTGGAACTATACCTACCCACATCCAATGCATGAATAGAATAGTACCCTAGAAGAGTTACTTCTGTATGATGTGTTAGTGGATACACTGTCACCTTTGTAAAATGCACTCATTTTGATGGAAATAAGACTATTAACACATCATAAAAATTGATAAATAAAAATACACATATATTTAATTGTTCATGACCTGCATTCTAAAACACCACCAGCAATTGTCCAAAAGATCAAAGTATCAAACAATTGAAGAAAATCTTTTTGATATAGAGAGAGGATGACAAATCCGATTGTGCTGGGTTTGGACACGTAAACAAGGAAAGACCAATACCAGCACATGTTGAAGAAGAGAAGAATGGAACATATGCATATTTTTACCACGAATTGACCGTGGGACTGCTAGGTCTCAGCAAACAAATGAAGTCAAACTTCAAATTATCAAGTCATATTCGAGCACGGACATGCGAAGCATTCAAGTGCATTCGACAAAAGGTTAAATGAGATGTGCAAAGAATTTTTCAGTGATCATTTGAACATATATACTTTCCAAAACTAGCCTTTGGACTTTGAGGATATTCTTCCTATGAGGATATTCTATAAGGTCATATATGCTATGATTAATTTGGTGGGCAAATTAGCTATGCTTTAAACATACTTTCAACACTCCTTCTGATCAACCTACTTTCACAAAATTAGGTAAACTTTCTTGTTGGTTGATATGATCAAAGGTATCTTTTTAAAGCACCTGACATCTGTTTTCTTAAGCATCACAAAAGCCTACTAATCAGGTTTTAACTAAACACAACGACTATAATTTTGTTTAACCAAATTGTTGTAGATAGGAGTACAACCGCATGGATCGACCGTGGATCAGCGATGTGCGGCCTGGCTGCTTTTCTCAAAATTTTACTCACTTTAAGCAACCTTTTAACTTCTATTTAAGCAAATTTTCATAACACTTATGCCAAGTGCCAACCTCTTGCAAACCTAAAATTCCACATATCATACATATTTTTGAGTGATCTTGATTCTTGACTTTTAAACACCTCATATTTTAGATTCAAGCTCATAGATAGCAAGATAATAAGTCACAAGTGTGAGCTCATTGTTACATTCTTAAGCACTCATAAGCAGTTGCCAGTTGGTAATCTCTACCATCTTAGAGAGAAGTTGTAGTGGTGATCCTTACAACTTGTCTTAGAGAGAGTTTTTTGGTGTCTGACAGTCCGTACCAGGTGTAAGATTGGTGATATTTACCAAGGTGTACCACCGATAAGTCTCTGGTGGACTCTATCAACTTACAGAGAAGTATGTAGAAGGTGATATATTCTCTACATATTGTCATAGTGCCGTATTCTTAAAGAGAATATAGTGAAGACAACCGTTGGTTGAAGACTAAGAAGTGACTGTAAGGTGGATTAGTTAACATCCACACGAACCACTATACATCGTACACTCATGTGGTGATATCTCTCTTACTCTAAACTCTTCACATATTGTTTTGCAACCTACAAGCCTTTCACAAGAAATATCTTGTTAAGAAACAAGAGTTTTTATAAAAAGTGATCAACAAACAAAAAAACAGATTCATGTTTCCCCCTCTCCAGGTTCTTACATGATGTAAGTTATTCTTAAATTCCTTATGCTATGTATCAAATCTATTTGATACATAACACCTACGCATTTAAAATGCAAAACTCAAGAAGGAAAAGCACCTACCATTTGATAACAACAATAATAAAAGTAACGATAATAACATAACACGATGAATGCCTATTGTTGCAAAATAAAAAACTAAAAAAAAACAAAAAACAAAAATGAAGATCATTGGTGATGATGAAAGAAAACATTTTTTAAAGGCAATTCCTATTCTAGGATAAATACAGCGCACCTGCATTTTGCAGGATTTGAACCCCCAACCTTTTGGTTGTGGGATATACACCTTAACCCTAGGAGGATGTCCCCTTGAAGACTAATGAAAAGAACATGCACACCAACAAAATAACTTACCAAAATATTGGCACCAAGGCTAGTACCAATAGCAAAAAGGGGAGCTTCAGGATGTGTACTATGAAGGTGATTCACCACTTCACGTAAATCTTCTGTCCATCCAGCAGTATAGAAGCAATCAGACTGTGCAAACAAACAATAAAGTTCCTAAAAGCTATATTTCAAATATAAACTACTAACATGTTCATATCCTGTTCAAGTTCATGGTAAATGAAAGCTCAACATGCTTTGTACATGCATCGACTTATACTAGACTGAGAATGCTCCCTTTACAAGAGAAATCTATGCTAGAAGCCTTGACTAAAGGAGCCACCGATGGCTCCAACATCTTGCAGGGGCATATCACAACTAAAGGGATTTCACCTCACAAATAATTTGAATATTGAATATTAAATTAGTTTTGAATTATTGATTATATAGTCAAAAGTTTAGCTAAATCAACTCCTAGATTTCCTCCTAGTCAAATGTATATATCGGGTATACATACCAATCTCTGTTACTCAGTTTAGATGTGTAAAGAATGGTGATCAATACCATTATAATAAAGGTCCATTCATTTGAACCGAAGAAATTCTATGTCAGCAAGTTATAATGCTTTTCACGACCCGTATTCTAATTTTTTGTTTTTCAAGTTTTTGAAGTTTGGCTGGGCTGGAAAAAAACTCTTCACCTGAATCTCGTCCAGGAAATAAATTCATTTCATACATGATTTTCTTGCTCCTTCATTCCTATGAACTTGCAATGTTTAACCTTAAAAAAAAATCAACTAGTTGACCGTAACTAATGTCCAAACAATCCTTGAAAAGATTATTTACATCAAAGTAAATCTTTCGGACCAAAAATCTAAATTCTAAATACTTACAGTGAGTGGTACACCTCCAAGACCCCGGTGATTGCTTATGACAACATTCCATCCATGTTTTGCCATCTTGTATGCAACGTGTTTTATATACTAGCATAGACATCACTTAATTTAGAAACAAAGAGGAGATGGCATTTAAAGGCATTATGTAATAATCAATTTTTTTTTGCAGTTGCCTTACTACACTTGTAATCTAGTAAAAAATCATGATAAAAGATGAAGGTTATATCTAATAAACATTCAATAAGCTAAAAAAACAAAACAAAACAAAACAAAAGAAGAAGAAGAAGAAGAAAACTAACCGGAGCATCAGAATCACTGGTTAAGCCAGGAATCACTATAACGATAGGAACCACTTTTGCAACACCTCCATCTCCATTGACTTGAAATCTTGTGTCTAAATAGAAAACACATGTTACTTTCCTTTTTAGTAATAAAACTGTTGCTACAACAAGAAATTCAAAAGTGTTGCGATTCTACATTTCTACTTAAACAAACAAACATACTTGGCAAAATCCCACTCAAACAGTAGGGCCTGAGAACGTGAGATGGGGACAGCCCTTACCTCTATTCCATGGGATAGAGAGATTGCTCCTACAGAGAGCCCCAACTCAGGAAAACCTTTTTTAAAGGGGAGTAAAGAAAAGATACAACAAAAGAACATGTATCAAGTACCATAAGCAGATATAAGAAGAGTAAGGCATACAAGTGCTTATCATAAGCGGATAAAGAACAGTTGGCATAAAAGTTTCTAAGGCTAAAGAAGACAAAACTATAGGCCCACCTAAGACTAAAGGCAAATCTAGAAAGAAACATATATGGTATCCCACACAGATTTTGGTTAGCAGTCACTATGTATTGCGCTTTAGGATATGAACTTTGGTTGTGGGGAATATTAACATGATTTTCTGCAGGGACTATTGATAGATTACAACCATGAAAATTTAAATATTTTCAAATATACAACTGAAACCTAAAACTTTAAAATAACTAACAATCAAGATACTAAATTGCATTTTTGATAATAGCAGCCTAAGACGGCTTTCACTGAAAATTCTTGTTAAGAAAGAATGTGGTAGCCAATCATAAATGTTGTATATATGAAAAACTACAAATAATGGCAAACTCTAGAGCAAGATCTCTAATTTCATCATCAAACATCTTGAATTACATAGTAATTACTTAATTTAATATTTGTATACTAAAGCACACCCAATCCCTGCAATTTGTTTTTGGTGCTGATGTTCAGTGATTGTAAAAACAGATATCAGCTTTCTCAATAGCTTGGTTTTAAAAAGTGTGAGATGCTCCGAGCTCGTTTAGGTCCTGAAATCTAAGGCGTTACTCTATGCACAACCAAAAGCCACGTATCTCTCAGTTTTCTAATTTTCTTACATATTAGCCTTCATCAAGTAACCATTCATAGCCTACTCATCATTTTGGTCATTTTCACACATCAATGTCCTTCATGCCCTGATTTTGACCCAAATGTGCATGAAGTGTCACCTCAAGGCCTTGAGGAGTTTTTATAGATCGCCTCAGACTTAAGGCGCTTTGTTCAAACCCAAGCTCAATAGTGTCTCATATAATAGTCCTATTAGTGACTCTTAAACCAACGAAAAACCTATTAGTAGCATGATTAGTAAAAGTTATTATATTAGGGTTTTAATTTTACTATAGGAGACTACTTATAAAACAAAGAAGGGTCATTACCATCAAAGTTCATCAGCCAGTCCAAAGCTATTGTTCCGCCATCAGAAGATATAAATAGTTCTCTATCCATAGAAACACAATCGTAAGTTAAGTTACGTATTACATCACTTTTTTCGCATGAATCTCTATCCATAGAAACACATACTATGTTAATGCCTTAGCTCAAAACGCCTATTAAACCCAAATCCCTATTGTTCAAATTGCAATTGTTTGAGAAATGTGTTTCAGACGAACTTTTTACCTTTTGTAGCTGAAGTCACGAGTCTTTACCAGAAGATGCAGCAATATAGTCTGAAGATGAGGACTAGAGAGCCATGGAGTCGAGAAGTACCTACACACAGAGAATCAACGGTGAAGAGAATTGAAATAGAGAAACAACTGTGCATTGAATCATAACACATGTATAGAGACATCTACAAACGAAATGCAACAGAGATACAACTGAATAACAAAAAGCTAACTAATTAAACTAACTATACAAGTAACTGTTCAATATGTCCTCTCAAGCTTTGTACCAAAGACTGTTAAAAACGTGTGGAGCTGGACAGTAGATACATAACAAACTCTGAGACTCTTAGGATGAACCATACAGCATATGAAATGCAGGTCAATTACAAGGTATTTTGTACACCGATAAAACACCTGATTGCAATGTAACCTACTAGATACATATTTACAAAATCATATAATTCAATTCTGTGTATGCAACTATAGTCAGATCTCAGATGTTATCATACTATATATGTCGCATTTGGTACACAATTAGATATAAAAAATCTTAAGATAAATACCTACCTAAATACATACTTACAGAATCATATGATTGAATTCTGTGTATGCAACTATAGTATAGTCAGATGTTATCATACTTTAGTGTCGCATTTGGAAATCAAATCTGTAGATTAACAGGATAAGAAAGAGGGTGAACCTTCCGTGAAGCAGGTGGCACTTGGATACAACGTCGCGGTAGAAATCGGACGAGGAATTGTAGGTAAGAGATACGTAATTGCCCCGAAACTCGCTAAAAATGTCGTATATAATATGGATTTCGAGTAGAATGTAGAGAAATATGATAAAAACTAGAAATGCCATCAACAGGTGGAAAGAGATGGGGATGAGCGTTAGGCCTGTGAACAACAGCTGATAAGGGGAAACATCATCGGCGCCGGCGGGGGTCTCCATTTCCGATCGTCGGAGCTCACTCACTGTTACTGTGATGCCAAGGTGTTGGCCAGTTTGGACTTGTTGACCATGACCAGAGCTGGGTTGGGTTGTTGAGACGAGGTGTGGGTTATTGTTGACCAATGACCAGAGATAAGGGGAAAAAGGTCGTCAAAATTGATTTTTTAAAACGAGGTGTTTTGGGGAAAAGAAAAATGAAATTATTTACTTGTTTAGTTTATGCTTATTAGACCGTGTCCAAAGCTATGTTCGCTAGCCGTTATTCCATTGACGTGTGGTGTTATGGGTTATTGTTTATGGGGTCTTTTTTGATGTGCGCGTATAAATGCGTTCATAGCTTTTCTTTTTCTTTTTCCCTCTCAAACACAAATATTATATAGGTAAATAGGGGGTGTTTGTAGGAAGGACATTGTTGGGGTAAAAACATGTTTATGGGAAGAACGGTTAAAAAACTAATGTGACATAATGACTAGGAGTATTTGTGAGAATGATGAACGTTAGCATTACGAACAGTCTTATAGTTTTGGTTCCTAAGGTACCATCAAGTAAGATGCAGGTAAGCAGTGATGTAATAGTAACAAAAAAATGTATGTATAGTGGGTTACTAAGATTGTGAATTATGATTGTGAGGATTTATTTTAAAAAACAATATGACGTGTAATTATCCGGATGGGTAGAGAAAGAAAAAAAAATCAAGTTGTGAAACTTGTTGGTGCACTCATGGTCAACATCACGGTATCACTACCCATGATAAAAATGTCATTTAGGGCTGGGCGGAATGGGGGCGTCATCGCCTTCGGTGTCGTCGGCTACCCACGGCAACACCGCCGCCACCCCCGCGGCTTCGGCAAAAAACCAGTAGCAACGGCTATATGTTGTCGTTGTTCAATCACCAATTCCAATGTATATATTACCGTTGAATGGTAACATGATTTTTTTTAAAGTTTACCCTTTATATAAAAACCATTTTCTACACAAACCATCTTATATACATACAACCTTCTTCTGCTGCAACCCCACTATTTTTCTATCATGGATCGATCAAACACAAACTCGTCAAAGGGTCAAAACAAACAAAACCCAAACCCAAACCGAAAGAAAATCCTCCACGAGTTTTAAATCCTATAAACGAGCCGATGCTCCCCCATCTTTCGATTATCAACAACAAAGTTCAAACCCATTCCAATACCCATACTACTACCCCCCCCCCCCTAATCCGGGAATGCCGATTCAAGTTTCACCCGACCACTTTGTTTTACCTAAATCAAACAAAGTTTCCTCTCAACCATAACAAAACTACTATCAAAACCAACCTTATCGTGAACCCTGACAACAAGACGAAGAAGATGAAGAGTATTTGGGCTTGGGTGATGATGAATCAATTCCCGAAACTCAAGCCGCTGCAACTAAATTTTCCGGTCGGGTACCCCGCACAAAATGGAACGGTGACGAAGAGGCGTGTTTGGCAAGAGCTTGGCTCCACGTGTCCGAAGACAAGATTATTGGAAATCAACAAAAGTCCGAGCACTTCTGGAGCCGAGTTCTTGAACATTTTAACAAACAACGCGGTGGTACCAATCGAAATGTACATCAAGTCAACTCGAAGTGGAACAAAATGTTAACAAAGGTTAACAATTTCAATTGTCTCTACCAACAATTGGTAAATTTTTATAAGTTTGGTTTTTTAGTTTAAGTAATTATCTTTATTATTTTTTAATTATATTTATTTCCTTAATGCAGAACCATACCCGACCTAGTTGTAACATCCCAAAATTCATAGATACATGAGATATATAGTATATACGTGTTTATATTATAAATACGTGAGCTTGATTAATAAACATGGTAAGACTATGCATTAGATAGGTTGCATGTGTTAGAAATATGCATTTGATAGCCAATGTGATGAAATGTGCAGTAACATATGTGTTAAACATGAGAGAAAGTAAAATATAAGATAAATATGTGTTTATATGAAAAGCATGATGATATATGAATCATTTGATGGATATATGTGTGTAAATACGTGTGTTAATAGCTAATGAAAAAGTAAAAGGGCTAAAAGCGTAATTATTGTAAAGATATAAAAGTATACAAGTATTATACGTGTTTATATTCATTATAAGTATTTTGAAACTTAGAAATTAGTAAAAATATATACTAATATGATTCATAACATAAAATGATAATATTGTAAAGTTTGAGGGGCTAGAACGTAAATTAGCAAATAATAAATGAAATATATATATAAATGTATACATATGTTATCGTACGAATACGATCCTTAGAAAACCTTATAAATTATTAGAAATATGTCCCATAATGTTTTGGTACGTAAAATGATAAAAGGATAGAAGTATAAGGGACTAGAGTGCATCAGACCAAACCACAAGGGCTAAAAATGCCAAAAACCAAAATCTGGTCGGATACCCTTGGCTCGCGTATCGCAGCCTAGGAATTCACCTGGCGCGATACGCGAAGAGCTGGTCTGCAGACAGAAGAAGTGAACCAGGTCCGTTTTTGGCCACGACAGTGGACTTGCATGACAAGTTTGGCGCTCCTACGCATCGAATTCAAACCGTTAGTCACCCCCACACGTGTTGGTACCTCTGGACGCATCACATACTATAAATTGGACCCTCAATTCGACGGATTAACACACCAATTCACTGAAATATGATCCAAAAACCCTAAAAACCCACCAGAACTTCGTCGGAGCAATACGAGCAAACGGAGAGGAATCAAGAGCTGAATATCTGCAGTCAAGCTTCTTATGGTATGATATAAAATAACCTCTTTCAGTTTTGGCCAAATCGATCTCTAAGTATGGTTTCTAAAATTGTGTTAAAATTAGGGTTCTTGAGCTTGTTTTTATAAAATTGGGTAATCGGGTGGGAATTAGGGTCTGAAAATTTGTAGGTAATCCTAAAATAATGTGTTTTAAGAAAGCCCTAACTTTATTTCACAATTGGAAAATGTTTGGTAAAGGTTTTGTTAACGGGTCAAAATTAGGATTTTTATAACGTTGTTCTGCCCAAATTGAGTAAACGGTATTGGATTAAGCTTTTACATTTTAAAGGATATTATAAAATGTTGTAATGAATAATACCCTAAGTTGGTTTGAAATAAAAATGAGTTTTGATAATAAAATCAGAAATACGTGAAATTAGGGTTTCTAAAAATAAATAATTAATATAATAATCCGGGGAGTATGGGTACTTGATTTTTGATCTTATAACATGTTTATATATATAATAAGTATATATGAGTTTGAATTTGATAAATAGTTAGGTATTAAAGATACCGAGTTAATCAGATATTTAGAAGTTCGTGCGAAACCGGAATGGTAGGCGCCTGTACACTGGGGTTTCTGGCAAAGCGGGGGTGTCGCATAAATCCAACTGCGAACTGGCATACCTCACTGAGCGATCCCGGGGTGAGCATTTACTTATAGGAATGCGCGTCTTCATAATTATCAATTAAAATGTTATTATGTCTATAAGGGCATTTTGGTCATTTTGACCTTAAAAGAGATAAACCCTAATAAAGTGTTATTAAGATTATAAGATAAACATAAGTATTATTTATAATGACCCTGCATTAATGCAATCCGATACGCGATTAGGTTAAATATGGACCATAACAAAGATTTTGTCTGAATAACTAATTAAAGATATCAGGTGAGTTTCTACAAGCCCACTTTACAAGTTTTAAATGTTTTTAAATATTTTCGGGCTAGTATACATACAATACTTATGAAAATATATTCAAGAGAATTGTGACTTGATATATACGTGTTATGTGATGAAATTATTGTTAGATTGCTTATACGTGTTATGCAATTATGTTGATTATAATGTGATGTGCCAAGTGACTATTATAACATTCCGGGTTTTCCGATTGTCTGATTTCATCCGTATTGTAACCCGATTTGCTGATTGATAATCGAATTTATGGGTATTTATTGATTTTGATGTTTATTAACCTAATTTCATGTTATTGGATCCATTATCATGTTTATTGATCGATTTGAGGTTCGAATTGCCTTTAATTTGGATGTTACACGAACATATCACTGAATTACGTTCAACCGAGAATTTGATCAATCTAAACATGTATGGCCCTTGTGTGTAATACTAGTTACACACACAAGTGTATACAAGTGAAGGTTGGTGTGAATTCAAGGTCTAGAACGAAAACAGTGAAAGTTCGGTAAATCTCGCGCGATTTCGATTTTAACCGGGAGATCACATTTTTGAGTTCGTATATCAATTTTATCATGTTTATGAGTCATATGATCACTTACCATGTCATGAGTCATCACACACTTGATCGGATCGCACGACGTTGGTGAATTGCTTAAAAAAGAGAAAAATGACAAAACCGACCAAAAATACACTTTTTGTTATACTTTATCAACCGTTAATCATTTGGAGACATATCATATATCAATTTTATTGGATTTAATGTGGTTGGCTTTGTGGTAAACTTATAATAATGAATTTGGGCAAAAACGAGGGTCGAATCGGGGTTTAAACGCGAAATCTGGAGCAAAACGACACGCGCGCGGCCCAGAAAAGCGCCGCGTATCGCGACGCCTTCTGTGGCTCGCGGCGCGTACCGCCCACCGACGGCCAAACCCTAAAAAACGGGTATTTATACCCCTTAACTCGATCCAGCCTCCATTCTCCTCATTTTTAACACCTCCTAAACCCTAAAACGGCTGTGACTAACCAATACCCTTGAAGATTTTTGAGTAAAGTTTGGTGATTTCGAGCCTCGATTAGTGTCGGTTTTCATCCTAAAAGGTTAGATTCATCAAACCCCATCTCCATCTTCTTGAATCTTTCATCCCCCATCATCAAGATCCAACCTTTATGCCTTTTTAAACCTAGATCTTGCATTCTAAACATAGATCTAGTGTTTTTATACAAAAAGGAATGGTTTTTATCAATTTTTATGGATTTTATGACACTTTTTGTTGAGATCTTGTTAGATCTTTATAGATCTTGCTAGATCTAAGTTATGGCTGGAAAAGATCCTATTTTTAAACATGATTTGTCATGTAGATTCATCTTATCAAGTAGATCTAGTGTTCTTTTGATAAAAACATGGTTTTTATGATAAAAAGTCCACTTTTTTCTTGATTTTCTTCCATGGATCTTCATGGATCTAAGTTTTACCTAATCAACTTGTTGGATCTTGACATGGACACCATTACAATGGTAGATCTAGGGTTTGGGATGAAGGAATCATCACCATGATTATAGATCTAGGGCTTCATGAAGTAAAAAGACAATTTAGTGTTGTGAGCTTCTGGACAATCTTCGCGCCCCGACGTATTCCGCCGTCGGTTGGGGTGTGACAGATTGGTATCAGAGCCACGGCTATAGGGATCTAGGTTATTAGAACTGGTTTGACCTAGACTATTGCCTTAGGTGTCCTGCATGAGTGCCTCATGCGCAATATGCCTAATTGTTAGAGAAAACCATAAACCAATACAAGAAGCTATACGAGAAGAAGGGTTTCTCGAACATGGAAGCGTGGAAAGTAATGAAGGACCATATAAAATGGTCGCCCGTTGAGAGGGTATGTGGTCAAATTGGGAGTCGTCCTCCAAAAGGACAAAAAATACCGAGTCGGGCCAATTTTCTACTCTAAATGAGTGTGACCTTCCCAACTTGAATGAAGTCTCAACTCCAACACATCCAACAAGGAAGGGGAAGAAGTCGGTCGAGTCCTCATCAAGCACAACAAGTTTGGTTGACGAGGTGAAAATTTTCACACTTTTGAAAGAGAGTGAAATAGAAAGAAAAAGAGTCGAGCGAGAGGAGTTGAGGGCAGTTCAAATTGCTCGAGAAAGGTCGGTTGCGGGGGCGATGAAGCGGCAAAAGGAGATGTTAGAGACGCAAAAGACAATCCTCGAACAAGAACAATCGACCACGATGTGGAGACTTTTACAACTCCACAAACTCACATGGGGGGTTCATATTTGCAAATCAAACTTGCCCAAAAACGAAAGATAGCGGCGAGATATGGTTGGGTATGTGATTTCTAGTTTTTTTTAATAATCATGTTCTTTTTTTATTTATTTATTAAACTAGTTGTTTTTTTTAATATTTATGTACGTTTTTTTAGTTTTTTTTATGTAATGTGTTTTTTATATTTTATGTTGTGTTTTTTTATTAAAGTGTATTAATTAATTATTATGTGTTTTAACTTAAAACTAAATAAATTATTAAAATATTAAACCTTATCCTACAAAATTCTACCATTCTTTTTTAAAATTCTTCAAAATTTTACTTCAATTTTACATTTTTTATCTCTCTTGCGTGGCACACTCCTATTGGTTACTACAAAAACTTCCAAAATTTTCTATTCTACCACTCCCCCACCCTAATATTTTATAAAACTTGGAATGTTAAGTCCACATCTATTGGATGGCATTAAATTTCTCTATTAAATCGAAGGTAAAATGATTAAAACTCTCTTGTTAATTAAAACAAATAACTAAAGAAACAAAAATAATAAAGAGAGTAAATTACATGGATCTGGTTTGGCTAAAATTATGGAGTTGATTTCTGAATTTAAAAAGCTATAAATATAACTAGGTGAATCGATCATGCGTTGCGGTGGAGAGTGAAAACCTCATATGTACATCGGAGCAAAAAATAAATAAAATTAGATACAACTTGATTTTAAAACATGTTATAGAAGGGAGAGCAATTAGATTAAATTTATAAATTTATGTTCCAACACTTGGTAATGAAACACAAAAAATATAAAGTAAATTTTAAAAGAACAATATTTTTTAAGCTGGATTTTTACTTGGTTTATATTTTAGTAAAATTTATAATGAAAATAATAAATCTTATGCGAGTAAAAAATTAAGAGATGAATGGAGTGGGAGTCGAATTCGGCAAGCAAGAAAGAAAAGAAGGGAAATCGGGTTTTGGCCCGATTGAAATCCAAAGAAAGGTACCGGGCTCGGCCCAAAGAAAAGAAAAGAAAACAAATGGGCTTCGGCCCAACCAAAAAGGAAAAGAATAACGGGCCAGTGGGCTCGGGCCGGAGGAAAGAAAAAGAAAGGCTTGGGTCGGAAAGGAAGAATAAGGAAAGAAAGAAAGAAATTAGGCCGAGAGGCCCATTGGGCTCAACGGGCTGAACCGGGTCTCGGGTCGGGTCGGGTTGAGTCCGGGTCGATCCGATGAGTCCAATGACACTTCGTTTGAGTCAAAAGGATAAACGAGTGAAAAGTCGGTTTTTGGCTCGAGAACGGATGATTTATATATAAATATAAATCAATAAAAAGATTAAATAAATGAATAAGTGTCGTGTTTAATTTTGAATGAACGGGAATGTCACATGTCTTAATTGTTTGTCGTGTTGATTATGCACAATGACGTACTAAAATTTAGAAATAAAAAAAACTTCGCTCGACATGAGCGTTTATTGTTTGGAATTTCGGTGACAATGTTTTGTGTTTCTAGATGAAAATAATGTTCGGACTTTTTGAAATAGTTTTAGGAATAAAACTAATTATTGTTTGAAATGAATTGTCGTTTGAATGAACGTCTCGTGTTGAACACGTTACGACGTAACGTAATGTTATGAAAAATATAAAATAAATATTTTATATTTTTATTATTGAAGTTCCATCCTGAATTGACACGGAACTTTAAGTTGATTTCCACTACGGGTAAATGTTGTCGGACCTAATTGTCTATGTTCGCACGCAAGTTTGAATGAACGTCTCGTGTTGAACACGTTACGACGTAACGTAATGTTATGAAAAATATAAAATAAATATTTTATATTTTTATTATTGAAGTTCCATCCTGAATTGACACGGAACTTTAAGTTGATTTCCACTACGGGTAAATGTTGTCGGACCTAATTGTCTATGTTCGCACGCAAGTTCAGCTAATTTAAACAAATTAAGCCTAATGCATATAGATAATCAGAAAATTGCATGTTAATATAATATTAAAGTTAACCTGGAATATACGGGTTGTCACACCTATAAACTATTGTAGGAAGGATTGGAGACCAAGGAGGGCGAACACTTAATGTTTCGGATTGCCAAAGCTAGGGAGCGCAGGAGACAGGATTTAGGAGTTGTAAAGTTTATTAAAGATGAAGATGGACGGGTCTTAATCAAGGAGCATGACATATTGTCGAGATGGCAGAACTACTTTCAGAACCTTTTCAACTACAGGGAGGCCCAATTTGAGGAGGGTGATAACTCCAGCACATAATGGCGAAGGATCAATTACGGTTTTTGTGATGCTATCACGCAGGAGGAGGTGAAGGTGGCTCTTAGGAAGATGGGAAAAGCAAAGGCGGTTGGTCCGGACAACATACCCATTGAAGTGTGGAAGTGCTTGGGGAAGAAGAAGTGATGTGGCTTACTTCCTTTTTCAACACTATCTTAAAATCATGCAAGATGCTGGATCAATGGAGGAGGAGTGTCGTTGTTCCGCTCTACAAGAATAAGGGTGATGCTCAGTGTTGCGGGAACTACAGGGGAATAAAGTTGCTTTGCCATATTATGAAATTATGAGAAAGAGTTATCGAGACCCGAATTAGGTAGGAAACGCAGGTTAGGGTGAACCAATTTGGTTTCATGCCAGGACGGTCCACTACGGAGGCGATTCACATACTAAGACGTTTGATGGAGAAGTATAGAGAGAAGAAGCGTGATCTGCATATGGTGTTCATTAACCTGGAAAGGCATACGACTCTGTGCCACGTCAACTGATTTGGAATAGTCTTGAGAGTAGAGGGGTCACCGAGAAGTACATAGACATTATCAGAGATATGTATGTTACGACGGTGACTTGCGTCCGTGCACCTGTGGGGGATACTAACATGTTCCCTGTAGAGATAGGCCTTCACCAAGGGTCCGTATTGAGCCCGTTTCTGTTTGCGGTTATCTTAGACGAGTTGTCAATCTATTCAGGAGGCAGTTCCATGGTGCATGCTTTTTGCTGATGATATTGTGCTTCTCGCGATGAGTAAACAACATCTAAACGGGAAGTTAGAAGAGTGGCTTGCTGCTCTTGAAAGTAAAGGTCTAAAGGCCAGTCGTGCTAAGACCGAGTACCTTCACTGTAACTTCAGTGGTACGACTACAGCTGAGGATGTCCAGATCACCATCGAAGGTCAAACGGTTCCACGGGTTACAAAGTTCAAGTATCTAGGTTCTTTTATGCAGAGCGATGGCGACATTGATAGGGATGTGGCTCACCGCGTCCAAGCGGGCTGGTGTAGGTGGAGAGCAGCCACAGGGGTATTGTGCGACTAGAGGTTCCCGAGTAAACTTCAAGGAAAATTTTATAGGGTTGCTGTCAGGTCGGCTATTTTATATGGTTCTGAGTGTTGGGTTATAAAGAAGACGCAAGCGCGTAAGCTTGAGGTTGCTGAGATGAGGATGTTGAGGTGGATGAGTGGGCACACGCGGTTGGACAAAATAAGAAATGAGGAGACTGAGATGGTTTGGGCATGTGAAGAGGAGTCAGCTCACGGCGTCGGTTAGATTAGTGGATACCATCACTGTCAATGGGAGGAGAAGGAGCGGGAGACCAAAACTGACGTGGGACGAGCAGATTAGGCATGATTTGCTAGACTTGCACTCTCTGAGGATATGGTCGAGGATAGGACTTCTTGGAGACGTAGGATTAAGGACCTTTAGGATGGGTGGAGTTACAGTTTGTTTTCTGGCGTATTCGTTTATCTTCGTTTTCCCATTTTATGGTGGCCTATGTATCTTATATGTGTCTAGGTTTTAATGTTTCCTTAATATGTTTAAAAAATGTACTATACTAATGCTTTGGGCTTAACTTTTTGTTAGCCCCTCTTTTTGTTGCTTGTTTACTTCCAGGTACCTGCTTTTTGGCGGCATCTCTAGGATTCCGTTTGCACTTCCAACTCTGCCACGAGCTGAGGGTTTCTCTGGAAGCGACCTCTCTATCATTTTCGGATAGAGGAAATGATTGCCTACATCCACCCTCCCCAGACCCTCCTAATTTATTGGCGGGATTTTACTGGGTTGGTTGTTATTGTCGTTGTTGTTAAACTTGCGGCTCTCTCATACATTTGCCTTGGCTTTATGTCTCTTTATGATGTACATAATTATAATGTATAGTACTATGGTGTTTTATTACTATAGACTTATTAGTTTTAGTTTCTTTTAATTGCTGCTTGTTAGTTCTCATATGATAAACTTCCTTTTTTTCCTTTTAACTTTCCCACGCCCTTTGGAGTTGGCGTGTCCCTCAAACTGTCAAACTAACATCTCTACTTACAATATGGAAAAAATTTGCCTATGATCTCACATTTCCCAAAAGCATTGTTAGTTGGTGGGACTCAACGGGTATGAGTATTTGTTGTCTGTATACAACTTCCCTACATTCAGCTGATTCCGACTAAAAACAACCAAAGCACAAAGGGATCAAGTAACTATTAATATCAAACAACTTTAATAGTTTATAATGGTGGTGATTTGGTGCCGTGGGTTTCCATTAGACTCAAAACTAAAGGAGGCTACAAATTAACCTGAATACAATCCGACAAGGTTAAGATTTAGGCGCCACGGGACATCTTGATTTTCGGCATTGCTTTCTTAAGTTGTCGGGCCCGTTCTTTTGCTTCTTTCTTACGAACAGCCTCAGCATTAAGTTTCGACTCCGCTTCCTCCATCATTTTTCTCCTCTCCGCCTTCTTTCTCTGCAATGCTTCTTGCCTTGCATTTTGAAGTTCCTTGTACACCTCCTGTGCGACCTTTGATCGAGCTGCTTCAGTTTTCGATCGGGCCTGTTTCAGTTTTGTCATTCAATTGTCATTTAGATTTTCACTCAAAGGTAGAGGTAGCGGTTTAACTTATAAACGGGTCGCTTCGGGTTATGTTTGAGAGATCAAACAGATCAAATAGAAAGAACCGGCTAAAAAGGAAATGGGTCAAAAGTCCCACAAAGTTGAATTATTATCAAATTTGATAAGAATTTTATAATCGTATTTGACACGCTAATTGAAAAAAAAAAACATTTTTAGATAGGTCAACCCAACCCGTTTTGACCCATTACCCTACCGCATATACTGCCACCACTACGGAAAAGTTTGAAAAAAAATAATCAATGAACCTGTGAACTGAGCTTGTAACGACCAATTAGATCGATGTAATATGGCACCAGAGCCACCAGACGTGTCATGTCAGCCATATGATTAACATCAGGTAGAGCAAACTTAAAAATCAGCACCTTCCTGTGTGTACTCTGCTGCTGATCTGAGAAATGCATGGAAATGAACCACTTCCCAAATTTCTCAAAAGCTTTTTCACCAAACACCTGTAGAGTTTGTTTAATGCAAACATAATGTTTAATCTCGAGGGTATGATATGACTGCAGATTTGTTTTTATGTATCAACCAACTTAAACATTGTCACCCTAAACAAAGCTTTTGTATATTATATACGTAAGATGACAATGCGTTAAAAGATTTAGGGGTTGTTTGATAGTTGCTAACTGGGTAAGAGCTGATTGAGTAAGAGCTGAGTGAGTAAGAGCTGATTGAGTAAGAAACTTTGGTTGAAACTTGGGTGTTTGATAGTAGCTGACTGGGTAAGAGCTGACTGAGTTTTTTTTTTTTTTTTTTTTTTTTTTTTTGAACGACAGCTGAGAGAGTAATGTATATAGCTAGTTTGTTTTATATGTATTAAAAACATTTTATAAAAAAATAAAATAAAATATAAAATAAATTTTGAAACAAAAAATCAATACAATGATTTTTGTTGTACGTGTCAAAAAAGAAATGAAACACATTTTTTTTATAATAAAAATATTTCTTTTTAATTAAATAATAATACGTTTTTTAAGTTAAAAACCATAATTGTATCTTCATTAATATAATGATAAGAAAACTCAAGAAGAATTATAACCTTATCTAGAGAAGATGTAAACAATATAATCTAGTTAACCCAGAACATATAACTAAAGACTTTTTTTTTAAAAAAAAATAGACCCATTACATTTTTTTTATTATATCAAATATAATATGCTTCTATAACAAGCAAATAATATCAAATCAAAAGGTGGAATTTTTTTATGAAAGCTGCATTAACTAATTGAAGAAGCAGGAATATAACCTATATATACGATAATTGCTATAACTAAAAGCAACTGTAACTTAAGTGTTCACCAAAATTTAACTAATGGTTTGTGACAACATACTTACCCTTACCCTGTTTTTCATCTTGGTTTTGAGCTCTACCATAGTACCTTTTCTTGCATTTGAGTTATTGTCCATTTATTAAACACCAAACATAATATGAAACCCAAAATCAAAGAATGTGTACTGCCCCATATGAATCAAACACCAATTCAAGCCTTCATATAATCACATTCTAAGCCTCTATCATATATAACAATGTTAAACCATTTACTTCATAATTAGGGTCAATCATCAGGTTGCAACTTTCTTTTAGGCTTTTGACTGCCAATTCCATTCTACTCATACATAATATTAGCTACAAGAACTAGATTTACAGTAAAAAAAAAAAAATCAATTTTGAGCAGAAACCCATATGCAAAAAATCAAAGTAGCTACAAAAAACTAAGAACCCAAAAAAAGGCAACTGTAACTTAACTTATTTATCATAAGACTCCTGATTAATACAAGACATTAGTATACAAGACATTAGTATACATTACACAGTTGGATTCACCAAAATTTAGACCAAATTATAGTGTTCTGTTCACCACAACAAAAGACCAATCAAAGTTTCAAACTTTCCATATCATTCAAGATTGTAGCAACACATTTTCAGTTCTTGATATATGAGTAGATTCTATGATCATTTAACCTACAATTGCCCTACAAAATACTATGAGGGAAGTGAAGAAAACAGTAATGGAAGCCCTAATCTGATGTCTACTTATCTTTCTATTAGAGATAGTATTTCTCACAACCCATAATCACAAACAGAACCACCAATTCATATATCGAAAACAAACAGAGCAATTTGCATCTATCTCTAACATTTCTCACAACCCATAATCACAATTTTGCTAAAACCTAATTCACAATTTTGTAATCGGAAGAGTGTACGATCAAATAGAGTGTATGTGTACCTTTCTAGAATTCAGAAGAGTCGAGTCGGAGGAACAATTGAGCGTCGAATAGAGGTTGTTGTGACGTACGAGGGATTGAGAGGCGGAGGAACAGTCGAGCGCCGGAGGAACAATTGATCGGCGGAGGAGGCTGCGAGGATGGAGGAGGAGCGGCGGAGGAGCAATCGCCGTTGTTTCGGATGGAGGAGGAGCGGCGGAGGATGGAGGTTGCGCGTTTGGAGGTTTCACGTTTTAGGGTTGCAACGAAATCAAATAAGAAAGGAATTCTGGACTCGGTCAGTGAGATCTAAATGAGGGACTCGGTCAGGAGGCTGGACTCGGTCAGTGATAAGTTAGTAACGAAATCAAACAATCGGACCACTTACTGGGTAAGTGGTCAGCCCTTACTGGACCGGGTAAGAGGTAATCAAACAACCCCTTAACTCACTTTAGCAATAGCAGATAGAAAAACTTATATAACAATGTTATGATGTCAGCACTGCTGAATTTTCTTATAACATAAACATAGAAGTGTAGAGGCTTGAATGCATGCATACATTATTGTGATATATATATGTCAATCAAATTTATATTGAATCATATGAAGTAATAAATGGTAAACCATTTCACAAAGTTGAATATTAATTTACTATTAGTATATTTATTAATATAATTCATCATAACAAAAGACATACCAATAAGACATTGAAGAAAAAATCAACCGGGTAGAATTCAAGAGATCTTAGAAATGTAAGCGTTAAAAACTACATTACATTTTGTAATTAGTTTAAGAAAAACTTAAAAACATAGGACATAGAGAATTTTAAAAAATCAACAATTTGGCTGGAAATGGAATTTTTTATGATACGCCTCATATTATGGAAAAAATATGAAGGGGTAAAAGTAAAGATATAGGGGGAGATTTGAACATTTAGAAGTTAGAAGTTAGAACTTAGAACAAAGCTTTGATATATGGCATCATCTTTTCTCAATTGGAAATAAATTGTATGAAGTTAATGTTTGTGACTAGCCAGATTACATAATACACATCATGTCAGCTTGATTTTCTATAATTACATATATAAATTGGGATTAAAGACCCAAAATATGCAGAAAACTCATCCAAGTTGACCACATGAACATATGGTGAGGATTGAGGAACCACGAAATAGAACACATGGTAACCCTACATGAGGGGGGCATGCCATATACAACAAAGCCTAGAATTAGGTCATCAACTTATATTTAAGACACCACATTAAAGCTCACATGGCCTTGCCCAAAAATTAAATAACATCATTACAAGATTACGACTTCTCCTTCATGATATTAATAAATTGGTACTCGCCAACATATGATTTAGAAGAGGTGTTCAATTATTAGTTAAAAGGGTCCTAATGACCTATAACGAACACAAAACCTATGAATTAAAACTAATTATCCATTCCTTATAATGATGAAAAATATCAAATTGCTACATTAAACACAAAAATAAACTTTTGGGTATCCAAGAAAATTGTTCTACATCGACCAAAAGAAACATTTCTCGCATCCCCAAATGGAAACTATTCAAACATTCAAGATCCCATAACTCTTGGAACAAGATATTATCATTCTATTGCAGTTTATAATTATCAAACTAAATCTAAACAGCTAATAAAAGCAACTGAGTAGTTAAAAGAAGCATAATCACTAACCTGATCAAGAACCGTCTCAGTGATCAAATCTCCAGCCACCTCTTTGGATTCCGTTATAACAGTCAATTCATCAGCAACCCATTTCCTACCATTCGGGGCAGATGTCATCAAACTCGAAAACCTTTGAAGATCCCTTACTTCCTTCTGCATAGCTTTTGCAGCCTTCTTCTTAGCCAGAGCAAAAACCACATGATCCATAGCATCATCATTCATATAAACCTCAAAAGTAATCTCATCTTTACATGGAACAATCATATTATACAATTTAGCTATCAAATCTTGTCGGCTTTTAAGCTCCATTGTGGCCACCAACCCTTGGCAAAACCTCCTTCCGCTGGCGTAAAACTTGAACACATTTTGACCCTCTTTCAACAACAATGGCGAGTCATCAGTATCACTAACACCTAACAAACTGAAATTCTTGTCAAAAATCGTATCTCTAGTGGCGAATTTCGCCGCCCATGCTAGGGCTAGGGTTTCGTTCTCCTTTTTCCCGGTGAAATAATTGATCGTAAACATAATTAAGAACGATACACATGTAATTTCAATCGCATAAGCCCTAATTCTCTTAGCTAACGAAATCGGTTCCGATACCTTCGCTGATTCCGGTTCAGCCGGAGTAGCGGCGAGTTCCACCGCTTCATCGGTGGCTTCCGGCGGCACAATTTCAGTCGGAAAGCCTTCAAACTCATCCTCATCCCAGTAATCGAAAGACGAGGTGGTGGCGGAGGGTTTAGGTGGGAGATCGAGATCGGGATCGGATTGGGGATGAGGTGGGCCATGGTGGGATTCGGGGTCGGAGGAGGTGGAGAGGGTGGTGGGAGGAGGAGGGGAGCGGCGGGGGAGATCGGAGAGCGGTGACTGGAGGATGTCTTCTAGGTCTTCGTCGGCGTCAAAGCCTTCGAAGTGGGAGTCGGCGGAGGCGGAGATAGAGAGGTTGTGGAGAAGGATGGAAGAGATGGAGAGGAGAGCGATGAGGTAGAGGAGAGTGTCTCCTCTTGGGGAGAAGAAGGAGAGTGGATTCGCCATTAATGGAGGTATGGAAAGCTTCGATCTGAATCAAGATGAAAGAGTGGTGATGTTTGTTAAAAGAAAGGAAAACTTAAAAAACTTGTCTATTTTTCTCTCCATTTTCCTCCTTAAATGAAACTTGAGAACACACAATTTTATATCTTCCTTCCCTTTTCTTCCTTTAATGAAATTTGGGAACACAATGTCTATTATGTTTTCTTCCCTTCCTTTCCTTTCCTCCCTTAAATGAACTCGGGAACCAGTGTTTTAAAAACCGGTTCGAACCGGCCGGTTCGACCGGTGACCGGTCCTCTAGCCGGTTTTTTGGCAATAACCGGACCGGGTTAGACTGGCCGGTTTTTCGGTTTTTTCCGGTTCAACCGGTTTTCTGATTTTTTCCGGTTCAACCGGTTTTCTGATATTTTCTTATGAAATACATATTTGATATTATTTTTGAGTGGATTATATTTGTATTTTAACTACTTTTGTTGGGGTGTATAAGTTTATTAGCATTTTTAAAAAATATATATATATAAATCCCCTAACCGGTTCAACCAGCCGGTCTAACCGGTCCGACCGGTCGAACCAGTCCCGGAAGGTTTTCCGGTTCAACTAAAAAACCGGTTTTTAAAACATTGTCGGGAACATAGTGTTAATGATTTTTTTTTTCTGGATAATAAACTATAATTGCACTCATGTTACACGGTTATAATATTAATTTTAAATTCTTTTCTATTTATATAATTTTTAAGGTATTTTAGAAAGCAAAATACATGAGAGAGAGTGTGCTGGATCAAACGGAAGAAATCCGCCAACAAGAAGGATGGACTTTGGTAGCCGGCCATAGAAGATTCGGGCATAAAAGGTAAAAACCAACTACAACACACATCTCAAACAAACCCACTATCAAGATCAATTTTTTCTTCCCAACCAATCTCCCTAATAGTTGCACTAATGCTGCTTTATGGTGAAAGTGAAGGTTGCTCAAAGACGTTTTCATCCCTAATAAAAAGGATATCAGGGATAACACTTTTGGTTTCGTTCGATTCACCGAGTAAGAAACCCAGACACAATGATGGATTAGCTGAGCCATATCCAAATAGGAAACCAAAAGGTGGTTGCCCTAATCGCTAGATCAAACAAACCATGTCCCCCAAGCGCACACCTTTGCCACTAAAAAAGGAGCCCCTGAACATAATGCATCAACCCATTTTCGCTTATAGACCCATAATAGATCCTTCAGTGTCACAGCCTGCAAAAATGATGGAACCCGCGGGCATGCGATGATCATGGATCGTTGTCAAAGTTACATTAAACGACCTCTAAATGATTTACAAAAAGAACTCGTTTTACAAAACATGAATTTAAATTTAGCAGCGGCAAAGTGTGATAAGACATATTTGAAAGGTTTCATTACTATGAAAATAGTAGTATTTGGAGTTATGCAAATAACTCTTCGAAAAGTTAAAAGCAACCATGACCCCATATACAAAATGCATGTCCTATATGCGTATGTCATCCACACAAATGCAATCGAGTCCTATTCTCGAAGCAAGACACCTGTGAACTACATGCTAAAATGGGTCAACATAAAGTTGGTGAGTTCACATGTATGAAAGATAAATGTTTGCGAAAATATTGGCAACGACTTGAAATACGTTTGATAGCCATTTTGAAATCCATTTATGCATCTGGACACCATGAAAATTTCGTTCTTGAATCTGAACACCATAGATATACTAATTCTAACGAGGGTTCCACCCAAATAACCATTACCATAAGTCACCAGAAACGAAGTTGACTGAACTTTTGATATGCCTTGTGTGCCAATTATTACCACAACAATTAACTGTTTGAAATAGGTCAATGATCTACCGGCTTGACCTCCATACAATGTTAGCGCGACTAACACGGGTATGGTTTGTCAAACCCCGATAGTACTATCCATGATTAGCTCGTTATGTACCCTTTATCAATGTTCCGGTTGTGCAAGGACGACGTTTGTGATCGGGAATACAGAAGCTCGTCAAGAACCTAACATCCTGACGGGTATGTTTCTTCTAAAAGATCATTGCACTTATATTTTATTCGATACAAGTGCTGATAGAAGTTTTGTGTCTAGCGATTTCAGTACTAGGTGTTAGACTTAATGCTTTAGCTTGAAATTATACGATAGCATTGGCCGATGGTAAGTTGATTGAAACGGATAAGATATGTCAAGGATGCGTTTAGCAGACCATTCTTTCAACATCGACCTACTGTTGGTAACACTTGGAAGCTCTGTAAGGAAAAATAGAGCTTGGAAGATTTCCGGCTGAAATGCCAATTTTAGTAGTTCCGGCTGAAGTTGAAGTTGAAGCGGAATTCACACTTCAAGCGGAACAGGCAGTTCAAGCGGAAAGAAGCAGTTTTGTTACTTAGCGAATATTCCGGGTGAACTTGATTATCCACCAGATAAAGAGTTCAACCTGACTTTTCCTGAGAAGTCTTTTCAGAAGTCCAATCCTGCAAAAGCTTCTCGTATGCTTCTAAATCTGATTCAAGCCGCTCTCCTAAAGTATATTGTTGCTGCCAACACGCGAGTCATTCCGATTTTCGATGTTTATTCTTTTGGTAGTTTGTATTTGACTTTTATGTTTACGGTCTAGATTAGACCGCATGAGATCAATGGCTGTCATTGATCTCATCAGCACTATATATAGCATGTAATCTCTTAGTTTACAAAGGGGTTATCACTTGTAATAGTGTAGCTTTGAGTTAATGCAAATAGTGCCGAATATTCGATATATCGTTGTTTTTACTATTCTGCAAATCAAGCATTTACATTATACAAGAGCTTAATATCGCTTAAGTAAAGTGAAATATAACTTTAATTCCGCAGGGTTATATTTGCAAGTAAAGGGCTTAGTTTTAGTTTATTCATAACTAATAACGATCCTACAAGCTCTGACGTAGTGGTTGGGATGGATTGGTTGTCAAGGAATCAAACATAGATTGTTTGCCAGGAGAAGATCCTATGTTTGTCACTTGCAAATGGTGAAACACTTACAATTCAATATGAGAATAGTAACTCTACTCTAAGGATGATTTCATACATGAAGGCCCAAAAATGTCTACGAAAGGGATACCATGCGGACTTAGCGCGTGTTACTAGAGGAGGAGGAGGAGGAGGAGGAGGAGGAGGAGGAGGAGGAGGTAGAGAAGGAGGAGGAAAAGGAAGAGGAGGAAGAAGAAGAAAAAGAAGAAGGGGAAGAGGAAGAGGAGGAAGAAGAGGAATAGGAGGAAGAAGAGGAGGAGGGAAGAGGAAAGAGAAAGAGGAAGAAGAAGACTTACTGGGAGTTCCGTCAGCCAAGTAAGCCGAGTTTCGAATTAATCTGGCTCCAGGATATGCACAAGTTGCGCAGTCACCTTACAGACTCGCATTGTCCAAAATGCAAGAGTTGTCTAATCAGTTGCAAAAACTTTAGACATGAGATTCATTAGACCGAGTTCCACACCGTGGGTAGCCCCAGTCTTGTTTGTTAAGAAGAATGATGGATCCTTCCATATGCGCATCGATTATCAGAAGTTGAATGAGCTCACTGTGAAGAACTGATACCCCCTGCCTAGGATTGATGACTTGTTTGATCGGCTTCAAATATATAGTTTCTATTTGAAGATTGATATGCTTTTCGGTATCATTAGCTGTGATCCTTGAGGACGACATTCCCACGACTGCTTTTCGGACTCGTTGCGGTCATTATGAGTTCATGGTCATGCCGTTCGGGCTAACCAACACACTTGTAGTGTTCATAAACTTTATGAACATAATGTGCAAGCCTATCTTGACAAATTCGTAATTATCTTCATATATGATATTTTGGTCTACTCACGCAATCTGGAGGAGCATGCGCTGCATTTGAAGTTAATTATAGAGTTGTTGAGGAACGAGAAATTGTATGCTAAATTTTCCAAGTGTGAATTCTGGATTCGTGAAGTACAGTTTCTAGGTCACCTCATCAGTTATTGGGTTTAGTTGGTTACTACAAACGGATCATTGAAAACTTTTCCAAGATAGCCAAACTGTTGACAGCTTTGACCCAGAAGGACAGAAGTTTGATTGGACTAAGAAGCAAGAGTCGGCTTTTCAATTGTTGAAGCAAAAATTGTGCAATGCACCTATCTTGTCTCTAGCTGAAGGGACAAATTGTTTCGTTCTGTCATAGACAGAAAACGAAGAAAACAAAAAACGAGAAGCGAGATGAAAGAATAAGAGAAGAAAAATAACATCCAAGCAACTATTCTTTTTTTTGCATAGCTAGATCATTCCTCGACCGTATTTCTATTGCCGAAATCATCCATTGGTTTATTTCTTTGGCTTCTTCACCCATATAATGAAATATGTATGTGAATAGTTATAATGTTATATGTATCATTGTATAATATATGACTCGTTAACCGATGACTCTTACAGGTTTAACTACCATGGTAAGATGTAATATTAAAAATATCACGTGGACGTGCATCAAATGGTTAAAAGATAGATCATATATGAATAAATCATTTCACTACAAGTACAAGACAACAAACTATTTGTTCTCCTTCCTGATGGGCATCATAGAATACCAGATACAAAATTTTTGACATTTCACATAACTGAAACATGTTTTCATTTTGATTTTCCTTTGCTCGAAGATTTCTTTGTGGGTTTGCTTTTATATGGGCTCTTCTTCACGTTCAATTTACTAGAAGTTGATGAGGATTTTCCTTGTTGGTTTCTGCGTTTCTTGTCACTCTTCGCGTTGTACATGTCGACGGCCTTTTTTCCAAAAAAAAAAAAAGAAATTCAGAGAGAATTATAAAAACCTTAAAATCTTAAAACTCCTCATTACATTGCAACTTGAAGTAAACATTATTACAATGAAATTTTATTTATATAAAATAAAACAATCTAAATGGTTCTATGTACTTTAAATACACTCTAGGTGACTTTCAGCCCGTTTGGCCCACTCAATAGTTCAACCCCTTACGTTATAACAAGTTTTATATAGTTACCTATTTTGACAGTCAGAAGCTAAGTGTCAAAATCAAAACTGCATCACTAAAAGGTGATGTAAAGTGGGATAAGTTTAAGAAATATTATTACCTTTCCAACGTTGAAAATTTCATGGGAATTTTTGGCCATTAACTTGTTAAGAATCTTGTCAGATTGTTGCTTCTCTAGGGAACCCATTCCTGATCCTTCGACAACGGGTAGAAACTGGAAAGATGAAGAAAGTGCCCATGAGATAAAACAGGAATTTTGGATGAAATTGCAGTTAAGCTAAAGATTAGGGGTCTGGTTTACACACCTTTCTGTATTTCTTCTCATGTTTTGGGGGCTTTTCACCAGCCAACTTTTTGTCAAATTTACCACCACTGGCAGTTGAAGTTGCAGCCATTCCTGCTACATTCTGTAATTCATCCTTGCTAACCTTTCTCGGTGCAGTTTGGGTCCCAGTTATAGGCAAAGCTGTTGCAGCAAGTTGAACATGGCTGCCACACAGACAGAGAGGGGTTGTTCAGTTATTGTATAAATTACAACGAATATTCATTCAATACCAACCAGTGAGATGTATATAGCATGCAGAGTGGTTAAATACGATGGTTATGATTACTTAATGCCATGAATTATGAAAAAAGGGTAAAACCTTGGCAAAGCACCAACTTTTGAAGCCTCTTTTAGATTATGCAAACGGTTCTTCTCTTGTTTTTCAACTCGCTGTTTTTTTTCCGAACGTCTTTTCGCAAAAGGATCAACTCCTGGTTCTGCCCCCCAAAAAAATAATAATTAACAACTTAAATCAAATATTATACTCATCCAAAAGAAACTTCCACATCAGATTATAGAAGTCCAAACCTTGCACTTCCGAGTTTGATGTTTGTAAGTTTTAAATTCCCAGATAGTGAGTTTCTTAATATGAGGGTTGCAGCAGATTTATTCTTTCTTATTAGTTCTAAAAGAAAATAAACAAGCATATAAAATACTTACCATCAGTCATCTTTGCATCGATAATTGGAATGTCGTTGTCATCATTTACCCGATCATAACCATGGCGACGCTTCCAAGAACTTGTTTGTTCGTCATAGACAAGTTTGTCTTTCTTTCGATTTTGGATGCCTGTATATGAGGGCCAACATATCAGCAAAACTACTGGTTCTTAACTATGGTGGTTTTGTTTTCAATGATTTGGATGAAGTTTCAAACTTTATATGGCGATGTCTGACTATCCAAGGAACAATGTTGAGGTTGTTATGTACTAACCTTTCTTTTTAGCAAAAACCTCCCATTTTGTTGGAGGTTTAGGCTTTGGCAGCTGCATGTTAAAACAGTCTCATATGAGTTGCAAACATAGATATAATAGTTTGAAGGAATTTAAGAGGTAGATTCCTATAAATGGAAATAAATCAAAGATCATTTCCCCAATTTTCTTAACAAAAAGATAAATAAACATAATATCTAGGTAGAAATGGTGATGTTATAAATTCAGTTATGAATAAAATAAACTAATGAAAATAGCCATTGAACTCTAAAAGACTAGCGACCCTTAAAACTAACAAGCATAAAGGCTTTGAGTTTGGAGCTAAATCTCCTAAACTTTTAGTGTTTAGAGATTTGTGACTACATTGAGATAGCAAATCTTAGACACAATCAACATTTTTCTTTAAACTATCTTAAAAATATCATTTTAAGAGTTTTTCCTATTTGATACTGCTTGTTCTTAAAAAAGACGATTTAAAAACTGGCATTTAGCATCAAATGGGATGCTGAGCAGGGTCAAGTTATCCTTGACGCAAACCTCCCTATTTTTTTATAATAACCAGATAAAACTATACGAAAAGATTGCACTTAAGAGTTTTAGAGTTCAAATTAAAATAAAATGCCATAGTTTATTCTAGGACTGACATAAGGCTTCACATTGTTCAAGAAGATTAAGAAAAAAATAACTAGAGAAGAGGCTGACAAGCCCAAAAAACAAACAATTACAACCACCCAATGATGGAAAAGAGTTCTTTCATCAAACTTTCAATGCAAATGATGGTACAAACAAAGAAAATTAGGAAGAAATAAACATACAGGCTTTTCTCTAGGCAATTTTGTGGATGGTGGTGGTAGAGACACAATTGGCCCAGATGCATCTTCAGTAGATGGCAAGTTAAAAAGAGCATCAGCAACTGCCTGAATTAACCGGGTACCATGTGCTATGCACTCCTTCACAAGATCCCCCCTAACACAAGTACACAAGATGAAATTAGCCCAATATAGACTATAGCAAACAGATGACTTTTAAAAGCCTGATAAAAAGTAAGGATATTATCTTGCATAGACATGAAAGTGGATTCCTTAGAGCTATACTTCAAGCCCAACTACATGGCTATTTCGAAAAACATGAAAGTGGATTCCTTGGAAATATACTTCAGGCCCAATTAGCTATTTCGAAAAACAGTGAGTTTTCTTGTCAACACTCAACAGTTTTTGAAGCAACTCATGACACATCTTACAGTTTCCCATAATTATTGTTTCCTGTAAGTTGGGTCTCTAGTCTCATAGTAGTATTTCTTTAAAGAGTGATGCCCTGTATCTAAGATTTAAAGCAATTTTTACTTGAGCGCTTTCAATTTAAGCAGAAGCCCAAGTAGAAAAACATGGTTTCTTGCCAAAAAAATTCAGTAAATACTAAATTTCTTAGGCAATTTGGATTTTAATAATCCGAACTATCGTTGACTGATAATAATCCATGATGATAATTTGACCAATGACATTCCTAACTTTCACTTTTGTTGCTAAGAGCAATCCCACTCGCATAATCATCATGAATTTGCACTCGATTTCGCTTACAAGGAAGGTACACATCCTCATTTCACTCATAGTCATCACTGTGAGCCAAATACAGTGGAAATCAAGTGTAAATCTAGGCTCTGATTATGTGAGTAGGATTGCTATTGGCAACAAAAGTGAAAGTTACGAGTGACATGGATTAAATTCCCAGTGTAGCTGAAGAACAATCAATGAGTTAAAGTTTGGACTTTGGAATACTAAAATCCAATTTGCCCGTTTGTTAAAATAAAACAAACCTTAAACACAAATAACCTAATATCAAACTTTGAACACTCATATGCTAACATTACATAACTCTGCTTAATGTTTTTCACTGCTTTAAAGCAGTCATGGGAAAACTAGCTCAAGTATATTCTCATAAGTTTCTTAATCTACTAAGTTACATCCCCCTAACTACAGGCAGAGTAATACAGCAATTAAAGTCCATCCCAGGCCTTGTGTAGTAAACCTAGATATTAACCTTGAGAAAAATGATCCAAATATGCTCCAAAACCCTAGTAACTTGCATTCAAAAGCCTGTAATTACACCCATACGGGACAGATGGGGAACCAATCACAACATAAAATACCTCTTTATCTAAAAAATGAAGCATAATTAAAGCACAAAACTCCGCGATCAGAAAACAACTATTTCACATAGAGATTTTGATCATTATTCATATCGACTATCAGTTTGCCGTTTCAAATCAAAACAATGAATAACAGAATAATGGGAAGAACCCTAACCTGTTATCAGGAACAGATGAAAACTGGTGGTGAGGATCGAATGCCGTGAGATTCCCTAGGTCTATTTGGTATCCGCCGAGTTGTTGATTATCGTCCCCCATCTCTGCTTTCTCTGAAAGGGTTTTCACTTTCAGAGGTGATTTTCTTAGCTTAACGAAGGGAGGGTTTGGCGACAGGGGTTTTAGGTTAAAAACTTTGAACGAAAATACCACCAAATACCTCTACTTTTGTCTTAATACCGTTTAAACCTTGAACTATAGACTTTGTGCTAACTGCACCCATATAGTTTTCCTTTTTGGTGATGATTTTCCTTTCGATGGTTTTATCATTATGATCGCAAACCAATGAGACTTTTTGATTTACTAGATATCTAGGATAACCCGTTTTATAACTTTTTTTAATCAATAATAAAATTTCTAATACAAATATATATTTTTTTATAACTATATACATGTTTTTAACATGTTTATTTGTTGTGATCAGTGTTATGAAAATCGGGATTAATCACTTGACGGTCTCCAATCGTGATTAAGGGTTTGAGGGTTAGGTTGGTCAATGTCGATCAACATCGGTCCTTGGTGGTCTTGACATCCTTGGTTCTTCTTAATGGTTAGGTTACAAATTTCGATCAAACAAACCTTAAGAAAAACATAAAATACCCAATACCCAATCCAAGATCCACGTTTTAGAAAATGATTCCCACTTGGCTCAAGAATGGATTCTTGAATGCAATGACCGCGATGCAGGTGAAGATGATCCCGATTCAGTTAAAAAAGTGTTTGATGAAGTTTCCGAGACCGATAATAATCAAACGCCACCCCCCCCCCCCACCCCACCCAAAGATCTACTTCTTAAAAATACACAATACCCAATCCAAGATCCAAGTTTTAGCAAATGATTCTCACTTGGCTTAACAATGGATTCTTGATTGCAATGACCGCGATGTAGGTGAAGATGATCCCGAGTCGGTTAAGAAGCGGTTGATGAAGTTTCCGGGACCGATAATAATCAAGCCCCCCCCCCCCCCCTGCGAGAACTTCTTGATAAAGAGTTCGAGTCCAAGAATGAGTTGAAAGTGTTTGAAGAAGATGAATATGAGTCGGATGGAGTTAAAATATTTGAAGCACACGGAGTAGATTAAAGGAAGATGAAAATTTAAATTTATAAAAATGTGTGTTTGTTTTTTGAGATTATAAAACGTATTAAACTTGTACTATTGTAGTTTATGACTTAAATGTTTATTTAAGTACTAGATTATGACTTTTTTAAGGTTTTTACTCATTAGTTATATTATATTAGAATACTAATATTGGTAATATATACATGTTTATATTTAACTTTTTGATTTTTTTATAATAATTTAGGGTCTCCAATTAATCCTCGATTATTCTGCTTAATTCCTTAACCCCGTTCGACCGCCGAGCGATTTCTACAACCTTGGTTACGATTAAATTTATTATAGAATAGGATATAACCCATATATTATGTGTTGAAAAATTAAAAAAAAATACAATTGGTAATTCACCTATACCCTTCTTGTTACTGGAATTACAAGGCTACCACATGGTGCAATGGGTCATAAAACACCACCTTTTATGTAAGTTTTAAATTTATAAACACGATAACTAAACAATCATCATACACCACACGTTCGGGCAAGTGTACCCATTGCAGGTATAGTATAGTGAGGGTCAGATACCTAGGTCGTCCAAGGACACAAGGGCTCTATATTCAAATTATTTGTCAACATCTAACCAGATCTATAAGTTGGAAAAATGGTTTTTAAAAGGAAATAAAACAAGACAAGAACAAAATAAAGTGAAGTTAGTAAAATTAATCAAAGGTAATATCACTTGGGATAACTCGCCAATGATGGATTTAGCAACCTTATTATACATAACATATCCCTTAAGATTGTTATATGACAATAGAAAGGGCCCCATCTTAGGACGAAAACACCCAATCATGCACCTCCATTTTCGATCATCGGTATGGATGACTCCCCAAGAGAACCTTTCAGTCAAGTAACAAACATAGTATGTTATCGATGTCGTTCAGTCCCAGGACCATGACCAGCATGGCCAAACACCGTCGCTATGCTCGGATCTACCAGTTTGTTGCATTGAATAAGAATGGCCAAACAATGTCGATATGCTTGGATCTACCAGTTTGTTGTATTGAATAAGAATCTATTATAAGGAGTAATGGTCCGTTTCTACCTGCGTATCGCTCTCGCGACGTACGCGTTTAGTCGTTACCAAAATCATGTCCACAATCATACCGATCTTGCGACGTATGAAGTGGTAAAATATTACCAACCCAAATACCTTTATAGCGCTCTAGCGACGTACCCCGTGTTTTTTTACATACACATAAAGCACACGAATGCATTACTTTTCATGAGGTGTGAATCGTCGTCAAACAACTCCTCATCCTCTAACCGGTTCTCACCTACCGATTAATGTTCTTCCGAGGGTGCAAATGGTCCATAATACACAAGGCACGCGATAATAAACTTTCAATATAGAAGATTAGTTTTCAAAGTCATCCATACACACACCTTAAGGGTAGTTTATGTACTCATATTACCAACTCACCAAAGGTTTGTTTCCCTAAGTGAGTGTAAGGTTTAACAAATTATGACTTTAAAGATCTGCTTAAACAAAGAAGAAAAGTTCATAAACAAACGTAGACTACTTTGATTGAGTTAATTTCTTACAAATCTTGAGAAAAATGACCAAACTTCAGAGAGGAGTGGCTCAAAAACAGAAACTAACAATGAAACAATATAACACTGTTTTGTAAATAGTTAGTTAGAAAATCATCTGTTTATGAGGAATATCTAATATAAAAACATGTATATTTTTGCACATTCAACCGGTCAATGACGTACCTTTATCAACATCCTTAGCAAAATTAACATCCACATAACCAAGAACATCATTGCCTTCACCATAATTTTTTCCAGATACTGAACCAACATCCCTAGTCCCATATAAGTACCTAAAAAAATCTATTCAATAGCTTTATGGTAATTTCTACTTGGATTACTTAACTATCTACGGAGCAAACTTAAAATATATCCTAAATCATGCCTTGTCCAGGACGTAAGATACATAAGGTTGCCAACCACGTTTGCATAAGGAAAATTAAGCCATTTCCTCCACTAAAATATCAGATTTAGGACATTCTTGACTTGAGATTTTAATATGTTGCGCTTAAAGAGTCACAACAACTTTACTTTGACTCATTGAGGAGTTAGACAGAACATTTTTCACATATGAACCTTTAGTCAACTTTTTAACCAACCAAGTTGTTTGTTCCTAGTAATCTCCATTACCAATATTCTTTTAGATTCTCATAATTGTTTCATATCAAACTCTCTCGTTAACAATGCCTTAGTAGCATCTATATCTGCTTTATCTTTTCAAGCAACTAGCATGTAATCTACATATAGAAGTAAATAAAGATACTCACATGGATTGGACTCCTTAAAGTAGACACAACTACCATATCCACTTCCATAAAATCCATGATTCACCATGTACTCATCAAATATTTTGTATCACTTCTTTGGGGACTATTTTAGCCCACATAGTGATTTTTTCCCAATAAACATACCTTATCTTCACTACCCTCCACCTCAAAACCAAGTGTTGCTTCATGTAAATCTTCTCATCTAAGTTCCTATGTAAGAAAGCAGTTTTTACATCTAGCTATTCTAACTCTAGATCATACATTGTAGTATAAATAATACCATTCTAATTGAGGTATGTTTAACTACAGGTTAGAACATCTCATTGTAATCTACACATGCCCTTTGTGTAAACCATCTTGCCACAAATCTTTCCTTGAACCTAGGCCCTTCAACCCTTGGAATCCCTTCTTTCAACTTATAGATCCATTTACAATCAACTAATTTTTAGTCATTAGGCCTATCAGCCAACTCCTTTGTCACTTTTCTTATACAAGAGTTCATTTCTTCCTGCACAGCCTTCTGCCATATATCCTTATCCACTGAATGAACATCCACATGATATGAGAAAATTTACATAAGTATCTTCTTCTTCTATAGCTACAAACACAAAAGCTAAGATCTCATCATGACTTTTATATCTAGTAGGAACTACCATGTTCCTTCTAGGCCCATCCTTTGTAATACTATACTTTTGAGTATCTCCATTTGACCTTACGTGTTTAGATGATGATGTGACACCCACTCCCAGACTTGGCTCTAGAAGGGGTCACGCATCGGATTTACTCATGAACACAAGGTAATAACAGAGATAACTAAGCAGCGGAAATTTCAAACTTTTATTTATTTGCCAAGTACTACAAAGTAAGTGAGATAATTTACATAAGGCAATACTAACTATTACTACGTCTTATTTTTATAACTATGCCAGCTCGCGAAAACCCTTCTTCCGTCCGATAGCTTGCCCGTCTAATCCCTTATCACCAGGGCCTTCTCATAACTAGTCGAAGCCTCACCCTGACCTGACATATATACATTTTTTGAAAATGTCAGCTTACGCTGGTGAGTTCTATATTTTAAAAGCTTTACCTCGGCGTGAGGTTTAAAACCCTTGGACCTGCAAGATCCCTTTTTCACAGATATTTATTAAGTATAATATATATCACAATTATACAACACGTAATATTCCTTAACAGGAAACACCCCCTATAAAACCATTTATCCCACTATCCCTTTTCTATAACCCCAATGTCTATTACCATTGTAAAACCTGCTACTAATAGGCAGAGATTTCATCATTGCTGACTGCCGAGTTTACCCTACTAGGGTATTCCCTATAACGGTCAGTCGCCCCTCTTTTCCCTATTTGCTAACTGCCGAGTTACCCTTCTAGGGCATTCCCTGTAACGGACAGTTGCCCCGTTTCCCCCTATTTGCTAGCTGCCAAATTTACCCTTCTAGAGCATTCCCTGTAATGGACAGTAGCTTTCCCCCTTTCTATTTGTAGTGCCCTTAACCCCATTGAGTAACACTACTTCCTAACTCCTCATGTACTACTACCCGCCCTTTGTTAAATACCAAAGTGACTTAAGATTATTAGTAAACAGTGATAAGGTCTTCATATACTGCAACAAGTGGACATCCCCCAATTTACCGTTGGTGTATGTATACAGGGTTTATCCTTCACACTTCTGATATACCGGGTAACTAATATTATTATGCTTATATATAGGAAGTACCAGCGGCGTATCCACCACATAATAATAAAGCGAAAGCATCTCCTGTTCTCATATAATCGTACATATTTACTATAACGTTTACTAATAATTCCTTTATCACTTGACTATTGAATTTTGAAGCAAATATAGCACCTATCATATCACAGTCATTATAATTACGTTATAACACGTACAAATGATTTAATATCATTTTCATAACATATCAGATATATATTTATCTATATATATTATCCTAAAAGCCTTTTAACAGTTTATCAATTCAAGATATTTCACGTATATGCATTTCCATAACAGCTCACATATATATATATCAATCCAACAGTAATTTAATAGTTTAATATATATCCATTTATCATCTTAGCAATTTGATATATATTTACTCAAAGGTAATTCAACAGTCTAATACTTTAATAGTTCAAATAGGCAACATTTCAGTTATAAATCACTAAGATACATTTTATAACATTTGTATGTATATCACCCTGAAAACATTTAAAACATTTAAAATATTTAAGAGTGGGCTCATAGAACTCACCTTATCTCTTTAACCGGTTACTTGGACAGAACTCCCGCTACGATTCCCAATTTAACCTAATTTGCGTATCGTATGGCATTAACGCAAGGCTTTATACAATAAACATTTCCTATGTTTATTTTAACATCTTATTATCTTAATAATACTCAATTATTAATTTTATCCCTCTTAAAGGTCAAAATGACCAAAATGCCCTTTTAGGCAGTTATCATTTTCTTTTATTGATAATTATGAAGACGTGCATTCCTATAAGTAGACACTCACTCCGGGATCGCCCAGGGAGGTATGCCAGTTCCCAGTGGGAATTTATGCGACACCCTCGCTTTGCCAGAAACCCCAGTGTACAGGCGCCTACCCTTCCGGTCCGCACGAACTTCTTAATATCCGATTAACTCGGTATTTTAAATACTTCATTATTTATCCAATTTAATTTCATATATTCTTATATTATATGAAAACATGTTATCATACCAAAAATCAAGCCCCCATACCCTTCGGATTATTTTATAGTAAATAATCATATTTAGAAACACTAATTTCATGAATTTCTCATTTTATTATCAAAACTCATTTTTAATCAAACCAACTTAGGGTATTATCCATTATAACATTTTATAATATCCTTTTAAAGCTCAAAGCTTAATTCAACATCGTTTAGTTAATTTGGGCAGAGTAACGTTATGAAAACCCCAAATTTCGACTCGTTAACAAAACATTTACCAAACCTTTTCCAATTGTGAAATAAACTTAGGTATTTCTTAAAATACATTAAATTAGGATTACATACAAAAATTCATACCCTAATTCCCACCCGATCACCCAATTTTAACACAAACAAGCTCAAGAACCCTAATTTTTACATAATTTTAGAAAGCATACTTAGAGATCGAATTAGCCAAAACTGAAAGAGGTTATTTTAGATCATACCTAGAGAAGCTTGACTGAAGAAATTCAGCTTCAAATACTTCACCGATTGAGAGAATTGCTCGTATGAAGTTTCTGGTTCGAATAAGGGTTTTTGAGGTAGAATTCAAGTAAATTAGTGAGGATTATGGACTGATAGAAGGCCTATTTATACTTGTTGGGTTCGTCTAAGGATGCTCCAGGTGCCTATGGTGAGTAATCACCTAACAATGACGCGTAGATGGCGACATCGTGCATGGAAAGGCACCATACGTGGCCAAAAACGAACCAGATCTAAGCTGTTGTGCAGACACCCCAGTCGCGGACCGCGACAGTTAGAAAGAATGTGGCTCGCGGTCCGCGAGCCACGCTTTTCGGCCAGCTTTCACTTTTATCATATTTAGCCCCTCTAGTTTGGTTTATTGCGGAATTAACCTCTGAACTTCTATCCTTTTAATATTTTATGCTCTAAAATATTATGGGGCATATTTATAATATTTTCTAAGGTTCGGGATACGCTCGATGATATACGTATACATACGTATATATTTAAATATATATTTATATATACTTTTCATTATTTTACACCTTTGGCTCCTTTAACTTTACAACACTTAATATTTATGTTCCGATCCACTTTAGGATATATTTATAATACTAAGCCTCGGGATACTTATAAAAGTTATAGATACGTATAATATCCGTAAGTATTCATAACTTTACATAAATTACACTTTTAGCCATTTTATTTTTCCGTTAACTATTTAACTTGTATTTTCACACGTTTAACTATTCTAACGAGTATTTTCACATATATATTCATCAAATGAGTATTTCACATGTATCCATGTTATTCAAACATATTTTTATACATGTATTTGATATAATATAATTATGTAAAGGCATTTCCTCCCGGTTATCATTTATTTCTATCATACTAACGTTTAACTACGTTTTTCATGCCAATATCATATATATCAATTATCTTTGAAATAAAACATATATTATTTTATTTCCTTATCTCATTTTATCAATTAACACGTGTATCATTCATGAAATGTTATCGTTTATCGATTTATCACCCGGTAATGGGTAAACATGCATTTTCTACATGTTTCATCATGTTTAGCTACCTAACACATATATCACATGTATTATTCATAGTAGCTACGTATTCTATCAAATTTTGGGATGTTACAACTCTACCCCCCTTAAATAAGGTTTCGTCCCGAAACCTGCTCCGTTTATGAATAACTCATAAATGAGATATTCTCATTTCACCCCTTTCTTTCCTAGGTTGATTCAGAATCTTACCTAGGCACTCATAACATTTTAACTAAAGGAACTATTTTGCTCCTAACCCTTCCTTCTAATTGCGATTTAGAACCGTAACACGCATTTCTATATACGATAACCCGACATTTAATACGCTTCTATTGAAAGATATCATTTCTAACTCGTTTGCTTCAAAACTGCAAGGATCCTTCAGATGACATTTTCGCTAATTCCTTGGAAGAATGCATCTCCGTGAGACTTCTAACGCTCCATTTCACCTTTTGCGTACGTCAAACGTTTCTCTACACCTTTCATAGCATGATCTTGATTTTTGAATTCCAACAGTCCCTTACTTGCTTACTGATAAGTGATTTATATCCATAAATTCTATCGACCTTGTTTTCCACAGTGGCCCGTACTATCTACTTACATGAGACTAACTCTAGTCCACTTCTCGTTGTATCTCAGGTATATATATAAGATGTACTAGCGGCGTATCTACCACACCCTTGATACAACCAAAGGTGTTTTAGTCCTAGTCCAGTGTAGGATGACATTACTATTCTAACCACAACAAAGTCAGTATAATTTATGACTATTTATCACCTACTTTCAATGAGCTAATTGGACATCTTGTGTGTGTAATCTCGTTTAATGCTCCCATTTCTTGAGTGTAAACACTACTGCTGCAATCTCCAAATCCTCGGACGATTCTGACGTTTAACGTTCATTTTTCTAAGGCAGTTATGATCTAAAGGACTCTTGATCCTAACTAATTGTCTACCAAGCAATTCACAAAACTATTCGATAAAGCATATAACACAAAATCAGGTACATTATTTATCGAGGAATGTACCTGAGGTCATACCAGGTCCTTCGATAGTAGTTAGGGTATAAAATTTACCCTTGGCTCCTGATGATGGAACTGCCCTCAATGGTATCGGGTTTTTCACTATCTTAGGGCAATTTGCTTTAACATGCCCTGGGCCCCCACACTCATAACATTTCTTAGCCTCCGGATAACTGTTAGAGTAGTGTCCTTCCTTCCCACATCTATAGCAACTTGTTGGTTTTACCCAACACTCTCCATGATGATACTTGTCACAGTTACGGCACCTCGGCTTGATGTCTTTAGAATCTTTCTTCTGCTTTTTGTGAAAATCTCGGTCACTTTTCTTCTTTGAATTTTCTCCAGTCTCAGATAATTTCCTTTTTGCTTCTCCCGGTCTTCCTTCGTCGCCGTATTCTTCTTCGTAAACCATAGCACTGATGTCAATCGCTTCCTGGTACGTCTTTGGAACATGAGGCCTGACTATTTTCCATATAGCAGCAGGAAGGGCCTGAACGTATCTCTTCACTTTTTCTTCCTCGGGTGTCACCAACCTTGGTACCAATCTCGCCATCTCATCAAACTTGCTTGTGAACTCCTGATGGGTCATATTACCTGCTTCTAACTTTAGAAAGTTAATCTCAATCCTCTCTAACTCGTACCTCGGACAAAACTTGGTCATCACTAGCGTCTTCAGATTATTCCATCTCATAGCAGCAATGGCTTGCTCGCCTCGGGTTTGTAAAATAGAGTCCCACCAGAATAATGCTTCTCCTTTGAAGGAATGGGTTGCATACTTCACTGCTTGGTCTGGACGACACTCACTAATACCTATCACAGCTTCCATCTCTCGAATCCAACGAACAGTCGAACCTGCATCTCTCTGCCCTTCAAAAGACGGAGGCCTACATCCACTAAACGATTTGAAAGAACATCTGTGATTGGCATTTCCCGCATCTCCGGTAGCACCACCAGTGGCTCCTCCGGCTCCAGCTCCATTTGCATCTCCACCAGCAGCTCCATGTAGTTGAGCGATTAGATTAGGCAAGGCCGCCTGGAACATTTGGTTTAATTCTGCCGCCATAGCTTCCCTTCGCTCGTTTGTAAATACGTTAGCTCTCGCGTGATTCTCTTGTTCGGGATTCACACGCGCACGCCTTCTAGCACCGGTTGCTCTGCCGGCACCTCTACCTCTACCACGTCTGCCTCTTATCATCATCATCCTACATTCCAGGTGAGTGACATTTCAGAATTTATGTGACGTAAATTCCTTGAACTTTTGAATACATGATAACTAGATAAGTACCAGTACCAAAGCAATTATATAGTTATGATGTTTTCAAAAACCCAGTTACTTTCATCACAATCCTTCTAAGTGTCCACTCTTCTCTTTATCCTTTATTGGTCCATGATCAACAACCGTTCACGATATTTTGATCTCAAACAAGTGCGAAAACCTTGTACGAGATTGTTTCAAGAGAAAGTAGATGAAAAGAGACTTGATATAAGTGATAATCAACACTAAAAGATCAAATCTTGATTGAAGAACACAAATACTTTCTTGATTGATGATCACGATCATAAATACAAGAATGGAGAACAAATCGTAAATCAACAACTAGATCTAATCATAAACCAAAGGGGTTTATATAGTACCCTTACACAAAACCCTAAGCCCAATAGTAAACCCATAAGAAATCCGGTCCAATCAAGCCCAAGTCGTGAACTCTTCTAAGCCCAATCGTGAACACCTAAGCCCATTAACAAGTAAGCCCACATCTAATGTTCATGCCTCATAAAGTATAACCCAACAATCTGCCCCTAGGCATGAACCATTTAAGCGTCTACGGCAGCAGCAAATCAAATCTAAAAGTGTTAGGGTTCTTGCTGGACCACCATTCACGCTCCACGATCCGGTTTGCTGTACCATGAAAGATTCCAACCCTTATATCATTTTCAAGATCATTCTCATCACCGAGAATGGGTTGGGAGGCGAGGAGCTTGATATCACGTTTACCATATCTCATCAGATCGACCGGATCATAAAAGTGAAACTCTCGCATGTTTTTGCAGACCACCACCACTTCGTGTGTTGTTGGATCATAGAACCAGCTATCAAAGTTTTTCACTAAAGTCCCATCTTAAATTTCATCCAACATGTTAATCACTCTAGTCCGTTTGGTGGGTGGTCGCCTTACTTCATCAACAGGCTCTCCAGTAACTGGGTCGGTTCCAGTTTCTATCCACCGAACCTGTTCAAGATCAAAGTTCACAAAATTTCCTGCCAAATGGCTCATCAGGTTGTTACGAACTAGATCTCCATCTTCATTTCTCCATCTGTTTATAAATGGTGCCCTCAGTAAGTTTATGATTTCTGGCTCTGTCCAGGAGTGAAATTGGCCTCTTGTTCTGTAATACTCCACTGGACTGTAGCCACTTCTAATCACTGCGAACAGCTTCTTCTCACTATCATAGTGCCAGCACAGAATAGGTTCACGACTTCCCCTTTTGTCGATATCACTTTTACCGACATCAATCGAGTACAGTGTAGGGGGAGGTCCTTGGAAGAATTCCTTGAACCAGTTCTCATGATCTTCGGGTGTTGTTGAGATGATTCTACCTCCTTGAGCGTAGTCTGACATTACAATGGTGTCATCACCTTCATCTTCAGTCACTATTTCAGCAGTTGGAGCACTTTGAGAAGAACTCTGTCCTGGGGCACCCTGAGCACTCATACCACTAGACTTCTGTAAGTCTTCTACCTTCTTTATCAGCTCTAGTATCCCTGCATACAAAAATGCAATACTGGCTTCGCTCTTGCTTTCCTTTTCCTTCAACTTCTCGTTTTCTTCTTTTAGGTCTTTTATCTCACCTTCTCTCTTCCTGTTTTGAGAAATAAGGAAGTTGATCTGAGGATCAGCACTTATTCTGAGGTCGACAGGAAGTTCACTGGCTTGAGCAAGGTCTTCAACCAGTGCTTGGTACGGACGAAAGCTTAGGACAACAGGAGGCTGGCTAGCTTCAGCAGATAAGTTCACTCTCACTGGACTGGGCTCCACAAACACGCTGTCCACATCAAAGAATTGCCTTTCATCATGAACTGGGCTATGTTCATTCCGAATAGGACTTTCGGTTTGCATGGGAGTTGATTCCGGTACATCAACCTGACGATCAGCCTGAGGCGTGCTCTCTTCATTTGTAGGTTCAGATGCATCGACAATTTGTACATTGGCATGTGTAGGTTCAAATACCATCAGGCTTGAACTAGTTTTCTGAAATTTAAACCTGATGGCTCTGGGATCTGACTTCTTCCTGGGTGACGGCTCACGCACAGGAATTGGCTCTTCAAAAACATCCTCCACTTCAAATTGAGCATCCAACTCTTGTGGAACTGAACCACTGCTAGAAGAGGAGCTCAAGTCATTCCTCGTTCTCTTGTGACTAATGGGCCCTAGATCCCCATAGATGTCGTCATTCTGATTCTCATGCTCTGGGAAAATGTCTTCCATCACGTTCTCTTCATCAGAAGGTATAACGTCAGCTTCTTCTAGAACATTTACAGCCACGGTTGCTGTCACATCATGGTCTTCAGCAACAATCACATTGACCGGATGGACTTCTAGTTCAGGCTCAGATTCTTCTTGCTCTTGTTCCCTTGCAACTTCAGGGAAGGCACCCTTCTTAGTCCATTCAAGTCTCCCTTGGAAGCTATTCTTTCCCTTTCTGTCTTGGGTTTGCAAGCCGAACACACCGTTATCCGTGAACTTGATATCCAACTTCTCTATCCTTTCTTCTATCATGGGATATTTTTTCATGACCACCATCTGCACAAATCTTGGTGTCATCAGGAACTGTTCTCTGGCGCTCAAATCAGCATTGCCAATCCAATCCAACAGCATCATTTTTGAGAAATTGAAGTTCCAGTCTAAGGCCAATGCAACAAACACTGTGCCATGCAGTTTGTTTAGCTGATCAAAACTTGTTCTCTTCCCCAAGAAGGATTTATGCATGTAATGAGCCAGACACCTCCAGTAGTGCGGCAATAACTTCTTGAAAATGGGAGGGAACTTTCCTTCATACCCTAAGGATTGAGCACCTTCCAACACAACAGCCTTTGAATACTCTATTGGATCTTCAGCTTTATCATTGATGTTTAAACCCTGACGAATGTCTTCTTCAAGAATCTCGATATGTCTGTTCTGAACGGTTGCAGAGATCCTTGTCTTGTCAGCATTTGCTCTCGCTGTACCCCAGAATTCTCTGATAAGCTGCTCATCGATCAGCACACTTGTCCCCAGAGCATGATTAATTTTGCAGACATTTAATCCTGCCACCAGGGAATAAAATAGCTGCATATGTCTTTCTGGAGGATCATCAAGATAGGCCGGGATGCAATGATCTCTTTCAAAATGAATTTCTTCATTAAGCATGTCTTCCGCCATCTGATAAACCAAGACAAATGCATCAGGCTTAAACTCATCAAAATGAAATTATGTTTGTCAACAATGTCATGAAGTTCAATTGATTATTACATTTAACTTGTTAAGTTCTGAAAACAAAACTCAATTTAAACATTCAAGAAAAAATATTTGATTTTGAAACACAAATTGACAAACACCTAAATTTTAACTTAAAACGATTAAGTTTGATGAGATTCTAATAAGAATATGAGACAAATTAAGCGTTTATGATTAAGAACACCAGTTTACGACTCAAGTATTGGGTTTACGATCCGAAAGTGGGTTCACGATCGGGTCAAACTAAGTCTAGTCGGTAACGAACAAGCCCAATCGTAAACTCTTGAAATAACCCTAGGCCCGATCGTAAACAACATCGTAATCATCAATCGGAAACGTGGATCGTAAACGTCGATCGGAAACCCAAAAAGTCATCTTCTTCACAGCGACGATCGTAAATGCTAGGACCTCCATGGAAGGACCTGCAACTGGACTCGTAAACACGTTAAACACCTCAAACAGTCAAAATAAGCAACCAACACTACCTTTTTTTATTTTCAGTCACAAAACCAACTTCAAGTCTCGAGAAAATGAACCGAAATACTAAGAAAACGCCGTCGATCACCGAGTGAAGGAAACCTGCGATTTAGGGTCGAGAATCGAAGAGAATCGGTCGATTAAAGGGTGGTTCGTGGTCCGAAAGTGTTTGCGAACACGGTGGAGTGCTCGGTTTACACAGAGGGTGGTCGGAGGTGGTCGGGAAAGGTTTTCCGATGAGGGCAGCGGCGGAGGTTAGGGTTTTTGTGGCGGATCGGAAACGCAGAGAGATGGAGGATCGGAAATGATGATCGTAAAGCGGGTGAGGGGTTTTGTTAAAAGTAATTTTCACTAAGGCCCCTCCAACTTTGTAAACATTTCAAGTACACCCCAAACCTTAAAAATTGATATTTCTCATGAAAACTTGATAATTTTAAACCTTTGAGAATTTTTTAAAACTTCCCCTCAGACTTATACCCCGATTATCTGATCTTGATCATAGAAATTTAAAATTTTAAACATTTAAAGACTTATACACTTAATAAAATAAGATTGCACAAAACTAAGATAATCTAAAAACAAGATAAAAACATACTTACCTTGAAGTTGACGTTTTTCATGGATCAAACCAGACAAATCTTTGACTGAGGAACCCTTTTCAGCTTCCGTTACTCGACGCTCTAGATGATTGCCCAAAATTTTTTAAACCATATAAACTCACATCTAGATAAAAAATTTTAGTGCTTAATTATGGTACATAATTACCGTCATGTTTAACTGTCCCCACACCCAATTGTTCATAGCAAAACCTACCCAACCTCAGAGTTTATTGAGGATTCACAAACCCCCAACTTGAGGAACCATGCAACACCGTCATGACAAACACTTATTTCGTTAATTATCAGTTGGTGATCAGGTCGGCCGCATAAGCACGCAGAGAAGACCAAACAAAATAATTATTTTATTGTTTTTCTTTTTCTTTTCATTTTTTTTTCATTTTCTTTTCATTCTTTTCATTCTTTTTTTTTTTTGAATGAGGTGTTGTCATAACAGCAGAACATGGCGTGTGAGAGTGTGAATACTAGGTGGATACCACTCTCAACCCATTTTTGCTGGGACTCAATTTTTTAAACTATGTAAACTAGGATGGAAAACTAAACATATATAGAAGTTAAGTTTACTGCACTTACTTGAATGATCATAGTTTTCGATTTAGCTTACCGACACATCATCTTTGAGCCGTCTTTCACTTCAGCCTTACACGTGTCAGTCTCCGATTGTCTTGGAATTTTATATCACTTCCTACCAATTCAAGGCAAACAAAGGACTTCATAAAAACCACAAACAAATTTTTCAGATTTTCTGAAACGTTGACATTTCTTCCCCTGTTTTTATGAGGCTTTTGAAACAAAAACATTTTGTTTTTTTTAAAGAACTTAAAGCAAAAGTAAGCAAAACTAGATACAAAAAGTTTTGATCAGATCATTCCTCGAAGGCAATCATCCTTAGGCCTTCAACACACATTTCAAAACTGGAACGAGGGAGGGGTTTTGTGAAAAGGTCTGAGACATTTTGATCTGAGCTTACATTTTCCAACTGAATCAACTTCCTGTCATAGCAATCACGAATAAAATGTACCTTGATGTCTATATACTTTGTTTTGGAATGTTGAACATGATTTTTTACGATTTGCAGAGCAGCAGCGTTGTCACAAAAAATTGGAGTGTTAATGAATTCCATACCGTAGTCAGTTAGCTAATTTTGAATCCATACTACCTGCGAGCATCCAGCTGATGCTGCCACATATTCAGCTTCTGCAGTTGACTTAGACACGGTATGTTGCTTCTTACTCTGCCATGAGATGAGTATGTCTCCTAAGTACTGACATCCACCTGTTGTTGATTTCCTGTCAAGATCACTACCACCATAGTCACTTTCAGTGAAAGCAAACAATTGGAAATCAGTATTCTTTGGGTACCAAAGTCCAAGCCGAGGCCTGCCCTTCAGATACCTAAAAATACGTTTAACAGCAGCTAAATGAGAGAGTTTAGGTTTAGCCTGATAACGTGCACACACACACACTGCATGCATGATGTCTGGCCTGCTTGCTGTTAGGTACATGAGTGACCCGATCATTGATCGATACAAGAATTCACTCACTGGTTCCCCATCTGCATCCACCATCAGTAGAGGCCGGGATTCCATGGGAGTGGAGATGGGCTTGGAATTCTGCATTTTGTATTTTGCCAGAATCTCATTCACGTATTTTGCTTGATGAATGAGAATTCCAGTTTCATCTTGTTTCACTTGTAATGCCAGGAAAAAATTCATCTCCCCTTGATCACTCATCTCAAACTTCTTTCTCATGATTTCTTCAAACTTGGTGCACAATTCTTCATTTGTAGATCCGTAGATGATGTCATCCACATACACTTGCACCATGATGATGTCATCATTCACCTTCTTTCTAAATAAGGTTTGATCAACCACTCCCCTTGTATACCCATTTTCCACCAAATGCTTGGATAGAGTCTCATACCATGTGCGTGGAGCTTGATGCAAACCATACAGGGCTTTATCCAGTAGATATACATGATCTGGATGTTCCTCATCCACAAACCCTGGTGGTTGTCCCACATAAATTTCTTCATTCATGTCAGCATACAGGAAGGCTGTCTTGACATCCATTTGATGCACTGTGTAATTGAGATATGTTGCAACAGCAAGGAAAATACGAATTGCTTCCAATCTAGCCACTGGAGCATATACCTCATCATAATCAATCCCATGCACCTGTCTATGTCCTTGAACAATCAGCCTCGCCTTGTTCCTTACGATTATACCCGTATCATCCTTCTTGTTCTTGTACAACCATCTTGTGGGTATAACCTTTTTGTCATTTGGCCTTTTCACTAGACGCCACACTCCTAATTTTGAGAATTGATTCAGTTCATTGTGCATAGCCTCCATCCAGCTTGGATCTTTAAGAGCTACCATCACATTTGGAGGCTCTATCTGGGAGATAAAAAACGAGTACATGCAGTGATTGATGTTACCCGCACGGCTTCTAGTTGTGACTCCTGCTGTCACTGGCCCGACCACATTGCAAAGTGGATGATCTTTGTTGATTCTTGTGGTTTGAACATCTGGTACTGAAACAGAAACAGGCAGGTTAGTATCATTAACATTATTATTCATACCTTGGGTTTCAAGCTCCTTCTGATCATCATGAGTTCCTGACGATCCTGGAACATCCACAACATCATCCTTAGGAGTTGTTTCTGATACATTGTCTCTGACATTTTCCACAGATGGCCTCACTTCAGGAGCTGGAGCAATGATGTCTTCTTCTTCCAGATTGGGAAACATGTTTGAGTAGTCAAACCCTTTAAAGAAAGTCCCATAGTCAAAGATCCAGTCCGGTCCAATTCCTGCATCTGTTGGATTATCTTCCAACCAGTCAACATCAAATGCCTCGATTATCAATTTGGTGGTTTTGTTGTAGATCCGATAAGCACTATTTGCATAATATCCCACAAAATAACATTCATAAGCCTTTGCTTCAAACTTCCCCACATCAAATTGAATTAACACTGTGCAAGGACACCCGAAAGTCTTGAAGTACCCCACCCTTGGCTTTTCTCCGTAGATAATCTGATAAGGCGTCATCTCATGTCGCTTGTTCAACAGTACCCGATTCTGCACATAACAAGCAGTGTTGACTGCTTCGGCCCAGAAGAAAATTGGTAATCTTGCATCACACAGCATAGTTCTGGCAGCTTCAATGAGAGTTCCGTTTCTTCTTTCAGCAACACCATTTTGTTGAGGCGTGTATGGTGAACTGAATTGTCTTTCTATACCTTTTACTCCACAGAACATATTCAATTCAACATTCTTAAATTATGTTCCGTTGTCTGTTCTAATAGCCTTTACCCTTTTGCTCAACTGATTCTCTATAAGAGTGACAAACTGTTTCACAAGCGCTGGAGTTTCATGCTTGTTTGACAGAAAGAAAACCCAAGTAAAACGAGAGAAATCATCCACTATAACCAGACAGTATGAGAACTTGTTGATGCTTTGAACTTGCATTGGGCCGAAGAGATCCATATAAAGTAGTTGTAATACCGATGAAACAGAATTGACGATCTTAGAACGATGCGGTAATCTGTGCTGCTTCCCCTTAGCACATGCAACACACTTCTCAACTGACGTGAAATCTGTGATAGGAAGGTTCCTTACATGCTCTCCCTTTGCCAGCTTTGACAGATTCTTCATGTTAGCATGTCCCAGACGACGATGCCACAACAACGCCAAATTTTCATTATGTTTTGAGATAAGGCAGGCTTCTTCAGATGTCGGAAGATTACCCATGTTGAGGAGATAAGAATTTGCTCGTCTTGGTGTACGCATCAGAATACACTCCTCAGGAATCTTCACACCAGGCTTGAGGATGATGCATTCCTTCTTGTTGAACAAAACAGAATATTCTCGATCACAAATCTGCGACACACTAAGCAGACTGTGTGATAATTCTTCTACATAATGCACATCCGATAACTTCAAGCTACCATTCTTCACCACCCCTTTCTTGCTGATTCTTCCACCTACTCCACCAGCGAAAGATACACCACCTCCATCGAAATCTTCTACCTCTTCTAAAAGCGATAAATCTCCGGTCATATGTCGGGAGCAACCACTATCAACGTACCAGAGATTGTTGACAGTTCTTCTTGGCTGTCCCTACATGGATCAAAGATCAGTTAGATTCAGGTACCCAGGCCATAACAGATCTGGGCACACCTTTGGAATCAGTGTAATTAACTAATTGAAGAGTCATTCTTGCTTTTGATTCAGGTACACTCAAAGTTTGAGTGTTGACTTTTGGTTTACAAATGGGGTGTTTCTGTGGTTTCATTACATTGGTTGAGTTCTTTTCAGATGCAGGTTTCTTTGGTGGTGGTGTGGCCTTTTTACCTGCTGGTTTTTTAACAGGTGTCCACTCAAGTTTTAATTTTGTATAAACAGCTTGTTTCGTTTGAGTGACATCTTTTGATTTTTGAAACCTGTTTCACAACCTTTGTTTTTCCATTAGGTTTATTAACTCTTTTGACTTTACACACTTGTTTCTCAACAAATTCTGGTTTCATCCTATCATTCCTTTTGTAAACTGCTTTAGGAGTGTAAGTTGATTTTTGAGTTTTGGCCACATTCCACTTTTCATCAACAGTCTTTGTCACTGGAGCTTTTGTGTTTGAAACCTTAGACTATTGAGCCTTCATTGGTTCTGAACATTGCTTCCCCTGTGACAAAGCTTGTTGCTTTTGCTTTCTATTTTCACCTGTCATCATTTTCTCCAACATACTAGTCCGTGGGTTTGGCGGATAGTATGGTTGGTAAGGTCTGTTCACACAGTTTGCAGCAAAGTGTCCTGGTTTTCCACACTGAAAGCAATTCATAAGTCTAGGCCCATTAACATGACTATAAAGGTATGAGCGTCTTGGATAAGACGACTTCCATTCAGGCTTGTCATCCCATTTGTGTATTACATGTTTCGGAAATTTTTCTGGTTGTGTAATTAAACAAAATTGTTCCGATTTTGATTTGTTTGTTCTGTTGAAAGTAGACACAACCTGGGGATATGGGACAAAGTCCTGGGGCTTAGACTCACGGCCAACTCTTGTGTTAGGCACACGAATTTTAAAACCATTAACTTTTTCATTAGAATCAGAAACATGTTTTGCAGACATAGACACAACTAAATGTTTTGACTTGGACGCATTAAGTTCAGACACAGATGCTTGAACATCGTCCTTAGGTAAATCAAACATCAAACTACTAGACACATGACATTCATTGACTTTCAAACATTCAGCATCCTCCCCAGAAACATCTTGAACATCTACTTCATCTGCACATGAAACAAAATTGTCAGAAGAACCAACATTATTGTTTAATGGTTCCCGGGATGGACCTGGTTCACTTGTGGATGTCACAGTTCTATTCTGATTACCCAGCCCATACAGCATATGTTTCTCATTTTCTAGTTCCTCTTCAGTCATAGGTTTCACACCAACCAAAACACTATCTAGGGGAGGTCCTGCTTCATGCATTTCAGATGTAGATCTATCTACTTGGTCCTCCTCAAAGATCATTCCTATAATATCTCTAGTCACAGCTTGAGGAACATTATTCTTAATTTTGTCCGAGAAGCTAATTCCTATTCCACCTTTATCCTTACCCATTCTAACATCAGTTATGCAGGTGGACAAAGATTTACTAGCTTCTAGCATTCTTTTGCTTCTCATTTGATTCACATCTAATTTTACCTGTAACTCATTGTTCTGATGTTTAAGTTCATCTATCTGCTTACTAAGCTCAGCTATTTCTATCTTAGCGTTGTCATACAGAACAGACTTCTGAGTGGCTATGGCTTGATATTTCTCTATATCAAGTTTCTGTGCTTTGACCTTATCCTCACTCTTTTCCCATCTACCCTTAAACGAACTTCTAGAGCATTGCATGTCAAACAGTTCTATCTCACTATTTTTCCAAAGTTGTATAAGGCCAGGAATTAAACGAGCACAAGTGGGATTAGTACATACCTTTGTGTTGTCGACCTCGGCAGCAAAAGCTTCTTTGTCTTCAACCAGGTTTTCTTCATCAGTGACCACAAAAGCATGCTCTTCATCAGCACCATTTTCCATTTGAGCAATCATGGCACCCGTCAGACTGAGTTCCCTGACCTGTGAAGCCCACTAGTATTCTCCACAATCTTGGACAACCAAAGCTTTTGTCTCTGCCTTTCCTTTACCATCACCAGCTTTATTTTCTTCTGCCCTTTCTTTCTTTGGTTTTGTGCATTCCCTAGCGAAATGTTCGTACTCATCACAATTGAAGCACCTCAGCTTGCTTTTATCAAAACCCATTATGATCTTGTCCTGATCCTTCCAGACATTTCTTCAAGTTATTGCCATGAACTTCTTTGCACGAAAAACCGCCATGGCCATCTGCCAGGAGACATCAAGCATCTCAACATCTTTAGGATTTATCTGATTCAGATCACCAGAGAGCATCTCAGCAGGCACCAAAGTTCCAGCCATAAGGGCATGGTAGTTGTTCATGAATCCCATTCCTAGTGCAAAGTTGGGATCATTGGTGGCATTTGCCTATTCAGAATTGACTATTCCACTCGAACTGAAACTAGCTTGTGATCTTGCCACAAATGCAGTTGACTTTGGGTTGGCACTTGGATCACTTCTAGATGAGCTCCCAGCTTGTTTTGATCCCACATCTTCAGACAAGAGAGCCTGACTTAATTTTCCACCCATACTTAGTGAACTCAGATGATTCAGCTCCCGTTGCTTATCATCAATCAGCTTCGATTTCAGTTTGTTGATAAGCTCATCAACAATCAATTCATCCAGCTTGTTGTTATCCTTGATGATTGAGATATTTGTATTCCAATTCTTGGGTAAACTGTTCAAGAGCTTCAAATTCTTATCTTCCTGTTCAGGTTCAACATCATAACTTGACATTTCAGTGATTAAGGACACGAATCTCTGAACTTGAGCTTCAAAGGACTCTCCCTGAACGTGATTGAATAAGTTAAACTTCTGCTTCAACGTCTGTTTGAGCTATCTCTGGTGTCAAAGCCATAGTCATAATCGCATAAGCCCTCTCATCCTTGTTGCATCTCTCCCAATCGTCATCTGAGTACTCTGCTTCAGTCTTTACCACTCCTATCTTTCCTGCTTCCGTATGTGTATGTATAAATGGTCCATTAATAACAGATCTCCACAGTCTCAGATCAACACTTTTCAAATGGTTCTGGAATCTGTATTTCCATTCAAGAAAGTTATCGGCCGAAGTAAGTCTAGGAGGACGTGTAGTAGATCCGATCTCAAAATCCAATTTCTGATACATGCTCGGTTCGAAATCCATCACGAAAGCTTAGGAAAAACTTAAACTAAAAGTCCAAAAGTCCAAAATATGAGTTTCCGATCGTAAACTCCTGTTTACGATATTTGACAGTCTGGATCGTAAACACTTGATTCTGGTCGAAGAGGATCGTAAACTCCGATTCCGATCCAAAAAAATCGTAATCTCCTGATTTCGATTGAACTGAATCGTAAACACCCAAAGTTCCAAACTTTAAGTCATAAACTCGAAATCCTCAGTCGTAAACACCAAAAAATTGAATCTTGAAGTCGTAAACACCAAAACGATGAAGAACACCAAGAACACCAAGTCGTAAACCTTCAAAATCACCCAGAAACTGATCGTAAACACCTAGACCAGCAGCAGATCTGGTCGTAAACACTAAAAACAGCCTCGGATCCTTCAAAAACTCGAACCTTTTCCAGAAAAATCTTGAATCCAATACCGTGAGAACCTCGAATCAGTGATTCTTGGCTCTGATACCAATTGTTGGTCCACGATCAACAACCGTTCACGATATTTTGATCTCAAACAAGTGTGGAAACCTTGTACGAGATTGATTCAAGAGAAAGTAGATGAAAAGAGACTTGATATAAGTGATAATCAACACTAAAAGATCAAATCTTGATTGAAGAACACAAATACTTTTTTGATTGATGATTACGATCGTAAATACAAGAATGGAGAACAAATCGTAAACCAACAACTAAATCTAATCATAAACCTAAGGGGTTTATATAGTACCCTTACACAAAACCCTAAGCCCAATAGTAAACCCATAAGAAATCCGGTCCAATCAAGCCCAAGTCGTGAACTCTTCTAAGCCCAATCGTGAACACCTAAGCCCATTAACAAGTAAGCCCACATCTAATGTTCATGCCTCATAAAGTATAGCCCAACATCCTTTTACCGGTAACTCTAAGTTAAAACCAGTTCTTGAATCATCTCGCCCACCGATCAAACATTACACCATTGTAAAATTTTCTTTGCACTTGGACATACAATAGTTAGGACTTAGGGTATGTTTATGTGACTAATACCAAATCACAGTAGCTAATTGCAATCCGATCTTTTCCACACTTCACATACTCTAGATGCTTTTTACTATGTCCCTAATGCACTCTCGTTTCTATGGGCACAAGCTATCCTGGCTGGTATCAATATTCCTTATCCCAACATACTTTGTCTACCTAGAGTCCTAGTTTAAGTCTAGATATTGCATTAGTACCTAAATCTCTTAAACCAAGGCTCTGATATCAACTTGTGACGCCCACTCCCATACTTGGCTCTAGAAGGGTCACGCATCGGATTTACTCATGAACACAAGGTAATAACAGAGATAACTAAGCAGCGGAAATTTCAAACTTTTATTTATTTGCCAAGTACTACAAAGTAAGTGAGATAATTTACATAAGGCAATACTAACTATTACTACGTTTTATTTTTATAACTATGCCAGCTCGCCAAAACCCTTCTTCCGTCCGATAGCTTGCCCGTCTAATCCCTTATCACCAGGGCCTTCTCATAACTAGTCGAAGCCTCACCCTGATCTGACATACATACATTTTCTGAAAATGCCAGCTTACGCTGATGAGTTCTATATTTTAAAAGCTTTACCTCGGGGTTGAGGTATAAAACCCTTGGACCTGCAAGATCCCTTTTTCACAGATATTTATCAAGTATAATATATATCACAATTATACAACACGTAATATTCCTTAACAGGAAACACCCCCTATAAAACCATTTATCCCACTATCTAGGGGTGTTCAAAACCGGATACCCGGAATTTCGGATATCCGAATTTCGGGTATCCGAAAATTTCGGATATCAGTTTTCGTTGTCCAAGTCCAAGTCCGAAATTTCGGATATCCGAAATTTCGGACTGGACTCGGATAGTTAAAATGGATATCCGAAAATCCAGTTTTTTTTAAAAAAAACCACAATTTAAACAAAAAAACGACAAAACGACAAAACAAATAAACATATTCCAAGTCTTCAAATACAAATAAACATAAGTTCGACCTAAAAACGACAAAACAAATAAACATAGTCCAAGTATTCAATAATTCCTTATTTTTTTAATATAAAATTTATTTTAATTTATTTAAATTTTCGGATACCGGGTATCCGAAACTTCCGAAAATTTTGTAAATTCTTGTCCAAGTCCAAGTCCGAATTTTCGGATATCCGAGTTTCGGATATCCGAAATTCCGGATATCCGAAATTTTCGGATAATTCGGATACGGAATTTCGGATAATTCGGATACGGATTCGGACTCGGATATTTTTGAACACCCCTACCACTATCCCTTTTCTATAACCCCAATATCTATTACCAGTGTAAACCCTGCTACTAATAGGCAGAGATATCATCATTGCTGACTGCCGAGTTTACCCTTCTAGGGTATTCCCTATAACGGTCAGTCGCCCCTCTTTTCCCTATTTGCTAACTGCCGAGTTACCCTTCTAGGGCATTCCCTGTAACGGAAAGTTGCCCCGTTTCCCCCTATTTGCTAGCTGCCGAGTTTAACCTTCTAGAGCATTCCCTGTAACGGACAGTAGCTTTCCCCCTTTCTATTTGTAGTGCCCTTAAGCTCATTGAGTAACACTACTTCCTAACTCCTCATGTACTACTACCCGCCCTTTGTTAAATACCAAAGCGACTTAAGATTATTAGTAAACAGTGGTAAGGTCTTCATATACTGCAACAAGTGGACATCCCTCAATTTACCGTTGGTGTATGTATACATGGCGTATCCTTCACACTTCTGATATACCGGGTAACTAATATTATTATGCTTATATATAGGAAGTACCAGCGGCGTATCCACCACATAATAATAAAGCGAATGCATCACCTGTTCTCATATAATCGTACATATTCACTATAACGTTTACTAATAATTCCTTTATCACTTGACTATTGAATTTTGAAGCAAATATAGCACCTATCATATCACAGTCATTATAATTACGTTATAACACGTACAAATGATTTAATATCATTTTCATAACATATCAGATATATATTTATCTATATATATTATCCTAAAAGCCTTTTAACAGTTTATCAATTCAACATATTTCACGTATATGCATTTCCATAACAGCTCACATATATATATATATCAATCCAACAGTAATTTAATAGTTTAATATATATCCATTTATCATCTTAGCAATTAGATATATATTTACTCAAAGGTAATTCAACAGTTTAATACTTTAATAGTTCAAATAGGCAACATTTCAGTTATAAATCATTAAGATGCATTTTATAACATTTGTATGTTTATCAGCCCGAAAACATTTAAAATATTTAAGAGTGGGCTCATAGAACTCACCTTATCTCTTTAACCGGTTACTTGGACAGAATTTCCGCTACGATTCCCGAATTAACCTAATTTGCGTATCGTATGGCGTTAACGCAAGGCTTTATACAAGAAACACTTCCTATGTTTATTTTAACATCTTATTATCTTAATAATACTCAATTATTAATTTTATCCCTCTTAAAGGTCAAAATGACCAAAATGCCCTTTTAGGCAATTATCATTTTCTTTTATTGATAATTATAAAGACGCGCATTCCTATAAGTAGACACTCACTCCGGGATCGCCCAGGGAGGTATGCCAGTTCCCAGTGGGGATTTATGCGACACCCTCGCTTTGCCAGAAACCCCGGTGTACAGGCGCCTACCCTTCCAGTCCACACGAACTTCTTAATATCCGATTAACTCGGTATTTTAAATACTTCATTATTTATCCAATTTAATTTCATATATTCTTATATTATATGAAAACATGTTATCATACCAAAAATCAAGCCCCCATACCCTTCGGATTATTTTATAGTAAATAATTATATTTAGAAACCCTAATTTTATGAATTTCTCGTTTTATTATCAAAACTCATTTTTAATCAAACCAACTTAGGGTATTATCCATTATAACATTTTATAATATCCTTTTAAAGCTCAAGGCTTAATTCAACATCGGTTAGTTAATTTGGGCAGAGTAACGTTATGAAAACCCCAAGTTTCGACTCGTTAACAAAACCTTTACCAAACCTTTTCCAATTGTGAAATAAACTTAGGGATTTCTTAAAATACATTAAATCAGGATTACATACAAAAATTCAGACCCTAATTCCCACCCGATCACCCAATTTTGACAAAACAAGCTCAAGAACCCTAATTTTTACATAATTTTATAAAGCATACTTAGAGATCGAATTAGCCAAAACTGAAAGAGGTTATTTTAGATCATACCTAGAGAAGCTTGACTGAAGAAATTCAGCTTCAAATACTTCACCGATTGAGAGAATTGCTCGTATGAAGTTTCTGGTTCGAATAAGGGTTTTTGAGGTAGAATTCAAGTAAATTGGTGAGGATTATGGACTGATAGAAGGCCTATTTATACTTGTTGGGTTCGTCTAAGGATGCTCCAGGTGCCTATGGTGAGTAATCACCTAAAAATGACGCGTAGAGGGCGAAATCGTGTGAAGAAAGGCACCATACGTGGCTAAAAACGATCCAGATCTAAGCTGCTGTGTAGACACCCCAGTCGCTTACCGCGATAGTTAGAGAAAATGTGGCTCGCGGTCCGCGAGCCACGCTTTTCGGCCAGCTTTCACTTTTGTCATATTTAGCCCCTCTAGTTTGGTTTATTGCGGAATTAACCCCTGAACTTCTATCCTTTTAATATTTTATGCTCTAAAATATTATGGGGCATATTCATGATATTTTCTAAGGTTCGGGATACGCTCGATGATATACGTATACATACGTATATATTTAAATATATATTTATATATAGTTTTCATTATTTTACACCTTTGGCCCCTTTAACTTTACAACACTTATTATTTATGTTTCGATTCACATTAGGATATATTTATAATACTAAGCCTCGGGATACTTATAAAAGTTATAGATACGTATAATATCCGTAAGTATTCATAACTTTACATAAATTACACTTTTAGCCATTTTATTTTTCCGTTAACTATTTAACTTGTATTTTCACACGTTTAACTATTCTAACACGTATTTTCACATATATATTCATCAAATGAGTATTTCACATGTATCCATGTTATTCAAACATATTTTTTATACATGTATTTGATATAATATAATTATGTAAAGGCAGTTCCTCTTGGTTATCATTTATTTCTATCATACTAACGTTTAACTACGTTTTTCATGCCAATATCATATATATCAATTATCTTTGAAATAAAACATATATTATTTTATTTCCTTATCTCATTTTATCAATTAACACGTGTATCATTCATGAAATGTTATCGTTTATCGATTTATCACCCGGTAATGGGTAAACATTAGGGGTGTTCAAAACCGGATATCCGAAAATTCGGATATCCGAATTTCGGATATCCGAAATTTCGGATAGTTGATTTTCACTATCCGAATCCGTATCCGAAATTTCGGATATCCGAAATTCGGATATCCGAAATTCGGATATCCGAAATTTTGGATACGGATTCGGATAGTGAATCGGATATCCGAATTTTCAAAAAAAAAAAAACTAAAAAAATATACATTCAATCTCTAAAATTACTAGTGATAAACATCCAAATTAGCAAATAGTCAAACACAAGTACATAAAATAGTCAAACACCAACAAAAAATAAAAAATGTCTCGATTTTGAAGCTCGAATCCGTGTGCAACAAGCTCGATGGCAAACTACAAATCGGTGGTGTAAGGCAATGAGCCAGTGAGGATCGAGATTTGGAGGACGACGGGATCCAAAGAGGCAAAGAGAGTGAACATTGGAGTTTAGAACTTTAGATTTACGGTTTCTTAAGTTAAAGTATGTAAAACTAAATAATATATATAATTTAATATTTTAAAAAATATATATTTCGGATATTTTTCGGATATCCGAATATCCGAAAATGTTCAAAATCAATATCCGAATCCGAATCCGAAAATTCGGATATCCGAATTTTGGATATCCGAAAATTCGGATATCCGAAATTTCGGATATTTTGACTTCGGATATTTCGGATATTTCAAATTCGGATTCGGATTCGGATATTTTTGAACACCCCTAGTAAACATGCATTTTCTACCCGTTTCATCATGTTTAGCTACCTAACACATATATCACATGTATTATTCATAGTAGCTACGTATTCTATCAAATTTTGGGATGTTACAGATGAACCTTCAGTATTAACATCATTTAAAGCCACCTCCACCTCAACTTAGTGCTCATTAAGATCGTATGCACTTTGGGTTCCAATAACATCTTTATACATCAAGTCTTGCTTGAGCACAACATACCTTTTCAAAATGACTTTAGAGTTATTACCACCAAGCTTCCACAACCTGTATCCCTTAACACCTTCAAGGTATCCTAGAAATGGGCAATTTTGAGCTCTAGGTTCCGGCTTACCCTGATTAATATGTGGATAAGAAACATAACCAAATACCCTTAAATGATTGTAATCTGCAACTTTACCAGACCATATCTGCATAGGTGTTTTCATATCAATGCAGATGATGAAGATCTATTCACTAGATACACAACACTAGATAAAGCCTCAACCTAGAATTTCTTGGGTAACCCTGCATCAAACAACATGCACCTTAGTTTTTTTTAAGAGTTTTCTATTTATTCTCTCAACTAAACCATTATGTTGTGTGGTGCTAGCTATTGTTAGATGTCTTGAAATACTATGTTGCCTACAATAGTGGTTGAACAGATGATTGCAAAACTCCAGCCCATTACCCGTTCTAAGTTTCTTTACCCTCCTTTCAGACTGATTTTCCACCAAAGTTTTCCATTCTTTAAACTTATTAAATGTCTCAATCTTATGCTTTAAAATAAACATCCACACCCTTCTTAAGTAGTCATCAATGATTGACAAGAAATACATAGCTCCACCTCGAGAAGTTTCCTTGGAGGACTAGTTGAACTATCGTGTCTCGTTTGGTTTAATCATGCCTAGTTGTTTCTGTTTATTCGGGTTGTTTGGATCACTGGTGGGATCAATTGTGTATTGACCTTGTGTACACGCTTCTGCCATGTGACTTATGTTCTAAGCCACGACTCTAAAATTTTAAAATCGTACACAGAATCCCAACACCACTCTCCCGAGGCAATTATACCTAAAACCCTAATAAACCCGATTACCCAACTAACCTATCACCTCCCAGAATGTCTAGGTTAAGCAGAACACCAAGGCCAAATAGATAATCAAACCTTATTCCTATGGATTATACCAGTAAAACAAACCATAAACAAATCACGATCACAAAGTAAGTGACCTAATACACTACACAAACCGAAAGACATTCGCAGGCAACATATGAAATAGAATTCAACCATAAATCTGATATAAGTATGCATGTGCATCGAAACAACAATCAATAGGTTGTTTACTAGAACATTAATCCAACAATAATTAACCATAAATCGAAATCAAACTGAAAACCACAAAATAGTTATCTCTAACCTAGGTAGTATCCAATGTTTAGCCAAGATTTATAATGATAATCAGATTAAAATGCAAATCCGTAGAAAACATATCATAGAACAAAGGTTCAGTTAGAAAGAAACAAGATAAAACGAAGAACTGTCTTTCGTTATTGTTCTTTTTTTATCGGAAACCTATGATGCACGGGAACGGGTACGGGAACGGGAAACGGGTAATGGTACGGGAACGGGAAACAACAAAACTCAAAAATCCAAGAAACGGGGAAGGCATGGGTACGACAATAAATACATATAAAAAATAAATATATATTACAGATAATGTAATAAAAACCCCAATATATATATATATATATATATATATATATAGGGAGAGGATCATTTGAGAACTAATTGGTTGAGAGAACTTTTGAGAACCATTTTAAGTCACTAGTTATATTTACATATACCCCCCTCCAATGAATTGTAGTGGTCCCCAACTGAAATTAGTGGTGGAGATTTAGTTCTCAAAAGTTCTCAAAACAAAAAGTTCTCATTTGAACCTAACCCTATATATTTATATATATATATATATATATATATATATATATATATATATATATACTATCTTATTATGCATATTCTATTCAAGTGGTTGAAAATTAAGATGTACAACTTATTTATGCATAAGGTACAAGTGAAAATTAAGAGGTACAATCTTTAAGGCTACATGTACAAGTACCTAAAGCCCAAATCTCTTAAAGTTAGAATCGGATCCCTAATCTGGGTTGGGTATTCTTATTCAAACCAGGACAGCGCTTTTCCTTTTCAGACCTAAATGAAGAACGATTACAGGATTGCAGGCAAAGAAACAAACGATTGCAGGCTCTCCTTCCCAAATCCACTGTTTGCGCTCATCTCTCACCCATATCCGGTAATTTTCGGTCCGTATTTCTTCCTTCTTCTTTTACACAGACCTTAATTCAACCATCTTTCATACAAATGTTGAAGAAACACAAATCCGACGGTCCTCTCATTTGGAGCCCTGATCCGACGGTTCTCTTGTGTATTTCACACGGATTCGTCTATGATTTTGACGAGGATGGAGCCTAGGTCAAATTGTGAATCATGCTATATAAAGTCACTGCAAGATTCATCATCCGTATCAATCGGCTTTCAATTTTCCTTTCAGTTTCTGGTAATACTTGATTTGAATGTTTATATTTTTCTGTTTTTTATTTGGAAATAGCCAGATATAAGTTATTGTGGACATTAAATTGTTTATAGTTTGGTCTATTTTGGATGATCTTTGTTTTCAGGTTTGCAATTCAAGCATCTATCGGTGCCAACACCTGTATGGTTTGCGGCTCTCCACAAACAAAGAGTATGTTACATACTTGGTGATTTACTAAAGTTAATTTCTATATGTTTTATGTACTTTTTCCAGTCCGAGTCCCTAATTGAGTGGATTTTACTTCTTATATTTTTATGTTTTTTTGGTTTAATTGTAGTCTTGAATTCTTATTTACTTAATAAATTGTATGTGCAAGGTTTGGATTGTTGTTTGAAGAAGTGGTAGTTTGTTGATTGAAGAAACCAGAAGAAGAATTCATATTTTCAAGGTATTCCATTTGTATTCTGCTGCTGCTGTTTTTTTTCTTTCTTTGAGCCTGCTTTAGCACCTAATTATTGTTTTGAGCCTGCTTTAGAACCTAATAAATTGGGTTGATTACATAAATCTGATATGATAGACCTAAGTCAATAAGTTCTTGGTGTTGGTTTAGTATGAATGCTTTAACATAAGTGTAGGTGTTTTAACCTATGTAAACGGATTATGTATTCATGTATGTGTGATATCACTGTTTGGATCTTTGGTAGAGTACTATAAAATTTGTACTTTAGAATATGTTTGAATAAATTCTTAGTGTGTCATTCATAATAAATGTTTGCTAAAAATTCCTACATAACTAAAAGTGATCTTAACAGGTTTGTGTAGTATGTGTAGTTTTGTGTTTTGTGTCTTCATTCTAGAACTGTCATGTTTATGTAAAGATGAATTAGGAAATCAATGATTATTAAAAGAGTCCTTTAAAAGAGTCCTAAAACAAAACAAACACCAAAATAGATGCTATTGGGTCTTATCCTAAGCAAACTGTTTAAAGCACTTTGTTTGTTGTGTTTAAACAAGTCACTTAAGAAAGTGATTAGTTAATTGGGAGGTTTTGTATATTTATAAAATAAGTTCAGGGGCTGTTTGGTCATTACCGAAAGTGATATTAAACAAGGTCAGGGGCTGTTTGGTTAATAATCTGTAGGTTCAGGGGTTGAAAGGGAGATCAGCTTTGAGCATTGAATCACTATAACAAAAATGGTAAAAGAATCTAAGATTTGTTTATAAAATAAGTAAACATGAGTTTTTTCTATGCTTGAATCTGCTATATGCTTGAAATCTGTGGCTATGAAATAATAAATATCCTTAACAATGAAAAACACACTCTTTAATCTATTTGCTATGAAATACGTTTGCTATGATTCCAATATGTGAAATTTGTTTTCTATGCTTGAATGTGTTTGGATATAAGAAATCTTCTCATATTTGTTCTCATTTTTGTTATAGTGATTCTATGCTCAAAGCTGATCTCTCTTATTTGTAAATTGAAAGTGCATGAATTGTTTTTGGCTGTCTTTAAATTGGTTTAGCAATTCTAAAGTGATCACACTTCTTTTTTTAGTTATTGGGTGTTTTACAAAAAATAATTAAGATGCTAATGCATATAAATAGAGTAACTAATATGGACAAGAGTTAGTATGCTGTTTGTGAGGCACTTTATGCAATCTGTAAGCCCTTTTTCTAAAACTGCTATGCTTTATCTTGACTTTTTTAATGAAAAGTAATAAGTTAAAATGAAGGCTTTAAGTGTGTTTGAAAGTTACGTATTTAAACATTTTCATTGATATTTTAACTAGGTAGCCTTTCTTTGAGTTTTATTATTATAAGTTGGTAGACTTAAAAGAAACACATGATGGGTTAGTGTTATATTAACTGATTTGTGTATCATTGAGAAAATTTTTGAAAATGGACCATTTTGTGGATCATTGAGAAACTTTTTGAAAATTGGTCATTTTGAATCAGTAAAATATTTTTGAAAATGGGTCATTTTGTGGATTATTGAGAAAATTTTGTGTTATATTAACTGATTTTGGAGCCTTTCTTTGAGATATTTTGTTTTCAAAGTTCATCATATTTACTAAAACACCATTTCAATTTTAATAATATGAAATTCAGAATTAAGTTGAATTCTTTGCCAAAAGGCTTTAGTATCATCTTAAGACCAACAATTAGGTTCAAATAGGTTCAAATTTCTTTAATAAACTGTGTCAAACATATATATATATATATATAGGTTCAAATGGCTATGTATAAGAAATTTGTTTATCATCAGTTTTTTGTGTTTGAAACTGTTTGGATATAAGAAATCAGTTGTTCTTCAGTTGTGCTTTCATTAATGTTTGTAGATTCAATGTTCTTTAAATGTTTGAATGTTAATGTAGCTTTTACTTCCTTGATATTAATCAAAATAACTTATGGTATATAGGTTGCAGATTTTTGTTTTTAGCTTTGGTTTGTTCTCTTTTTGGTGCATTTGAACAAAACAAAATGATAACCCATAATCATGAAACCACCATACATGACACATTAGATTAACAATACAGCAGATGGCTTTTTTTCATATATAGCAGCTTATCAACTATTGTTAGCCTTAACAACAAAAGAAAAATACCAAAAAACTGGATCTGTAGCTTAACTTGAGAACTTTGTTATCCCTCCATACTATGACCTTTATGATCTGGACAAAAACCAAAAACCCATTTAGGCTTAGCGAAACACCATCTTAATCCATTTAAATAGTCTAACACCTTCCGAGATATAGAAGAACAAACTGAAATCATGAGGGAGCTATACAAACTTGCATATAAACTTGCTTTACTAAACGGGTCAGAATGACCCGTTTACTGAACATGTAGTTTTTTCTCTTCATTAGCATTGCTAATATATATCAATAACATATATATTAACATAACAAGCTAAAATGGTAAACACAACACTATTCCGTATGTATAATGGAGTTTCATATACTAATATGGTGGAGAGTGTTATGCTGATGGGGTGGATGGGCTTTGATGTGAAGCTTTCCTGGGTTTAAAAGATGGTCCTTTATGGTAAGATTTGTCACGTTAGTTTCCTTCCTGGTGTTATGCCGTGCGATAAACCGGTCTATCGGTTGCTTTGGGTTTTCTTGGCTGCTGTCGATCGGGCTCTTTTATGGTTCTTGGCTGCTGGTAATATGCTTTGGGGTGGTCTGATAGGTTGTTCATGGGATTTCTTGGCTGCTGGTATTATGTTGGTTAATATTTTATACCTGTGATTATGATTGACATCGATAAGATTCTATCAACTAATGGTTTGTTGGCATGTTTTCGGGACTTATTGTGGTGCTCTAATGTTTATTATGAAGAATGGAGCTAAAGGGTGTGAGGTAATGATGTGAATAGATGCAATGTTTTGTGTTGTGTTAATGCATGATATCGTGGTTTTGAGTTAACTAATTAATTTTTTTTTGGTGTTATTAAGATTGAAGGAAAAATAATTGCACCATTTCCATGACCCATAGGTATGTTTATTTCACTATTTCTATGATGAAAGAAGAGTTTTAGTTGCCTATTCATAGTTTTTCTTTAGTTTTATGGGTTTTTTTTTTTTTTTTTTGCTTTAATTTTAGAGATTCAAACTAACCCTCTAAATATGTGATGTTCTCCAAAGGCATCAATGCTTGGACTCCAAGAAGTGGTAGAATCCTGATGGGTGTATATCAAAAGATCAGGTATTAGATATTTGCTTATGTTCCATGTTGTCTCTCTGTTTTATTCATGGTAGCAATTTTGACCCATATGCTTGTGGATTGGTTGACACGGGATTTGTTTCTATTCATAATAGGTCAAAATGATCCTATCAACATAGTTGGCTAACAACTAACATGTCAAAAGAGAATGCATTGCTACTTCCTCACATTCTTTTGGAAACATTCTTTGCAATGTTTGTATACATCCTGCCAAGCAACTTAACCCTATTTAATTTGTTGGGTTCCATTATGTTGATTGTGTTGTGACATCTTGAAAAGCACTAAACTGAAGTAATTGGAATAATTAACAATGGGAAAAGTGATAGGGGCTTTTGTATGGAAAGGGCAGGGCGGTTACAATTTCGTTGTGGTGTTGGTGTGATGGGAAAAGTGATAGGGGCTTTTGTATGGAAAGGGATTTGTTGCAGGTCACAGGGCGGTTCGCTTTGGAATGTGGCTGGTAGAAGTGGTAATCACCAAAACAGATAGCTAAGTTCATAGATTAAGTGTATATGTTTGAATGTGCATCCGATGGAAATTGGGTTTATATGTCCTATTTAAAATTTGTGCTCATCGATTTTTATTTTTGAATCTTCAATAGCTTTTGATGCAAACTTTCCAATATAAAGCATTTATCCAAGGAAACCTGTCTTTGGCAGAAAATATGGTGCAGCAATATGGCTAAGGAAGAGTTACATCCAAGGAAACCTGCCTTCTTATGGATATGTATTTTAATATATTATTGGTCATTTTATTTCTTTATAAGATTGAGTTCTTTTCATCATTTTATGAGTCTTTTGAAGGTGAAACCGTGTATAAGATAATGTATCATCTATCTTATGTTTCACGATATTTGGTTTTTGTTTCATTTTTATGCATGAATTTTTTTTTAAATTACAATGTTTATGACCAATTACTTAACATTATTCGTGTGTTTGTTATTACTTAATTGATATTGGCATAGTTAGACTATATTGAACTCACACACGTACAATACAATATATTATTAGATGATTGAAAAACTAAGAGAAAAACAAGTATTGATAAATTTAGAGAAAAAAAAGTACAGCATTGGTTGATTCTCGCTACGCGCCATCGTGTTGTAATTGTTATCGTCATCGAACGCGTGAAGAGAAGACAAATAACGCCCTATAAAATATTGCCCGCCGCAACGCGCGGGTACCCCACTAGTATATATATATATATATATATATATATATATATATAATGTTACTTTTATACTTTTTTATGTATGAATTTATAGTTTTATGCATCAAATATAAACTAGTGAAGATAGAGGGGGTTAAATGTTAAAATACACAAACTAATTTTACAATTTCAAGGTAAAAGTTAACAAGTTTAGGGTTAATGTAAACCAGTAAAAACTACAGGGGTTAAATGTTAACAAAATTTAAGTTATTTAAACCCTTAAATAAACAGGTCTATGGCCGCAGCGCTGCTTTTCCGGCAATTTTGAAAAGTCTGCTTATACTTCCTTTTCCGGCGACTTTGGACGTCGATTTTGGAAACTCTGCTTCTCCTTCCTCTTCCGGCGACTTTGGAAACTCCCAGGAAACGTCATTGACTTTTCGGAAACGGTCAAGAAACGTCCCTGAGATCTGGAAGCGAATCGGAAGCTAATCGGAAACGTTTCCCCGACGTCCCCGTGCCGTTTCCGTCCCCATGCCGATTCCGGTACGGGAGACGACCCTTTCTAGGCTTCTAGCCGTTTCCGTGCATCAGAGTCAGAAACCATATGAAACCATCCATAAGTAGATATATATCAAAAGCAATTGAAAACATATACAAAACTAATTAAATTGACGAAAAACGCAAAGAATCAGATGTGTTATACAACACATCATCAACCCTAATAATAATTAGTAATAATCTAATATATTTTAATAGTTTAGGCGGTGGTTGACGACGAAGAACTCAAACACAAGCAAAAAATCAAGATCGATGATCAGACGTAAATAGAAGTTTAAGTCAGAGAAAAGTGGCAGAGGGAAAAAGTGAACGGGGATGCAGCATGGCAACGAGTAATTTTCAAAATGTCAATCCAAATCCAAAAATAATAATAAATATAACATTTCAGATAATCAAATATCTAAACAATCCGAAAATTTGTATAATGTCTATTCGAATTCGTATATCCGAATTTTCAAATAATTCGGGTTCAATTTCTAATTCGTATTTCTTTACACACCCCTGACTCCAACTGAAATGGAACATTCATGTAATTTTTGTCCTCTTTATTGTTTTTGTTTCTTTATATTTGATTCTTGATTAACAAACTTGGGTTTATATAATTAGCTCGCGATTAGAAAGGATTGGAGAATGGGTGGTGTCAACATCTGAAACCCCAGACACATCTTCTCAAAATAAATACAACCAAAGAATTCAAACAACATTTGCAATAATATAAACGACTAACTATCTAGTGTGTTACACCCTCCTTGCATCTTCACAACACAAGTTCACCATCATAGAATGTCATGTAAGAATCACTCAAAAAGCCAACTCATATTGAAACATCAAACACTTGTTAACACAATCAGCTTACGCAGGTGAATGTGTATTTTAAAAGGACCTAATGTACTATAAACTCTTTAATTTAAACATGTGTAACATAATTAACAAAGATTATGATCGACGTGTTAACAGTTATAAACGTAAATGACCTAAAAATATATGATCTAGTGTGTCCATTAACAAGAAACACAAATGTACAGAGTAAGAACCTAAATGTTCTTTGTCTAACACAATATATAATTTTGAAATTACACAACAATTCTTGAAAAGGGATATAACTAACATGCCATTACCATCGACATCTTTATCTTAAAAAGTAAATGAGGATTAAAACCATATGAAAACAACTGTTCTTTATGAAGAAGCTTCTTCACGGGCTGATTTCTTAAAGAAACTACAAGCATCTTAAAGCAAACAATGACCATGGTTCTTGAGATACAACATAGCAAAGAAATTACAAGTCAAGATCTGACTCATTTTTATGCTAAAAAGGGTTCAAAATCAATGCTCTTGAGTTTTGCAACAGCTTACAACCCGAGCTTTGAAAGAAGCTCACACCATCTTGGAGTTTCTTCGTCAAAAATGTAGGTCAAAGGGGACACTAGAACGCCACTACCTCCAATCTGCACCATCATAAAACGCGAAACAAGTGCTGTTAATGCTTTCGATATAAAGAAGCAAGTTAATAAGACTGTAGAATGTAACGATATGGGTCCCCCATTCATAGAAGAATGAAAAGTTGATTGATAAGTTTGTAAGTTGTAACTAACTGTTCTCATTTTTCCTTTCATTCCTGATAAATGGGGCCTAAAATGATTTAAAAACTAGACAGCACATGCGGCCTTGGTTTTAAAGAGCACACATCAGTAGCGCATAGTATGCTGATGCGTGATGCGCTTTGATGCGACGCATCATGCAGTTGACCAGTATTTGAACAAATTAGACCATTGATGGCAACGAGTGTTGAGTTTTTAGGCCGCAACACATTTAGTTAGAAATGATTTGAATTAGGTTATGGTTCATCCTAACAAATTAAGAAATTTAGCTAAAAGTGAAACGCGTCAAATTAAAAGATTTAGCTAATAGTGAAACCGGTAGAATGGGCACCCAAAGTATATTTTAATGGTTATAGCCTCTGTATTCGCTTAATTTTAATTATTAATAAATATTACAAACACAATATATTTTTTGTAATCATACATGGCATTAGTTATTTCTACTATATTTTTGATGATGACAAACTAAAATTGAAGGTCAACCCCACTCTTCCCAGCCATGCATATTAATGACCCATTACCCATCCCGCCTGACCCGTCCATCTTGCCACCTCTAAAGATAAGATATCCAGTCGGCCTATTTCTTCAACAAGAAAATACTAGCATATAAAATTACAAATAATAGTAATTAGTTATATCACACAAGTTAAAATTGGGATTCCGTACCGCTCTGAGCTGCTGAACACATTTGTACAATGACTTTTTGGGTACACAAATGACTATAGCATAATAATCTGATATCACCACACCATTGACTTTGCGGAAAACTGGACTTATAGTTGGTCCCTGCGCATAATGAAAGAAATACATCACACGGAATTTGTAGGTTGAGTAGTTAATTAAAACACATGCAGATAAAATTTCACCTGAAGCCCAGCTAATGATGGTTGACTCAGAATTCTCTCGGATACCTCATCTATATTGGTTCCTCTCATGTTGGCAACTACCTAAGATACATAATTTGTCAAAAATTACTATATTAGACCTATAAATCAAAATGCACCCGGTTTCTTGGAATGGAAGACGATATATAAATAGACAAATATCAGCTTACTGTAAATTGATCAAGAGCCCTCAAATGCGCCTCGAATCTTTCTAGAATTTCATGTGTGATGTCCAATAAACCTTTTCGCTGGATTAAGGACTTCTTGCTAGCAACCAAGACAGCCTGAAAAATAGTTCTGTTCAGCAAATTGAAAAACTAAGAAAGGCTTGCCATGCTGTAATTTTAAACTTCACCTGACTTTCTAGCAGTACTCCACCTTCAATTTCTTTGAGATTGTTTTCTTTCAATGTGGTTCCGCTACTGACAAGATCCACAATAGCATCAGCTATTCCCATCTAAATATGCAAGTGAAAAAAAAACATAAACCAGTTCAGTTGCTAGCCCCAAATCATCATAATATATGAAGTTGTAGTCAAAGGCGAGCCAGGCGCACATGCTAGGTGAGCTTCTTGATAAGTGCAGATGAGGCGAGCCCCATGGTCCATGTGCAGGCAAGGCAAGTGCTTGGCTCTGCCCATGCACGGACTGAACTGGCATGAACCAAGCACAATTGGCCTGAACTGGTACAAAAATGAACTAGGCCAGCTTCAGTTTCTATAGCCACCGACCAGGAACAGCTTATGGTTCCTTGTTTTGAACCACCTCCCTTTTAAAGCCATTACCCTTGCCAATTTTCTTGACATAAGCAATATAGGAATGGGGATGAAAGAAACCGAATATTTTTTGTTTGGACTTTGATTTAAAAGGAAATTATATTAGGTTTTTTCATTATATCTGTAGAACAGTATTATATATTTGTTATTTTTGCGCCATGGTGACAGGCAAGCCCTTTGAGCCTTGACGAGAGGCAAGCCCTTTGCGCCTTACACCTTTGACTACCTAGAGATAGATTAAGTTTAATTTTTCATGGAAATCTATGCATCTAAAGTAATAACAACAAAAGTAACTTCTAACGTAAAGAAGAAAGACTCACTGCAGGAGCCGCCTCCAGTGCTCCATCAGCGGTTGAAAAGGTGACATGCTGAAGGCCATTTTCTTTTAGAAATTTAGGACCCAGCTGCAGAGAGAGAAAAGTTGAGAAAAGTGATCCAAATACCAAATTCAACTTCCAAGTTCCAACATAGTCAAAGTACTAAGAAAAAATCTATTTGTATTACTTAAGAAATGAACTGATTACATAAGTGAAACCAGTGGCAACTCTTAGAGGCTTCTCAGCAGTCCACTGAGGCATTTGAGCTAGCTCCTTAACTGAATTGATGCTCTCGAAAATCCCATATTTTGGAATCTACAAAAGTGAGGAAAACATGTCACACGTGGTTTTAGACTTTTAAAAGATTAATGTTCTTAAATCAATTATGAAAGCGAAAGCTGACTTACTGCAAGAGATAAACGACAATCTCCATATGCAAGTGCATCATGGACAATAATTAGATCTTCATTCCCCTATAGAAACAATCAACAAACATTCAAAACAGTTATAACATGTCAAACAAAGTTCATGAGGGTATATGAAGTGACATCAAACAATGAAGATAAAGTGCCCATGAAAATAAAGTTTCTAAAACTTGTGAAGTGAGCCTAAGGCATTCAGCATTTCAGCTAACCAAAAACAAAAAGAAATCAGGTTTGGTAGCCTATGACAAATGAATTAACATTGATAATGTGTGCAACATATAAAATCACAGCAAGTTCAGAGGTCATCTTTTGTACCTTAAATGGAAGGTAAATGAATAGAATGTTGATATCCTAATATGAATTAAATTATAATTTCTGACATCCAAACCGGAATTTGAATACAATGGGTGTTAAGAATTAATATCTCAATTCAAATTCGACAAACAGCATTTATATTCAAATTCAACTAAGGCATAGTATCAGAAAAAGAAAAGGTTAACATTTTTTTAAATCCAAATCCGGGGATGATTTTTCAACAAGATAACATAATTGATGCATATTTATGGATCCATACTATTATATAGCCTATTGTGTATTTTATATTATAATATACATTTAAATTTATGAACTATTTTTAGCAATTTTGAATATACAGCTAGAGATAAAGATACAAATATTTGTATTCGAGTTTGAAATAACAACCGATCGATTTTAACTGAATTACACCTATATCGAATTTGTATCTGAGTAATCACAGTCGAGGAGCAGTTATTTGATCTTTGTTTTATTAAATTCGGATATTTACCCATTATCAAATTAGAAATCGGTAGGCCATCAGAACTTTTGGTTACAGCTCACAGGCCTACTTCTAAGACATATCTTTCAGCTTGAGAAATGCATACAGGTAAAGAATTCACATGCATTAGTTAATATTTTTCCACCGGTTTGTAGTACCAAAATTCGAGCACAATTATTGGTTGTTCAAATTTTCAGCTATGTCATGTCAAATTGTGTGGTTTATAAAAAACCTAAATTTTACATCTTTCTTCCAAAAGATTAAAGAATATGAAAGACTACAAAAAGGGAGAAATACAAAAGAAAGAGGAGTCTGGAACACCTCATAGACTACCAGAGCATGATAATCGAAAAAACTGACAGCTATAAGTATCTTATCCCAAGATTACAAATATCCGTGCTCACATTCCTCACTCTGGCACACATAGCAAAGTCTATTAAATTCTTCAAAAGATGTCTGCTCATCTATATACAACTTTATGAATCAAAGAATGCATATAGTAACTAAATGCAACATATAGATAACCAGGAATAACTTCATGACCAAAAAGTGAATCAAGATTCCTTAGTTCAGTTTGGAAGTTGTGCATGTTGTCATAGTCAAATCCTCTCAAACAGATACCATATTCACAGAATCTATTGTCCTGTTCTACAAGAATATTTTTAAAAAAAGTTAGAAGAAATTAGTGCTTTCAACACTAGAATTGTAAATTACTCTTTTGAAATAACTCATATGTAAATTATGTTGCTCAATTGATTAAAGTGGCTACAATTTCTAAAAGGTAATTCATTTAAGAATGTGACTCAAGTAGATAAGCTGCCAAACATAATATATGCAAAATAAAATGTAATAGACATATTACTTAAAAAGTAGGAAAATAATACATAAACACGGTATAATGTCATGTCAACTAGGAACAAGTTAATTTTCGATTAGGAGAATATACAGCATACTGTTCCTTACATTGTATTACCTGTCCATATTCGCTAAACGTGTCAAGACCAACAATACCAAGGTCTAGATCCCCTGAAACCAGTTTTCGTACAATGTCTTTTGGACGCTGAAACCAGACTTCTAAGTTTGTGAGCTGCAAATATATAGTGTAACTATGTCAATTTCAACGATGTAATTATGGTCAAATTTAATAAGTAATACTTCATTAAACGTCAATTACAATATAATTGTGCAACAGGTATGCAGATTAATTTCTTTGCTCTTTTGTGCTAAGTAGGATTACAGATCTTCCGAAGTTGACCTTATGAAAGCTAACTCTCTACGCATCAAAGCTGGAGATCAGACTCCAACGAACAAGATTAGAATTACATGCATTTTGGGCACCTTGGCTCCTTTTTGGCAGAGCGGTTTTATAGAATTATAGGGTATATATCACCTAATGCACAACTTAACATGTGTCTTTGAAAAACAGGAAGCCTAAGAGATAAATTCAAATTGGTGCTCATGTAGAGTTAAACCAATGTTTCACTCCTTCCATTTCTACAATTATTCACTTCACCTAGTATTCCTGCATATCAATCGTTCTATTATTATTCGCCTACTATATTCCTTATTAAAATAGTCAGAACATTTATATCTGATGCCAAAGCTGCTTTTTTCAAAGCATAATTGATTTTAATTTTATCCTTTTATCCTCAAACTTGCAACAATAGTTTATTCATCCTACTTGAGAAGGCAAAATTGATCTGGAATTTTTCGCCAAACTTAAAAGTATACTTTATTCAAGTCATGCTAATTACAAACTGAAAATGAAATTTGATAAGTTTATCAATCTGCCTACAAACGTGTAGAATGCAAAATAATTTGATGTATAACGGACAAGCTAAACTGACCTGAGGAATATCCGCAACGTATTGCCGAGGATTCGTTTGCATCACAGACAATTGACAATCCTTACAGAATGAAACAAACAAACATTAGATTCAAACAGAACAAACAAAAATCACAATCGAAATAATAAGAAATTGATAGAATACTTTGAGAAGATCGAGAGTATCAGCTGCCATTCGACCTTTACTCGGCAAACCGAGCCTCGTCTTACTCCTCTCAGTAGACTTATTATCTGCATTTCCGTTCACAACGGTCACCGGCGACGCAACGGAGGAGCACGAGACGGTGAATTTGACGGAAAATTTAGTAGGAGAAGGGAGAGATTGATGGAAACCGCCAGTGGCGACGGGGCATTGGTGGAGAAATGTTTGCATGATCGACATGGTGGAGGTATCCGCCGTCGTCTGTGTCCGTCGGCGACGAGACTTTTGGAGGGGAAGATGTGCAGCGCCGCCGCGAAGGGTGCGATTAATGCAGAGTGGAAGTGGATCCCCTTTTCAGCTTTCTGTTTTTTGAATGTAGAGGCGACAAATAATCATGCAGTAGCTCCGTTAAAGTTTGGAGTGCAAACGAGTGAAATAAACGGATATCGTTGGTCAACGTTTATAGTCGTGGCTTTTCAGGTTTGCAAAAGACACTAAATACATATTAGGTTAAAAATGGTTTCAATAATAAAAGGAGTAAATTAGCAGCATGATTAGTGTAGTGACTAGTGAGGTTATATTATATTGAAAGTCACGTTTTCCATATAGAATTTATATTATATGTATCCTCACTTGTTAAAAATTGGATTAAAGGTCCATGAATAATAATTAGTTATACTTTAAATATTATAAAATCCAACACCCCACTTGCCATAGTCATTTTGTTTGTCTTTTCTATTTCTCTTTTTAGGTATTACCCTATATATACAAATGACAACATATGGTACCAACCCCCCAAGCTTATAGTACAAGCACCTATTGCGCATGCACTGTTCATCAACAGTGGTCATGGCACTTTTGTAAATTGTTGTGAACATTGAGGCTATAATTCTGTAGCACAAAATCAGGGATAAGGGATGGTTTTGTAGCAGAAAATCAGGGATAAGGGATGGTCGGTTCTTTCGTTTCAACACAATACACGTAAAGAGGGAAGGGGTGACCCAAATGGTAATCTCCGACGAATATTTCAACACAATCTTCCACAAATTTTCAGATCTCTCAGGTACACAACCTCCATACCTACATCAACTTCATCTCTCTCTCATCACAAACTAAAATCGTTCGGTGATTTCTAGGGCTTCTGGACCTCTCACGCATCCACAAAAATGGAAGAACGCAATGGTGGTCGACGCAAGTCCTTCACCGGCGCACAAGCAGCGTCAATAGTGTCGTCCCGGCGGATGGATTCGTACAAAACAACACCTCCAAAACCTCTGGTACGTCATTCCTTTTAGTTCTTCTCGATTGAGTCTCTGTTTGTGTACTTTGGGCCATATATGTTTTGGATGCTCTGTTAATTTTCGTTTCGTTTATGGATGATGATGATCTCTGTGTGTTTAGATGGTGTTTGTTATTTTAGGGTTTTTTGGGTACATCTGGATCTGGAGATGAACAGAAGTTGCAAAATCCTTTTCCGATTTACTTTTTTGTTATTCTATGGTTTTCTCATTAGTCTATTAATGCTTAAAGCCATTATTTTTATATTTGTATAGTCTTAGATGTATGATTTTTTTTAAACTACTCCGTATTGCATTTTAGGTTTGAATAGATTTTGTAATGTCTAATACCTCCTAGGTTAGTATGTATTGTTTTGGTACATGGAGGGTATAGAACTAGGTCTTATGTAAGCATGAATCAAACAAGCTGTTTATAAATGTTTTTGATAATTAACATTTACACAGGATGATTTCCATAATTTGGTTAATAACTTTCTCTCTATCATCCGAAAGATTCAAGTAGTGAGGAATATGTGTTAAATGTCCCAAGCAAAAGCATCATTCATTAGTTTTGTTGGTGACAGGTGGTAAGGGGTGAAGATGCGTAGATGATTGGGAAAAGGTAAGAATTCAGAATGTTAGGTGGTAACAAGTCAGATTGCATTGTGGGAACAGGTCAGATTGCATTTCAGGTTCCTTAATACACATTTTTGTGCTACTGTTCCTGCATAGATGATTGATTATCCCTTTTCGAATTACTTTGTTCATAATCAAAACTCTTAGATTTTGTGTCCTCACTCTCCTTTATTCCCACTGATGATGTTCTTTCATCGAGTTACTTTGTTCATAATCAAAACTCTTAGATTTTGTGTCCTCACTCTCCTTTATTCCCACTGATGATGTTCTTTCATCGAGTTTGTCGAGTTACAAATTCACTACTGCTAAACAGTGTTTACCCATCGAGGCTGCTGTCACCAACGCCATCGGTGCCACCTAAGAAGCCTTCACGGGTTTCATTTTTCATGTTGTAAAAGAGATGCGCTGCTCTTTCCATTCAAACACCATCCAGAGGCCTTGAAATTGATCCAGAGGTATATATATTCATTTATGGTTAACAAAGTTGATCTAGATTGATCTTCGTGATTATTGATCTAGATTGATCAAAAATCATATTTTCTAACATCTACTTAAATGTATGTGTTTGAATCTATTTTAGTTTAATTCAATTTGATTGTGGATTTCACTGCTATATGTTGAATCTGCATAAATAATCATAACTATAAGACCCAAAAGGTTATCTTAATGGCGTTTCTGCTTTGATATTTATCACTTTGACCAATCTTTAAACAGAAGAATACCGATAAGCTACTCACTGGGTCATATTCACTCAAGCAAACATGCTGCTGTAATTTGCTCATTTATAAGTACCAAATTGCTTACTGATGTATTTGTTAAACCGGATAAATTGAGTTGGATATCTGTTAGTTTTAATAAGAATCCAATTGGACGGGTCGAGTGGGTGAGTTGGGTTATGACAAAACATGTTAAAAACTAATTTATGTTTTTTTTTAGCCTCTGATCAATTTGTTGTTGATGTATTGGTTTTGTTTGTTCTGATACAAGCTTTACAAAGGTTTTTTTTAGATTTACAACATTTTGGTCATGAAATTATGGATATGCTATCATTGAATGGTTTCTACCCTTAGTCCCTTAGTAATTTTGGAACTTTATTTTGAGGGTTTATTACCTTTTGCTTTGGTGAGTTTAAATCAAGTAAGTTTGCTCATTTTTCATAGTTTAATAATGAAACCAAAATGTCTTATATTGACATTTCTTTCTCATTTTTATCACTATGCTTTGAATTCTTTTGACACTTTTGTGTGTGTTTTTTGTCCTATTGTCTATCTTTTTAACAAAACTTCCTATTGCTTTGTTCTTTTGTTTTTTGAAAAAGTAGTGACCTGTTATACCTATTGTTCATAATTGTTTTTTTAAGGATTTAGAGGTTTGGATAAAAACAGTTTTGCATCGGTCAAACCTCACCTTATATGTTGAAAACATCTGATTATAATAGTTAATACATATGGCTCTTTGATGGTATGTTTTACTCTTGGGAATACCAACTTGATGAGATTGGATGTCAGTGTATTTTATGATGTTAACAAATCTGTTGTTGGTGTCTAATAAACCTTGCATTTTACTTACAATTGGCTGCTTTTAAAATTGGTTGCTTTTAAGATGGTAGGTAAAATCTGCTAAAAATGTTAAATATGTATAATTTTAACATCAAATATACTTTGTATGATAAATGTTTGACCTTTATACAGAGCTTCACATGCAAAGCTGCGATAACATGTCTAACCAACGACCATGGATGGTACCATGTCTCCTGTGAAGCAAAGCATGTAAAAAACAATCCACCCACAACAAGAATGTACACAGCAAGGCTCAGATCTATTTTATTAGCTAATTCAAATGTTACTTTTGGCTGCATTTAGCTACTGGTCAGAGGCAGTGCGAGTTGCTATTATCATTTATGTTGCAGGTCTGTTCATTCTTGATTGAGTCACTATGGTTCATGAATCCAATGGTATGTATCCATTTTGAACATATATAAGTTGGTCTTTTTTGTAGATTATAGGCTGGATTTAATTGAAATTCAACCCTGATACAATGGCTTAATCAAGGATGTTGTAATGTTCATAGGTGATGAAGAAGATGACAACAACAATTAGAGGCTGTAATGTAGATTGGTAAGACAAGTGACAAAACATATTCAACAACTAAGCTAGGCGAAGCTTATCGTAATAATATCAATGTTATTTCAATGGTTTTGTCTATAGAAACATATGAAACTGATTTGTTTTTTGGTGTCTTACAATGTAGATAAGCTATAGTTTGGATAGTCACATTTTTAGATACTATTCAACACGTTTTCATTGTAATACTATTGGACGTGTTTTCTCTTCTAACTATATGGTTGCCCACCGCAAAGCGCGGAATTATTATATCTTTCGCTAATCGCCCTTTTTAAATGGGACGGCTCCGCGGCAACGCGCGGGTCGTCCAACTTGTATTGTATATATATACAATAGACAGTGAAACTTATGGTTTCGTGCCCAAAAAATTTAAACAATTAAAACCTATTTAATATATATATGAAGTTTAGCAAAGTTTTAACAAACAATCGATTTGGTCTGGTGGTTATTCTTCTGTACCTGAATGTATGCGATACAGGCTCTAGGCTTGCTAGAGTCGGTTTTTTCCGTTATTTTTTTTTTCTTTTTCATTTAATACGGGTGAGTCACACATGAGTCGGTTTTTCTTTACCACGTGTTGCGCCATTGATTGAGCTTCACGGAGGTTGACGGAGGAGACGGTTAACGCCGATTGAATGATTTCCATCGGATTTCGGATCGGATAGGGGGTGAGTGAAGATTCGCATAGTTGTTGGTACCTTGTAGCTTTGCAAGCTTGACGGATCATATCGGAAGAAGACGGATGAGTGTTTTTAATTGAGGGAGGATGTAGGTGGCGGCGGTGGTGGCGGTCGGAGGCGGAGGGGGTAGGGTGAATGAAAACGAGAACAGAGATGAAGAGGATGGGGATGATAGCCATGGTAACGACACCGTATTGGAGTGCATTTTGTAGGATTTATATAGTGATTTTGAATGAATTTAATGGTGGGGTGAAGATATTTGGAAAGTAGTGATTAATGAGTCTCTGTATTAACGTGTGGTCGTTTCGGTGAATTTGGAGTGAGAAAATGGCGTGGGAGGGAGAAGGGGTTCACGGGTTCCATATGTCTGTTTAGTTTTTAAATAATTATAAATATAAATAAATAAATGATGCAATTAAACCATTTGGTACACAAAACACATTATTTTATTTGGAAAGTTGTAACAAGTTTTGTTTGTTCGTTGGGTAAGGCTAACGTTTTTCTGTTAAGTTTGATAATAAAAATATAATTATTATTTTTCTACCAAAATGCCATTCGCGTGTAAGTAGGTTCGTTTTTATTGAAAAAATAGAATTAGCAATAACAACACTCTCTTTATTACAAGGAAAAATTAGTTGTAATAAATACTGCAATACAAAAGGAATATAAATTAAATGATACACAAACGTACCAGGATTGAAGAAACGATATTAATGGTTGTGTTTGAGGATTCGTATTCAACTTAATGGTTGTGTTTGAGGATTCGTATTCAACATGAATCTTTTAAAAAGATTTAAGTTTTCGTATGAGAACACATTTATCTCCCAGGATACAACAACTAAAGTAATATGTACTGTCAAAGATGGCTCATGTTTAGGGGTGTAAACGAGCCGAGCCGAGCCCGAGCTCGACTAGGCTCGAGCTCGGCTCGTTTAAAAATAATAGAGCTCGAGCTCGAGCTCGGCTCGTTTCGAGTTTTGTTTGTAAAGCTCGAGCTCGGCTCGTGAGAAATTATCCTGGCTCGAGCTCGGCTCGGCTCGGCTTGTTTAATATTTTATAATTATTATTATATTATTTTATTAATTAAATTTGTACATATTTATAATTAAATATTTTATATACAATTAAATACGTATTATCTTAATGATTTTTTTATAATTTTATTTATAATATAACTAATATATATCTAAATGTATATAAAAAATTAAATAAAAACTATATAAATATAAATAAAAGCTATAAAAATATAAAAGCTCGTTAAGCTCGCGAGCCGGCTCGGGCTCGAAATGTAAAGCTCGGGCTCGAGCTCGTTTATTAAACGAGTTATATTTCAGGCTCGAGCTCGAGCTCGGGCTCGATTAGGCTCGGCTCGTTCGAGCTTTTTACCGATCCGATCTCGAGCCGAGCACGAGCTGTCTTGACTCATTTACACCCCTACTCATGTTCCCAAGGGTAAGCTAGATAGAATTTATGTTTAAGAGTATATGGATGAGGATGAAGATGAAGTTATGAGGTGGAGAAAATAATTAGAGTGAGTTTCTCTTTAATTTTCTTAATAGAAAAAACTCTTTTTCTTCTTGCAAACAGGCACATTAATGGTACTAAAGATGTGTGACAAAAAATTGTGGTGATATTTTTATTATAGACCTTTTGGCATTTACTAGGCCAACAACTTTTTATTTTGTAGGTGTGCCTCTTTATATTGGTTGTATTTAGTTTCAAGGTACATAATTCTTTTATTCTCTTTTACGTTTACATAAATCAGGTCTATTAAAGAAAATTACATACATCGATATACATTTTGATTGACGTTTAGCTGTATGATTGAATCATAAATTACTTCTATATTTAATGGAAAGTAAAGGTATATATATTAAATGGATTTTTACAAAAGTGGATTGCATCATGCAATGTTATGTTTGCTGATGTAGGTATGTACAGTTATAATAAAAATCCAATTTATTTACAAACTTGCAGATTATATTGAGAAAAAGGCATCCACCATAGGACTACAGAGGTTTTTTTTGGTTGACAACTCGCATAGCAGGCTGGTACGTTTCCACTTCCAATGCCAATTTACTCAAGTAATGAACAAATTTGTGAGCTTAGCTAAAAATCTTGACATTTTTACAGGTTTGTAAGGTGTGGGTTTACAGAGTGGTCGATTGAATATATACTGTGAAAAGGAGAAAAATGATAAATCTGACCGAAGAAGTAGTAGCTATTATCTCAGTTTTAACATCTTTTAAGTGTCTTAGGCTCTCATTTTATGTCCTACGAGGTGTTGATAGGCATTGAGAATGTTGATAACCTATATACTTCGGTTTACTCATTTTTATTACCATTTTATACAGAAAATCTGTACGGCCGTGGCAACGCACGGTTGATCACTATTATAATTTAATATACGAAACTCATAAAGTTGAAATTATATTCAACCTCAAATACCGCAGCAACGCGCGGTCGATCTCTAGTTATTTTTATTAGAATTCAATCTAAGGAATGAGTTTCTGTGAAAGGAGAAGACTCTATTTAAGTAAGCCATATTAAGGAAAGTTTCTTTGGTGTTGTATACATGACCCAACTTCTAAGGAGTGCCTGACCCAACTCTTGAAATACCAACTTCTAAGGAGTGCCTGACCCAACTCTTGAAATAGGAGTGTCTAACCTTACCAAAACTAATTTATCAAATCATGTCACAACGGATTACCGCGGGCATTTTTTTTTTTTGAACGACAGGGTATATAGTCATTTATTACTTTGAACGACATCTATGTGAGGTTTGGAATAGACGTCATCAAAAATAAATTGTTTTAAGGCATTGCGAAATTAGAAACCAAATTTAGTTGTTTAGAGTTTCACAATTCATGTAAACGAGATTTTAAATACATGACAACCAAAATAGTATTAGTTTATGAGAAAACTGTATTTTCCATTAAACCAAAAGTCCAAAACTGTACAATCCCCAAATATATATACTAGACATAATTACAAAGACAACCCTCTACAAATACACTAATACATAAACTGACTAATACGCCCCCGCAGTTTGAACGGGTGAAGAAACGTTTAAGCTGGATCTGAACTGCTGAAAAAGAATACGCGGGAGCCCCTTCGTAAAAATGTTTGCATATTGATGCTCAGAGGGTATGTGTAAGACACGTATACGGCCAATACGAACCTGTTCACGAACAAAGTGTATATCGATCTCAACATGCTTTGTTCGTTGGTGATGTACGGGATTGCCAGATAAATAAACAGCGGACACGTTATCACAATAGACCATTGTAGCCTGACGTACATGCACACGTAATTCTAGTAAAAGATTTCTCAACCAACTGACCTCAGCCACCGCATTTGCCACGGCACGGTATTCCGCCTCTGCACTCGAACGGGAGACAGTAGTCTGACGCTTAAATGACCACGATAATAAATTATCCCCCATATAAACACAATAACCAGAAGTCGATCTCCGTGTATCGGGGCACCCACCCCAATCTGCATCCGAATAAACTGTCAACGCGGTAGATAAGGACGGACGTATCCGTAGCCCAAAATGTATGGTGCCCTGAAGATATCTCAAAATACGCTTAAGGAACTGAAAATGTGATTCACACGGTGCATGCATGAATAAACAAACCTGTTGGACAGCATACGATATATCCGGTCGGGTGAATGTCAGGTATTGTAAAGCCCCTGCAAGGCTTCTGTATAACGTACCATCGGAGAGTCGTGGTCCATCATCCGCACTCAATTTAGCGTTGGTGTCAACCGGCGTAGTACATGGTTTGCAAGCAGTCATATTTGCACGTTGAAGGATGTCACGGACATACCGACTTTGATGCAAGAAAAAACCACCAGCATCTCTAGTGATTGTGATTCCCAAAAAATGATGTAACTCTCCCAAATCAGTCATGGCAAACTCTCGTGAGAGTATAGCAATGATGTGTTGTAAGAAAGAGGAATCAGATGCGGTCAAGATAATATCATCAACGTACAAAAGGAGATATGCAATCTGCGAGCTGTTTTGATAGACAAACAGGCTGGTGTCACATAAATTGCTTTTGAAGCCCCTACTAAGCAAAAAAGAAGCAAACCGAGTGTACCACGCTCTAGGAGCCTGTTTCAAACCATATAATGATCTCTTCAACCTGCAAACGTGGTCAGGGTACTGATTGTCAATAAAACCGGGTGGTTGAGTCATAAACACCATCTCGTCTAAGTCACCATGTAGAAAAGCATTTTTTACGTCCAGCTGATGAACTGGCCAACTCTTAGACAACGCTAGAGATAACATTGTGCGAATGGGAGCCGGTTTAATAACCGGGCTAAAAGTCTCAGTACAATCTATACCCACCGTTTGTGATTTACCATTCGCAACCAAGCGCGCTTTATAGCGCTCCAAAGACCCGTCCGACCGAAATTTGTGCCGAAATAACCACATGCATCTAATAACCGGGTGGTTAGGCGGTCGGGGTACCAACTCCCATGTATCATTATTCTGCAAAGCCTTAAATTCATCAATCATGGCCATGTACCAATTAGGATCCAGTATGGCTTTAAGGTAAGAGGTAGGGACCGGAGAGATGTTGGAATGATTTATGTTTAGGTTTAGGCGAGTTATGGGTTTAGAGATACCGGTTTTTGCTCGTGTTTGCATGAGGTGGAAATTTGTAGCATTCGGCGGAGGTGAGTCGGGATGACCGGTTGGGGAGTTGTCGAACTGGGCAGAACCGGGGGTTGAGTGACCAGTAGAATGATGGTGGGAAGTGGTCGATGTTTGCTGGTTAGACGAGGCAGGTGATGGGCCGGTGGAAGGTGACGTTGGGTTATGAGGCGAGGAATGGGCCGGCGGTGACATTTGTGGGGATTGGGCCGCTGTATGTTGGTTTGTTTGTGTAGGAGCTTGGGCCGAAGCGTGAGGGGGGTACAAATCATCAAACGAGAATTGTTTGGTGGCAGAAACATTGGGATTATTAATTTGACCATATGGAAATTATGTTTCTTCGAAAATAACATGTCTGGAGAGGTGGACCCGCCCAGTGTTCGGATCATAACATCGATAGCCTCTAAAATTCGACGGGTATCCCAAAAAAATACACTTAACGGATCTGGGGCTTATTTGTTTTGGGCGGTGCTAGAAAGATTGGGGTAGCAAGCACACCCAAATACCCGAAGATGATCATAGTTTGGTTGGCGGTAAAAAAGAGCATGAGTGGGAGTGAGAAAGTTTAGGCGTTTTGTCGGAAGGATGTTCTGGAGATAGGCCGCCGTGTGGAGCGCCTCTACCCAAAACGGCGGGGGAAGGTGTGCTTGAGTAAGCAAGGCCCGAATCATATCATTTAACCGGCGGATCATACGCTCGGCTCTACCGTTTTGGGGTGAAGTTTGTGGACATGAAAATCGAAATACCAACCCGTTTGTATTAGCAAAAGATTTGAATTCCCCATTATCAAATTCGCCCCCGAGGTCACATTGAAAAGACTTAATGGTTTTGTTAAACTGAGTTTGTATAAGCTTGTGGAATTTTGCAAAGGTTGGGAATGTGTCAGACTTGAACTTTAATGGATACACCCAAACATAATGAGTAAAATTATCTATCAAAACCATATAATATTTGTATCCCGACTTACTCGGTACCGGGGAAGTCCACAAATCACAGTGAATTATGTCAAAAGCATAATACGTAACATTCATAGAATCTGAAAACAGTAAGCGTTTGCTATTAGAAAGCTGACACGACTCACAAATGGACCCAAGTTTGCCCTTATTACAAGAAATCAAATAACGACTGGATAAAAACTCCAAAACTTGAGAACCGGGGTGGCCAAGTCTTGTGTGCCATAGATAGGAGCTAGAACTGGTGGACATGAAAGCTGATGGAGTGGTGGAAGGCGTGAAGGGGTAGAGATCGCCATCACTGTTATGGCGGGAAAGGAGCTCTCCAGTCTTGATATCCTTCACAGAAAAACCATAAGGGTCAAACGCAACAATAACTTGATTATCAATTGTGAACTGACGGACAGAAAGCAAGTTTTTGGCTATATTGGGTGTGACAAGGACGTTATTTAGAGTGTATTGTTTATTGGGTGAGGGTAGGGTGGATGAACCGGATCCCGTAACTGGTAACGGTTGGCCATTACCGACAAAAATATGACTTATATTAGAAAAAGATACAGGAAGTTGGACCATACCTGGATTAGCTGTGACATGATTGGATGCTCCTGAATCCATAATCCAAGCCGAGTCGGGTGGCATCATCTGATTTGCCTGATAAGCAGCCCCAATGTCTGTAGGGTTCAAAGCATCATATGAAGAGTAAGCACCGCCTGTGTAATTAGCCGATGGTTGGGAATATGGAGAGTTCGGTCTTGCTTGCCAAGGTGGTTGGTTATTCCAGTTTGGTGGGTTAGTCGGGTACGGACATGGAGGGGTATTCCACCAACCCCAAGGTGGCATGGTGGGTGGGGGAGGTTGATTACGGTTAGTGTTTCAGTTGTTAGTGTTTCGGTTCCCACGAAAATTGCCCCTACGAGAATTGTTGCGGCATCGGTAACTGTTGGAAAAGCGAGGTTGTTTTTGGTTTGTGGGGTCATAAAAACGGTTTGGATCTTGTGAGTTTGGACGGTAGTGCATGGGGTTATATTGCATGGGGGTTGGGAATTAATGGAGGGTGGTATCTGGGGGTTATTCGAGGGGTTTGATATATTCAGCTGGTTTGTGGGGTTTTGCAAAGAAGGTGCATGGGCAGCAAGAACGGAAGGCTGAGGGTTTTGTCGGGCGGAGAGACGGTGCAATTCAAGTTGCACCATGTTACAGGCGGTGTCCCACGAAGGCGTGCTTTGATTAATAAAAGAGGCTACAGTATCATATTCAGCGGGTAGCCCTCTCACTAGTTGTAGTACACGCCTATGTTCAGGCACAGGTCTTTCAACATCTTCCAGTTCATCTGCAAGGTCAGACAATTTTTGAAAATAGTTGTCCATGGACGAACATTTAGCAAGGGTTAATGTTGTGAACTCCTGTTCTAGGGCAGCAGCCTTGGACCCTTTATTGCTCAAAAAAATCTCTTGCAATTTCACCCATATTTGTCTGGCAGATTTATCATTAGACAAAACTTAATTTAAAGTTGCATCAGACAAAGTGGCATAAATCCACTGAACAACGAGAGCATCAATGTCAGCCCATAGGCTGTATGTAACATCAGTAGTAGCAGGTGGGTCAGTCCCGTCTATGTGGTTCATAACCTTATACGCCTTGGCGTGTGTTTTGAACAGTTTTACCCAGGACGAATAAGTTACCTTAGTCCCATCCAGAGGTCGAACACGAAGGATAATATTTGTAACCGCGTAGGCTTGTTGTAGAATCTTCTCCAAGGCAGTGACTTGCGGATCAGTCGTAACAACATCCGTCATGATTGAGGATTCAGCGGTTGAAGAAGATTGCGAGGAAGATGAAGCCGGCGAGGGGTGCGACGTGTGGGGGGAGTCCGGCGCTGATGTCGCTGTCGCAGAAGGGCTGCCGGCGGCAGTGATGTTCAACCGGAAAAAAAAGAATGTGGGATGGAGGCTAGGGTTTTAATGCTGTGATACCATATTAGTTTAGGAGAAATCTGTATTTTCCATTAAACCAAAACTGTACAATCCCCAAATATATATACTAGACATAATTACAAAGACAACCCTCTACAAATACACTAATACATAAACTGACTAATAAACAGAAGTTATGTAATGAAAATTTTCAAAAGCATGCGACGTTTGACCATGACTCCATGCAAAAGTGAGGTCCCTATATGCCTTTCAAAGGTATGCACCAGCTGGCCTGAGAATAATATGCTAAAACGAGTCACATAAAGTTGATGAGTTCACAAATTTATCAATACAAGTAAAAAATAGTTTTTAATGGATCAGAAGATTTTCTATAACTATTGTTCTACCACAATATCATATGAGTGTTACAATTACCATGAGCCTTGCAACTGAAGCTAATGGATTCGGTCCATCCCAATGCCTTATTCTGAGGAATTGTAAGAGATTGAACAATTATGCACCTATTGACCTCCAGTCATGGTTAGAGTGACTAACTGTAGGCGGGTTGTTAGCCTAAATAGATCTAGTCATAACTTTCACACTTTTCTAATTAACGTTTCAAGTATGGGTACCTTTGATTGAAATAATGTCTACCGTGTAATACATATAATCAGAACCAATGGTACATGTGTCCATAGTGTAAAAGCATGTATTCTTCCTCAATTTTTTTTAAGAACAAATTAAAAAAGAGGCCGTCATCTGAACAATATGTGATGATATATGCAAATGTCCGAAAAATGAGACGAACTAACTCCTAAAACGTTTAAGACACGTTAAGGTTTAAATGTATGGATCGACATCTATGTCACCAACTAAGTCCAGTCAAGTCTTGATAGTTATAACTCATTTATTATTGGTGATATTTGTTAGTTTGAACAAACTTATATTTATTTCTCAATAATAAATATGTAAGTACACTTGTAACGGATACGTGATAAAATAATATATACCTGTCCAAAATAGATATAACTTAATTTTACCAAGTTAACGTTTGTAAGTCAAAACAATAATGTTTAAGACAATTAAATACTAAATACATTTTTTAAATACTCGGACATCTTTTATTCAAAATACTAAATCTTTTAAATAATATAAACTTTTACAAGTATTTCTTTGCAAATCAAGTCTTATATACATTTTCTTAACACTTAAGAAAATAATAATAGTTTCACAACTTTTATACAAAAATACCCTATCTCCATAAGCTGTTGTGAGAATACTAAATCTTTTATCACAAATTTAAAATATGACCATTAGGGTTTTTATTTTAGTTTTTCACATGTAACAAGTTTATAAACAACATTTACACAAAATCCTTTAAATAATTATATCCATAACATAACTTACAGGATTTTTGTAACATAAAACCCATATTACATGTCACGAAACCTTCAGCTCAAAATTAGGGTTTTTATAAACTTGTTTTTAAGTTGAAACTAACTAAACATCTTTTTTTAGTTAAAACCACTTATCACAACATGTAGCTAGTTTAAATAATAAAATTAAGAGTGAATAAAAAGTTTCATACTTTATGTATACCCGATTTTCAATTATTTTCTTCAAACTAAGGTAATAAAAAGAATTTTCCTTTATATTCTACCTTTGTAAAAGATTACATCATATTCTCTAACTAACATTTAATTTATTTTTTTGTTAAGTCCAGTCATGTGCATGGCACGTAAGTGTATTTTGTTCTTTTTATTCTTCAAGGATTGTTCTTGTAGTTAGGCTAAAGTTTAGAGCTTAAAAAATAAAGTGAAACAAAATCAAATAATATTCCATCTCGATTTTTACTCTCCCCCACCCCCCCCCCTTCTCTCTCCTCTCTCTCCACTCAGAGTACTGTAGTCCCCACCCTAAAATGGAACCTGTAAAACCCTCGTTGGTTGCAAATTGGTTATACCCTCATAGTTTTGACCCACGATTTGCAAATAGATTACATCCACATCGGATTTTGCTATCAAGAAGAAGAGATTGATTTATAATTAACCAGTGTTATGCTTCTTAAGATGATACGAAGGTATCTGATGTAACCTGGATTTAAGATTAACCATTGTAACCGAGGAGCGATTCCAATGTACTTTTTCTTCCTTTGCATAATCGCAGGGGCTCACAAGTGTCACTTTGGAATTTGAAACATCCATTTTTAATTTGTGGTTTTACTTCAACAATTAGGGGGATTTTTTTAAAATGAGTGTAAATTAGTAACCTAATTGGTGGAATCAACCGATTTCTTTGGTTATGACATGATAAGAGGCCCAAATTGGAGAGAATGTTAGAAGGTGAGTCTTAGCGGAGAAGAAATAGTGGTTTGGGACTCAAAGGTTGCAGGTTTGGTGGTGTGTGGGTGTAGACAAAGGATAAAATGGTAAAGGGTGTGGGTTCGTTATGATGAACGAATTGTGGTGGTGATCTGGTCAACTTTTTGCTGGTGGGCGACGAAGATGTGTTGGTGTTGTGTTCGTCGTTAATAGATGGTGGAGGCGGTAGGTATATGCGGAGGTGAGGATATTATTTGTGGTGGTGGTGTGGGGGGGGGGGGTGATGGAGATGTCGTGGTCCACTAAAATACAAATCATAACTCACCTAATAGAAATGGCAAGTACATGGTTGAATCCAAGGAAGCATGTGGAAAATGTTTAGAATTACTCAATCAATAAACTTGAAAATAAGTAATGTTTGAATTTATACTAAAACTAGCAAACTTGAAGTTAGGTTTAAAAAACAACTAATGAGAAGATAATCCTATCAGGGTTCATGTTTCTGAAATCCGATTGTTTTTACTTAACTCAACTAGGAAGTCATTAAGGGTGACCATGTATAGGTTTAATCAAAGTGATAGTGTGGTTTCTAACTTAACTAGTTTGAACACGCACAACTAATAATTCATTCAAAGTTAAGAGCAACGAAGTGAGAATCTTTTAACTAATTGTAAAATCGTTTTGGATCGTTTCCAGCATAATATATGAATATGTATTGGAAGGAAGATTGATCAAGATGTAAAACCCAACCAGATACATTAATTCATGTCAAATGATTACAAACTGAAAGAGTATACATCGACGTTTAACCTCTGGGGGAGATCCGACATGATCTCCCCTCTAACACACTCAGAACAGAGTGACAAATTAACTCAATCAAAAATGACAAACTTGCATGTGTTGTCCAACGAACTGAAGTCTATCTATATACAACCAACCCAACGAACTAGACTTCCAACAAACATGTGGTTCGTTGGTAGTTAGTTGTGTCACACCCCAACCTGACTGCGGAATACGTTGGGGCACGATGATTGTCTAGTTGCACACAACACTATTAATGTTGCGATATTCTTAATCAACCCATTTCATCAATACAAATAATACATAACTCTATTGTCATAATACAACACTAATAACACATTAACTCTTTACGATTAGGTATCACTAAGTCTGCATGAGTCCCAAGGCGTCATCAACATGAAATCATTATCTTGCAACAAAACCTAAAATATGTACAAAATAAATGTCAATTAGGAATAGTTGGCGAGTAAACATAGGCTTAATATACTATGATAGATTAAAACATATGATCCACGAGTTGTATGAACATTCTTGATATGATAAACAAGCATTGATATAGTACACACAGAGTGGCATAATCCAACCCTTGACAAATAAGGCTTCCAATCACCCAACGCCAGTTGCCGGTCAAGTTAGGTGGGCTGCTAAACCAATAGATCTATTATTGTAACCCCGACCTTTTTAGTGTTAATAATTACGCCTTGAAGTTGACATTGAAATTGAAATTGCCATTGAAATAGATTTCATCCAACAATAATAATCCACACAATACTAATCCACACCCACACAAGTTCAACATACTAGAACACACATAACAATCATAGAGTTCGCATGAAATATGAAAGTAATGAAATAGATACTTGAGATTGATACAGTGTACATGTTGCACCCCAACATGACAATAGAAAATGGGCTATGAATACTCACCTGAATTGGAGACACTAATGAGAGAATGACACCACGAAAATACGGTTGGAACCGAAGAGGACCTTGACGACTAGATGAGATAGATTAGTAAATAAATAAACAATTATACTTCACGACTCACAGTGACACAACGACTCAACGACACGTTGGTAATGGTGATATGTACGTTTATGAGGGTTAATCCTAAACTATGAATACAAACATAATGTCCTAGAGACATACATACGAAAGTTATGTAGGTCAACAAGATAACTATATCATAACGTACACAATATTTCATACAATTTCAACATGAGCAACCCTAGATCTAACATCAAGATACATGCGTGTCATGATTCTAGTCATGTTACCACGTAAAAGTCAAATCTTGATCATAAATCACATAGATCTACTAAGATTCAACATGCATGACATAGATATAACCCTAATGTAACATAAAGATGCAATCTTGATCATG